>CM056053.1:161527753-162727753 GCA_029574335.1 Rana kukunoris | reverse complement strand
GCCCGCTGTTCTTCTAGGGCCCGCTGTTCTTTAAGGGCCCGCTGTTTTTAAGGGCCTGCTGTTTTTCAAGGGCCCGCTGTTCTTCTAGGGCCCGCTGTTCTTTAGGGCTCATTGTTCTTTAAGGGCCCACTGTTTTTAAGGGCCCGCTGTTTTTCAAGGGCCCGCTGTTTTTCAAGGGCCCCGATGTTCTTCAAGGCCCGCTGTTCTTCTAGTGCCCGCTGTTCTTCTAGGGCCCGCTGTTTTTCAAGGGCCTGCTGTTTTTCAAGGGCCCGCTGTTTTTCAAGGGCCTGCTGTTTTTCAAGGGCCCGCTGTTTTTCAAGGGCCTGATGTTCTTCAAGGGCCCGCTGTTCTTTTAGGGTCCGCTGTTCTTCTAGGGCCCACTGTTCTTCTAGGGCCCGCTGTTTTTAAGGGGCCGCTGTTTTTAAGGGGCCGCTGTTTTTAAGGGCCTGCTGTTTTTCAAGGGCCCACTGTTCTTCTAGGGCCCACTGTATTTCAAGGGCCCGCTGTTTTTCAAGGGCCTGCTGTTTTTCAAGGGCCTGGTGTTCTTTAAGGGCCCGCTGTTCTTCTAGGGCCCACTGTATTTCAAGGGCCCACTGTATTTCAAGGGCCCCGCTGTTCTTCAAGGGCCTGCTGTTCTTTAAGGGCCTGCTGTTCTTGAAGGGCCTGCTGTTCTTGAAGGGCCCGCTGTTCTTTAACCAGTTGCTTACTGGGCACATAAACCCCCTTCGTGCCCAGGCGAAATTTCAGCTTGCGGCACTGCGTCGCTTTAACTGACAATTGCGCGGTCGTGCGACATGGCACCCAAACAAAATTGGCGTCCTTTTTTTCCCCACAAATAGAGCTTTCTTTTGGTGGTATTTGATCGCCCGTGCAGTTTTTATTTTTTGCGTTATAAGCAAAAAAAGAGCGACAATTTAAAAAAATATATATATATTTTACTTGTTGCTATAATAAATATCTCAATTTTTTTCTCAGTTAAGGCCGATATGTATTCTTCTACGTATTTTTGTAAAAAAAAAAAATCACAATAAGTGACTGCTTTGCGCAAAAGTTATAGCACCTACAAAATAGGGGACAGAATTATGATTTTTTTTTATATTTTTTTTTACTAGTAATGGCGTCGATCTGCGATTTTTATTTTGACTGCGATATTGCGGCGGACACATCGGACACTTTTGACACAATTTTGGCGCCATTCACATTTATACAGCGACCAGTGCTATAAATATGCACCAATTACTGTATAAATGTGACTGGCATTGAAGGGGTTAACATTAGGGGGGTGAGGAAGGGGTTAAATGTATTGCCTGGGTATGTTCTAACTGTGTGGGGGGAGGGGGGTGACTGGGGGAGGTGATCGATGCTGTCTCCCTATGTACAAGGGAAACAGCATCTGTCACCTATCCCTGACAGGACGTGGAGCTCTGTGTTTACACACAGAGCTCCACGTCCCTGCTCTGTCACCAACGATCGCGTGTACCTGACGGACATTGCGGCCGCCGGGTACACGCATCGAATCCTCGGTGATGCGTCGGGACTGTTTTTCCCCACCGCGCGCCACCCTGTGGTGCGCACGGGGAATTATAAGCAAATCACGTCCAAAGACGTGACCCGGGCGCCTCAGGTCTGCGCTGCTGATGTATTATGTCAATAGCGCGGACCGGAAGTGGTTAAGGGCCCGCTGTTTTTCAAGGGCCCGCTGTTTTTCAAGGGCCTGATGTTCTTCAAGGGCCTGATGTTCTTCAAGGGCCCGCTGTTCTTCTAGGGCCCGCTGTTCTTTAAGGGCCCGCTGTTTTTCAAGGGCCCGCTGTTTTTCAAGGGCACGCTGTTCTTCTAGGGCCCGCTGTTCTTTAGGGCTCACTGTTCTTTAAGGGCCCGCTGTTTTTAAGGGTCTGCTGTTTTTCAAGGGCCCGCAGTTTTTCAATGGCCCCGATGTTCTTCAAGGCCCGCTGTTCTTCTAGGGCCCGCTGTTCTTCTAGGGCCTGCTGTTTTGAGGGCCCACTGTTTTTCAAGAGCCCGCTGTTTTTCAAGGGCCTGCTGTTTTTCAAGGGCCCGCTGTTTTTCAGGGGCCTGCTGTTTTTCAAGGACCCGCTGTTTTTCAAGGGCCTGATGTTCTTCAAGGGCCCGCTGTTCTTCTAGGGTCCGCTGTTCTTCTAGGGCCCACTGTTCTTCTAGGGCCCGCTGTTTTTAAGGGGCCGCTGTTTTTAAGGGCCCGCTGTTTTTAAGGGCCTGCTGTTTTTCAAGGGCCCACTGTTCTTCTAGGGCCCACTGTTCTTCTAGGGCCCACTGTATTTCAAGGACCCGCTGTTTTTTAAGGGCCTGCTGTTTTTCAAGGGCCCGCTGTTCTTTAAGGGCCCACTGTTCTAGGGCCCGCTGTTCTTCTAGGGCCCGTTGTACTTCTAGGGCCCGCTGTTTTTAAGGGGCCGCTGTTGTTAAGAGCCCGTTGTTTTTCAAGTGCCCAATGTTCTTCAAGGGCCTGATGTTCTTCAAGGGCCCGCTGTTCTTCTAGGGCCCGCTGTTCTTCTAGGGCCCGTTGTTTTTCTAGGGCCCGCTGTTCTTCTAGGGCCCGTTGTTCTTTAAGGGCCCGCTTTTCTTTAAGGGTCCGCTGTTCTTCTAGGGCCCACTGTATTTCAAGGGCCCCGCTGTTCTTCTTCAAGGGCCTGCTGTTCTTTAAGGGCCCGCTGTTCTTTAAGGGCCCGCTGTTCTTTAAGGGCCCGCTGTTTTTCAAGGGCCTGCTGTTTTTCAAGGGCCCGCTGTTTTTCAAGGGCCCGATGTTCTTCAAGGGCCTGATGTTCTTCAAGGGCCCGCTGTTCTTCTAGGGCCCGTTGTTCTTCTAGGGCCCGCTGTTTTTAAGGGGCCGCTGTTTTTAAGGGCCCGCTGTTTTTCAAGGGCCTGATGTTCTTCAAGGGACTGGTGTTCTTCAAGAGCCCGCTGTTCTTCAAGAGCCCGCTGTTCTTTAAGGGCCCGCTGTTCTTTAAGGGCCCGCTGTTCTTTAGAGCCCGCTGTTTTTAAGGGCCCGCTGTTTTTCTAGGGCCCACTGTTCTTCAAGGGCCCGATGTTTTTTAAGGGCCCGTTGTTCTTCAAGGGCCCGCTGTTCTTCAAGGGCCCACTGTTCTTCAAGGGCCCGCTGTTCTTCAGGGCCCGCTGTTCTTCAGGGTCCGCTGTTCTTTAGGGCCCGCTGTTCTTTAGGGCCCGCTGTTTTTCAAGGGCCCGCTGTTTTTCAAGGGCCCGTGTGTTTTAAAGGGCCCGTTGTTCTTCAAAAGAACTGTTCTCTGTTCTTCAAGGTCCCGCTGTATTTCAAAGGCCCGCTGTATTTCAAGGTCCTATGTATTTCAAGGGCCCACTATATTTCAAGGGCCCTCTGTATTTCAAGGGCCCGCTGTTCTGTCAAGGGCCTGATGTTCTTTAGGGCAATGTTCCCAAGGGCTGTTCTTTAAGGGCCCGCTGTTCTGTTAAGGGCCCGCTGTTCTGCTGTTCAAGAGCCAAGGGCCTGATGTTCTTCAAGTGTTCTTAAGGGCCCGCTGTGTTTTTAAGGGCTAGGGCCCGCTGTTTTTAAGGGCCTAAGGGCCTGTTCTGTTCTTCAAGGGCCCGCTGTTTTTCAAGGGCCCGCTGTTCTTTTAGGGCCCGCTGTTCTTCTAAGGGCCCATGTTCTTCAAGGGCCCGCTGTAGGGCCCGCTGTTCTTCTAAGGGCCCGCTGTTCTTTAGGGCCCACTGCAAGCAAGGGCCCGCTGTTCTTCAAGGGCCCATGTATTTCAAGGGCCCACTGTATTTCAAGGGCCCCGTGCTTCTTCAAGGGCCCCGCTGTTCCCGCTGTCTTCAAGGGCCTGTGTGTTCTTTAAGGGCCCACTGTTCTTCTAGGGCCCACTGTATTTCAAGGGCCCACTGTATTTCAAGGGATAACTGTATTTGAAGGGCCCCACTGTTCTTCTTCAAGGGCCCCACTGTTCTTCTTCAAGGGCCTGCTGTTCTTTAAGGGCCTGCTGTTCAAGGGCCTGCTGTTCTTCAAGGGCCAAGGGCCCGCTGCTGTTGTTTTTAAGGGCTGTGAAGGGCCCACTGTTCTTTGTTCTTCAAGGGCCCACTGTATTTCAAGGGCCCACTGTATTTCAAGGGCCCCGCTGTTCTTCTTCACGGGCCCCGCTGTTCTTCTTCAAGGGCCTGTTGTTCTTTAAGGGCCCACTGTTCTTCTAGGGCCCACTGTATTTCAAGGGCCCACTGTATTTCAAGGGATAACTGTATTTGAAGGGCCCCACTGTTCTTCTTCAAGGGCCCCACTGTTCTTCTTCAAGGGCCTGCTGTTCTTTAAGGGCCTGCTGTTCTTGAAGGGCCTGCTGTTCTTGAAGGGCCCACTGTTCTTTGAGGGTTCGCTGTTTTTCAAGGGCCCGCTGTTTTTCAAGGGCCTGATGTTCTTCAAGGGCCTGATGTTCTTCAAGGGCCCGCTGTTCTTCTAGGGCTCGCTGTTCTTTTAGGGTCCGCTGTTTTTAAGGGCCTGCTGTTTTTCAAGGGCCCGCTGTTTTTCAAGGGCCCGCTATTTTTCAAGGGCCCGCTGTTCTTCTAGGGCCCGCTGTTCTTTAGGGCTCACTGTTCTTTAAGGGCCCGCTGTTTTTAAGGGTCCGCTGTTTTTCAAGGGCCCGCTATTTTTCAAGGGCCCCGATGTTCTTCAAGGCCCGATATTCTTCAAGGGCCCGCTGTTCTTCTAGGGCCCGCTGTTTTTAAGGGGCCGCTGTTTTTAAGGGCCCGCTGTTTTTAAGGGCCTGCTGTTTTTCAAGGGCCCACTGTATTTCAAGGGCCCGCTGTTTTTCAAGGGCCTGCTGTTTTTCAAGGGCCCGATTTTCTTCAAGGGCCCGATGTTCTTCAAGGGCCCGTTGTTCTTTAAGGGCCCGCTGTTCTTCTAGGGCCCGCTGTACTTCTAGGGCCCGCTGTTTTTAAGGGGCTGCTGTTTTTAAGAGCCCGTTGTTTTTCAAGGGCCCACTGTTTTTCAAGGGCCCGCTGTTTTTCAAGGGCCCAATGTTCTTCAAGGGCCTGATGTTCTTCAAGGGCCCGCTGTTCTTCTAGGGCCCGCTGTTCTTCTAGGGCCCACTGTTTTTCTAGGGCCTGCTGTTCTTCAAGGGCCTGTTGTTCTTTAAGGACCCGCTGTTCTTTAAGGGCCAGCTGTTCTTTAGAGCCCGCTGTTTTTAAGGGCCCGCTGTTATTCTAGGGCCTGCTGTTCTTCAAGGGCCCGTTGTTCTTTAAGGGCCCGCTGTTCTTTAAGGGCCCGCTGTTCTTTAAGGGCCCGTTGTTCTTCAAGGGCCCCGTTGTTCTTCAAGGGCATGCTGTTCTTCAAGGGCACGCTGTTCTTCAAGGGCCCGTTGTTCTTCAAGGGCCCGCTGTTCTTCAAGGGCCCGCTGTTCTTCAAGGGCCTGCTGTTTTTCAAGGGCCCGCTGTTTTTCAAGGGCTCGTGTGTTTTAAAGGGCCAGTTGTTCTTCAAAAGAACTGTTCTCTGTTCTTCAAGGGCCCGCTGTATTTCAAGGGCCCGCTGTATTTCAAGGTCCTCTGTATTTCAAGGGCCCACTATATTTCAAGGGCCCTCTGTATTTCAAGGGCCCACTGTTCTTCAAGGGCCTGATGTTCTTCAAGAGCCTGCTGTTCTTTAAGGGCCCACTGTTCTTTAAGGGCCCGCTGTTCTTTAAGGGCCCGCTGTTCTTAAGAGCCTGCTGTTTTTAAGGGCCCGCTGTTTTTAAGGGCCCGCTGTTTTTCTAGGGCCCGCTGTTCTTCTAGGGCCCGCTGTTCTTCTAGGGCCCGTTGTTCTTTAAGGGCCCGCTGTTTTTCAAGGGCCCGCTGTTTTTCAAGGGCCTGATGTTCTTCAAGGGCCTGATGTTCTTCAAGGGCCCGCTGTTCTTCTAGGACCCGCTGTTCTTTAAGGGCCCGCTGTTTTTAAGGGCCTGCTGTTTTTCAAGGGCCCGCTATTTTTCAAGGGCCCGCTGTTCTTCTAGGGCCCGCTGTTCTTTAGAGCTCACTGTTCTTTAAGGGCCCGCTGTTTTTAAGGGTCTGCTGTTTTTCAAGGGCCCGCTGTTTTTCAAGGGCCCCGATGTTCTTCAAGGCCCGATGTTCTTCAAGGGCCCGCTGTTTTTCTAGGGCCCGCTGTTTTTAAGGGGCCGCTGTTTTTAAGAGCCCGTTGTTTTTCAAGGGCCCACTGTTTTTCAAGGGCCCACTGTTCTTCTAGGGTCCACTGTATTTCAAGGGCCCGCTGTTTTTCAAGGGCCTGCTGTTTTTCAAGGGCCCGCTGTTTTTATAGGGCCTGATGTTCTTCAAGGGCCCGCTGTTCTTTAAGAGCCCGCCGTTCTTCTAGGGCCCGCTGTTCTTCTAGGGCCCGCTGTACTTCTAGGGCCCGCTGTTTTTAAGGGGCCGCTGTTTTTAAGAGCCCGTTGTTTTTCAAGGGTCCACTGTTTTTCAAGGGCCCGCTGTTTTTCAAGGGCCCAATGTTCTTCAAGGGCCTGATGTTCTTCAAGGGTGCGCTGTTCTTCTAGGGCCCGCTGTTCTTCAAGGGCCCGTTGTTCTTTAAGGGCCCGCTGTTCTTTAAGGGCCATCTGTTCTTTAGAGCCCGCTGTTTTTAAGGGCCCGCTGTTTTTCTAGGGCCTGCTGTTCTTCAAGGCCCTGTTGTTCTTTGAGGGGCCCGCTGTTCTTTAAGGGCCCGTTGTTCTTCAAGGGCCCGCTGTTCTTCAAGGGCCCGCTGTTCTTCTAGGGCCCACTGTTCTTCAAGGGCCCACTGTTCTTTAGGGCCCGCTGTTCTTCAAGGGCCCGCTGTTCTTTAGGGCCCGCTGTTTTCAAGGGCCCACTGTTTTTCAAGGGCTCGTGTGTTTTAAAGGGCCCGTTGTTCTTCAAATGAACTGTTCTCTGTTCTTTAAGGGCCCACTGTATTTCAAGGGCCCGCTGTATTTTAAGGTCCTCTGTATTTCAAGGGCCCACTATATTTCAAGGGCCCTCTGTATTTCAAGGGCCCACTGTTCTTTAAGGGCCCACTGTTCTTAAGAGCCTGCTGTTTTTAAGGGCCCGCTGTTTTTCTAGGGCCCGCTGTTCTTTAAGGGCCCATTGTTCTTCAAGGGCCCGCTGTTCTTCAAGGGCCCGCTGTTCTTCTAGGGCCCACTGTTCTTCAAGGGCCCACTGTTCTTTAGGGCCCGCTGTTCTTCAAGGGCCCGCTGTTCTTTAGGGCCCGCTGTTCTTAAGGGCCCGCTGTTCTTAAGAGCCTGCTGTTTTTAAGGGCCCGCTGTTTTTAAGGCCCCGCTGTTTTTCTAGGGCCGGCTGTTCTTCTAGGGCCCGCTGTTCTTCTAGGTTCCGCTGTTCTTTAAGGGCCCGCTGTTTTTAAGGGCCCGCTGTTTTTCAAGGGCCCGCTGTTTTCCAAGGGCCTGATGTTCTTCAAGGGCCCGCTGTTCTTCTAGGGCCCGCTGTTCTTCTAGTGCTCACTGTTCTTTAAGGGCCCGCTGTTTTTAAGGGCCCACTGTTTTTCAAGGGCCCACTGTTTTTCAAGGGCCCGCTGTTTTTCAAGGGCCCGCTGTTCTTCTAGGGCCCGCTGTTTTAAGGGCCCGCTGTTCTTCTAGGGCCCGCTGTTCTTCAAGGGCCCGCTGTTCTTCAAGGCCCATTGTTCTTTAAGGGCCCGTTGTTCTTCAAGGGCCCACTGTTCTTCAAGGGCCCACTGTTCTTCAAAGGCCAACTGTTCTTCAAGGGCCCACTGTTCTTCAAGGGCCCGCTGTTCTTTAGGGCCCGATATTCTTCTAGGGCCCGCTGTTTTTCAAGTGCCCGCTGTTTTTCAAGGGCCCGTGTGTTTTAAAGGGCCCATTGTTCTTCAAAAGAACTGTTCTTCAAGGGCCCGCTGTATTTCAAGGGCCCGCTGTATTTCAAGGTCCTCTGTATTTCAAGGGCCCACTATATTTCAAGGACCCTCTGTATTTCAAGGGCCCTCTGTATTTCAAGGGCCCGCTTTTCTTCAAGGGCCTGATGTTCTTCAAGGGCCTGATGTTCTTTAAGGGCCCGCTGTTCTTTAAGGGCCCACTGTTTTTCTAGGGCCCACTGTTCTTCAAGGGCCCATTGTTCTTTAAGGACCCATTGTTCTTCAAGGGCCCGTTGTTCTTCAAGGGCCCGCTGTTCTTTAGAGTCGGCTGTTTTTAAGGGCCCGCTGTTTTTAAGGGCCCACTGTTTTTCTAGGGCCTGCTGTTCCTCAAGGGCCCGTTGTTCTTTAAGGGCCCGCTGTTCTTTAAGGGCCCGCTGTTTTTCTAGGGCCCGCTGTTTTAAGGGCCCGCTGTTTTTCAAGGGCCCGCTGTTTTTCAAGGGCCTAATGTTCTTCAAGGGCCCGCTGTTCTTCTAGGGCCTGTTGTTCTTCTAGGGCCCGCTGTATTTAAGGGCCCGCTGTTTTTAAGGGCCCACTGTTTTTCAAGGGCCCACTGTTTTTCAAGGGCCCCCCTGTTTTTCAAGGGTCCGATGTTCTTCAAGGGCCTGATGTTCTTCAAGGGCCCGCTGTTCTTCTAGGGCCCGCTGTTCTTCTAGGGTCCGCTGTTCTTCTAGGGCCTGCTGTTTTTAAGGGCCCGCTGTTTTAAGGGCCCGCTGTTCTTCTAGGGCCCGCTGTTCTTCAAGGGCCCACTGTTCTTCAAGGGCCCATTGTTCTTTAAGGGCCCGTTGTTCTTCAAGGGCCTACTGTTCTTCAAGGGCCAACTGTTCTTCAAGGGCCCACTGTTCTTCAAGGGCCCGCTGTTCTTTAGGGCCCGATATTCTTCTAGGGCCTGCTGTTTTTCAAGTGCCCGCTGTTTTTCAAGGGCCCGTGTGTTTTAAAGGGCCCATTGTTCTTAAAAAGAACTGTTCTCTGTTCTTCAAGGGCCCGCTGTATTTCAAGGGCCCGCTGTATTTCAAGGTCCTCTGTATTTCAAGGGCCCACTATATTTCAAGGGCCCTCTGTATTTCAAGGGCCCTCTGTATTTCAAGGGCCCGCTTTTCTTCAAGGGCCTGATGTTCTTTAAGTGCCCGCTGTTCTTTAAGGGCCCGCTGTTTTTCTAGGGCCCACTGTTCTTCAAGGGCCCATTGTTCTTTAAGGGCCCGTTGTTCTTCAAGGGCCCGCTGTATTTCAAGGGCCCGCTTTTCTTCAAGGGCCTGATGTTCTTTAAGGGCCCGCTGTTCTTTAAGGGCCCGCTGTTTTTCTAGGGCCCACTGTTCTTCAAGGGCCCATTGTTCTTTAAGGGCCCGTTGTTCTTCAAGGGCCCGCTGTTCTTTAGAGTCGGCTGTTTTTAAGGGCCCGCTGTTTTTAAGGGCCCACTGTTTTTCTAGGGCTTGCTGTTCCTCAAGGGCCCGTTGTTCTTTAAGGGCCCGCTGTTCTTTAACCACTTGTCATCTGCCCACCGTCAAATGACGGCGGGCAGACGACTCCATTGTTCTGACATCACGTCATATGACGTGATGTCCCTTTAAAGCCACGGGCGGGCGCGCGTGCACCCGCCGCTCTGCGGGGATCCCGTGCGAGTGCCCGGCGGCAACATTCGCCGCCGGGCACACGCGATTGCTCAGTAACTGAGCTGGGACGTGCAGCTCTGTGTGTAAACACAGAGCTGCACGTCCCTGTCAGGGAGAGAGGAGATCGATTGTGTCCCTTGTACATAGGGACACAATCGGTCACCTCCCCCAGTCACCCCCCCCTCCCCCTACAGTTAGAACACTCATAGGACACACATTTAACCCCTTCCCCGCCCCCTAGTGGTTAACCCCTTCACTGCCAGTCACATTTATACAGTAATCAATGCATATTTATAGCATTTTTCACTGTATAAATGTAAATGGTCCCAAAAATGTCAGAAAAGTGTCCGAAATGTCCGCCATAACGTCGCAGTCCCAATAAAAAAATCGCAGATCGCCGCCATTAATAGTAAAAAAAAAAAAAAAATGCCATAAACTATAATATTGCATTTTTTAAAAAATTGTTGCTCTATTTTTGTTTATAGCGCAAAAAATAAAAACCGCAGAGGTGATCAAATACCACCAAAAGAAAGCTCTATTTGTGGGAAAAAAAGGACGCCAATTTTGTTTGGGAGCCACGTCGCACGACCGCGCAATTGTCAGTTAAAGCGACGCAGTGCCGGAAGCTTATATTTTGTCTGGGCAGGAAGGGGGTGTAGGTGCACAGTAGGTAAGTGGTTAAGGGCCCGCTGTTTTTCTAGGGCCCGCTGTTCTTCAAGGGCCCATTGTTCTTTAAGGGCCCGTTGTTCTTCAAGGGCCCATTGTTCTGTAAGGGCCCGCTGTTCTTTAGAGCCCGCTGTTTTTAAGGGCCCGCTGTTTTTAAGGGTCTGCTGTTCTTCAAGGGCCCATTGTTCTTTAAGGGCCCATTGTTCTTCAAGGGCCCATTGTTCTTCAAGGGCCTGCTGTTCTTCAAGGGCCCGCTGTTCTTCAAGGGCCCGCTGTTCTTCAGGGTCCGCTGTTCTTTAGGGCCCGCTGTTCTTTAGGGCCCGCTGTTCTTTAGGGCCCGCTGTTTTTCAAGGGCCCACTATTCTTCTAGGGCCCACTGTTCTTCTAGGGCCCTCTGTTCTTTATGGGCCTGCAGTTTTTCTAGGGCCCGCTGTTCTTCAAGGACCCGCTGTTCTTTGAGGGCCCGCGGTTTTTTCAAGGGCACGTTTTCCAAGGGCCCTTGTGTTTTAAAGGACCCATTGTTCTTTAAAAGAACTGTTCTCTGTTCTTCAAGGGCCCGCTGTATTTCAAGGGAAGAAAAAGAGACCACAGCTCCAGGCAAATGCAATAAGCAATCAATGTCCTCCTCATAGACCGTGGGTGCTGGCAATGCACAAGGCTGTTTTTCTAGGGCCCACTGTTCTTCAAGTGCCCGCTGTTCTTTTAGGGCCTGATGTTCTTCCAGAGCCTGCTGTTCTTCAAGGGCCCACTGTTCTTCTAGGGCCTGCAGTTCTTCAAGGGCCCACTGTTCTTCTAGGGCCCGCTGTTCTTCTAGGGCCCACTGTTCTTCTAGGTCCCACTGTTCTTCTAGGGCCCGCTGTTCTTCGAGGGCCCGCTGTTTTACAAGGGCCCGTTGTTTTCCAAGGGCCCTTGTGTTTTAAAGGGCCCATTGTTTTTCAAGGGCCTGCTGTTTTTGAAGAGCCTGCTTTTTTTGAAAAGCCCATTGTGTTTCAAGGGCCCGCTGTTTTTCAATAGCCTGCTGTTATTCAAGGGCTTGCTTTTCTTCAAGGGCCCGCAATTCTTCAAGGGCCCACTATTCTTCAAGGGCCTGCTGTCACATACCTGGTGGAGATCAAGCTGTACTGGGAGAACTGGGAGAAGGAGCCCCGTGTCGCTGGATCAGCAGCTGGAAGCATAGCCGGGACGTGAGCCTGGGGTGGTCAACAGCCGAACAGAGCAGATACCGAGACGTGAGGCAGAGGCAAAGACGGGACACGGGCCAGGTTCGGTACACAGTCGGGGAATGGGGCACAGGAACATCAGGCAGAAGCGGAGTCAAGCACAAGCTGGGGTTACAGGTAGGCAGGCGGAGATCAACAGGAAGGTACAGACAAGCCGTGTCAAGAAGCAGGGTACTGGTACAGATCGGGTAATGGGCACTAGTTGAAAAGATCACTCAGCAAAGTATGCATGTTACTGGCAGGTTTAAATAGGTCGACTGGCGCCAATGCGTGCACGTGCATGCGCACGTGCCGGCTTGCTCCCACGCAGTGGTGTCATAGTAGATTACTGGTGTCACAGTAGATTACATTTAAAACAATATATATTTTGACTGTAATAGAATAGCAGTCCGTTGCCTGCCAGCGTGTGTGTCAGGCTCACAGCATATACTGTGCCCACTTGCCTAGTGCCACCACTCATATCTGGTGTCACAGTAGATTACATAAAAAAAAAAAATGTGACTGTAATAGAATAGCAGTTAGTTGTCTGCAAGCGTGTGTGTCAGGCCTACAGTGTCTACTCTGCCAACTTCTGCCAGTGCACAGTGCCACTCATATCTGGTGTCACAGTAGCTTGCACACATAGTACAACTAAACCAACCTAAAAAAAAGCCCACACTGCAGAATCAGTCCATTAGTCCATCAGTCCATTACCAGGCTCTTTGGGTTTGGTATGAATATTAAAAAATATAAAAAATAAATAAATATGGCATAGGGGTCCCCCTCAAAATGCATAACAGAGACTATGGAGGTCTGGTATGGATTTTAAGGGGAACCCCCCGCCAAAATAAAAACAATTGTGTGGGGATCTCCCAAAAAATCCATACCAGACCCTTATCCGAGCACGCAACCTGGCAGGCCGCAGGAAAAGAGGGGGTACGAGGGAGCTCGCTCCCTCTCTTTTCCTGGTGTTGGCAGTGGGAATCAATTTGTTATTCCAAATGCGCAATTTGACCCACCTTAAAAAGTGGTCAAACACCTGTGGTAAGTTGCCACCTTTCCATTGAGCACCTGTGGTGTAAGAACTAGAAGCTTAATTTAAAAGCATTTTTTTGGTGCTGGGAACACGTACAGCTAGATTCACGTACCTCGGCGCATCTTTGTGCGGGCGTAGCGTATCTTCTTTATGCTACGCCGGCGCAACGTTAAGAGGCAAGCATGGTATTCACAAAGAAAATGCGCTCAACGTTGCGTATAGTTGTCGGCGTAAGCCGACGTAAGACAAAGTAGGTGGAAGTGGGCGTTATATATTAAAATGAAGCGTGACCCCATGCAAATGATGGGCTGAGCTTCAAAAAACGAACTGCAGATGCGTCGTCTCTTGGACGCATCCCAGTGCGCATGCTCACAGTCACGTCAAAAAAACTGTCTAAGATACGTCGAAACACTGCCTATTCATGTACTACGTAAAATTTGACGGCGTCTGTTCCCTGGTCCATACCTTTACATGTGTTGCGCCTCCTATATGAGGAATAACTTTACGCCGGACGTAACCCTTATGCAACTCGCTTAAAACATGCGCCGGGCGCATCTACGTTCGTGAATCGGTGTATCGCCCTCATTTGCATATCTGAATCGAAACTTCCATATGCATCCAGCGTAAATATGCGCCCACGATACGCTGGCGTAGGAAAGTTACGTCGGTCGGAAGAAGCCTATTTTTTGACGTAACTTGATTTGTGGGTCCGGCGCATAGATACAACGGCGCACATTCTTACTTACGTGGCGTATCTGTAGATACGTCGGCGTAAGTGCTACGTGAATCCGGGCCTATCACTATGGGCCAGATTCATGAAGAGTTAGGCTGGCGTATACAGTGATCCGCCAGCCTAACTGTCACTTTAAGCCGGCGTTTCTGTTTTCTATAACCAGAAAACAAGAAACGCCGGGTTGGAGTACTGATGCGATCGGCGTAATTGAATTTCGCCATCGCATCGTTACTTCAACTTAAAAATGGCGCCGGGGGCGTTCCCGCTGATTAACGCTGAAAAAATATGTTAATCAGCGGGAGTCGGAAATTCACGATCGTTTTCGGGCGCGACGCAGTGACTTTACGACGTTTCCGGAAGCGATACGCGACGTAAAGATAAAGCAGCCCCCTAGTGGAGTATCCTATGTTAAGTATAGCCGTCGCCATCGCGTCGGAAAAAAAACAAATCGCGTCGTTTGCGTAAAACATTCATGAATGGGGACGTGACGTCATTGACGTTCACTGACAGAACTTGGAGCATGCGCACTGGGATGCATTGACACTCGACGCATGCGCAGTACGTTCGCCACGGGATCGTGCATAGTTTGAATACTACACGCCCCGTACCCGCCCAATTTGAATTCCGCTGGCTCATTTGCGATGCGCTGCCGCAACTTTAGGAGCAAGTGCTTCATGAATAACAGCACTTGCTCCTAAAATTTCGACAGAGTAACGTAAATGAGAAGCGTTACTCCAGAGCAAAGATGCTTTGATCTACCTGAATCTGGCCCTATATGTTCAACAATATATGTGTTTTTATGCAGTGCATATGTTCATGATTTTGGTTCATGATATATACTGTATATTCACTTGTATATGCTTAGCGCCAACTTTTTATATATTTTTTTTCCAACCTTATTAGTTTAAATGAGCATCTTCCCAAATTCATAAGATCATCAAGTGATACTACTTACCAATCCTTAAAGCAGAGGTCCACCCTAAAATTAAACTTAATTTTAATAGCTTCATTGTAATCTAACATAAAACATTTTGTAAAAAAAATATATATATTGCCTGTAAATTGTTGTTACTAGGCAGATTTGCTAATCTGCCTAGTTACTGGACAGCGGTTCTTCTGCCCTTCCTAAGCCGAGTGGCCTTCACCCCCCGCTGCAGTGTCACAATCTCCCCCTGCCTCCAATCTCCCCCTACCTCCAATCACCCCCAGGCCCCCTGCCTTCATTATCCCCTGCCTCCATCCCCCTCTGCGATGCCACCAACAACCCCTGTCTCTATCCCCACCCTCTGCGATGCCACCATCCCCCTCTGCGGTGCCTCCAATCACCCCCTGCCTCCAATTACCCCCTGCCACTAACATCCCCTAACTCCAATCTCCCCCAGGCCCTCTGCCTCCAATCACCCCCTGCCTCCATTGCCCCCTGCCTCCATCCCCCTCTGCGTTGCCACCAACAACCCCTGTCTCCATCCCCCACCTTCTGCGGTGTCACCATCCCCCTCTGAGGTGCCACCAACACCCCCTGCCTCCAATCACCCCCTGCCACCAACACTCCCTGCCTCCAATCTCCTCCTGCCTCCATTGCCCCCTGCCTCCACCCCTCTCTGCGGTGCCACCACAGCCACCATCACCCCCTGAACCCAATCTCCATGCGCAGTTCCAAGCAGAACCAATCTCTTTTTACTGGCACATTCCCGCAACCACAGACATTTACGAACAGGGGGAAAAAAGTGTCAGTTTTTATGGACTGTCCGTAAAAAAACGGACGGTTGGCAACACTGCTCCTGGGAAATGAGTGTCATCAGTTCCCAGGAGTCTGTGCACTTTACTCTGCCGAAAAATCTAGGAGCGCTGTTCTACTGCGCATGCGTGAGATCGAGAGGTGCATGCAGGGCCGTCTCTACCATAGGGCAAACAGGGGAAGCTGCCCAGGGCCCTGTCACTGTTGGGGGCCCAAAGCAACCCCCTTTGAAAAAAAAAATATTTTTTATTTTTATTTGTTTGGGGTCCAGAGGTCCCCAGCCTACATGTCTAGCCCAGGGTTCCCCCAGGGCCCAAGATGGCAACCCTCCTTTTTTTTTTTTTTTTTTAAATACAAAAATATATTTATTTTATATATTTTTATTCTTATTAAAGGGCCAATTTTTTTTAATATATTTTTATTTTTTATTAAAGGGCCAATTTTTTTTAGGGGTCCCCAGGGCCCCAGATGACAACCCCCTTTTTTTATTTATTTTTAAATAAAAATATATATTTATTTTATATATTTTTATTTTATTTTTTATTAAAGGGCCAATTTTTTTTAGGGGTCCCCAGGGACCCAGAGGCCCCCAGGGCCCCAGATGACAACCCCCTTTTTTTATTTATTTTTAAATAGAAAAAATATATTTATTTTATATATTTTTATTTTATTTTTTATTAAAGGGACAATTTTTTTTAGAGGTCTGGAGGTCCCCAGGGGCCCGTAGTTCCCCAGGGCCCCAGATGACAATCCCCCTTTTTTATAATTATAATTATTAGTTATTATTATTAAAGGACCCAGAGTTCCCCAGGGCCCTGGATGGCAACCCCCCTTTTTTTAATATATTTTTTTATATTTTATTTCTTTTTTTCTTTTTATTTAATAAATATATATATATATATATATATATATATATATATATATATATAATTAAAGGGCTCAGAGGTCCCCTGGATGGCAACCCCACTTTTTTTTTATAAATGTTTATTTTTAATATATTTTTTTAATTTTATTTTTTATTAAAGGGTCCAGAGGTCCCGGATGGCAACCCCCCTTTTTTTGTAATTTATTTTTAGAAAAAAAAATATTAAAGGGCCCAGAGGTCCCCAGATGGCAACCCCCTTTTTAAAAAAAAATAATATATTTTTTATTTCTTTTTTTCTTTTTATTAAAAGGCCCAGAAGTCCCCAGGGCCCCAGATGGCTACACCCCTTTTTTTATATATATTTTTCTTTATTAAATCTTTTTTTTGTAAAGGGCCTCCCGCTTCTAAATTTGCGGCACCCCCGCTTCTCAATTTAAGGGGGCAGCACCCCCCTGTTCTCTGCTCCAGGGGGCCCATGCCTGAAGCTGTGTAAGGGGCCCCATGATTCCTGATGGCGGCCCTGCCGCCCGTTAAGCCCCTGTGCTGCCCACAAATCAGGCTGAAAATCATCAGCGGCACGCAGCCAGGTGACAGTACTGCTTCCCTTCCCAGTGTTTTAAAATGTACAGCACCCCTGGCTTCCCTTTAGACGTGCACTTCTCCCTTCCTGCCACTGGGTGCTGCTTGTATATAAAAGTGAATTAGAATGTGATTTTATAACATCCCCAGTTTGCTCTTCCCGAGGCTGACTTCTTCATGTCCTGCTCCTCAAGGTATGTCACTGTTTGCTATATTGTAAATACAAGTTTTCTGTAGAGTGTGCCCAAAGTCTTTATAATATTTATAATATTTGATGATTCACTGCAGGTCTGGTCAGTGTTTTAAAAAGTTCCTGTATTTTACACATGGCATGGCATGTCACAGCACCGTCTGTCCATTCTGCTTCAGCACCATGGGACCCCATGCCATGCCATGTGTAAAATAGAGGAACTCTTTAAGTCACAGAGCAGCCCTGCAGTCCAGGCTGAGTGAGGCCTCAGAGCACATGGCATTACTGTCTGTATTTAACTGCTTGATGGGCTTATTTTGGGCCTGACTGGTTCACATGTATGTGTTTTGGCGGTCCACATTTGAATGGGCCGCCATGCCTGCATTTCCTGCAAAGAAAAGCGCATGCCTCATGTAATAGGCTGCACACACGGCACACCTATGCCCATCAAGCACTGAAATACAGCACTGTCTGTCCATTCTGCTGTCTGCTGTGACTTATCTGCAGTTCCCGCACTGTCAAACTTGCTGCATTTTTAGACGTTTAGGTCACGCTTTTAAAAACACAGTGCGTTTCTGTGTGCAAGAACTGCAGGTAAGTAGCATGGTGCAAAAGTAGAATGGATTTCAAGGTAGCTGATTTTTAAAAAGCTGAATGCACCTTTTTTCTGCAGGAAACAAAGGCATGGCAGCCCATTCAAATGAATGGGCTGCTGTGCCTGCACAAATGAGGGCCGCCAAAACACATACATGTGAACCAGCCAGGCCCAAAATAAGCTGGAGGAGGGGCCCAAAAAAAATGTTTGCCCAGGGCCCAAACCATATTAACCGCTTGCCGACCAGCCGCCGCAGTAATACGGCGGCAGGTCGGCACGGGTGCGCGAGAGCCCGTAGCTCTACGTCGCCACCTTCGACGGCCACTAGGGGGCGCGTGCGCGCCGCCGGCAGCCCGCGCGCGCGCCCCCCGCTCGCCCCTGAGTCCCGTGCGTGTGCCCGGCGGGCACGATCGCCGCCGGGCACACGCGATCGCTCGTTACAGAGCGGGGAACGGGAGCTGTGTGTGTAAACACACAGCGCTCGTTCCTGTCAGCGGGGGAAACGCTGATTTTCTGTTCATACAATGTATGAACGGAAGATCAGTGATTCCCCCTAGTAAGTCCACCCCCCCATACAGTTAGAACACGAATAGGAACACACTTAACCCCTTCCCCGCCCCCTAGTGTTAACCCCTTCACTGCCAATGGCATTTTTATAGTAATCCAATGCATTTTTATAGCATTGATCGCTAAAAAAATGCCAATGGTCCCAAAAATGTGTCAAAAGTGTCCGAAGTGTCCGCCATAAGGTCGCAGTACTGAAAAAAAACGCTGATCGCCGCCATTACTAGTAAAAAAAATAATAATAATAAAAATGCCATAAAACTACCCCCTATTTTGTAAACGCTATAACTTTTGCGCAAACCAATCAATAAACGCTAATTGCGATTTTTTTTACGAAAAATATGTAGAGGAATACGTATCGGCCTTAACTGAGGAAAAAAAAAATTTTTTATATATTTTTGGGGGATATTTATTACAGAAAAAAGTAAAAAATATAGCATTTTTTTCAAAATAGTCGCTCTGTTTTTGTTTATAGCGCAAAAAATAAAAACCGCAGAGATGATCAAATACCACCAAAAGAAAGCTCTATTTGTGGGAAAAAAAGGACGCCAATTTTGTTTGGGAGCCACGTCGCATGACCGCGCAATTGTCAGTTAAAGCGACGCAGTGCCGAATCGCAAAAAGTGCTCTGGTCTTTGGACAGCAATATGGTCCGGGGCTGAAGTGGTTAAAGACGGCCCTGGGTGCATGCTGGTTACCCAGCATGCACCTCTCACTGAAAAAACAGGAAAACACAGGAACTGGGCTTCACATGCCCACAGCTATGATGGAAATGGCCACAAGATCGCTAAAAGGATATCAGGTAAGTGTTTGCACTGATTTTTGTTAACGATTGGGGATTTATCAATGTGTTTTAGGGAATATTCACTGTAATTTATTTTATATTGCCAAAAAATAAAATTATGCCTGGAACCCCGCTTTAACTCATTTGACTTTTTACAGAAAAAGGTTATGAGTTTATGCTAAGACCAGGGAACACACAAACATCACTGAAAAAAGTTAGGTCAGGTAATGTCTCTATTTTGGCTTAAAGGGGTTGTAAAGGTTTGTTTTTAATTTTCTAAATAGGTTCCTTTAAGCTAGTGCATTGTTGGTTTACCTTTTCCTTCAATTTCGCTTCTAAATGTTTTTTTTCTTTGTTTTGTTTTTTGTCTGAATTTCTCACTTCATGTTTCTCCTCAGTAAGCTGTTCTGGCTGACCAAATACCGCTCGGATGATGGTGTGAAGTTTACTGAGGAGAAACTCAGTAAGTGAGAAATTCAGACAAAGAAAATAAACATTTAGAAGGAAAATCGAAGGAAAAGGTAAGTGAACCAATGATGCACTTGCTTAACAACTTAAGACCCGGACCTTCAGCCAAGGTTCACATTGGATCGATTTGTCGTGCGATTTGAGAGATCAAATCGCATGACAATTCGCAGCCTATTGGCGGCAATGGCACTATTCCAATCGGTGCGACACTGATTTTGCGGTGCCACAACGATTTGCAAAAGTAGTTCCTGCACTACTTTTGCCAATTTTAGGTGCGATTTCTATAGACGTCTGTGTATGAAGCCACACAAATGTCTATCAAGTAGCACCTAAAATCGCGATGACCTTACTACTTTGAAATCGTGCTACTTCAAGTAAAGTAGCATCAGTGTGAACCAGGGCTTAGGCAGGTAAAGGACCTGGCCAGTTTTTGCTATTCGGCACTGCATCGATTTAACTGACAATTGCGCGGTCATGCGACGTGGCTCTTTCTTTTGGTGGTATTTTTTAGGCTATAAACAAAAATAGAGCGACAATTTTGGAAAAAAATCAATATTTTTTACTTTTTGCTATAATAAATATTCCCCAAAAACATATATTTTTTTTCCTCAGTTTAGGCCGATACGTATTCTTCTACCTATTTTTGGTAAAAAAAATCGCAATAAGCGTTTATCGATTGGTTTGCGCAAAATTTATAGCGTTTACAAAATAGGGGATAGTTTTATTGCATTTTTATTTATTATTTTTTTTACTACTAATGGCGGCGATCAGTGATTTTTTTCGTGACTGCGACATTATGGCGGACACTTTGGACAAATTTGACACATTTTTGGGACCATTGTCATTTTTTACTGTGAAAATGACAATTGCAGTTTGGGAGTTAACTACAAGGGGGCGCTGAAGGAGTTAAGTGTGACCTCTTCTGTGTTTTTTAACTGTAGGGGGGTGTGGCTGTAGGTGTGACTTCATTGATTGTGTTTCCCTATATTAAGGAAACTATTTCGAAAATAAAAAACAAACCTTTACAACCCCTTTAAGCAAAGTGCCCCTGGAAATCATTTTCAGATGTTTGCAAATTCTCCGCTCTGGATGTGTAGAGGTCAGAAAATACGGGGTGTACTAAAATTATACTTTTTTTCAACTTAACCTTTCACCTGAAACTGTATTTCTCGGGAAACTGTTAAAATGTATTGTCTCTGTGAACCAGAAAACCATCATCAAATTATCACTCTCCAAACAGGGCATGGAGCTCCTTCAGAGCAGCAGCCGCCAAGATTATTAATGTCTCCATCTAACAATGTGTCTGAGTACAGCCTAGAGAACACTGCACTTTGGCACTTTCAAGTTATTTGAAAAAACAGCAAAGGAAGGGGGTGGAGGCAGGAAGACAGAGGAGAAAGTGAGAGGGTAATGCTCTTATATTTTCACAGTTCAAACCAGAGCCTACTGCTGGTAATGTGAGAGGCCTGGATCAGGCGCCAAGTGGATAAGACTGTAGACAGTGGGGCCTAAAATGCTGATATTTGCCAGCACCTGCAAATAGGAGGCAAATAATTGGAACATGTAAGCAAGAAAAAAAAAAACTTGTTAGATGATAGTATTTTGTAACCGCCTCTGGCAGGGGTTCCTGCAAGGAATTTAATCAGCAGAGTTGTTTAAACTGAGCTTTGAAGACAGCCCAGGGCTGCTACTTCATATCATCTACAACTCCTGTTTGCTGACGACATTCAATTTGTTAATTCTGCAGCTGGTGATAGGGGTAAGATATTGAAGTGTTGATTTTTTTTCCCCCTTAGCTCATTGTTTGCTTAAATATATCTAATTAGTTCCTGTAGGAGACACTTGGGCACTGAAAGAGTGAACAGTAACGGATTTATAATCCTGTGCTGCCACCTATTTACACCACGTATGTACAGTAGATAACAAATATCTCCACACCACCGTTACTGAAATTCCAGCTTGTTTATGCAAAACATGAAATAATGGCAAAATATTTCACATCATTTTCATGTTTAATTTCAGTCAATGACATTTAACTAAAAAAATATATATATATTTTTGGATAAAGCCTTTTGGCAGTGTTTTTATTAAATGTTATACTAAGGTTCCTTTTAAACTGGTGCGGTTTTCAGGCGCTTTAGCACTGGAACTAGACACCGCTAAGCACCTGAAAACCGCCTCGCATTCATTCCAGTGTGACTTTTCACACTGGAGCGATGCGCTTGCAGGATGGGAAAAAAGTCTTGCAAGCAGCATCTTTGGGGCCGTTTGGGAGAGCTGTATACAGCACTCTCAAAATGCCCCTGCCCATTACAATGAATGGGCAGCGCTTTCAAAGCACCTTATAGCAAAGTTCCGCCGAAAATAAATAAATAGTCAGCAGCTACAAATACTGCAGCTGCTGACTTTTAAATTAGGACACTTACCTGTCCAGGGTACCCGCATTGTCCTCGCCCGAAGCCTATCTGTCTCTCGGCTCTCGGGTCGAGGCGCCGGCATCTTCAGTAAGGGTATCAGGAAGTGAAGTTCACAGTCTGGTTCCCTACTGCGCATGTGCGAGTCGGCTGCGTGATCTCACTGGTCCCCGCTGTCTTCTGGGACCTGTGTGTCTCACAGAAGACAGCAAGGGGGGTGGAGGAGGCGCCAGGCATGGCGTAGATCGCTGCGGATACTGCAGTGATCTATCGCCGGAAGTGGGAGCAAATACCTGTATCTGCTCCCCCCTGAAATGTTCCAAATGTGACACCGGAGGGGGCAAGAAACTAGAAAAGTTACATTTTTGGGTGGAACTCAGCTTTAAAAATGCTTGGAAAGAGCCGCAAAATGGGAGTTTTTAACACCTTGTTAAGGGTTAAAACCTCACAACTAGCGGGCGAAAGGCGCCACTTAAACAGCGCTAAAGTGCCGCTAAAACGAACGGCCCAGTGTGAAAGGGGTCTAAGTGTGAAAAATACATTACCTTGAGCACATGCTCCTTTGTTCTGATTATAAACTAATGATCAGCTTGACACTTTTTCTTTGGGCTGTGGTGTGGGTCCATTAAAGCAGCACTTCACTCAGAATGTGAACTCCCGCTGGTTTCCATCCTTCCCCAGCCTGTAACTGAGTACCACTGAGTAACACTGCATATCATCCTGAATACACCATCCGCACCGTGAAACATGGTGGTGGCAACATCATGTTGTGAGGATGCTTTTCTTCAGTAGGGACAGGGAAGCTGGTGAGAGTTGATGGGAAGATGGATGATGCCAAATACAAGAAAACCTGTTAGAGTCTGCAAAAGACTTGAGAGTGGGGGGAGGTTCACCTTCCAGCAGGACAATGAGCCCAAACATACAGCCATACCTACAATGGAATGGATTAGATTAGTGCTTCTCAATTATTTTCTGTCATGCCCCCCCTAGGAAGAAGAAAACATTCCGTGCCCCCCGCGCGACTGTAAATAGTATCATTTGTCTATAAAATTGTTATAAGTACACCTCTGCATAACACTGTATCCTTATTAACGTATAAGAGAATAAAAAAAGAAAGAAATGTGGATCCTACCTCCTCTCCTTGACCCCTGCTCTTTATGTTCTTTCTGTGCTTCAGCTCTTGTATTCCCACCTGGTGATGCTGCGGATGTATCTTTGCGACTCTGCCTTGATGGCATGCCGGCGTCCTGCTTTTTCTCCTCTGTGAGTGGCACTAGGAACCGGCGTATTGATTCCTGTATGTCTCCACGGGTCCTCTGCATGTGTCACGTACGTTGGCGGTCACGTTGTCCTCCGCTTCGGGTTGCTACTGGGGCTGCGCTGGGACAATCTCCAGTGATCGCGCCGCGCTGCTCCCTCTCTCCAGCCGTAGAGTTGCTAGGCAACTGACGCCGTGTGGGACGCCGCTTGCGAGTGAGTCGGATAATCCGATCTGGACATCCAATATGACAGTGTTTGCCGAGGTCAAACGAGCCCCCCTTTACAGAGCCTCGCGCCCCCCCCCCCCCCCCACTATTTGAGAAACACTGGATTAGATCAAAGCACATGCATGTGTTAGAATGGCCCAGTCAATGTCCAGCAGGAAAACCATACATTTGAAAGGGAAAACCTTACATTTTTAAGCACATTTGAAGAGTGTATTATTTATAGATAATACAGATATTAAAGCACATAGGGCTTTATATATATAAAGGCAAATTCCAGTTAAAAGTGGTCAATCATCATGGGGGACCCCAGGAACTCAGAACGTGAGGGGGGACCACCTTCCGCAGAAAGAATACACTAATTAAGGGGGGTGGGTTACTGATATAAGGGGGAAACCTTTATATCAGTGCCCCCTTACATTATCGTATTCACTTCCCCCTTACATCAGTGAACCCCTCAGACTGGGCTAGCAGTGCTGTCACTGACCTCCTCTCAAGTGCACCGTGTAGGGCTCAGTCAGTCAGCTCCAGCTCGGTGGCTCTGGTTTTATCCTATATATTCTCTCCACAGTCCACACACATTTGACTTCTCCCATGACCATCATCCTGGCAGTGCTCCCACTCTTGACTCCTCTCCAGACTCCCTCAGAGACTGCAGACATAATACAGGAGATGGTCAGAGGCTGCAGACATGATACACCAGCTCAATGCAGGCTTATCAGTGGCCATCAAATGCAGCCTCACTGTGCCGATCAAATGGGGCGGGCGGGACCATGCTACAGCGTTACTGCCGAACACAGACCCAGCCAGCCAGCTCAGTGATGGTACACAGACAGGCGCAGGAGAGAGGAGATGGAGCACTGCAGCCCCGCAACTGAAACTGGCCACAGGACAGGCAGCCTACCGGGAAATCTCCCAATTTCCCAATAGGCCAGTCCGGCCCTGAAGTCAAGACCTAAATCCAATTGAGAATCTGTCTCAAGACCTGAAAATTACTGTTCACAGGCACTCTCCATTAGTGTTGAGCGGAATACGCCATATTCGATTTCGCGATATTGCGTGAATATATAGAAGAATATTTGCGAATATTCGCTAATATCAAATATTCGTGATATTTTATCCCAAAAAAAATTTGCGAAATTTCGCTAATGTGAAATTTCGCTAATGCGAAAATGATTGCGAAATTCTCATAAACGGAGATCATTTCCTGTATTACTAAACTAATATGCACTAAACACTAACTCTACACTAACTCTACTTAAAAGAAAGGAGAATAAGGGGGAAAAAGAAGGGCGGAGAAGATAATCGCGCAATATTCCTATTGCGCGATTATCTTCTCCGCCCTTCTTTTGCATCAGAGCCAATCAGAATAACTCGAATATTCGGCAAAAGGAATATCGCGCAATATTCCTTTTGCCGAATATTCGAGTTATTCTGATTGGTTCTGATGCAAAAGAAGGGCGGAGAAGATAATCGCGCAATATTCCTTTTGCCGAATATTCGAGTTATTCTGATTGGCTCTGATGCAAAAGAAGGGCGGAGAAGATAATCGCGCAATATTCCGTTTGTCGAATATTCAAGTTATTCTGATTGGCTCTGATGCAAAAGAAGGGCCGAGTAGCTGATGCGATTCTTTTATGTTGCCGAAAATTCGCAATGCGAATTTTCGGCAACATAAAAGGATCGTCTCAGCTACTCGGCCCAGGGTCTCCAATCATACCAGCAATGCTTTTAGATGTCGATGGAGATCACTAGGATGTGATCTGTTTTAAAAATACATTTGAAAAAATACGAATATTCGAAATAGCGAATATTCGCCGCGATATTCGAGTTATTCGCGAATACTCGAATATGCAATATTCGTAGCGAATATTCGCAATGCGAATATTCGTGAGCAACACTACTCTCCATCCAATCTAACAGAGCTCGAGCAATTTTACAAAAAAAATGGGCAAAAATGTCACTCTCTAGATGTCCAAAGCTGGTAGAGACATAACAAAAAAACTTGCAGCTGTAATTGCAGCGAAAGGTGGTTCTGCAAAGTATTGACTAAATACAAATGCATGCCACACTTTTCACAATTATGTGCCATTTTGTGTTGGTTTATCCCATAAAATCCCAATAAAATACATTTATGTTTTTGGTTGTAACATTACAAAATGTGGAAATGTCAAGGGGTATGAATACTTTTTCAAGGCACTGTATGTTGTACATTATATAGTATATAGCGCTGACTGCTACAATTGGTAAGTTGTGCCGTACATTACATACTCCTGACCAGAATATTAAGGCCCAACTCCAGTATATTAACAACCCCCTCCCACCACCCTCTAACTGATTGCTGCTATGGAAAAAAAAATCTAAACACCTATGTAAATTACCTGAAGCCATGTGACAATCCTTCTCCATTCTTCTTCTTCCATTTACTAACCGGGGTCTTTTTTTGAATGTCCATATAACTGCCTACATGTGGCGGACACTTCTAATTAGTGGAGATAACACTTAGGCCCCATACACACGATCGGACATATCCGATGAAAACGGTCCGCGGACCATTTCCATCGGATATGTCCGATCGGGAGTTTGATCCGATGGCGTGTACACACCATCGGATCAAATTCCCCGCCGCCGGACGGCGCGGTGACGCGGCGTTGACGTTTACGCCGCCGCGTCACCGCCACGTCACCGCACCAGGAAGTAAAACACTTCCGCGCATGCGCCGAATCCATTTGGCGGCGGCGCGGCGGCGGTGGGGGACGACATGTCTGCTGGTAAGTGTACTAACCAGCAGACATGTCGGGCGGACAGATTCCCACCGGATAGATTTCAAAGCATGCTTTGAAATCTGTCGGGTGGAGAAATCTGTCCGCTAGCCCATACACACGAGCGGAGATGTCTGCTGAAATGGTCCATCGGACCGTTTTCAGCGGACATATCCCCTCGTGTGTACGAGGCCTTACAGTGGCCAGGTCTTCTCTCAAAGGCTCCAGAGGCAGGAAAACCCAGGGGGGCAGTGGAGGGGATCAGTACGCAAGAAGATAACAAGAAGAGAAGAATGTCTGATCCCGAGGGCAGGAAATTAGCTTGGCTCATAGAAGAAACTGTGATGTTGATCCATTACACTTTAGGATGGCTTAGAAAGAAATATTTGCAATCAAGGCTGAGGAGTAAGTCCCCTTTCACACTTATACGACTTGTCCCACGATTTTGGACTGCAAAATCGTATGACAAGTCATTCTCCATTATTTTCAATGACTACCATTCATACTGGCACGACTTTAAGTTGTGCCTACTTCAAAGTAGTCCTTGCACTACTTTGGTCCGATTTTGATGCCACTTACACAGGCATTCATTGAAATCGTGGCCGCGAATCGTGGCAAAATCGTGGTAAAATCACGCGACTTTGAAGTCGTACAAGTGTAAAAGGTGTAAATTTAATTTTTGCCTGGAGCTTGGCTTAAAAGTGGAACTTTAGTCAGAAAATTAATCTGCTAACAGCCTAAAGATTTACTGCTGCTCAAGGGCTCTGGGCTTCAGCAAAATGGCAGCTTCCAGTAGAAACAGGACCAAATGCTGAAAGCAATTTACAGCGCACACTAATTTCGGTAGCATAATTATTAATGGGGAATTAATGGGAAACTATGGGTATTTAAGTTTTTCCATATTTTTAACAGGCCATAGAATAGCTTTAAATCAAGCCATGCGTTTCGCTCTGGCTGATTTTAATGTAAAATGATTCATTCCCAAAGATCCTCAAAGACTACAGCAAGGTTTCAGTTGGTTTCTGACTGTTTTGTTTAAAGCAGAATTTAAGTCTTTTAATAAACTATTTTTAATCCTTATGCTGCTAGCAATAATACATAGGCAGGAAAGAATACCATGTTTACTTGTTTTAAACTTTTTTTTCATTTATTCAGTTGCTTCCTGTTTTTTCCAGGCCTAGGCAAATGTCATACATCCCAGATGTCTTCAGGAGGGGAGGAGGAGTTTTCTCAGCTATGCATGCCTTCCTGCCTGTATGTCTGAGCTAAGGGCAGATGGATTCTAGGAAGTAAATGTGACATGGATGGATGGGTGAGCTTGCTCTAAATATTAAACATGTATTATATAGTATTTTTGGTTAGTGGTGCAGGGAAAAGTAGTGGTGTGGCGTGTTGTGCATGCTGTGTTATAGGGTGGGTGGGGTCAAATTGCACAATGGGAGGGTCTTAAAAAGGGTATCATTAATCCCACCGTCCACAACTCTGCCCCTTGCCCAAAGCTCACCTCTGAACCCCTGTCCAAAGTTCACCTTTGCACCCCACCATGCACAGCTTTCTTCTGCATGCCCATCCACAATTCACCTTTACACCTCCTTTCCACAACTCACCTCTGCACCCCTAGTTTACAGCTCACTCCTCCACCCCCTTCCACAACCATCCACAGCTTATCTTTGCATCCCCATCCAAAACTCACCTCTGCAATCTAATCCACATCTGACCTCTGCAACCCCTACTCCACTCTTCGCAGCTCACCTCTGCAACCACATTCGTAACTCACCTCTGCATTCCTGTCCATAACTCGTCTCTGCACTCCTATCTACAGCTCACCGCTGCACCTCTGTCTACAACTCACCTCTGCACTCCTGTCCACAACTCACCTCTGCACTCCTGTCCACAACTCACCTCTGCAACCCCTACTCCACTCTCCGCAGCTCACCTCTGCAACCACATTCGTAACTCACCTCTGCATTCCTGTCCACAACTCGTCTCTGCACTCCTATCTACAGCTCACCGCTGCACCTCTGTCCACAACTCACCTCTGCACTCCTGTCCACAACTCACCTCTGCACTCCTGTCCACAACTCACCTCTGCATTCCTGTCCACAACTCACCTCTGCAACCCCTACTCCACTCTCCGCAGCTCACCTCTGCAACCACATTCGCAACTCACCTCTGCATTCCTGTCCACAACTCACCACTGCACCTCTGTCCACAACTAATTTCTGCACTCCTGTCCACAACACACCACTGCACCCCTGTTCACAACTCACCTCTGCATTCCTGTCCACAACTCACCTCTGCATTCCTGTTCACAACTCATCTCTGCACTCCTATCCACAACACACCACTGCACCCCTGTTCACAACTCACCACTGCACCCATGTCCACAACTCACCTGTACACAGCTTGGTTTTCCCATACAGTGAAGGAATGCACTCATTTGGGGCTCCGCCTCTCCCCAGTGACCAGCAGCAAAATTTTCAGGTGGGGCATCAGCTACCCTGCACCAGGCTGCAGTTCAGAGCATGATGCCCTCTCTTCAAGCCCATGAACACACTAAGCCCAGGCTGCTGCCACACTCTTCTCCCCATCCTGAGTGCAGGGGCAGGAAGGGTCTGTGGGAGCTACCGGGAGAGGTGTGCTATCCCTTATAAATAAAGAAGCTGAGCTTCTGTGTTTACAAGTGACAGTAGTTAGTGGTGAGCACAGAGCCAGCCAGTGTTGGAGGTGGTAGAACAGACTTGTAAGCTATTGAAATGAGAGGATCAGTGGTTGGCAAATGTAGTAGACATACAAAAGTGCAGAGCTTATATATGATCTCAAAAGTGATGATCAGTTCTGTGACAAAGTGTAAGTGATAACACTGTATGATTTAAAAACACACAATAATAAAGGAAAAGGTGATCAAAAATGATCTTAAATAAATAATGTCCACCAATGTGAAAAGAAAAGAGAGAGAATTTAATCAAACAGTTCTGGTACAATGGACAATAACAATGGATGAGCACCAGTGAGGCATCACTGGAAGGAGAAGCATCAAATAGAAAATATAGAAACTTGCTAGGGGAACCACCATCGACTTTTTGAAGGCTTACCTGAGACAGTGGACTTAAAGGGGCATATTCCTCTTAGGTCATGCAGGCTTATAGTGACATTCAATGTTTAAAATGAAAAATAAAAATCCAGGTCATTACACTCACAGATCCAGATAAAACCAGCACGTGTCCTCAGCAAATTAACAGTAAGCTTGTGGTTGGAATTAACATGGAGAAAAGGAGAAGGATATCCACTCACACGTTGTAACCAAAATTTAAAGAAAGATGTGATAACGTTTAAAAATTGTGTTTAATGTGAAAAGAGTAAAAAAGGAACACACACTTTTCTATAGAAATTAAAGGTTGTTGCTGAGACATGGAGTAGCATAATGATGTTGGCAGGATTCGACCCAATGCGTTTTTTCATGCTTGTATAGCTTATGTGGCCCCAAATTGAATTACAGTACATAACGACCGGAAGTTCCTATTTAAAAATGTGTCCCTTCCGGTCTGAGAATTAGTTAAATTGGTTTTAATTAAAATTTGCATATGAAGGACAAAACAAATGTCTAAAAAAGAGAGAGTGTTGCCAGCTAGCACTGATCAAAGTATGTGATGGCGTGTTAATTTGTCAAGAAAGTGACGGTACACGCAAATCACGTCTCACTCGAGAATACTAACCACCAGGTGACCAGGCGTAATATCCGGAGTGCGGAGCAAAGAGAAAGCACGGTGACGCGTCATATTCAGCTCCCCCATCACAGACTGCTCCGGAAGTGCTGTGGTGGCCAACTGCGCATGCACGATGCGTTCCAAACGCATCCGCGATGCGTTCCAATGCATTTACGACACTGCACACCAGCGAAGCTGTCATTCAGAGCGACGTGGACTTAGGGGAAAGTGGCCAGTCGGCCTCACGTCCTCGCTTTGCTCGGACAGCTCGCTCCGCTCGCTCGGCCTCCTTGCTCTTTTTTAACATCCTCCAATCCACGGGGATGTTAAGGAAAGAGCCTGGATGCCGAATGAGGTTTCGCTGGTGTGCACTGCCGTAAATGCATTGGAACGCATCGCAGATGCGTTAGGAACGCATCGCGCATGCGCAGTTGCCCACCACAGCACTTCCGGAGCAGTCTGTGATGGGGAGCGGAATATGACGATACAACGGAACCAAACCTCGCTCTGAGCTGCGAGTGTCCGCAAACATCTGACGTCACATGAAACGTCTGACGTACCACTACCCACACTCGTAAGTAAATGCGTTTCAAACGTTTCTTTAAGAAACAGCATAAAACCACAACAACAGCACGTAGGTCACGTGATCGGCACCTGATATCATCTCAGTGACATGTTAGTGACAACTGGAGAATGACGATAGTCAGGTTAACAGAAAATAGTTCTGGCTGATCAGAAAGTTTTAATTAATCAGTGAGAATTTTTTTTTTAAATTAAAACTGTAATCAAAATTGGAGCCACAGCGAAAAATCAGTATAATAAGGACATAATTAAACTAACACTTAATATAAATGGCATAATATATAACAATTATGATAACAAGGCCACCTGTTGTGAATGCATGATAGAAACCACCCATACAATGCAAACTGGTCATAACCTTAGGCCCCATACACACGAGCAGACAGATTTGTTCAAATCGGTCGGACAGACCGATTCGAACAAATCTGTTTGCTGGGGACATATTGGTTTGATCGTGTACACACGATCAAACCAAAATCCCAGACGGCAGACGGCGCGCTGACGTTACGGTGACTTTGATGCCGCCACGTCACCGCACCAGGAAGTAAAACACTTCCACGCATGCGTCGAAACCATTCGACGCGTGTGCGAGAAGACATGTCTGCTGGTTAGCGTACTAACCAGAAGACATGTCGGGCGGACGGGTTCCCAGCCGACCGATTTGAAAGCATGCTTTCAAATCTGTCGGCTGGCCAAATCCGTCGGCTCGCCCGTACACACGTGAATCTGTCTGCTGGGACAGTCGGGCCGACCGTTTCCAGCAGATAGATTTGATCGTGTGTACGCGGCCTTACAGAACAAATATATATGCAATATAAAAATACTACCAAAGGCAGAACATTTTTAAATTAGACATGATCACCCTCATCATGTTGAAATAGCTGTATAAAGAACCTTTATGCTCTATTAATAAACGCATTAATGTCCCACTCCACATTCATTCCGAGTGGGGTGTGGGACTGTAACTCATGAATCCAAAACGTTTCTAGTTTAGAGACCCCCCTAGTGGTAGCCCCCCTCCAAGGGGGAATAAATCTGTCAATGACTAAGAATTTAGTGCCTCTAGAGTCTCGATTGGGAAGTTGACGATAATGTCTAGGGACAGTGTGTTTGATACTTCCACTTTTGATCTTAGTAATATGTTTTGTTGGCAAATGCAGTGCCCATACTTCTCTCAGTAAAGGATTACTTTTAATAAAATGTAAATGTGTGTATTTTTCACATATATATACATATAGGGCCAGATTCAGGTAGAGTTAGGCTGGAGTATCCATTGATCCGCCAGCCTAACTGTCACTTTAAGCCCGGGTTGGAGTAAATGAATTTCGCCATCGCATCGTTACTTCAACTTAAAAATGGCGCCGGGGGCGTTCCCGCCGATTTACGCTCAAAAAATACGTTAATGAGCGGGAATCGGCAATTCACGAGCGAATTCGGGCACGACGCAGTGACTTTACGACGTTTCCGGAAGCGATACGCGGCGTATAGATAAAGCAGCCCCCTAGTGGAGTATCCTATGTTAGGTATAGCCGTCGTCATCGCGTTGAAAAAAAAAAATCGCGTCGCTTGCGTAAAAACTTCATGAATGGGGATGTGACGTCATTGACGTTCACTGACAGAATTTGGAGCATGCGCACTGGGATGCATTGACACTCGACGCATCCGCAGTACGTTCGCCGCGGGATCGCGCTTAGTTTAAATAATACACGCCCCGTACCCGCCCAATTTGAATTCCGCCGGCTCATTTTCGATACGCTGCCGCAACTTTAGGAGCAAGTGCTTCATGAATAACAGCACTTGCTCCTAAGATTTCGGCAGAGTAACGTAAATTAGATGCGTTACTCTGGAGTAAAGAAACTCCCATCTACCTGAATCTGGCCCATAGTATTATATACATTTTTGGAGAAGCTCCCATAAGTGGTAATGCTATAGCTAGCAGGCCTTACATTGTGAACGTCATTAATGCAAGAGACAATAACACTACAGTATGCATCAAAATACTAGCACAAAGTTTTAGACTTTGCAAAGCCCACATTAATATTTTGTAGCTTTTTATAACATACCAACAACACTTTTCGCTTTTTGAGCAATAACACCAAATTATATAGGTGTTTTCTTTTTCACCTCCAGTTAATTTAATAACCATTAGGACATGTTCTGTATTCATTGCAAATGTGTTCAACATTTAACACTATCTCTTTTTGTTTTACTTTCATGGAATGAGTTTTCTGGCTCTCAAGGGCACAACATGTTCACTCGGATTAGTAGAAGTTGGTCTTTAATTTGATATGATTGATGGTTTTGCATTACGGCTTAAGCGTCCAAAACAGTATAAGAGCATGGTCATCAATCACCACTGATAATCACTACTGTACGCTAGCTTGCATGCTGCATATCTTCACTTAAGTTTTTCAATAGGAATCTATTTTAAGGAATCAATGTTTAAAAATAAACTTTTAAAAAACACCAGCTTAGCTCTAACTTTTTATTGTCCATTCATGTTTATTTTCATTTTCTGCAGTAATGCAAGCATCCAGTGTTGACACATTCTCTGAAAAACCTCCATATATTAAATGTAAAACAATATTTCAAATGTGCATTAAATCAAAGTGATATGAAATAGCAAGATGTACAATATTATTCCTTGATTTTACAGTACAAATATAGTAAGCAGTGGGCACGACTAAGTGTGGTCAGCTTGACAAGCTCCAGGCTTGTGAATCAGCAATGACAATGCTGATAGTCATGTCCCCTACAACAGCATTCCACTGTAGTGCAAATAGGCATAACCAAAATGAGAGTTATGCTGTGCTGAATTCAGAAGCATTGCAGAATTATCGCCAAACCATCACAGGAAGCTGCATTACTTGGGTTTCACTGGCATGTGCAACTGTTTTTTGTGAGACTTTACAAGCGGACTAAGAACAGATGCACTTATTTCTAAGTGCAGCAACATTTGTTAATTTTTTATTTTTTATTTGAGGGAGGCCATAGTTCTACTTTTTTAGTCAAATAATTGTTTATTGAAGGGCTAGTATGGTGTGCAAAAAAAAGAAATCAACCTTAAAAATAAGACCCTTCTCACCTAACAATGGGCATACAAATCAAAGCACAAGCTGATAGGACATAACATAAATATTCAGAGCAATGCAAGTACATTGCTATACATATAATCCACAATACAAAGAGATACACAGTTAAGACAGGTGGAATACTTAATAAATACAAGTTACTAATGAAATTACATCTGGTTAGATACCAGGAGATATACTAAGAAGTTATTTCCATGGCTTAGTCTGAGAATTTCCTGATGCAGAATAAGGAATAGGAAGGCCGATCGATATCTCAGGCCGCGTACACACGATCAGACATGTCCGATGAAACATGTCCGACGGACCATTTTCATCAGACCAGGCTGAAGTGGTCTGTTGGTCTGATGTGTGTACACACCATCAGACCAAAATCCCCTCGGACCAGAACGCGGTGACGTAGAACACAACGACGTGATGAAAAAACAAAGTTCAATGCTTCCAAGCATGCGTCGACTTGATTCTGAGCATGCACAGGATTTTGGTCCGATGATTTCGTGTACTAACCATCGAACATGTCCGACGGACAGGTTTCCAGCGGACAGGTTTCTAAGCATGTTTTGAAACAGTTTCAGCGGACATGTTCGATCGTGTGTACGCGGCCTCAAATGTCGGGTCTTAACTCTGCAGAGACAAAAAGGGATACAACTTTAAGACTTCATTCTGACTTGCCTAATCTGCATACATTTTTTTTCTCTATCAGTGATTCAGAAATACCTAAAGTCACTGGCCAAGAAATTACAGCCATATAATAGTCACTTTTAAAAACAGGTTAGCATTGGCTTTCCCTGTATTTCTTACCTCTTTCTTACAGTGTATGGTACAGTGTACAGTGACGCCACCATGCTTGATGTGCAGGAGGAAGAACTCCTATAGTGCCGGACGGCATTTGTTTTTATGCTTTTTACAATTCCTTGTTTGTAAGTACAATTTTCCTTTTTTTAATAAATTTACCTATACTGTATCACTCTATGGTCTAGTTTCTTGTTATCTATGATCCACGGATCACATGCTTGGAGAGATTATAGCAACTATACGATCTGAGGTCACACAGTTGGGGCTCCCGTCATCCAGTGGTTCTACCTGCTGATGGAGACTGCATTTTTCATTGCTCTTTAAATCAGCCATTTTTGGTAAGAGGCTTTCCATGTGGTGGCGGTTCTTCACGGATGTTTTGAAGCTCAATGTGGTGTTTGTCTTGATTGTGGACACCAACGAAATTTAATCAGCACAATTTTGGACACTATTTATTCAATTTATTTATGTTTTTTGATATCCACATTTATTTTTATTTATATCTAGTCTTTGGTTTCTAGTATATTTTTGTTGGTGCAGTTTTATTTTTATTTATTTACCTACATTGTATTTCAAAATATTCTATATTTCTATAATTCCATTGTACCATCATCACACTGTCTTGAAATAGTTTTAGGTCAAATGTTATGAGTGAAATAAAAACTTTTTAGGCAACAACTGTACAAAAATAAGCAGTAATTTTTATTCACAATTTAATACATAATATAAAAAGAAAAGCAAAAAAACAAAACACATTAAAAGACTGCAGTGTTACTACAGTAGTGACTAAAACTCTACAAACTTGGTCATATGTGTCAAACCATGTCAAATTCATTCGTTCATTCAAATTTAACATGTATGACTAAACTATAATATAGCACTAACTTAAAGCGGAGTTCCACCCAAAAATGGAACTTCCGCTTGTTCCACTCCACACCCCCTTACATGCCACATTTGGCATGTAATTTTTTTGGGGGGGGAGTGGGGGCTTCAGGAGGAGTGGGACTTCCTGTCCCACTTCCTGCTTACGCCAAGGGGCTGGTAAGGCGATTAGGCTTAATCGCCTTATTGCACCCCCTCCCTGTAGGCGATGGTCTAGGACACTGACAGGTCCTAGGCGATCGCCTGTCCAATCAGCGGCGTGCCACGCCCCGCGCACATGCGCATTGTGGCTCGTGCATGCGCAGTGGGATGCCCGGCCGTGAAGCCGAAGGCTGTCACGGCTGGGTGCCCACAGTAGGAACGAAGACGCTGGCCGGGGAGGGGGGAGAGGAGCGGAGCCCCGGTCGGCACGCCGCTGGAACGTGGAGAAGGTAAGTGAATGTTTATTAAAAGCCAGCAGCTACACTTTTTGTAGCTGCTGACTTTTAATAAACATTACATTTGGGTGGAACACCCCTTTAAGCTCTACATGTTTTGCGAAGATCGCTTCTTCAAGAGCTTTGTGTAAATTCTACAGAGAGAAAGACCATCAATATGCTTTCTTTGAAATAATAGTTACAGATACCATAATACTGTATATTATGCAACTTATCAAGGTGTGCAGGTGACGCCAAGACTGCATTAAACAGCAAGTAGGAGACACCCAACATGCAAGATGCACAGAGAGCCATATGTGGGGACATGCCAGATAGATAGCGGTGAAACAGTAATAGTCCAAAGAGTTAATCTCCATTTACTATCCTAGGGGCAGAGAGAGAAATCTACTCCACCTAGACCTGTGTGGGAAAGGAAATAATGTAAATAGATGAAAGAAGGTGAATAGCAATCTAACGCCATATCCGGACAATTACCATACCATACCATACCATTCTTAAATAGATGTAAGAAGGTGAATAGCAATCTAACGCCATATCCGGACAAAAAAGCATAGTAATGGTCTTTCTCTCCAAAGAATTTACACAAGCTCCTGAAGAAGCGATCCTTAGCGAAACATGTAGAGCTTAAGTTATTGCTATGTTATAGTCTAGCCATACATGTAAATTTTACATGGTTTGACACATACAACCAAGTTTGGAGAGTTTTAGTCACTACTGTATTAACACTGCAGTCTTTTAATGTGTGTTTTTTTTTTCTTTTCTTTTTATACTATGTATTGAATTGTGAATAAAAAAAATACTGTTTTTTTTGTACAATTTGTGCCTAAAAAGTACATTTTTTTTCACTCCTAACATTTGACCAATTAACATAGGATGTGGCACTTCACAGTTCCATCCTGTGTTGAGGTTTTGACAACTCTTAGATTGAAATGGTTTTAGGCTGCATTCACACCTAGGCGTTTTGTCGTCCTACTCCCGACGCTGTAGCAGCCTGAGATACGCTGGAGGGGCGAATTAACATTGTCGGCTATGGAAATAGTTCACATCTCTACGCCGAACGCCGAAACGGCGTACGCCTGAAGCTCAAAACAAGTCCCGGACCCTTTTATTCAGGCTTATTAGGCGTTCGGGCATAGCCGACAATGCTAAAATCACCCCTCCAGCCAAAAACAAGGAGCGACTTGTCGCCGCAAATCGCGGGGACAAAACGCCGAATCCATGTCGCTGCAATACGCCGCATACCGCCTACGCCTAGGTGTGAATGCAGCCTAAAGCCCCGTACACACGGTCGGACTTTTGCCCAACCAACATCAAAATCCGACACTTTTCGCATTTGTCCGACCGTGTGTACGTTCCATCGGACCAACTTTTTTGGCTTTCATCGGACAAAAAGTTGGGTCTGCGAACGGACCAACTTTCAGGCAACAAAAGTCCGATGGTGCAAAGTCCGATCGTGTGTACAGCAAACCATCGGACTTTTGGACAAATTACAAATGCGCATGCTCAGATCCAATGTTAAAATCAACCAACAATAGCAGAAGTTAACCAAAGGGTGGCAGTAAAGAGCAGAACAACCACGTGATGATGGGAAAGTTTTAGAAAAGTTTGCAGAAAAGTCCGAGCGTGTGTATGCTATGGGTGTGATCGGACAAATCAATTAGGACAAAAATCCAAGGGAAATTTTGTTGGATGTCCTACCGTGTGTATGGGCCTTAAGACTGTAAATTACCATATTCATGGTGAGCATTGTGATTTATTTAGATCCAGAACCAACATTTTATGTCTGCATTAGATTTATCAATCAATAGCCCATATGATTATTTTGTGCATGGTTCCTTAGATTATTAATTTTATGTTATTTCTTGATCACTATTTGTTTCTGAATTAATGATGTGCTGCTCTCCTACATGACAGTTTTATATGGCCAATGATTTACACCAACCGCCTTCCCACACTAACTTCTTTAGTGTACAATGAATACACTTAACAGTTTCCTATCAGACATACTTCCTGCAACAGGAGAATATTCTGACCATATAGAATATCATCAGGAAAAGAGCACTAAAGAAAAGGAAGAGTATTTTCCTGGAGGTTGTAAAAATGTTAATTAGTGTGGTGTTTATGTTGCATCCAACAATACCACAAATAATTTTACTGCTACTAGAAGCATGGGGATCAAAAATATATTGTATTAGAAACTGACATACCTTAGATGAATTTAGTGAGCTAACTTGTTTTGCCACATCTCTATATGCATGAGTTATAATGGATCTATAAAATACTATTTAAAATGGTCTTTGCCAGCTCATTTACTTAAGATTAATGTTTACAAAATGATGCTTGAAGTCTGAGTGTGCATTGATATGCAGAAAGGAGATAATATGTCCAACAAACTGTCACAGGTTTAATATCACTGTTTCTTGTAACTGTTAAAAACACCATTAATGAAGATTTATACGCTGAATGAATTTATGGGAAAATGTTTTAGTTCTCTTATATGGAAATTCCTGAGTACTTACAAAGATGTGTAGGACTTTTTTTCTACATTAGTCTGCCCCACGTTAAATAATTTTTAGGTATTTATAGTATATAGCACCAACACAGTGCTGCACATTAAAATCACCAAACTTCCATGAAGGAGCTTGCAATCTAAGGTCCCTATCTCATATGCGTACACATACTGGGGCCACTTTAAATAGGAGACAATTAGTCTACCAGCCTGTCCTTGGAATATGAAAAAAACAACATGCAAGCACAGGGAGAACCTGCAAGCTCTATGCAGATAATGTCCTGGTGGGGATTCGAACTGAAAACCCTAGTGTTGCAAAAAAAGCTTTAAGCACAAAAACACTCCTAAATGCATGTTTAGAAGCATTTGTTTTTTTAAGTACAGTAAAACCCTGGTTTGAGAGTAACTTGGTTTAAGAGTGTTTTGCAAGACAAGCAACATTTTTAACCCTTACCATGTGATCAGCTGTCAGCCAATGACAGCTGATCATGTGATGTAAACAAAAGCTCAATAATCGTTTTTCTTTTCTCACGCTGACAGCGTGAGGAGAAAAAAAACGCAGATCAGCGGCTTATGTGCAAGGGACATCGGTCCCGAAGAGGAAGAAGAACATCTGCCTCATCTGTGCTCATCATTACCGCCTGCCAGTGCCCACCTATCAATGCCCACGAGTGCCACCTATCAATGCCCACCAGTAGCACCAATCAGTGCCTCATCAGTGCCACCTAGCAGTGCTGCCTATCAGTGTAACCTACCAGTGCTGATCAGTGCCCATCACTGCCACCCATCAGTGCCCATCACTGCCACCCATCAGTGCCCATCACTGCCACCTATCAGTGCCCATCACTGCCACCTATCAGTGCCCATCACTGCCGGCTATCAGTGCCACATATTAGTGCCACTTCTCAATGCCCACCAGTGCCACCTATAAATGCCCTTCAGTGCCACCTATCAGTGCCACCTCTGTGTCACCTCAGTGCCACCTTATCGGTGCCCATCAGTGCAGCCCATCGGTGCCCATTAGTGCAGCCTATCAGTGCCCATTAGTGCAGCCTCATCAGCGTACATCAATGAAGAATAAAAATTACCTGTTTGCAAAATGTTATAACAAAATATAAAAAATATAAAAAAAAATTTAAATACTGTCTTTTAACAAAAAATGAAAAACGCAGAGGTGATCAAATAACACCAAAATAAAGCTCTTTTTGTGGGAAAAAAATGATAAAAATGTCATTTGGATAAAGTGTTGTATGACTGCGCAATTGTCATTCAAAGTGCATCAGCGCTGAAAGCTGAAAATTGGTCTGGGCCGGAGGGGGATTTAAATGCCCAGTAAGCAAGTAGTTAAATACATTTTGACTTGATATACAAGCAATGTCTTAATATACATGTAGCGCATGTCACAACTGAGTAGAAAAGAGAAGAGAGGTGCCTCTAAAGCCCTGTACACACGATCGGTCCATCCAATGAAAACGGTCTGATGGATTTTTCCATCCGTTAACCGATGAAGCTGACTGATGATCAGTCGCGCCTACACACCATCGGTTAAAAAAACGGTTGTGTCAGAACGCGATGACGTAAAACACAACGATATGCTGGAAAAAAAAAGTTTAATGATTCCAAGCATGCGTCGACTTGATTCTGAGCATGCGTGGATGGTCGTGCCTACAAACTATCGTTTTTTTTGCTATCGGTTAGGTATCCATCGGTTAGTTTTAAAACAAGTTGGCTTTTTTTTAACCGATGGTTAAATAACCGATGGCGCCCACACACGATCGGTTTGGACCGATGAAAACGGTCCTTCAGACCATTCTCATTGGTTTAACCAATCGTGTGTACGCGGCCTATGTGTAGCAATATGGTTACTTTCAATGAAGGTACAACATTTAGCAATATATTCCCACACTTAGAGGTGCCTCTCTTCTCTATTATACTTTGTATCTCCTGCTGGATTTTTCTTCTAATCCCCTTGTGGAGGCTTCCATTTGTGGATGGACGTTTTATGGTTACACAACCTGGTCACATTACTATAATCTTTTTATATGGACTATAAACTGAAGGACCTATGTATAAATGGCTGTAGAAGGAATCATTTGCGTTCCCATTTTTTCTTATGGGGAAAGCCACTTTGATATACAAGTGCTTTGGATTACAAGCATGTTTCTGGAATGAATTATGCTCGCAATCCAAAGTTTTACTGTATACATCGGAAAATGAGCAACGGGGAATGTTTTGGGGAAAAAAGGCTTGTAAAAGCAAATGCCCATAAACTCTCCTAAACACTTGTGCAATGTGCGCCACTATTAGCATTTTTATAGAGGTCCTGGCATTTTTTTTGCTCCTAGTGTGTATGGACCCTAAGTGCGCTACGGTGTGCCTGGGGCAGGTGTGGGCTTTTTTTTCTGCACATTAAAGTGCATTGACAGCTAATTAAAAAATGAATAGGCTGTCTGAGTACAACACCACACAATGCACACAAATTTAATTGAGCCCTACCTTAAAGGTCACTGTAAATTGTTTCTGCACTTTCATCTGAAGTATATTAACAATTTTAGAGTTTTCTTTAAAAACAGTTGTTTGGTGGTTACTAATTCTGAGCCATCTCATATCTGTGTGCAGCTTAAAATCCCTATGTCCATTGAATAAACCTCTCCCTGCTGAAATTATTCTTCATTCCTTGGTCAAAGGATAAAGATATCAATTATACAGGAAAATGCAGCATTGTATACTAAAACGGGTATGTCCCTTTGCATTGACGATGCTTTCTGGCACTACAGAAAGAAAGATGTGTGGTTAACTTATGCACATAATAAAACACAGTACAATAAGTAGCACCCAACTTACTTGATAAGCTGTACTGACCTTCAGATGTCAGATGAGAATGCTCATTAAGAAGCTAAAAGGCTACAAATAGTGCACCCTTCACATCTAACCCACATTTCTGTCTAAACATATCCACAAATATCTGTAGTAAGAATCGTTACCAAGCCAAACGTCGTCGTCCCCTGCCTACTAAGAACTCGATAGTAATCACATCATGGTGGCTCTTTTATTGCTAGTTAATGGAATTCTTTTAAAATTGAACCAGTTTCAAATAAACAGATTTGCATTGATCTAGTGATGCACGCAATGCAGGCTACTCCACCCGCGTGTAAGCAAATTAAAAGCCTTAAGCCTATACTGCAAAAGATATACAAACCCATACTAAATAACTGAGCATATGAATGCTCTCTTGGGACACACTGTGCTGTTCTTAAACAAATACTTCCTTCAGATTTCCTGATTGTAAGTATAACTTAAATATACCAATCACTTAAATTAAATATCATTGTACATAAGGACAATCGAAGAGTAAATGCTAAAAAGAAAGTAAAGAACACAATATTTAAAAAAAAATCATCTTTGGATGAAGGGTTAACTGTCATTTCACATCTTCTCCTTTCCCTCTACAACTCCAGAATCAATCAAACATTTTATTAACACAAGTATTTAGTTTGCAGTGTCTGGTCAAATGGCAACAAAAGACATTAGAACCCATCTGAGCATATGGCAGCTCATTTGGGGAAGCTTAATACTGATTGAAGTCATGTCTGTGTTTATTTTTATTATGTGTAGATGAGACGCTGAAATGAGAACCACAGCTGGTGTGGGAATCCATCTTTTTATTTTGTATCTAATCTTTACTATCGGTGAATGGGACTGGCAGAATATTCGATTTGATCAGAAATCCCAGTGCCTATTTTTTTTTTTTTATATTTAAAGCGTATCTATGTTCAAAATATTAAATCATATATTAATTTCCGCATTGTATCTCAATTATTTATAGCCTACTCTAATAATCTAAATGAAATTGTATACTTACTTTGTGACGATCCCCACAATTACGTCTTGAATTCTGTGACACGTACCATATTTTTTGGACCATAAGACGCACTTTCCCCCCCCAAATATATGGGGGAAATGTCTCTGCGTCTTATGGTCCGAATACTGAATGGACACCCATTTTAGGGACCAGGTGCCATCCCAGCCACCCACTTTAGGGACCAGGTGCCAGCCCAGCCACCCACTGACAGGACAAATTACAAATCCAGTTACAAATCAAAGGGAGAACAAAGATTTGCAGTCCAAGGACCACGGCTATGGAACGCTCTAGCAACAGACATCCGCATGGAAGAAAACCATCGGGCCTTCAGGAAAAAACTGAAGACCCACCTCTTCTGAAGGATAGAGACGACACTGGATGGAAATAAGCGCCTTGAGGTTATTCAGCTCGCATTTGCAGCGCTATGCTCACTCACTCACAAGGTGCCAGCTCGGCCATCCACACCCGGGACGGACCAGGTTCCAGTTTAGCCATCCACAGCTGGGACTAGGTGCCAGCTCAGACACCCACTGACAGGACTAGGTGCCAGCCCAGCCACCCACTGACAGGAACAGGTGCCAGCCCAGCCACCCACTGACAGGACCAGGTGCCAGCTCAGTCAAAACCCCAATCGCGTTCCGCGATCCACCAACCAAAATCTGCTCCAGATACCCAAAGCCAAATACAAGTCCAAAGAAGAAAGAAGATTTGTGCTCCAGGGTCCAAAACTATAGAACGCTTTACCAACCAGCATTCGTATGGAGAACCACCTGGCCTTCAGAAGAAAGATCAAAACTCATCTCTTTTAATGTCAAGAGAGACAGGAACAACGAGCGCCCAGAGGCAATTTAGTTCAAATGTGCCACGCTATAAAAGTTGTTCACTCACTCAGTCATCCACAGCCGAGACCAGGTGCCAGCTCAGCCACCCACATGCGGGACAAGGTGCCAGCTCAGCCACCCACAGCCAGGACCAGTTACCAAGAAGGTTCTTGGTTTTCCCCCTGGGATTCCCAGCGGACTTTTTACCGCAGGAAATCCCAGTGGTGTGGACAGGGCTTTAGGGTTGAAAAAGTGTGGTCCACACTTCCTGGAGGGCTTCTGAACAAACCTGCCTTATTAGTGCTTGACCAGTTTAGAACACATATTAGTGAAACTACAAAAAATTGCTTTAAAGAAGTGAAGACTCATCTAGCTGTAATTCCTGGGGTTCTTACCAGCCAGTTGCAACTTCTTGACGTTTCCATCAACAAATCATTTAAAGTCTTTATGCGAGAAGAGTGGAACACATGGATGGCTGCTGGTAATCATGATCTGACACCTACTGGACGAATGAAGAGACCCACTATCACTCAAGTTTGTGAATGGGTGAAAACATCATGGCACTCAGTCAAGGAGGAAATCCTTGTGCAGTCATTCAAAAAATGTGGCATTAGCAATGCCTTAGCTGTCACGTCTTAGCCTGTATGCTTGTGAAATGTGTCACTTACCAGTGACGTCATTCCCCCCTCGCCTGCACGACATCTGCGCTCCAGGCCTCGCTCTGCATTCAGCTTCACTGTGGCCATTATTTTCCATAATAAAACAGTGTCCTGGACTGAGCAGCATCAGCGCATCAGTGCCCCAGCAAGCAGGAAGGTTTTATTAATCTTGTCGTGCTCTAACCCATATGCTTCCAGATCCAGATATACTAAATACTGTGGGATAGCTACTGATCCAGTTCTTTGCGCATTTACTTGCATATTAGAACTTATGACAATGTAGTTATCGCTGACTGTGCCATCCTGTCTCAGTAAAAGCCAAATTCCTAAATTCTTGTATAGATGTCACAGGAACAGGAAGTAAGTAAAAATATCCACTATGGGGTCACAGACATAAACAAAACTATAACAGAAATAAAAAAAAAAGCAGACTTTACAGCTCAACTCTAGCCAAACTAAAAAAAATAAAGCTTCCCCCACCTGCACAGTTTACAATTTCTTGTTTACTCCTGAAAAAAGGTTCTAAAACACAGTAATATGCACCCTATTCCATGGTACCGTGATCATCCTTCTTGCCAATACTGGATATTATGACCATTACACCATAAAATAAATCAATAGCTATAGAGTATATTGCTAAAAACTAATGGTTATAACAGTAATACTTAAGTCAAGAGCTATGGTTCGTTACAAAACTGTATGCAATGTTAATGGTATTGTTCAGTTTTCAGAAGTATAAACAGGGATAAGATATAGAAGATAAACACTGACTAAGGGAAAGAAAATGGTCGCTAAACATTGTTATTTTTATGTGTGAAATTCCAGGCAACTATAGTTGCAATAAACAATTTCCTACTGTCTAGGAACAATGGCCTGTAAATCCTACAAAGCATTATTACACCATACATAGCCAAGGGACAGTACAATACTAGAAATGAAAGCTAATGCACAGTAGGCTATACATTTTTCAAAGTAACTTACTGATAAAAGTTTATTTGCATAGAAGTTAAATTATTCAATAATTATACTTGTTTAGAACATTTTTTATTTATTTGTTGCTCGTGATCATTTGACTAGTTTAAAATGCAACTTCCATTTTGTTAGAAATTAATATAAAATATATAACCATCAATCATTTTTCTGTAACCAAAAGGCACTGACTGGGCTTTGAACTTATGTCAGCTTTCTTAAAAGGGTCAATAAGGGGGCTTTTGGATATCCCCCCCCTTACTATAAAAGGGTGAGGTCACAGTAGCCATATTGACAGATCGCTTAGGGACAAACAGCATAGGGAGAGATTAGTGTAGGTCTGGTGGATGAAAGTCCCTACTGAATGTCATGTAGGTAGAAGAGTGGAAGAGTTTTTACCTGTAACACAAAATGCCCAAAGACTTCTATATCAGTATCAGCAACTGTTATTTTCATATAAGCTAGCAATTAATAGAAAAGTGGGCTTTACAAGTTTACATCTACTTTAACAAACTATGCTTGCATTCTTTGAATTACGTTGTTGGGTTACATGTCTGTGCAGATCTGTACACCCAAATATCTTTTTAAGGACCAATATATGTCCACAACAACTGATAGCTAGCAATTGTCAACACGTTAGCTACTTTTTTACTATTCATTTGTGTATTTGTCTTTCTTTATTATGACCTGTAGTTGAAGCTGATTAGATTGCAATAGGCAGTGGTTGCTGAAAGTCTATTTGTGTTGTTATTTGCTGCACCTTATGGATCCTTTGAAAAACGTGTAAAAACACTGTGCACAAAATACACACTGTGCACATTCTCACCCCCAGGTGCACTGCATCTTCCTGTATCCCCACCTACTCAATTTTTCAAAAGTATCAGAGCTATAGCACATGTTTTGGTAATACTTGGTCAGTAACAGAACAGTACATGAACTAGATCAGGTAGAATAGATTAAAATGTAGAAACACAAACAGGATTTTGCTACACAAATAAATCAAGTGCATTATCTGACATTTAAAGAGGGGTTCAACCGAAAAAAAAATTAAAAGCCAGCAGCTACAAAAAGTGTAGCTGTTGACTTATAATAATCACTCACTCACCTATCCCTTGGTCCAGCAATGCGGGCGTAGGAAGCGTAAGAAGCCTGGCTACTCTTTCTCCTCTCCACGGCGCCAGCATTCTTACTGTGGGCGCCGGGATGTCCCAGAAGATTGCAGGGAGGGGGGAGAGGTGAACTTCCTTCCAGTGCCAAGGACGAAGTGGGAGCCGGATGCCTATAAAAAGAGGGTATCCCCCAAAAAATGACATGCCAAATTTGGCATGTCAGGGGATCAACGTCACTTAAAATGGATGTTTCATTTTTTGGGTGGAACTCTGCTTTAAGAAAAAACTGACCAGGATAATTTGGAGGGAAAATGTTAAGACATACTGTAATTTTTGGATAAGGATGAAGAGGTTTTAATATGAAATAACAATTTGAGTGTTTTATTTCAGCAACAATAGCCATAAATAGAGTAGATTCGCTGCAGAGTATGCAATAGTAAGACAATATGTATGCCTAATTAGGCCACAGTGTAAGAGGCAGATTTTAGCATAAAATACAAATTAGAGTGTGTTATTATAGAGACAATAGATAGGAAGATTGTACAGTAGCTGCAAATTATGTATGCAACTTGATTAGGTCGCAATGTAAGATGGACAGACAAGGCAGATTTTAGCATAAAATAAAAACGAAAGAGTATTATTTTAGGTACAATAGCCAGACATATCATACAGTAGCTACACACTATGTAAGCAGCTTTTCATTCTGCCTAGCAACAGTACAACATTTGGGTTGCCGCTCCAAAAGGAGCCAAAATGCTGCATGCATCCTAAATGATGAACCATTGATGTGATGAAAAGAACCACAGCTCCCCAAGCCTAGATTTCTCTCCTCTACCTTTCAAGACCTCTGAACATATACTGGAAAGCAATTTAGTCTCACTTAACTTCTCGTCAATCAGCCCCGTCATTATACTGTGGCAGGCCGGCTCTCCTGTGCAAACCGCCATAGGTGTACATCGGTCTGTGCAGGGATGCTAGCAGATGTGCATCGCAAAACTGTAAGGAGAGGCAGAACAAGGCCATTCCCCATTCTGTTTAGCTGCATGTTAGAGATCTCCTGTTCCCAGTCACCGGGAACAGCGATCTCTGTCATGTCCTAGGTAGCCCACGCCCCCTATAGTTAGAACACACCCAGGGAACACAGTTAACTCCTTGATTGCCCCTAGTGTTAACCCCTTCCCTGCCAGTGACACTATACAGTAATCAGTGGCTATTTTTAGCTCTGGCCGCTGTATAAATGTCACTGGTCCCAAAAAAGTGTCAAAAGTGTTCCAATCTGTCTACCGCAATGTCACAGTCTTGTTAATAATCGCAGATCGCCACCATTACTAGTAAAATAATAATAATAATAATAATGCCATAAATCTATTCCCTATTTTGTAGACGCATATATACTTATTGCAATTTTTGTTACCAAAAATATGTCAAAGAATACATATTGGTCTAAACTGATATTTTTATTTTTTTTTCAATTTGGGGATTTTTTTTATTATAGCAAATGGTAAAAAACATATTTTTTTTTAAGATGCTGAGCACTATGTTGCATATTAACTGATCTCTTATTGCCAGGAAGGTAGACACCGTTAATTGGTTAGTAAACTTTTAATTAATACTGAGTTTCTATTTATCTACTGATAAAAAAAAGCCACAATTCACAAACTGGCAAGCTTTAAAGTAAACTTATTCTGCACTACTATGCTTATATAATCATATCCTCTCTCAATAAATGATTGCTTGTGAAAAGAGCTGATCTGCTAATTCCATTGTATGATGCCAAATCTTCTTGAATTAACATAGAGCGATATAGACCTTTATTACATCTTGCTGGCCATTCATCTTGCTTTCCTTCTCACCTCAATTACTATCAGTAAAATATATTTATGGCAAAACTGGAGATCAAGTACTGGTAGAAAGAGTGAAGAAAGGACACTGTGTCTATATATTTCTCTCACTCCAAGTACATTTTCAAATGTTTTTGGCACTGAATCACATTATATTAAATTTAGCAAGTACTATGGCTTGCACATAGAAACTTAGATAAATATGCTGAAATACTATAAGGCAGATTTAGATAAATGCTAAAGAAAATATTTAAATTAAAGTGAGAGAAATAACTTATTTCTATTAGGAGCTTTTAGTTGTCATATTTTACATTAACATAAAAACATAATTTTTTTTGCAGATGTGACACAACTGTACTGTAGTGCCTTTTTTTTTTTACTCTGGACAAGTCATAAACACCCAGTGAAGAGAAAGTACTTAGGAGGAATGGTTATGCCTGAAAAGCACTTCTACTCTCTGGTAATATAAGTTTACACCTCATGTTAGCCAGTCCTACCTTAGAAAGTGAGAAAGTTGTGTTTTAGATTAATATTTTGGGGTTGATTTACTAAAACTGGAGTTAGAAGCTGATTGGCTACCATACAAAGCTGCACCAGATTTTGCAGTCTACAGTTTTAGTAAATCAACCTCACTGTATATATATATCTATATAAGTGTAGCGCCCTCTAGTGTCCATCTAGTGTAGGTAAATTTATTTGGTTGACTCATGGTAGTTGCGTCGGTAATTAGGTCAGGTTGGATGGCTCTACAGGGAAGGTATCTGGTACCTCCCCCTGGTTCTAGAAGCTTGGAGAAGCCTATGGAATTTAGTGAAAAATGACCAGGGGGTCTTAATCTGCAAACCTGATAGAATATGACCATTCGCCAGGCAGAAGGCACTGATAGGGTAATTGGGTCAGCTCTTAAATCTGGTGGATAAGGCTGGGTTCACAATGGTACGACATACGCTCCAGAGCTCAAGCGTGGAAAATAATGAGTGAAGAACTCATGGTTGTATCAGTAATATCAAACAAGCTCAAGTATAAGTTGGAAAGCACAAACCCAATGGCCAAGCACTGCCAAATCAGAACCACCTATCAGAAAATCACTGTACAAGAAGTTTGTCAAATTAGGTCAAGAGCAGGAATTGGTGAAGATACTGCAGGTTTTACAGAAGGAAGAAAACATTATTTAACAAAAAAACGTATATATTAGTAAATATATATATATATATATATATATACAAAACCCACAAGACCAAATGTTGCATATTGGAAAAGGGGGCTCGATAAAGTCCCTGTATTGATAAATAATATATATCAATTAAGTGGCAAATAGCCCGTCCAGAGACAATAATGGCAGGGAATTGTAAGCCCACAATATGGGTAGAAGCAAAAGCTATAAATATACAAGTGTCAAATAGACAGCAAAAATGGGGCCATTAAATAATCAAAAATGAATTGAACGAACAAGGAAGCCGGACCAACAACAATACAAGGGGTCACGCGTGCACACTACAGCTAACAAGTTAGTGATGGAAACAAACAACCAAGCAAAGCCCAGCCCCCATTATAGGACATATCTACTTAAGGTGATAGCGGCCCAAAGGCAAAGCCGCTATGCAGTCAGTCACCGCAATAGGCAAAACCCAGACCACATAAAATAAACTAAGTATAACAATAGCTACAGTTAAAAACTTAAATAACATTGTATCTAAATGAACTCATAAACAGGGAATCGATCAGATGGTGAGGCTGCATGTCGCATACAAACACCGGAAAATCACTCTCTCCGCCATCAAGGGATGATACGGTACTCACAAAAAACTAACCGAGATGCAGTGCAAGTCAGGCATGAGGTCACCCAGGGGAGGATAAGCAAAAAAATGTTTTTTTGTATTTCTGTTATTTATTTTTTTAGATATGCTGTGTTCTCCATTAAGGACTGCCCCTGAGGAAGGTGTAATATCCTGAAACCTTGGAGACATCATCCATATCAAATCACATTCATACAACTGTGTTTTGTCATCTAGATATTGTTTTTACTTGCCAGTCAATTTAATGTTGTCTACATGATTGACTTCTCAATATGCTATTTAATAAATACATTTTTCTACTTATTTCTTTGTGATCTAATTGGTTGCCTGTAAAGTCCCAACCCTCTTATAGGGACCTCGATTTTTCTGTATATTCATATACAGGATGTTGGTAACATTGTAGTTGCCCTTTGGTGAAACAACCTTTTCATAAAGTTATACAAAGCCAATACACACTCCCCATCCACTGTTTAAACATTCTCACAGGTACTTAGACCATCAGCGTCCTCATGACCACAATAATACAATAATATACAGTAGGAAGAAAGAAGAAGTCTCCATTGCGTAAACAACTTACTAATAAACTATTTAATAAAATCACAAGATTAGAACCACTCACATGTCACAGTGTCTCCACCGCCACGAGTTTGTAAAGCTTAATGTGTAGATTCTGGGCCAATCGGATCTACACATTAAGCTTTACAAACCCACTAAGTTAGAATCGTGTTGTGTTCTAAATTAGGTGCCAATGTCTCTTAGGGAGTATGGAGGTGAAACCTGTCTTATTTAAACCTCAGACACCTAGGGTCTGGTGTTCTTCTTTTTAAGATGTGTGGTATAATCATGACAAGATCAATAGAGCTCTCTAAGAATCTCACAAATAAAGTTGTGGATGCCTATGAGGGGGATTTAAAATATTGGTTAAATAATCTGAAATCAATCATTCCACTGTAAGGAAAATAATCTACAAGTAACATAGACTTCAAACAACTGCTAATTTGTCCAGGATTAGCTGGCCCAGTAAATGTAAACAAGGACCTAACCATTTGACACTAAAAGAAGTCTCCAGGAACCCCACAATTTCACAGTGAAATGTTCAGTTAACTCTTCAAACACTTGTCATCAAAGTGCATGCAGCTACAATCATAAAGAGACTGCACTATTTTAATCTCCACAAATTTCATGCCAAGAGTGGTACTTTTTTCAACAGTGGCCCATTACATTTATTGATATTTTATTGGACATTTGTGGTAGAGTTATTGAGTGAGTGATTGAGTTGGCAACGCTTTCTTGAGTTCCTATTCAAGTATATACACTTTATCAATTGTCACTGTTTGAATAATGGCCTGCAGCCACTTATCCATTCACCGCGCTTTATTTATGTGATCACCTGTACCTGCTCTTTCATCTGGCTTGTACTCTGTATATTATTATTTTTATTTTTTATGGTATTGTTACATACCTGCTTTTATTATTAAAGCTGCCATACCCTATCATTTGGGTTTTAACTGCACTATGTGGAGCCTCCTATTTTTTTCATGTGCTTCCATATGATTTTAAACTTCATGAGGAACTTCCCTGCTATCCTGGAAGGGTGATACCTAAGAAATTTGGAGATTCCTGGAGATGTCACCGGATGTGTCTTACATGAACCACACCAGACTGAGGATCTATCCTTTGCCCATTTGACATGCTACCACCGGTCAGTGTGTCCACCGAATCCGGTAAGAGTGTCTAATTCTCCTGATTACCCTGGAATGTATGTTTGATCCTCTGTTTTCCTCCATTGGACTGTCAGCTTCCATCGTGATTGCTCCCACCGGACTCCTTTTTAGTATTACATTGTCAATACTACCTGGACTTACCTTGGGTCTTTGTAGGCTTTAAGGTGCCCCATCTTCACCACATACGGTCTCTGGTTGGACTGTTTTTTGATGTGCATCTACCACATTTATCACTACATGTTTATGTTCCACAATATATTATATATCACCATTTATATATTTTGGTTCAGAGATATACTCCCACATTTGTGTGATCTGGGTATGTCTTTATAGCGCCACATTTTTTATTTTTTATATACTGTAAATAGTTTGCATTTCAGCACAGACTTTTCTGGTCTATTTCTCATTCTATAGCTCACATTTAACTGTGTCAGTTTATCCCATAATAGTGAAATATACTGTACATATTTAAGTAGCATATTTATTATACAGTAAGTATTTGGCATTTTGCTGGCAGAAAGGAGACTGGCTAGACAGCCATCACTTTGATGAAGATGTCAGCCTAAAAATGTATTGCAATATACATATTGTAATGCAGAGATTGCTAGAATTGTTTTGTACATAGCAGTGTGCATAGGGTTAATTTAGAGTTATAGAAATTAAGACTTCCAAAGTAAGAGGATGTCTTGATGATATTATGGTTTTGGGAAACAAATGTACTGTATATTTTTGTTGACAATATAAGTGCACTGGCTATAACTAAAATGCAACCTAATATTTTGTGTGATTGCCTTTTTATCTTACTTGAAAACAAGCATACTTTATTCTATAGGCACAGTTAAATTAAAGTGGTTTTAAAGACTTATAAATAACAAACAAGTTTATACTTACCTTCTATTGCAGAGTGGCCCCGACCCTCCTCTTCTCGGGTCTGGCGATCCTGGCTCCTCCACTTCAGGGAGTGCCGCCATGGAATGGGGACATTCATGCAGGCTTGATCCCGAGCTGCATTGTCTGCATGCAAGGACATAGGCAGCGTGGCTCTATGGTCCCCTAGAATCCCAAACACACCAAACAGAATGTATATATAAATATACGTTTTCTTGATTATCCTGCTTCAATGCCAATGTGACCCCATTTTGAGTTGATAATTTACAGGTTTTTGATTTATTTCGTTTTTTTTTCAATGTGCAAGATTCAGTATTTTGCAAAGTAGAACTCTCAGTGGATTAATGGGAGGTCTTTACCTAACACTGTTCTGACGACTTAGTAAATTTGGATGAATGGCCTCTCAAAACTGCTTTAAACAGAGGATAGAAAGAACAAGGGGACAAATCAATAATTAGTAAGCAATGCCATTGTAGACAGTGAGGGTTATTTACGAAAGGCAAATCCACTTTGCACTACAATTTCAAACTACAAGTGCAAAGTGCACTTGAAAGTGCACTGAAAGTGCACTTGGAAGTGCAGTCGCTGTAAATCCGAGGGGGACATGCAAGGTGAATAAAAAACAGCATTTTAGCTTGCACATGATTGGATGATAAAATCAGCAGAGCTGCCCCTCATTTCAGATCTACCTCTCAGATTTACAGCGACTGCACTACCAAGTGCAATTTCAAGTGCACTTTGCACTTGTAGTGCAAAGTGGATTTGCCTTTCGTAAATAACCCCTATTGCTATTAATAGCAAAAAAAATAAAAGTTCATAACACTTGAAATGTCCAAGGGCAGAAAGGCTCAGGAATACTAATCGATAACGATACAGTAACTAAAATTAAAGTATAAATTCCAGAGTTGAGGCATTCCTCAAAAAAATTCAGCGGGGACAATAATGCGATCTCCAAGTAGGCCTGGGGAATCTAGCAGCCAACATGTTGTCCAGTATGTTGTTCCATGCAGGAAAAGGAGAGAAATGTCAAAATGAAATGATATAGAAAAGTGTGAGGTATTTCTATTAAACTACACCAAGGAACTAGAAACAGGCTATAGAAATCCAAAGGAAGACTCTCTACGTTGCTCTATGGAGAATTCAGAGGGGTTAGAACCGTCCTTATAAGACGCAGTGAACTACAAGTTAGAGCATAACATCAATAAAATAATCTAGACTAAGGAGGTTTCTATGTTATATGCCGCGTACACACGATCACTTTTTGTGATGTAAAAAACTGTTGTTTTAATTTTACAAAACAAAACAACGTTTTTCAAACATCGCTTACACACATCGTTTTCTGAAAATGCTCTTGCAAAGCGCGGTTACGTAAGACACTTTCGACGGCACTCTGTTCCATTAAAGCTCCCGTCTCATAACTTGCTTCTGAGCATGCGCGGGTTTAAAAACGTTGTTTTAAACGTCGTTTTGCCCACACACGATCATTTTTTTTTACACAAAAAACGACATTTAGAAAAACGACATAAAAAATTCAAGCATTTTCGAATTTTTTTTGTCGTTTTTTTTTTAAGACATAAAACGACATTTTGCCCACACACGATCATTTTAAATTACGTTTTTTAAAACGTTTTTTTCATCACAAAAAACGACCGTGTGTACGCGGCATAAGACTTCAAAGGGGAAGCCCTAATACTATGTATACGTCGAACTGAGCAACAAAGTGGTTGAAAGTTTTATGCATTGCTCTCAGAATTTTACAGCATTGCCACGCCTACCCCTAACGCAGGTGGTCAGACACTATAGCTAGCTTCTGTGTTTTTCACTTACTGTATAGCAACCCCCTTTCCCATAAGGCAAGTAGGCCTAACGGTACTTAACGGTACTTAACGGTACGTAACGGAAATTAAACACAATGCTATAGTGCCTGGCTACCACGCTGGGGCAGGCATTAACTAAGCAAAGCAACCAGGTACTTGCGGTTGGCAGACAGGCAGATTAGTTCAATGTCAGTACAGGTACAAGGCCGACAAGGTTCAGAATAGTCGGGTTCAATCCATAGTCAAGAGGCAGGTAGAGTTGAGAGAATAGTCAATATGCAATCTGAGGTCATTAACAAGGGAATTCAATCTAGCAGAGCAGGCCAGACAAACAGGGAGCCTGGATTACATATTACACACACTATCACAAGCATGACACTGCAGGCTTGGCTGTCTTAAATCGGGTCTCTACCCAGAGACAGGCCATATTAATCATCTTGCAGGTAGACAGACAGACAAGGAGAATGTTACAATCAAAACCAGGATGCTGGAATAAGGAGCAGTAGCGCTAGATGCTCCTGACAAACAACACCAAAACTGTTTCAAGCAAATAGATTCAAATATCACAAAGGATATACTGCTGACGAGAGAAACCAAGTACAAACAAAGATCTGCTGTAAATCTACTAAACAAATAGAACGAGCATGTTAGGGCAGTCCTGACAATATGGATAAAAAATTCCATATCAGATTTTGAATAAGGAGCACATATGAGCCCTCTTGTGCAATCTATGTATAACACCTAGGACTCCCACTTGCATGGTAAGTTAGCACTCTGGTTCTATGCGTATGAGGGAATATGAGATGCAAGAGTACAGTATGTCCATACAATAAGAGTGGTCATGGATCATACTTCCACAGTTCCTGGTACAGACACCCCCTAGCGGCCCATTATCCACAACATTACGTGCTATACCTATAGCTGAGTTGTGAGTATATTAGGAACGGAATTTTTCCCCTCTTGCTTTTTCTCTATTATTTTTGTGCAACCATCAGATAATAGTATTGCTTATATATATTTTCTACAGTTATTTCTGATGCATTTGCTCCTAAGGAAGTGGAGCATACTGCACGAAACATGTCAAGATTTTAGGATGCATTTCGTTATTACATCATGTATATGATGTTATGAATTTTGTCCATTGTACCAACTGTACATTGCTGTATTTGTATACAGCCAACTCTTGGTCCATATAATCATGTTTCAAACATGCTGTGATCCAATTGAATCATTGACACACGTTTTTATCATATGCATGTATTGTTGCAATAATTATTTTCTACCACTTTGCTGATATAGCCTTTTTTTATGTTATGCATCCACCTGTATATTTGGATACATTACATCATCATGTGTGGAATAGTTCTCTGTACTTCATTTAAAGTCTAAAACAAACCCCCTTTTCCTTTAATTTATAAAACTCCATCCTGTAGGTGCTCTATGAGTTGAGTTAAATCATTGACGTAGTTAGAGATTAGCTTTATGACCTCAGAGTCTTCAAAGTGGTTTAGTTAGGCTTCATATTTATCTTTTAAGTTTTTCATTATTCTCTTCATGACTCTAAAGCCCTGTACACACGACCGGGATTCCCGGCGGTATAACCTGAGAACCTGCTCGTTTCCCCATGTAAACACAGCCGGGTTTCCCGTTGGGAAAACTGCGTGGAGAGTTTGGCCGGGAATCCCAGCTGTGTGTATGCTCCCTCGCAAGCCCTGTACACACAACCGGTTTTTCTGCCAGGAAAACTGCGGGGAGAGCTTTTGGCCAGGAATCCCGGCCATGTGTATGCTTCCTCACAGTTTACCCGACTGGAAAACTGCCGGGAATCCCAGCGGGAAAATAGAGAACCTGCTCTCTATTTTCCCACCGGGATTCCTGGCGGTTTTAAACTCTGCAGTTTTCCTATGGGGAAACACTGCGAGGGAGCATACACACGGCTGGGATTCCCGGGCAAAGCTCTCCTCGCAGTTTTCCATACAGGAAACCTGGCCGTGTGTACACAGGGAAACTTACCAAGCAGGTTCTCGGGTTTTCTGTCGCGTTTTCCGGTGGACCTTATACCGCCGGGAATCCCCATAGGAAAACTGCCAGGTTTAAAACCACCGGGAATCCCGTCGGGAAAATAGAGAGCAGGTTCTCTATTTTGGGAAAACTGCGAGGAAGCATACACATACACAAAAAGCTCTCCCCGACAATGAAAGAAAGAAAGTTTACCGCTCCAGGTGGATTGTGTTAGGATGATCAGTATGGTCTCAGGAGATCAAGGGTGCTGGCAATGCACAAGGGAACAAATAGAAAAATAAAATATGGACAGCCGCACTCCAAAAAAACCTTGATGGTTGTCTTTATTTAAAAAAAAAGGAAAACTGCACTATGCCCAGCGTCATAGCGTATATAAGATACACTACGGCGGCATAAATATGCGCCGATTTATGTGAATCCGGGCCTATGAGTCAGGCCAAGTATATGACTCTCCATAAGGTTTTTGAAGAAGGAGGTCTTAGGTGCTGCTTGTGCTAGGGGCTCTTGCTTCAAATCCCCGATTTCCCACATTTGCAGTTGTAGGGGAGCACTGAACTAACACCATACACTCTCCCCACTCCCTCCCCCCCCTTAGTCCCCAATGTACTTACTTCTGGGGCTGCTAAGCTGTCAAGCCCATGCAGCTGGTCAAGCATTCCAGGGTTTTTGGACGGTCATCAGTGACCTGTCACATGTAGCAACACCCCCTAACAGTAAGAATCACTCACTAGTACTATTTTAACCCCTGCAGCGCCACCTAATGCTTAACCCTTCACTACCAGTGCCATTTTTACAGTAATCAGTGCATTATTATAGCACTGGTCACTGTAAAAATGACAATGGTCCCAAAAAAATTGTCAAAGGTGTCCGATGTGTCCGCTATAAAGTCACAGTCACAATAAAAATCGCTGGTCGCCGCCATTACTAGTAAAAAATGGCATAAAACAAACTATCCCCGATTTTTTACGAAAAATATGTAGAAGAATACGTATTGGCCTAAACTGAGGAAAAAATATGTATATATTTTTTGGGGGATATTTACTACTTGTGGCTCTATTTTTGTTTATAGCACAAAAAAAAAACCTGCAGAGGTGATCAAATGCCACCAAAAGAAAGCTCTATTTGTGGGGAAAAAAGGACATCAATTTTGTTTGGGAGCCACATCGCACGACCGCGCAATTGTCAGTTAAAGTGACGCAGTGCCCAATCGCAAAAAGTGGCCTGGTCTTTGACCAGCAAAATGGTCCGGGGCTGAAGCGGAGAACTCAAGAGAACTCAAGCAAGGCTGATAACAGTCAGAAAAGGCGGACAACTCAGAAAGTTATCAGCTCACCGGATACTTGGCAGGATCAACAGGTATTTTTTTTGCACTTATCAAACAAAAGCTGTCAATGGTAGATTTAACAGGCTATAACAGAGCAAACAAGACATTTATTGCTAGAGCTTCCATACATTTAAAAAGCGTAGCTTTTGCTGTCTTTTTTTCTGTAATTCTTACAATTTAAAATATTTTCCAATTGTTGACCACTCTCAGATCACCCATTATATAATTTTCTTTCCTCTCTGGAAGCCAAATTCTAGCAAGGATTATACCCAATCCATATTTGTTTCAATTAAACAAAAAGGGCTGCTTTTCAAAAAGATACATTGATACAAGATACAATTGGCCTCCATTTCTGTAATTAGTGATGGCTTTGATATTTAAAACAATCTCTTGGGTACATAGCAAAGCTTTTATTTTGATAGTAGATGTCCTTTTCTTAACAACATTGCTTATTATTTCTGTGCTATCATTGTATGCTCACGTAGACTCAAGCTTTTTGTTATATTAAAACCAAAAAAAAATGACTATTACGTAATGGGAAAGATCTAACAGTTATTGTCAAAATTTACTTTTACTTATTTCATAAAGTATACTATTTTATATTTAAGGGTTCAGAAAATACAGGAAGAATTTAAGGCCATGAAGAAATGGTGGTAGTTTGTTTTTTCTCGATGCATTTTCTTCAATAAGAACAGAGCATTATGGGTAATCATTGCAGCACCCTTCCATTGTAATGTACAGTATATTTAAAATATTCAGACTTCACATTACTATTATTATTTGTAATATTGTGTTTAACGTGAAATGCCTTGTATTAAACACTCATTACATAAATATGTACCTTCTATAGTATTACATTTAAAAGATGTTTAATAGAAATACCCCAACATTTTGTAACAGGGACCATACTGTATGACATCATACATAACTATGCTGTGCTTACTAAGTAATTTGAGTGGATTTGCGAAAGGGCTAGAGAGCTAAATTCACTTACTTTGCTGGTAAACAACTACCTACAGTGGGTAAAATAATCATTTGATCCCCTGCAGATTTTGTAAGTTTGCCCACTTACAAAGAAATCAAGGGTCTATAATTTTTTATCATAGGTGTATTTTAAATGATGAGTCCGAATATCAACCAAAAATCCAGAAAAAATACAATCCAAGAAAGTAATTCAATCCAATAAAAGCCACAGCAGAGTATACTTTCTGCAGAGGACAATAAAAAAAAAAGTTGAGGATTGCATTTTTTTTTAAAAGACTTTTTAAAGTAGAGTCCTAAAAGAATCATATCCAAACATGCCTAATCTATTTTTTGCACAATCCGAGCCCCATAATTTCCATTTTAACCGCTTGCCGACCAGCCGGTGTCATTATGTCACAGCAGGTTTATCACGGCTGCTCGAATTGCTGTAGGTGTACATCGGGCGCTTTAAGAGTGATAGGGGGAGCATGTCCACCGGCCACCTGCGATCGCTCCACAGAGCGTTGTAAACAAACAGATCCCCATTCTGACGGAGGAGCAGAGAGAGATCTGCTGTTCCTAGTGATCAGGAACAGTGATTTCTCTCTTCCTCCAGTTATTACATTCCCCCACAGTTAGAAACACCTCCCTAGGGAACACTTAACTCCTTGATCTGCATAAATATATTCCCTATTTTGTAGACGTTATAACTTTTGCGCAAACCAATCAATATACGCTTATTACGATTTTTTACCAAAAATCTGTAGAATAATACATATTGGCCTAAACTGATAAAGAAATATTTTTATTGTTATTTTTTTGGGGATATTTATTATAGCAAAAAGTAAAAAATATATGTATTTATTTATTTATTTATTTTAAATTGTCGCTCTTTTTTGGTTTATAGTGCAAAAAATTGATGATAAAATACCACCAAAAGAAAGCTCTATTTGTGGCAAAAAAAGGACATAAATTTTGTTTTTGGTACAACGTTGCACGTCGCAATTGTCAGGTAAAGCAGCGCAGTGCAGTATTGCAAAAAATGACCTGGTCAATAAGGGGGCAAATCCTTACGGTCTTCAGTGGTTACATTTAGCTTATAAACCTCTTGCTGACTATAAGTGTGACAGCAGGGAGGGCAGCTGATATTTCTGCAGCTGAAAGTGCGGTCTCAGAAAAGTGCTAAAACAGTCACAGACAGCTCCTGGCCTCTGTTTATGAGCTCCTGATCACATGGCCACTGTAACAGACAATTACTGTATATGATTCTGCATACCAATGATGCGACCTAGTTAAAGGGCTGTTGTAGGGGATGTGAAAGGGTTAAGATGTCATTTCCCTTTAAGAAAATGGATGTCTGCATTCAATGTTTATATCTATTTGAAAATTGTAATTATTTAAAGCTATAAATAAACATAAACTATATAGGCATAGCACTAATATGTTATTGTATATAACCTGTAAACAACTTGAAATATACTTTGTTTTGTTCCAAATAATATAGATAGCTAGCATACATCTAGTGTTAATATTTATTTTGTATTAGTGCCCTCTAGTGGCAACTAAGTTTATTGTACAGCTACAGCATAGTTTAATGAAAGAAAAATAAAATGAAAAGAAATGAAAATAAGGAGTAACAAGGAAACAATGGTAAATAATATACTGTATATGGTATTAATTTTTACCGCTAATGCCCTGTACACACGATAATTTTTCGGGTTGTAAAAAACAACATTTAAAAAAAATGTAATTTAAAACGATCGTGTGTGGGCTTCAGAGCATTTTTCGGGTTGTGAAAAACGGGCAAATTTTTTTTTTCGAACATGCTCTATTTTTTCACGACGTTTTAAACAATGTTGTTTTTCGAGTTGTAAAAAATGATCGTGTGTGGGCTTTAACGACGTGAAAAACCCGCGCATGCTCAGAAGCCAGTTATGAGACAGGAGCACTCGTTCTGTTAAAACTACCATTTGTAATGGAGTAAGGACATTCATCACACTGTAACAGACAGAAAGGCGCAAATCGTCTTTTACTAACACAAAATCAGCTAAAGCAGCCTAAAGGGTGGCGTCATCCAATTGGAACTTCCCCTTTATACCTGTTGTACGTCACCGCGCTTTGCTAGAGCATTTTTTTTTAACGATCGTGCGCGGGCGACGGCGTTTTAATGATGAAGTTGAAAAAAAACTTCGGTTTTTCTACAGCCTGAAAAACTTTGTTTTTTACAACCCGAAAAACAACCCTGTGTACGCAGCATAAGTTTGGGCTAACTTTACTGTTGTCTTATTTTTTAATTTAAAAAAGTAAATTTTTTCCAAAAAAAGTGCACTTGGAAGACCGCTGCGCAAATACAATGTGACAAAAAGTATTGCAATGACTGTCATTTTATTCACGAGGGTGTTAGAAAAAAATGTATAATGTTTGGGAGTTCTAAGCAAGTTTTAACTTGTAAACACAGAGGCGGCGTACACATGACCGACAGAATTCAGCAAGAAACTCGATGGGAGACGTATTCTGCCGAGGAAACCGGTCGTGTGTACACTTTTCGCCGAGAAACCCGTCGAGTACTCGTCGAGACAAAAAGAGAGCATGTTCTCTATTTCCTCGATGGGCAATGGGAAAATTTGGCTAGACTAGTTTTTTGACTGCCGAACAAAGAACTCGACGGCCCCATCGGTCAGTTATCCTTCGGTCAAAAAAAAGAGAACTTGCTTTAAAATTTGACCGATGGACGTCTGGCCGATGGGTCAAAACCGATCGTTAGTAACGATGCAACGATGCAAAAGCATCGGTTAAATGCCGCACATGCTCAGAATCAAGTCGACGCATGCTTGGAAGCATTGAACTTCGTTTTTTCAGCACGTCATTGTGTTAAAAAACGTAAACGTCACCGCGTTCTAACATGATCGTTTTTTTAACCGATGGTATGTAGTCACATCAGACCATCAGTCAGCTTCATCGGTCAACCGATAAAAACGGTCCTTTGGACCGTTCTCATTGGATGTACTGATCGTGTGTAAGTGGCCTAAGAAGTGCCTCTCTTCTCTTTTATACCCTGTAAAAAAAATGCTTTGATATACAAGTGCTTTGGATTACGAGCATGTTTCAGGAAAGAATTATGCTCGCAAACCAAGGTTTTACTGTAAATAAAAGAATGTGCATAACATATTTGACACCCAAGCCTGCTCTAGCTATATTATTTTCAGTAATAAAAATGGAATAAAACAAAATTATAATAATAGTAATAAATGTTCAGAAAAGAAACAAAGTGGTAACTTATCTGAGACGCAGAAATTGTTACTGTTCAAGGAGCCCCTAGCAACCTTTGGCAGAAACATGAGAAAGATTGACCTAGAGCAGTGGTTCTCAACCTTCTAGTGCCGTGACCCCTTGATAAAATTTCTTGGAGACCCCTAACAGTAAAATTATTTTTGTAGCGTGGTTTGTCAGCACCCAAGGCAAGACAAGTAATTTGCACCCCTAACCCACAGATACTTTGCGCTCCCTCAGTCCCTTCCACTCGTACAGTATTAAAACCCTTATGGTATTCACTGTGTCTCCGCAGCAGTGACACCTATGCCAAAATCAGAGGAAGGTGTCTTCTCCAGCCCCTCCCACTTCACATTCCTCACCAGCCAGCTGACATCTAGTCTCTGCCCCCCAACCATGCCGTGAACTGAATGGGTGGCTGCGAAGATTGGGCCACCGCAAGCTCCAGGGACATCCCTGCTGGGTAGCCATGAAAAGGCTGTGAGAGCGGTGCGGGATTCAGGAACAGCCCAGGATTCGTTGACCCCTGGCAAATTGTCATTCATCCCCCAGGTTGAGAACCACTGACCTAAAGGGTTCCACTGGCTTCCAATCCTTCGAGAGTTAAAATTTAAATTGTAGTGAATTTCAGCATTTTTTTTTTTTTTTTTAAGAAATTAAGCTTGAAAAGTTTGTTTTTTATTTCAAAGCAATAAGTCATTTTTATATGAGGAAATTATTGTCTATATTAGGATATTTTAGTCCTAAACTATCATTTTATTCCTGGGGAATAGCTGATATCGGTAGGTGACCAACATGAAATGAAATGAACAGGATGTAATATATAGTTATATTATGACATCACCTGCTCACACATATGGTAGAACAGCTTTTATTACACGTCACAAAATCAGGTTAATTTAGGAAGTATACAGTAACCAAAATGAACACCTTTGCAACCTCCACCTACACCTTTTTGGAAAAAACGTTGGTAGGAGACCAAATCTCTTTGTTTATGGATAACCTAAATGTAAACTGAAACTCCATCAGCTTCATGAAATGCTGCCGAAAATTTTGAAAAGCTTTATTGGATACTTCAGCAAGAGAATAAAGAAACCACAGAGCAATTTCTGTCTGGCCGGGTCTTTGTTGCAGCCAACCAAATGAGAGGAACATGAGTCTAAATAGAGATGTGTAGTGACAGAATAATAAACAAGTGGGATGTTTTTCTTGTAGCCTTGATGAATGATGCACCCAGGTGTTTCCAATAATGACAATAAGCACTACAACTCAAAGTATTTCTGATTCAAGTATAATGCATTATTAGGCCATTAGAGGCTGAGTCAAGAAGACCATTTGAGCTCAGACCTATCAATAATGCTCCTTCCCAGCCTGCATTTAGGCCAGAGAAATTAGTCATACTGATATTCTATTTAATAATAACCCAAAGAAGATGCATCAAGAATCTCATTACATTTTAACAGGGTTACAGTAGCCCAGAAGGACCACAAGTTTAATTTTCATAAGAGCATCCATTCCTCAATTATGTCAAACATGAAAATGTAAATGGCAAATTTAATGGTAACAATATCCCTCAAAGCACATTGGCAGGTAGGAACCATTATGTTGAGTGAATGCTGGCTGCATAACAAGAGGATGTTAAGTAAACAGCATTGAATTAAAATTGCAGATTCCAGTTACTTGGGGTAAACATCTCTGTGAGTGTTTTTGTGCACAGAGATTGCTTATGCAGACATAGGTGCTTTGGTATTGCAGCAATAGCTAATGAGCCAAATTGTGGTACTCTGGGCACCTAAGCTATTTCCCGCTTTCACTTCAATCCTTTTCATCCACAATGGTATTGTTAATTTATTTTAACAGTACAAAAGACTTGTTGAATTCCTTAAAGTTTATTTCCAGACAAATTCTAAGGCCGCGTACACACGACCGATTTTCTCGGCAGAATCCAGCAAGAACCTCGATGGGAGACGTATTCTGCCGAGAAAAAAGAGGCGCTATATAAGTTTTCATTCATTCATTCAAAACCGTCGTGTGTACACTTTTCACCGAGAAACCTGTCGAAAAACTTGTCGAGCCAAAAAGAGAGCATGTTCTCTATTTCCTTGTTGTTCCATGGGAAAATTAAGCTTGACAAGCTTTTTGACTGCCGAACTAGGAACTCGACGGGGAGACAATGAGTTTTGCCCGACGAGTTTCTCGGTCGTGTGTACGCGGCCTAACTTAGCCTAAATCTAGTCCCACCCCCATCGTTTGCCTATTTTATCTACCCTGTAAGGCCTCATACACACAATCGGAATTTCCGATGGAAAAAGTCAGACTGACTTTTTCTAATCGGAAATTCCAACCGTGTGTATGCCCATCGGAGAAATTCCATCGGAAATTAAGATGAATTCCATCAGAGATTACATAGAGAATATGTTCAGTTTCCTCCAATGGAATTTCATCGGAATTCCAAAGTGAATTTGGTCGGAAAAAACGTCTGATCGTGTGTACAGGGCATAAAAGGAAAGAAGTCTATACTTACCTATTTTGAAGCCGCTCTAGTCCAGACACAGGATCGGGTCCCAGTACCAACTTCAGTATAGGGGAGAGGCTGCAACAACGGCTGCAGAGCCTGTGCGATGACCTCACCTAAGATTCATACCAAATGCAGCTGACACAGTGTACTGCGATTACCTGTAGTTATATTTTCTTTATGGGGGAGGTGGCAAACAGTATGCCACCCCCTCCATCGGTTGCTCAGCCAGCACTTACCCTATCACCAGCAGCTTCCCCTGCTCAGCGTCCTCCCGTTCTCCTGCTGTTCTCCTGCGGCCTCCTGTTCTCCTGGGCATCACAGTGGTGGCAGCTTCCGTTCCCTCCCTACTCCTCTGTGACAAATCAGGAGTCTTCTCTTTTCAGCCAATCGGAAAACCGGTCTCACTCCACTCGACAGAAGACCACCTGATTTTAAAGCCTATTAGAGCCTCTGTGCCTAGAAAAAACCTGCCACTGTAATTCATGCACCCGGTGCCTTGAAAGGGGCTGAACGCATGAATCTATCCATTGCAAATAGAAGGGTGGAGTGGAGAGAGGGGGCGGCTCTTGGGCGCCCCTAATGGACGGGCCGCCACTGCTATCTGGCATGATGACCACTGTTGATCAGTGTATTCTGACAGTGACGGATGCTGCTGTCAGAATACAATGCAGCGCAAACCATGTAAAATATAGAATATAATAAGAATATAATAAGAAAATTGGTAAAGTCCAAACAATTCGTGACAAAAGGAGAAAAACTTCTGTAGAACATTCAGTGAGATGAATGATTGAATGAATGAAGATCTTCACCACGTGAGAGAAAGCTAGGGTAGCAGGTATTGAAACTTATCCCTCCACCAGTGTAGATGGCTACTCTCACCTTAGGTTAAGACCACTGGGTTAGCAGATGGTCATTAAAGCATTAGGAAAACAGGATGTGAAGTAGGTCTCCTATTGATGGTCTCAGCATGGATACCGGAGCAAGGGGACATGGAAGAAAAAACAACCATCTAAGAGCTTCCGCTTGATCACTGCTTTAATCAAATAGGCATTTGACAGGCTACTCACATTTCTTCAGATGTAAACAGGCATGCACATATATGTAACACAGCTCACGGAGTTCACCAGGAATGACACCGAGCGACGTGTAGGCTCCAAAATCCCTGGACGCGTTGTGTGAAAACACTTCCTCACCCACTCCACCCTGCTGAGGAAGTGTTTTCACGCAACGCGTCCAGGGATTTTGGAGCCTACACGTCGCTCGGTGTCATTCCTGGTGAACTCCGTGAGCTGTGTTACATATATGTGCATGCCTGTTTACATCTGAAGAAATGTGAGTAGCCTGTCAAATGCCTATTTGATTAAAGCAGTGATCAAGCGGAAGCTCTTAGATGGTTGTTTTTTCTTCCATGTCCCCTTGCTCCGGTATCCATGCTGAGACCATCAATAGGAGACCTACTTCACATCCTGTTTTCCTAATGCTTTAATGACCATCTGCTAACCCAGTGGTCTTAACCTAAGGTGAGAGTAGCCATCTACACTGGTGGAGGGATAAGTTTCAATACCTGCTACCCTAGCTTTCTCTCACGTGGTGAAGATCTTCATTCAATCATTCATCTCACTGAATGTTCTACAGAAGTTTTTCTCCTTTTGTCACGAATTGTTTGGACTTTACCAATTTTCTTATCATATTCTTATTATATTCTATATTTTACATGGTTTGCGCTGCACTATATATATATATATTTTGTACTACTTGGGATTTGTGTGAAGGTCCTTTTTGTGCTTAGCTTGCATTCCCTAGATACTTTAACTGTTTGGTTTCTGCATCTTTTCTATGGATTAATTTGTAGTGATACATATTTTCACTTTATTTATTTACTTATTTATATTTTTTATGCTATATTAATCACGTTGATCATACATATTTTTGCGCTGATTGCACCCTCTATTTGCATTATTCTGTGTCAGAATACAATGTCCGGGCGAGAGAGGGGTTCCTCTAGCCATCTCATTTGTGTGGACGGATAAACCTTTTTTTTCCCAGCCAAAAAAAAGTATCCTAATAAGGGATTTATCCATTCCCCACCTTATCCAAAACTAAAAACAAAAGTTTTGACTTTAGATCTACTTTACCAATAGTTTCTAGTAGTTCTGCCTTGTTTAAATGTATTGTATTTAGTTTATAGTAAGCATCCTATAGGAGTCTACTACCAACGACAGCATGGGTGCTCAACCTGTGGCCCACCAGCTGTTGCGAAACTATAAGTCCCCTCATGCCTCAACAGCTGGAGGGCCACAGGTTGAGCAACCATGAACTACAGCTACATTTCAGATAAAAAAAAAAAAAAAAAAGATCTTAGTTTCCTTAAATGCCATATAGGGCCAGATTCAGGTAGAAGTTACGCGGCTTATCTGTAGATAAGCCGCGTAACTTCTAACCTACGCCGTCGTATCTGTTTTCTCTAATCAGAAAACAAGATACACCCGGGATTGAGTTCAGATACGAGCGGCGTAATTGTATTTCGCCGTCGTATCGGAACTGCAATTTTAAAATGGCCGCTCGGGGCGTTCCCGCATGATTTACGCCGAGAATATGTAAATCAGTGAGATTCGGCAATTCACTATCGTACGCGGGCCCGGCGCAGTGACATGCCCCCTAGGCGGAGTATCCTATGTTAAGTATGGTCGTCGTTCCCGCGTCGAATTGAAAAAATTTCACGTCGTTTGCGTAACTCGTCCGTGAATGGGGATTGACGTCATTGACGTTGACGACAAAAACACTGACAGAATTTGGAGCATGCGCACTGGGATACATTGACAGTCGACGCATGCGCAGTCCGTTCGCCGCGGGATCGCGCCTAGTTTAAATACTACACGCCCCCTACCCGCCCAATTTGAATTCCGCCAGCTCATTTTCGCTACGCCGTCGCAACTTTAGGAGCAAGTTCTTTGTGAATACAGTACTTGCTCCTAAAGTTTCGGCGGAGTAACGTAAATGACGAACGTTACGCCAGAATAAAGATCAGCTCTCCTACCTGAATCTGGCCCATATACAGTATGTTGGAACCTTAGAATAATAGATCTGGATTTTTATTAGTCTGTTATAAACCTTGCTGAAAATACACACGGATATATAGGAATATCATTCTAAATACAGTGCTGCCCTAGACATTGTGATGTCCATCTAAAATTGTATGCACTGAGCTAAAAACAAAAAAGAAAATGACAGTTTTAATAAGATGTAGAAATTACAGCAGCAATGAGTGCTTAGTGATGACTGGGGCAATAGGGACATGGGGCAAAATATTTGCCTGGGTAACTTCAACGTATCCAATCTATTAGCAACTGCAGCAAAATAAAATGACTGGTTATAATCAGGTGAGGAAATACATTTGTTTAGACACTGATGATGGCATTAGTCTGTCTGTCTACATTCAGTACTGTAAGATGACAAGTTACAGCTATATAGATAAAACCAATTATAATGATTGAATGTATGCTATGGCTTAAACCAGCTAGGATTGTCCTTGGGAACAGGCAGATAAACTCAGATTTTACAGTCCCATTTTTGCTGAAGGTTTAATCACTAGTCCCATCTAGCCACATTTCCAGATCACTGCAGCAATTATGTAAGTAGGCAGCTGAATATATTTGTTTATGGCTGTTAAGCTAATTGAACACTTTTTTGTTCGGTTAGAGGGATACCGCTAAATTGCTAATTATGTTATTACCAATGCATTTGTAATTGTATAGAAAATGATAAGCAACCTCAGGGGACCTGAGTAAAAAGCTTAAGGAAATTAGGTATTAAATGGCAAATCGTATTGCATAAATACTCCTTTTAATTTATGTTAACTATACGGTCCTGGCCAAAAGTTTTGAGAATGGCACGAATATTACTTTTCACAAAGTCTGCCGCTTTAGCATTTTTAGGTCTTTTTGTCAGATGTTACTATGGTATACTGAAGTATAATTACAAGCATTTCATAATTGTCAAAGGCTTTTATTGACAATTACATTAGGTTTATGCAAAGAGTCAATATTTGAAGTGTTGACCTCTGCAATTCGCCCTGGCATGCTGTCAATCAACTTCTGGACCACATCCTGACTGATGGCAGCCCATTCTTGCATAATCAATGCTTAACCACTTGCTTACTGGGCACTTAAACCCCCCTGGCTGCCCAGACCAATTTTCAGCTTTCAGCGCTGACGCACTTTGAATGACAATTGCGTGGTCATACAATACTGTACCCAAATAACATTTTTATAATTTTTTCCCCCACAAATATAGCTTTCTTTTGGTGGTATTTGATCACCTCTGTGGTTTTTATTCATTGTTAAAAAAAATACAGAATTAAAAAAAATATATTTTATATTTATAACATTTTGCAAACGGGTATTTTTTCTTCTTCATTGATGTATGCTGATGAGGCTGCACTGATGGGCACTAATGGGCTGCACTGATGGGCACTGATAAGGCGCACTTGGGAGCACTGATAGGCGGCACTGGGGGCAGTGATAGACGGAACTGGTGGGCACTGAGAGGTGGCACTGATGGGTGACATTGAAGGGCATTTATAGGTGGCACTGGTGGGCACTGAGAAGTGGCACTAAAAGGTGGCATTGATAGGTGGCACTGATAGCTGGCAGTGATGGGCACTGATGGGTGGCAGTGATGGGCACTGATGGGTGGACGTGATGGGCACTGATGGGTGGCAGTAATGGGCACTGATGGGTGGCAGTAATGGGCACTGATAGGCAGCATTACTAGGTGGCACTGATGAGGCATTGATAGGTGGCACTTGTGGGCATTGATAGGTGGCACTTGTGGGCATTGATAGGTGGGACTTGCGGGCATTGATTTGTGGCACTCTTAGGCATTGAAACTGTAGGTGGCACTGGTGGGCACTTGCAGGTGGCACTAGCAGGGGGTACTGGTAGGGGTTACTGTCGGCACACATGAGGCAGATATGCCTCCTTCCTCCTGGGACCGATGTTCCTTTCACATAAGCCGGTGATCGTCTTTTTTTTTCTCCTCACGCTGTCAGTGTGAGGAAAAATAAAAACCGATTACCGGCTTTTATTTATATCACGTGATCAGCTGTCATTGGCTGACAGCTGATCACGTGGTAAGGGGCCAGCCCCTTACACTCGGATCCATGATCACCCGAGTCTCAGTGACAGGGTGCGCGCGGGGAGTGCGCGAAGGGAAGGACGTCTATTGATGTCCTCCTGGCATTTGGGGTCCATGCAGTAGCCATCATTCGGCTATAGCACGGGCGCCAAGTGGTTAAAGTTTGTCAGAATTTCTGGGATTATTTTCTGTTGACCACAAGTTCTCAATGAGATTAGGGTCTGGGGAGTTTCCTGGCCATGGACCCAAAATGTTGCGGTTTTGTTCCCAAAGCCACTTAGTTATCACTTTTATGGCACGGTGCTCCATCATGCTGCAAAGGGCATTGTTCGTGAAAAAAACTGTTCTTGTGTGGTTGGGAGAAGTTGCCCTTGGACGATATTTGTGTACCATTCTTTATTCATGGCTTTCTTAGGAAAAATTGTGAGTGAGCCCACTCTCCTGGCTGAGAAGCAACCCCAACATGAATGGTCTCAGGATGCTTTACTGTTGGCATGACACAGGACTGATGGTAGCACTCACCTTTTGTCCTCCAGACAAGGTTTTTCCGGATGCCCCAAACAATCAGAAAGTGGGTTCATCAGAGAAAATTACTTTACCCCAGTCCTCAGCAGTCCAATCCTTGTACCTTTTGCAGAATATAAGTCTGTCACTGATGTTTTTCCTGGAGAGAAGTGGCTTCTTTGCTGCCCTTCTTGACACCAGGCCACCCTCCAAAAGTCTTTGCCTTACTGTTCATGAAGATGTACTCACACCTGCCTGCTGCCATTCCTGAGTAATCTCTGCAATGGTGGTGCCTCATATCCTGCAGCTGAATCAACTGTAGGAGATGGACCTATCGCTTGGTGGACTTTCTTGGGCACCCTAAAGCCTTCTTCACAACAATTGAACATCTCTCCTTGAAGTTCTTGATGATCCGATAAATGGAAGAGGACTCCAGTGGCAACCTGTGAAGTTCTGTTGAACTCCAGGCCCAAGAGGGTTAAAGCAGTGCTGGAAAATAATTGTGGCCACACAAAATATTGACACTTTGGGCCCAATTTAGACATTTTCACTTAGGGGTGGACTCACTTTTGTTGTCAGTGGCTTAGACATTAATGACTGTGTGTTGAGTTATTTTGAGGGGACAGCAAATATACACTGTTATACAAGCTGTACACTCACTACTTTACATTGTAGCAAAGGGTCATTTATTTAGTGTTGTCACATGAAAAGATACAATAAAATATTTATAAAAATGTGAGGGGTGTACTCACATTTGTGGGATACTGTATGCCCCTTTCTTTAAAAGGTACAGGGAAGCACTAGAAACCCAGGAAATAGCACCATGGCAGCAAAGGTATCCAGTGCGTCCCCTCTCCAATTCACCAACAGTACAAACAAATGGCAACCACCCCAACCTATAACTGGTCCCTGCATCAAGGTGCACATGGAAAAACAAGTTGAAAAACAACAAACAAAAATTCCCAGCTTACTTACCAGCTAGCCTGCAACAAACTAAATTTACTGTGTCTAACAGTTGTTGTTAAAACCAAGAGATTTAATTTGCACACATTTGAAAATAAATGCGTAAGCTCCAGCAGCCATGTCACGGCACCCTGAAGTCCTAACTATAAATATGAGAGTCTCCTGAATTGGAGCACATGCATAATAATAAATATATTAAGGGCAGGTGTGCCTGGATCAAGCCCATCCCTTCTTAAAAGATACAGGGACGTTACCGATCCCCTTACCCAGACTTTTTTTTGATCGATTGTCTAGCATGATGTCGGACTTTATTTGGAACGCTTGTAAACCCAGGATAGCTATGCGACTATTGCGACGTCCGAAGCGGGGTGGCGGACTGGGAATCCCTGACATCAGACAGTACTATAGAGCCATAGCCTTTCAGAGGATACTCAACTGGCAATTCCATGCTCACTCGAAGCTGTGGGTTTCGCTGGAGAAGTGCCTGGCGGGTAGGAATTTAGCTTATGCACCCTGGCTGCCCCGGGAGCATAGGGGGCTATCTGAGACGACTTCCCCTCTGACGGTTCAGGTACTGTCGGTGTGAAATCGGACTAGCTCGCAGCTTAAGCTGACTCCCCCTATGTCTCCATTGGCTCCATTGGGTGGCTTCCTATGGTTCCCCCCGTGTGAACGTATGAGCTTTTTTGGGCCCTGGGTGGATGATGGAAACACCAGCTGTGGCAAACTTATGAGGCATGGTAGACTTTTGAGTTATGGCGCTTTACCCTCGGGACGACAGAACTCACGCATGAACTTTTGGAAGTACAGACAATTGCACCACTTCTTTCAGGTTCATGGCCGTTCAATTAGGGACCCCTCCTCCCTCGCCCCATTTGAACGTCGTTTCGCGGATGAATCGACACCTCACCTGATCTCAGAACTGTATCGACTCTTGGGCTCAGCTGATCCCCAGGCCACGCCTGTAGTGAAATCTGGCTCGGATTTCACTACAGGACCATCGGACCAGATAATAGAGAGACACAAAGGCACCCACAACCATCTAGCGCAGAATGACGCCACCTAAGGGACTTTTAAACATGCCTGATTCCTACTACTTAATTGTAAGTGGATGCAGCACCTATGTATAATTAAAGCTCTAATGTTTGTTTAATCTGGAGGCGCCTTCTCTCTTTTTCTTCCCCGATCCCGCTCAGTCACTATAAAAAGAGCATGCTACCCCATTTATTGAATGTGGCGAGGCGCTTGATTCCAATTTATTGGAAGACGTCCAGGATTCCCACTCGGGAAGAGTGGATTAACGGAAAGTGAGCGTGGTTCGGGAGGCTGAGGATTGGGTGGCTACTTGTAAGGGAACTGGTGACCGTTTTTGTGACATTTGGGCACCCTGGTCTGAATATGTCTCTGACCCTGCTCATGTGCCCTCAAGTCTGGACGTTGCTCTATTAGAGTTAGCAGATCCCACACTTAAAACCTGCAGGTTGGTTGGAGCGTGGGGGGCGACGACATGATCTGCTGTTAGCAGTAGGTGTCTACAGATACTGAAGTCGCAGTGATAAATTATCACGGCTCAGTACACTGACAGACCGTGTGGTCAATGTAATTAAAATAACGAGTCCCCCTTACATAATATAAATATATGTACAGTATATACACACACATTATATATATATATATATATATATATATATACATGTACATATTATATACAGTACAGACCAAAAGTTTGGACACACCTACTCATTCCAAGAGTTTTCTTTATTTTCATGACTGGTTCCCACCGTGAAGCATGGAGGAGGAGGTGTGATGGTGTGGGGGTGCTTTGCTGGTGACACTGTTGGGGATTCAAAATTTAAAATTATTCAAAATTGAAGGCATACTGAACCAGCATGGCTACCACAGCATCTTGCCGGGGCATGCTATTCCATCCGGTTTGCGTTTAGTTGGACCATCATTTATTTTTCAACAGGACAATGACCCCAAACACACCTCCAGCCTGTGTAAGGGCTATTTGACCAAGAAGGAGAGTGATGGGGTGCTGCGCCAGGTGACCTGACCTCCACAGTCACCGCACCTGAACCCAATCGAGATGGTTTGGGGTAAGCTGGACCGCAGAGTGAAGGAAAAAGGGCCAACAAGTGCTAAGCATCTCTGGGAACTCCTTCAAGACTGTTGGAAGACCATTTCAGGTGACTACCTCTTGAAGCTCATCAAGAGAATGCCAAGAGTGTGCAGAGCAGAAATCAAAGAAAAAGTGGCTACTTTGAAGAACCTAGAATATGACATATTTTCAGTTGTTTAATGCCGCGTACACACGATCACTTTTTGCGATGAAAAAAAACGACGTTTTTTTAAAACGTCATTTAAATTGATTGTGTGTGGGGCAAAACTTCGTTTTTTGTCTTTAAAAAAACGACCAAAAAAAATTCCAACATGCTTGAATTTTTTTGTGTCGTTTTTCAAAACGTTGTTTTTTGTGTCATAAAAAGTGATGGTGTGTGGGCAAAACGATGTTGAAAACTATGTTTTTAAACCCGCGCATGCTCAGAAGCAAGTTATGAGACGGAGCTTCAATGGAAAAGAGTGCCGTTGAACGTGGTGTACGTCACCACGCTTTGCTAGAGCTTTGTAGAAAAACAATGGTGTGTACGCAACGTCGTTTTGGAAAATTAAGTTTGAAAAACGTCGTTTTTTTTCATGATTGAAAACGTCGTTTTTTTTCATCGCAAAAAGTGATCGTGTGTACGCGGCATAACACTTTTTTTGTTATGTATATAATTCCACATGTGTTAATTCATAGTTTTGATGCCTTCGCTGTGACTCTACAATTTTCATAGTCATGAAAATAAAGAAAAATCTTGGAATGAGAAGGTGTGTCCAAACTTTTGGTCTGTGCTGTATATTTATGTATATATATGTATACACATAAATATTACAGGGGGACATAGTTACAGTGTTGTGGGGTCAGAACGAAGTAGAAGGAAGTTAAAAATCTTCCTCCTTCCTCCTCAGATCCCCCGTGATTCCCTGCGGGGGATTCCCGGAATTCCGACACAGATCACCAGTGAAGCTCTCAGATCACAGCTTCATAAACTGGCCATTTCTGTGTCAGTCTATGAGACTTCTCTGTGTGTGGAGATAATCGGCGGGAGAACAAGTTCAAACACTACTCCCCCCGTTTCTGTTACATAAACTGTTTATGGGATGTGATCAGTGGTGATCCTTGGGATCACCGCTGTTCACTGCTTCATAAACAGACACCTTAATGTATAGCATGCAACAGGTATACAAAGGAATGAACAGCATTACATATAAAACATCACTTTTAATGAATCACCTAAAGTGTTACTAAACCCACAACAGTAAACTTAGTCTGTATGTCCCCAATCCATCTGCTGATAGAACAGAGCCTTGGAGGCACTCTGCACATGCTCAGTTTGGTGTGTATTGCTAGAGAGTATTGTGTATTTTATATTTTTCCGGGAGGGTGCATGTGATCAGCACAGGGCCAATCAGCACTGTTAAGACAGAGGGTCAGAGGTCCTGTAGCCTCATAGAACAGACAGAGGAGAATGAAAACTCCACCTACAAGCTTTAACCACTGCTCAACCGGATACTGATAGAAGTCACAAGGCTGCTATATACCGCTGAAGAGAGAGTATTTAGCAGTTTATATTTTTATATATACCGTATTTATCGGCATATAACACGCACCCTAACTTTAAGAGGGAGGTTTCAGGAAAAAAACTTTCCACAGCCCCCTGCGTATAACAGGCAGGCACAGTTTACCCTCTATTTTTAGGGTAAAAAAGTGAGTGTTATATGCCAATAAATACAGTTATTACTATAATGATTGCATTTTTATGTTCTGTGTACTGTGGGAGACCACATATAGTGAATGCAGGGTCCTGGGTTTAGTAACACTTCACAATGATAAACAAGTAACAAAATACTAAAATAGATATACTGGTGCCCAGGAAAATATTAGTGGAAGTCTACAAAATTATATTTGTAGCCAGTTATATCCCAGGCTCATAACTTTGTGTGGAAAATAGTTATTGCAAATAGGTACACATTAGATAAATTCTGACAAAATATACTCAATGCAGTCTTGATATCCCACGCAAACACCAATCATGTAATAAAAAACGATTGATTAATTTTACAAAATGGGAAAATCATTTCAGCAGTAATTGGAAATACAATTGTAATGCATTCACGTGTATTTTGTGCATGGCTTGCAAATTTACACGTTAGCCATAAGAATGATATGGAGGACAAGAACATGTGTTTTCAACAGAGGTGGTCAAGTTAGACCATTGTGAAAGTCTATTTGTCATCACTAGAGAGGGCCACAGTCATATTTCATTGCCCTCTATGTCTCCACCAGCGAAACTTCACAAGAAGCCCATAGTTACTTGGCATGTAGCACTCATCACTCAAGCCCCTAAGCATCTTGTAATAATAAACTAGTAATTGAAAGTTGAGTTCAGTGCTGCTGTTTGCCTAGACACAGAGCTTGTTAAATGATTGCCACAGCAGGCAGTTCTCCGGGGTGATGAAAGAACCTATTAGTCTGCTTAGTCTGTGGCCAGTACAAGTGTGAAGACAGGATCTCTTCAAACAAATAACGGTCACACAGATTTGGACACTCTGTTTGCATGAAAGTTCCTGTTTAATGGATGTGATAAACACAAAGGTTTAAAATTCTTATAATAGTTTTCAATACAGCTTTGAATTCCTCCAAACCTGATTATTAAGGAAAATGTGTAAAATAGCATAGGCGATGAGTACATCTGGTATCTGGTATTAATTCACAGCAAATAGTTTTATGTTAACTGTGTCATGCTGAGTATAACACACAAAGGGCCAGATTCAGGTACATCTGCGCATTATTGGACCGGCGTAGCGCACCACCTTTACATTAGACTTGCGCAATGTAGCCGCGCAATCACCCTATTCTCGTCGCTTTTACGCAGAAAATTGCGCATGCGTAACATTATTTCAGAGGCGTAAGGCGGAGTAATACAAATTGGGAAGGACGTGGGCGTGTTACATTGAAATGAGCCGTGACCCCATGCAAATGAAGGGCCGGCCCGTTCGCGCATGCGCGCTTGAAGCAGACCATGTCAGCACCTCTGTGCGCATGCTCACAACTCGGGAACGGCACAATCAGTGAAATTGGAAATGGACTAGGGCAAATTTGAGAACTACGCAGACAGCATAAATAGACACACACAAACGCACTTCCATTGCAAAAGTACATCCCTTTGTTTCCCTTCCCATATAACAAAGTGCTTTTGTTCCGTTGTTAGTTGCGTTGTGATTTGTATTAGATCAGATTTGTGTACTGTGTGATCTTGTGTTTGTTAGAAGATATTTGAAAGTGATTTTTGCTAAGTGTTTGTGAGACTTTTTGTTTGATAGTTTTCTGTTTGTTTGTTTTCTTGCTTGATTGGTCGTGCTTGTTTTTGTGAGTGATTTTTGTTGACTGGGAGTGATTTTTGTTGACTGGGAGTGATTTTTGGTCAGAGTATGACAGAGAGGAAGAGGAAATTAATTTTTTCTTTGAGGGAAAAACAAATTCTTGCCCGGGCCATTTCCGATTATGGGCGTTTCCTCCACGGGCCGGACAGTGCCAACACCACCCCGGCCAGGAGGAGAGAGATTTTGGACATGATCACTGACCAGGTGAATTCAGCGGGGGAAGGGGAGACACGGAACCGGTCTGGAATTGAGAAAAAGATAAATGACCTCCGGCGTCTGTTTAAAAAGAAGCTGGCCAAAATGCTTGCCCATGCCAGGGCCACAGGAGGGGGCCCACCATGCCCTGTTAGGCTGACAGCGGAGGAGCGTGCGGTGGCCCAGACCTTATATCGGCAAGAAGTGGAGGGCCTGCCCGGCTATGACTCAAGTCATGAAGGCGTGATGCCAGGTAAGGTTTTTTTTAGAGTTGCCACCTCATCCCTTTAAAACCGAACACATATTAATTACACAGGTTCTGTGGCTAATTAAGGTGGTAATTAAACTCACTTGGTGCTTTACCTGCATTAAATTAGCCTCAGAACCTGTGTAATTCATATGTGTTCGGGTTTAAAGGGATGAGGTGGCAACCCTAGTTTTTTTGCCCTATCAGGTGTGTAGCATGTGTGGGGGAGGGGGTGAAAGAGAATATGTGGCAAGTGTGTGGATCCTCCAACCTGTGAATGTTTTGTGTCATCCACAGATGTGCAGGAGGGTGCTGGGCCATCTGGCCTGACCACACTATCCCCAGGACAGCAGCCTAATGAGGCTCCCCCGACAAGGCCGGAGTCCGCGGAGGAGGTTGATGAGGAGGAGGAGGAGTTTGAGGAGAAGGAGAAGTCCATGTCAGGCACTGGACTATTGTTTTTGGAGGACTCTTCCCCTCTGGCTGGCAGCAGCCAGCCCTCCCTAAGGGGGAGCCCCCCCCCTTCTCCCCCAACATGGCTCCCCTCCCAAGGGGCTCCCCTTCTCCCCGGCCACAAGCATCAGCTGGAGGCAGGAAGGCGACCCAAAAGACCAGGGGGGTGGCCGATCTCCTGCCCGCCACTCTGAGAAGGGACCAGTTCCTCCAGACCCGCCATCTGGGACAGGTCAGCCAGACCTTGGGGCGGATGGAGGAGAGCCTGTCCTCCATCAAGGATACGCTTGGGGACCTGGACTGCCACTCCCGGGCTTGCACAAACTGCCTTAACGAGCTGCAGACTACATCAGCAGGCGTTGGGCAGGATGTGAGGGCCCTCACCCAGGCTATCCAGGCCAACACGGCAACACTAGGTGCTGCCCTGGACAGAATAGCCGTGGCCTTGGAGGGCAGGCTGCCAGGTGGGCAGAGCCCAGGGGCTGCTCCTCCTTCCCCGGTTTACCCCCTCCCCCATGAGTCTCCCCAGAGGAGCCGGGGCCGTGGCCAGGGGCGCCCCAGGCGTGGCACACGTCAAGGGCACTAATTTGTTTTCCCCCCTCTTTTTTGGGCCTTTTTTTTTTTTCCTGGAATTTTTTTGATTTTGCTGGTAATTTTTTATTTATTTTTTGGGTTGTGAATGCTGTTTGAATGTGGGGTGACATTTCTGCTGGAAAAGGGGTGTCACCCTCAATTTTGGTGGAGAAGGGTTCCCCAGGACCTGGGAGAAGTGATCCCCAGGTCCGTGTGAATGGTGTATGAATGTACAGTGACATAATTGGAGCCTTGGCGTGGCGTTGCTGCTCACAAGTCCTGCATGGTGGACTGGTGCCAATCCAATTTGATGAGGATGTGGGGTGTGTGTGCTAGGGACCACAGTGGTGTGCATGCATGCATTCTCATTGTGCCATGATTAATGTGTGTGTTTAACGTGCAAAGATGCCCAATGTGAGCTGTCTCCTGGCTGCTCTTCCCTCAGAAGACGGGGTATCCTCGCTTAACTGTCTGGTTCAGGGGTCAGGTCATCACGTAGGTCAATCTGCAGGCCCTTTCTCACTGCGAAGTTGTGCAGCAGGCAACAGGCACCGATGATATGGCACACGAAGTTTGGGGAATACAACAGGGTACCCCCAGACTTATCCAGGCATCGGAAACGTGACTTCAGGAGGCCAAAGCTGCGCTCCACCACTGCACGTGTTTGGGCGTGGGCTTTATTGTATCTTTCCTCTCCTGGGGTTTGGGGGTTCCGGAAAGGAGTCATGAGATGGGGTCCCAGTGGATATGCAGAGTCACCTGTAAGGGAAAAGACAGGAGGATGTTAGTCATGCATGTGCCCCTTGTGATGTGTGCATCATGGGGGGGTACAGTCATGCCTGCCACCCATGTCACTCACCAACCAGCCAGGTGTCCCCATACACGTTCTGATCGAATTCCATTCGGATGGGGCTTTGATTGTATATGTAGCTGTCATGGCTGGATCCGGGGTGTTTGGCACGGACGTGCCATATGAGGCCTTGGACATCGACTATCACCTGTACGTTGATGGAATGCCAATGCTTCCGATTGCGGTACATGTGCTCTGTCTCCTGGGGGTGCTGGAGTGCCACATGTGTGCAATCAATGGCCCCCACGGTGCGTGGGAATCTGGCAATTCTGTAGAAATCTGTCATTGCCTTCAGCCGCAGCTCCTCAGTGGTTGGTTTGATGATGTGGTGGGCCATGCGTCTGAGGATTGCAGGGACAACCTGGTGCACACATCTGCTCACGGAGGATTGTGACATCCCAGCCACCACTCCACTTGTACGCTGAAAAGAGCCACTGGCAAGGAAATGGAGTGTTGCCAGGACCTTGACCAGTGGCTGCACTGCATGTGAGCGGTGTGTTGGGCTGGTGATGTCCTCCTGCAGGGTTGTGGTTAATTCCAGGATGGCATGAGGGGTGAATCTAAAGATGCGATACACCTCACAATCATTCATGCCAAACAGGTCTATGCGTGTGCGGTATATCCTCTCCCGTGCTATCCTCCGTGCCCTCCTCCTTCTTTGCTCATCTAAAGTCAGTAGTATAGCTATGCGCGACGATGCCCCTGGCATGTTGGCATACAGATTGTTGTGCAACACGTGTGACTGCTGAGCTCCTCACTAACGGTGTTGCTTTCTCTGACATGTAGACGATTTTTCAAATTTTAGACCAGCTTTTTATGGTCTAATTTTAGACAGGACATTTTGCTGTTGCGCACAGCGCGTAGCGTGCGCTGCAACAACGTTTTTTTGTGGATCCCCGTAACTCCCTCATTAGCATATTTGAATAGCAAATCAATGGTGTGCCTAGCGCAGTTTTGCGCGGACGGATGCGCCTGTCTAACGAAATTACGCTGGACAAAAAAAAGTAGATTTCTTGCGCATCTCGTTTTGGGGATGCCATGCATCGAAACGCACGCGCACAATTAGACTTGCGCCATGCATCTCCTGTTACGCCGGCGTAATCGCTCTCTGAATCTGGCCCAAAATGTTGAGTTGCTCTTACATAGAAGTGTGACACTTCTATTACATAGAAATGGTGATAATTTAATAATGTTCAGGCTGTAATGTCCCTAAGGTTGAAGTCCATGGGTTATACTAGTTAGATTTTAAAAAAAATAATGGTCTTGGGAATGTATAACTATTGAGGTGGTGCAGGGATGGTGTAATCACAAAATATCATTAAACCAAAAATAATTTAAAGAAAAAAGTAAAAACACCCAAGAACTACCTACTCATAACTTTTTTGTGTAAACATATTAAAATTTTGACAGCATCACAAATCCCAGTGTAGCATCCTCTACCTAGGTAGGTGCTAGCAGTTTTTGTAGTTCAGGCAAATTTAGATAGGCCTAGCTGGAAGCTAGGCCTGTTAGTTTTGATCTGTGTGGGCTGGGAGTGGCTCAGAGCAGCAGCTGTGTCTCACAGACAGTATCGTTCCACTGTCACCTCCCTCTTTCTAGAAGAAGAGGAGGGGAAGTGAGGTGGAGCTGTCTGGGGTGTCTCGGGATTAGCAGGGAGCAGGCATCCTGAAATACCCAGGGTCAGCCAAGCTAGGGAAGAGTGGTCGGGGGAAAGAATTGAGGATGGAGTAATAGGCTGTTGGGGCCTTTGAGGAAACTCCCCAGTCTGGGCGGTGACCTTGGGCCTAGTAATCGGGTGCAGGACATAACCCTTCAAGAAAGCATGAAGGATCAGGACAGGAGGCATAGCAGGAGTCAGAGAGGACAACAGGAGCTAGGACTGCTGGGCAAGTCTTCAGGAGGGAACCACCGGTTGCAGCCAGGAGGGCTGGTGAGTGACATGTGCAGTTAGGAGGACTGGATAGGCATGCCAGAGAGGACTGAGAGGAAATAGTCATAGCTGGGTGTGGAGCAAGTCAAATCCCCTCAATAAAAATAACAAATGCAAAGCAATGAACTGTTCTTTGTTTTGGAGTGTCTGGAAAGTGAATGACAGGTGGACCACAACACTCAGCGGCTCCCATGGGGGCATGGCTACACCAGATACCTCCTGTCCCCCCACCCTCAAATCCAACCCCCTGCAACTCAATGCCCTTCAGGAGGGCATTGGAACTTGTGATGCTGTCAATGTAAATGCTTTTTTTATTATTCTTTTTTTTTTATTTTTTTTTTATAAATCTCTTTATTTAAATTTTTTCATTTTTTTCCATAAAAAAGATTAAGATCATACATGTGCAGTACATTCATATTCCCTTTAATCCAAATAACATCGACATTTGCCTTTTATAATCCCAAACAATCCATACTGTCCTTCCATCCAATACAACACAGCCCATTCTACTTCCACCCCCCCCCCCCCCCCCCACTATTCCAATGGTGTGATTATTCCCCAATTTCCCCTTTTATCCTGACACTGTTATAGAGTTCTCTATCCAATTTGCCCATACTCTTCTATATTTCTCCCCATAACCTCTATTGCACTATGTCTCTCTATATAATATCAGATTACTGTTCACTAGGTTTTTCCACTGTGCTATTGAGGGGGCCTCCAATTTCTTCCAATTTAGCACTATTGCCTTCCTGGCATAGAACAGCAGCAAACCTATCTGTGTTTTCCTTTCTTTTGAAATAGCCTTACCCAGGGCCGTCTCTACCATAGGGCAAACAGGGACAGCTGCCCAGGGCCCTGTCACTGTTGGGGGCCCAAAGCAACCCCCTTTGAAAAAAAAAAAAACATTTTTTTTTTTTTTAGGGGTCCGGAGGTCCCCAGGGGCCCGGAGGCCCCCAGGGCCCAAGATGGCAACCCCCCTTTTTTTATTTTTTTATTTTTTAATACAAAAATATATTTATTTTATATATTTTTATTTTTATTAAAGGGCCAATTTTTTTAATATATTTTTATTTTTTATTAAAGGGCCAATTTTTTTTAGGGGTTCCCAGGGACCCGGAGGCCCCCAGGGCCCCAGATGACAACCCCCTTTTTTTATTTATTTTTAAATAAAAAAATATATTTATTTTATATATTTTTATTTAATTTTTTATTAAAGGGACAATTTTTTTTTAGAGGTCTGGAGGTCCCCAGGGGCCCGTAGTTCCCCAGGGCCCCAGATGACAACCCCCCTTTTTTTATAAAAAAAACGTGTTTTATAAAAAAAAAACTAATAATGTTATTACTATTAAAGGACCCAGAGTTCCCCAGGGCCCTGGATGGCAACCCCCCTTTTTTTATAATTTTTTTTTTATATTTTATTTCTTTTTTTTCTTTTTTTTATATATATATATATATATATATATATATATATATATATATATATATATATATAAAGGGCTCAGAGGTCCCATGGATGGCAACCCCACTTTTTTTTTCTAAATGTTTATTTTTAATATATTTTTTTTTATTTTATTTTTTATTAAAGGGTCCAGAGGTCCCGGATGGCAACCCCCCTTTTTTTGTAATTTATTTTTATAAAAAAAAAAAATATTAAAGGGCCCAGAGGTCGATTGGGCGTGGCCAGGCAGCAGATGTAGTCAGACGTGTTTTCAGGGAGCTCCGCCGAATCTCCGTTATTTTCTCCTGTGGAACGATTTATATAGATCTATACCTGGTACCACGGCAGCCAGAAAGCCTCCGGTGCACGACTGAGTCGATCCCAGCCTCGTTACCCCTCGATGGCGACCGCAAGGAAGCAGAATCAGACCCGATCCTCGGGCCTCATGTCGCAAGATGGCGCCGCGGCTCAGCACACGCCTAAGGACAAACACAGGGCGGGAGCAGAGAAGCTCTTTGCCATGCCACTGTACTCGGAAGTGGCAGCTTCCCTCGGTACTCCTCACCACTCGCCTCAGGGGGGATCGGAGGCAGATGATACCATTCCCCTGGAGGATCCGGCCGGACCTCGCCTGCTATGGGACACAGTGAGTACCCCTGAGGGAGCCCCCGCTAGGCCTCAACTACAGCCCAGTCCTGACGCTGATGCTGAAACCACGCTGCGGGATATTTTTGCAGTCGTGACATTCAACAACTTGTCTATCACGTCCCTTTCAGCTGAACTTAAGGGACTTAAGTCAGAAATTACTTTCCTGAGACAGGATGCCCAGAAGCTTAGGGAGAGAACGTCCGCAGTGGAGGGAAGGGTGAGCTCCCTGGAGGATGATATGGTGCCCATGCAGAAGGACCTCACGTATAACAATCATCTCCTTGCTCAACACTCATCCCGTTTGGAAGATTTGGAAAACAGGATGAGGAGAAATAACGTGAGGGCTATAGGGTTCCCTGAAAAGATCGAGGGCAGAAACCCGGTGGAGTTTATTGAGAATTGGCTGCTTCAAGCCTTTGGCAGAGAGGCGTTCTCCCCCATGTTCACTGTGGAAAGGGCTCATAGAGTCCCGGCTAGGCCTCCTATCCCGAAAGCTCCACCGAGACCATTTCTGTTTAGGCTCCTTAATTACAAAGACAGAGATGCAGTTCTGCGCCTGGCTAGGCTAAATCCTGCTGCACTGAAACTTGACAACGCTAAGGTCTCTATGTTTCCAGACTTCTCGGCTGATCTACAGAAACAACGGGCCAAGTTCATGGATGTTAAGCGTAGGCTCCGTGACCTGGACCTGAAATATGCTATGCTATATCCTGCTCGCCTGCGACTTGAGATCCATGGGGCGGTTCAATTTTTAGATTCACCAACTGCTGCGGCTCAGTGGGTGGACAGAGAGGAACGCTCGATCCGTGAGGCACGCAATAAACAACAGGCGCATGAATGACAGCTGCCATGCTCTTTGGAACTGTTTCTAAATCTTTATTCCACATTACTACTTAAAGGCGGAGTACTCTGATGCCCCACTGGCATCCTCATACCAGTTGTGACTCTGCTCATACTGCTGCTGAGAAGCTTCTAAGACACTGTAGTGCGCTTCCACTGTTGCCCCCCACGATGGGCTGCCCTAGGCTTAGGGCTGACTTCTGCCATATTTGTTTGACCATGTTGGTCAGTTCTTTCTACCTTGGATACTATGAAGCTACCACCGCATTCACTATGTCTGTATTTTATTTTTACTTCCCCCCCCCCCCTCCCTTTTTTGTTTTTTGCTTTCACCACCACTCCCTCCCGATCTTGTTTGGAGTTCTGATCTGCTCCATGCCTGTGGACTGCACCTTTGAACTGTCATCTCTGCTGACCCGCTGCGACTCCGTGCCTCCCTGTCTCGGACGGCTGGCCCAGCGGAACCGCTGTCTAAGTATACCTGCTGTGCAATACCCCGGTTTGTTATGTACACCGTTTTGTTGTAATGGCTAAGTTAACTAGATTCTTGTCGTGGAACGTGCGGGGCCTGGGCAATCCGGTTAAACGATTGGCAGTACTCCGTACGATCAAGCGACTAAATGTAGATGTGATTTGCCTGCAGGAGACTCACTTCTCCCCGCTGACCACACCCCAATTTGCGACAAGGCAGTTTTGCCATCAATACCACTCTACCGGCTCTGTGTATTCGAGGGGAGTGAGTGTCCTTTTTAGGCAGGGGGCACAATTCTCACCCTTGAATGTGAAGATAGACCCAGAGGGCCGTTTTATATTTATCCTATGCTCCCTTTTTGGGACCAAATGTATATTAGCTGGGATGTACATTCCTCCTCCATACTCGTCTAGTTTATTAAAGGTATTGGCCGACTACATGTCCAGGTATCCAGGTATCCCTACATTGGTATTGGGTGATTTTAATAATTTTCTAGACTACACACGGGACAAGCTAGGGTCACGTCTTGCTCCGCAGGGGGGAGGGGCTTCGGGGCCTACACCCTTTGCACGTCTCCTAAAGGAGATGGGTCTCACAGATGTATGGAGGGTGTACAACCCTGAGGCGAGAGTGTATTCCTGTCAGTCAGCCTCGGTGGGGGGGTTGTCGAGGATTGACATGGGATTGGGTACGGAGGCACTGCTGCCTTTGGTTAGGTCCTCACAATACCATCAGAGACAGGTTTCTGACCATTCCCCATTTATGGTTGATATTGAAATGGGGGCCACCAGGGGACGCTGCCTCTGGAAATTAAACCCGTTTTGGCTGTCTCTCATACCGGTCCCTGATCCCATCCCTGCATTATTAACTGATTTTTTCAACCATAACCTGAACTCAGCGGGTGTGGGCACGGTGTGGGAGGCATCCAAGGCATTCTTACGAGGCCAATTTATAAGAGTCATCAGTCAGATTAAATCCAAGACCAAAGAATGGGAAACATTTGTGCTGGCAGAGGCCCAACGCTTGGAGTTTGTCTATGTGGCAGACCCCAATGAATCTACTAAGAGATCCTGGTTGAAATCCTGGAGCCTCTCAGTCCCTGCTGGAACAACTGTCCCTACAATTAGCTGAAAATAAGTGTTTTTTTCTGCAGCAAAGACATTTTGAGGAGGGAGAGAATACAGGCCATGTGCTAGCTATGTTGGCTAAGTCGCAACAATCCTCCTCATATATAGTAGCGGTGAGTGACAAACATGGTGTCCCATGCTACTCTACCCGGGCCATATTAGATTCTTTCCACAACTTTTTCCAGGATGTATACACATCCAAGGTTCGGCCTACCCCAGAGGAACTCTCCTCTTTCCTGGACAGGTACCCCATCCCTAGGTTGTCTTCAACTGATGCGGCGTGTCTGAACGCACCATTATCTGAGGACGAACTACTGGAGGCTCTGGCACATGCACAGAACGGAAAAGCACCTGGGGCGGACGGCTTGCCGGCCGAGGTGTTTAAGAGGTATGCAGAGCAGCTTTTGCCGACACTTTTGAAGGTCTACAACGATGCCTTTGAGACTGGCGTGCTTCCCCCCTCTATGAAAGAGGCTCTCATAGTGGTACTACTTAAGCCTGGTAAGGACGCTATGTCGCCGGATTCATACAGACCCATCTCCCTGCTATCGTTTGATGTTAAATTACTGGCAAGAGTCCTGGCCAACAGATTGTCCAAGTGTATACATCAGGTGATACACAGGGACCAATCTGGATTCATCCCATCGAGGTCCACTGCCCAGAACCTTCGTAGGTTGTTTCTTAACCTACAGGTCCCAGTTGACAATCCCGGAAATCGAGCCATTTTCTCGCTGGACGCAGCCAAAGCGTTTGATAGCGTTGAGTGGCCGTACCTATGGGAAGTCTTGGCGAGATTTGGGGTGGGTGCCACATTCCTTAAGTGGGTTCAACTTCTGTCTAGCGACCCATCGGCCAGGATGAGGGTTAACGGGGATCTGTCAGATCCCTTCAGACTCTTTCGGGGCACTCGGCAGGGGTGTCCGCTCTCGCCCCTGCTGTTTGCCCTAGCACTTGAACCCCTGGCTATACATGTCCGGGCCACGCAAGGCATCACAGGTTTTTGTAGGGGCCCCAGACAAGATATAATATCCCTGTACGCGGACGACACGTTGATTTATCTTGGTGACACGGGGGACTCCCTGAGGAATGTGATGACCTTGATCGCAGACTTTGGGGAGTTGTCCGGGTTTAACATCAATTGGAACAAATCGGTCCTCCTGCCTCTAGACCCCCTGGTACGTCAATTACCTGACTGTGCTAAAGATGTTTTGATAGTGGAGCAATTTAAATACCTTGGTATCCAGGTCACAGCTGACCCAGCGCAGTATTTACCATTGAACCTTACACCGCTGCTTCGTAAATTCCGGTTGAAATGCTCCGCATGGTTGAAGCTACCCCTATCAGTCACGGGGAGAGCTAACTTAGTGAAAATGATTTGGGCCCCTCAATTGCTATATATACTGCACAATGCCCCAGTGTGGATCCCACATACCTGGTTCACCCAGATAGATGCCCAGTTCAGGAATCTGTTATGGGGCAACAAAGTGGCCCGTATCAGCCTCTCCTCATTACAATTAGCCAAAGATCAGGGTGGCATGGCTGTACCGCATGCCCGCTACTATTTCGTAGCCTCACAGCTTCAGCACCTTGGGGGCTGGAGCGAGAGGGACGAGGAGGACCCTATCCGCTCGTTGCTGGTGCCCTGGGGATCGGAGCTGTCTGCTCTGTCTCACCTGGAGGCGGGACTAACGCACTTCTCGAGCTCCCTCCCTACTATCAAACTGCTAAACTCTTTATGGAAGTACGTCAGGTTGCTGCTGCATATAGGGGGTGTCTGCTCGTTTACCCCGATATGGAACAACAAATACTTCCACGAACTACATAAACTTAGGGGTTTCCGGACTTGGGAGCAAGCAGGCATAAGCTATATAGTTCAGCTGTTTAGGGGAGTGACTCTTAAGTCTTTTTTGGACCTCCAGGACGAGTTTTCTCTGCATAGACACCAGTTCTATCGTTATCTACAGTTGAGGCATGCTGTGCAGTCTGAGCCCAGGCTATCACCACTTAGAGTGTCTAGGCACCCTCTGCTGACGGAAGTCTTCATGAAAAATGATAAGAAAGGCATGATCTCTAGGGTTTACAGTATATTGCTTGCTGCGACTCATGATGCCTCTTCACTCCCATGCAGGAAGGGTTGGGAGAAGGATTTGGGCCCCATAGATGGTGAGACCTGGGAGTTGTGTCTCACATCAGCCCCCCTTGTATCGGTGTCAGCAGCCCGTAGGCTTTCTCACTTGTTTTTGCTTCATAGGGTGTACAGGACCCCAGTCCGCTTGCACAGATGGGGATGCAGGGACTCACCGATATGTCCAAAATGTTGTGTACATGACGGAGACCTGCTGCACATGTTGTGGAAGTGCCCGAAATTGTTCCGTTACTGGACTGTTGTTCTTACCACTATATCCCAGGTATATCAAATACCGATCCCACGGGAACCCATTGCGTGTCTGCTTGGGGCATTGGAGGTGCCCTCGCTCTCGCCCAATGGTCACACCGCTATAATCCGTTTGCTATACGCTGCTAGGAAAGGGATAGCGAGACTTTGGATAACACCCAGGGTACCGACGGGTCAGCAATGGGTCGATGATGTCAATAGACTGTTGATTCGGGAGAAGCTCACTTATCAGCATAGAAGTGCTCTGAGAAAGTTTTACTCCATGTGGCAACCATGGCTTGATGTGCCCGGTTTGGGTCCCCCGCAACTCATAGCTGATAGATTACTGCAAATGTAAAAGGTTGTTACCATGGGTTGTGGTGATGGAGCATTGCCCCCCGAATCCAATACTGCTACCTCCCAGCAGGGAAGCTGGTGGATTGTTCCCTTGCCCTTTCTCCTCCTCCCTCTCCCCTCTTCTCCCCCTTTTTATCCCCCCCTCCCTCCTCTCATCTCCCCCCCCCAGCTCTTATTTAAGTGGTAGCTTCAATTGCATTCCCCTTTACCTTCAACCTCCCCCTTGAATAGTTTGTTTGGGTTGTTTTACCTATGACTGCCCCCGGGTGAGGAGTCTCCTCAACCCGGGTCCATACTGTCTACATATACTTTTTGGTTTATACAATGTACACTGTTGCACTTTGCCTGTTACCTCTTTACGTATAGCGGTACTTGCTACTCTGTTTGTAATCTGTACTGCTACTCCCCTGTCTATGGAATGTACGTTATGAGCCTTTTTGTATGGAAATACTGTTATTTTGAGATACCGCCTTTTTACATGACAGTGTATACCATTGTATATTGTTTTTCTCCAATAAACAACTCTTTGATTTAAAAAAAAAAGGGCCCAGAGGTCCCCCAGATGGCAACCCCCTTTTTAAAAAAAATAATGTATTTTTTATTTATTTTTTTATTTTTATTAAAGGGCCCGGAGGTCCCCATGGCCCCGGATGGCGACACCCCTTTTTTTATATATATTTTTCTTTATTAAATCTTTTTTTTGTAAAGAGCCTCCCGCTTCTAAATTCGCGGCAGCCCCGCCCCCCGCTTCTCAATTTTGCACTTCTCCCTTCCTGCCACTGGGTGCTGCTTGTATATAAAAGTGAATTAGAATGTGATTTTATAACATCCCCAGTTTGCTCTTCCCGAGGCTGACTTCTTCATGTCCTGCTCCTCAAGGTATGTCACTGTTTGCTATATTGTAAATACAAGTTTTCTGTAGAGTGTGCCCAAAGTCTTTATAATATTTGATGATTCACTGCAGGTCTGGTCAGTGTTTTAAAAAGTTCCTGTATGTTATACATCGCATGGCATGGGGTCACAGCACCGTCTGTCCATTCTGCTTTAGCACCATGGGACCCCATGCCATGCCATGTGTAAAATAGAGGAACTCTTTAAGTCACAGAGCAGCCCTGCAGTCCAGGCTGAGTGAGGCCTCAGAGCACATGGCATTACTGTCTGTATTTAACTGCTTGATGGGCTTATTTTGGGCCTGACTGGTTCACATGTATGTGTTTTGAATGGGCCGCCATGCCTGCATTTCCTGCAAAGAAAAGCGCATGCCTCATGTAATAGGCTGCACACACGGCACACCTTAGCCCATCAAGCACTGAAATACAGCACTGTCTGTCCATTCTGCTGTCTGCTGTGACTTATCTGCAGTTCCCGCACTGTCAAACTTGCTGTATTTTTAGACGTTTAGGTCACGCTTTTAAAAACACAGGGGTAGATTCACATAGATCAGCGGATCTTTTGATCCGCGTGATCTATCTTTTTTACGATCCGCCTGCACCAGTTTTTGAGGCAAGTGCTGTATTCAGAAAGCACTTGCCTCGTAAGTTGCCCTGGCAGATCTTAAATCCCCCGGCGGAATGCAAATTCCGCGGCTAGGGGGAGTTTACTATTTAAATCACGCGCGTCCCCGCGCCGATCGTACTGCGCATGCGCCGCCGGCTAAATTTCCCAGCGTGCATTGCTTCAAATGACGTCGCAAGGACGTCATTGTTTTCGACGTTAACGCAATTAACGTATGGCCCTATTCCCGAACGACTTACGTAAACGACGTAAAAAATTCAAAACTCGACGCGGGAACGACGGCCATACTTAACATAGGATACGCCGCACTTACCCCGCATATAGCAGGGGTAACGATCCGCCGGAAACAGCCGAACGCAAACGACGTAAAAAAAAAGCGACGGCCGGGCGTTCGTTTCTGAATCGGTGGTTCTCCTCATTTGCATATTCGTCGCGCATAATAACAGAAGCGCCACCTAGCGGACGGCGGGAGATTGCAGCCTAACATCCGACAGTGTAACTCACTTACACCAGTCGGCTCTAAGGGAGATCTATGCGGAACCTGATTCGAGGAAGAGATACACCGTCGTATCTCTATGTGAATCTACCCCACAGTGCGTTTGTGTGTGCAAGAACTGCAGGTAAGTAGCATGGTGCAAAAGCAGAATGGATTTCAAGGTAGCTGATTTTTTAAATGCTGAATGAACCTTTTTTCTGCAGGAAACAAAGGCATGGCAGCCCATTCAAATCAATGGGCTGCTGTGCCTGCACAAATGAGGGCCGCCAAAACACATACATGTGAACATACATGTGAACCAGCCAGGCCCAAAAAAGGCTGGAGGGGGGGCCCAAAAAAAATGTTTGCCCAGGGCCCAAACCATATTAAAGACGGCCCTGGCCTTACCCCCTATTAATCCTAAGAGACAGACCTCCACTTTTTGTTCCAATCTTACAGATGTCACTCTTGCTATCATACTCAGAATTTCACTCCAGAATACTGCTATTTTGGGACAAAGCCAGAATATGTGCATAAAGTCTCCTGTGGCAACTACACACCTCCAACAATTCTGAGAATTCTTTTTGGTTTATTCCTGTTAGACCCAATTTTTATTTAGAATAAATGAAAAAAAGAAAACCACTGGAATTTAAAGGTGTTAATAAATGAATAATTGAATTTTATAAAAAATATACATTTTGGGCCAGATTCAGAGAGCCATTACGCCTGTCTAACTGGTGTTAGACAGGAGTACTTTCAAATTACGCGCGCCGTATCACTAGTTTGAATCCTCAAACCATGATACGGCAGCGTTGGGCTTCGATCTGACAGGCTTACGTCTTCGTACGCCTTCGGATCTACGCTGCAATCTTTTTGCGGCCGCTGGGTGGAGTTTGCGTCGTTTTCAGCGTCGGGGTATGCAAATTAGCTTTTTCCGGCGATCCACGAAGTTACGAGCGTCGTTCGCAATCGCGTACGTCATTTTTTCGCTACGTAAAGTTAAACCAGCTATTAGCTGGTCTAACGTTACGCGGCCCATGTTAGGTATGGCCGTCGTTCCCGCGTCGACTTTCAATTTTTTATTTTTTTTTGCGTAAGTCGTCCAGGAATAGGAATGTCCGTAAACGACGCTACTCAAAAAAAATGACGTAACGACGTGATTTTGCGCAATGCACGGCGGGAAATTTGTGAATGGAGCATGCGCAGTTCGATCGCCGCGGGGACGCGCTTAATTTAAATGCCTCACGCCCCCTAATCGCGTAGTTTGATTCCGCCAGGAGAAATACACTACGCCGCCGTACCTTACGGGCCAAAATCTCTCTGAATTCCTCCTAGAGCCAGGTAAAGTACGGCGGCGTAGAGTATCTCTGATACTCTGCGGGAATCTAATTCTTTCTGAATCTGGCCCTTTATATTTAACATTTAAAATTCATAAAAATTCCTTGTTGTACTACTTATTTAATTCATATGCAAATACAGACACTGCCGCTCTACATGTTTCACTTCGAATGAGCATCTTCAGGAGACTTTAGAGTGCTGTATGAATTGAATGCTAGAGGATAGCAAAAAAACAACAAGATAGGAAAAATTACATAAGGTTTTAAACAGAAATATTGCATCCATCATAGCATAGGTATACAGAAGTACACTTTTCTTAAATTCTAAATATTGACAATAATGAGATATTTTTGAAGTATAATGCACATTGAGACAAAGATGGACTTACCAGATACAGATGAACCAAAATAAAATGCAAAAATAGTGGACTTTTGGATACTCTCAACAACTACCTCATTCAAGGAAAATGGGGTGATTGGGAAAGATCTAAGTCCTATAGTAATAAAAAAAAAAAAATATGGAGTAGATTCACGTTGAGCGGCGTATATTTATTCCAAAATTGCGTATCGTCTTTACGCTACGCCGGCACAACGTAAAGAAGCAAGCCTGCTATTCACAAAGAATATGCGCTCCACGTTGTGCCAGCTTAGCGTATAGTTGTCGGCGTAAGCCGACGTAAGTCAAAGTAGGGGGAAGTGGGCTGGAAGTGGGTGTGATATATTTAAATGAAGCGTGACCCCATGCAAATGATGGGCTGAGCTTCAAAAAATGAACTGCGCATGCGTCGGCTCTTGGACGCATCCCAGTGCACATGCTCACAGTTACGTCGAAATAGCTGCCTAAGATACGCCTACGACGTGAACGTAACCTACGCACAGCCCTATTCACGTAGTACTATGTAAACGTCGTGCGCAACGTAAAATTCAACGGCGTCGTTCCCTGGCCCATACCTTTGCATTACCTGCGCCTGCTATATGAGGGGTAACTTTACGCTGGACGTAAGCCTTGCGCAAATCGCGTATATAAAGCGGCCGGGCGCATCTATGTTCGTGAATTGGCGTATGTTATTCATTTGCATATTTAAAATGGGAACGCCTAATGCGTCCAGCGTAACTATGCGCCCACGATACGGCAGCGTAGGCAAGTTACGTCGGGCGGCTGAAGCCTTGCTTTTCGACGTAACTAGCTTTTTTTTTAAATAAACTAGTAAATAGTAAATCACTATTACTATTATTCACACTGGGGATTCCTGACAGGCAGGAAGGGAGAGGGGATGAGAAGACAGCACATTAAATGGCAAGCTACACTACTGTGTTTTTGGTGGCCAAAATTAATATAAGACCCAGGCTTATTTTCAGGGGGGCAGTACCCAAAATGCTTCTCTCCTGAGTGCAATTTTGGTGCTTTCAGATTTCTGCACCTAAACTCCCCTGTCTCTAAACTCCTGTAAATGCCTATGTGTGAATGGACATATAGGGGTTGATTTACTAAAGACAATTAGACTCTGTACTATGCAAGTGCATTAGTAAATGATGGGGAAGCTCTGCTGATTTCCATCATCCAAACATGTGCAAGCAAAAAAAAAAGCTGTTTTATTTTTTATTTTATTTTCTTGCATGTGATTAGCTTTACCTCATTTGCTAATCTCTGGAGCAACTGCACTTGCAGAGTGCACAGTCTATTTGCTTTTAGTAAATCAACCCCATAGGCTAACGAAGAGGGGTGTTTAAGAGCAGAAAATAAAATGTCAAGCACCTCTAAAATGGTAATTTAACAGCTGCAGTGTGTATGAGGCCTAAACTTCTGCTGACTGGCTGTCTTTACTGTTCAATAATATAACATCAAATAAATGTACATGGAGCATACGATAAAGGCTAATAGCTAGAGAGGGCAGATTTGTTGGCAGTTAAAACAAACATCCAAAAATTGTTTTTGGAAATATTCCTAATTTCTCGGTGAAACTTCATATTACAAAGTACCCTGACCACTCCAATATCTCAACCTGTAAATAAGGATAGAGCAACGACAAATCATCAGGAATACTGTGAGACAAGGACACGTAGTATAGACTTGTATGAACCTGTATTATACCATGTCTAGTGCCCTTGATTTTAAGACACAGCATTAAACGTTATTGTTTGTCTGGAAATCTGCTGACCATAAGGCTGCAGTTACTTTTCATATCATCCTGTTTTTGAAATGCAATTATTTTATGCCTAGTATGTCCAATTTTAAGTAGATATCAAGGATACCAGTATGCACTGCCCTTGCGATTTGCAGTCGGTGTTAGTGCAACATTAACAACACCCTAAACGCAGGTCGCAAACAAAGTGAGTTTGCCCGCAACAGATCAGATGGTACAATAGTACCATACAATTCGGTTGCAGTGCGTTTCACTACTTTTGGTGCAGTACAATTTCAGTCCATTCAAAATGAATGTGATGAATACTAGCACATTATGCCTCTATCTTGCAGGATTTTTGTTTTGTTCTTTTAAAAAGGTGCAGTTTACTCCCGCTTTATGCTAACTACAACCCCTGGTAAAAAGTATTGAATCACTGCTCTTGGAAAATAATATACACCATTTTTTTTTACCAATGATATGTAGCATTATACATTTTTGGCCAAATTTATGAAGAAAAATTATTTTTTTGCAAAATTTTATAATAGAAATAAAGATTTTTGTTTATTAATTTTTTTACAAAATTAGTAAAAAAAAACAAAAAACTGCAGAGGTGATCAAATGCCACCAAAAGAAAGCTCTTTTTGTGGGAAATAAATTTCATTTGGATGCAGTGTTGTATGACTGAGTAATTGTCATTCAAAATGTGAGAGCACCGAAAGTTGAAAATTGGTCTGGTTATTAAGTGGGTTTAAGCGCCCAGTGGTCAAGTGGTAATAGACAAAAGCAAAGACAATATCTGATTCTTCTCGGTGTGAATTAGCATGTGATTCCTCTGCATTAAACAGCACTGTCACATGGGGAGAGTTTATAGCCCTGTGTAAGTTATGACTTCACTTCACTTTAGCCTTGAAGGAATAAGGGCAAGTCACATACTACTCCATAGAACTATAAAAAAAATTCTCCCAGCAGCTGCACAGAGCGGTGGGGGAAGTTGCGGGGGAACATTGGACCATGCATTAAAGTAAACCCAAATATTTGCCCTGAAAAGACAAAACATGGGTTTTCTTTCATGCCCAATCCCAGGAGTTAGAAAAAAAAACATACCCTTGTACTGGACACCCCCAAAACCAAGCAAGGTTTAAATGCTTGGCATGTCTTGAGGGGTACAGGAACAGGAAGTATTACTTACCCTATCCCCTGCTTCAGCCAGCCCCGGCACTACCCTCAGCTTCCGGAAGTTCTAGTCTGTGGGCAGTCCCCAAGTGTCATCACATACAATGCAGGGCTATTAACCTATTAATGGCATGAGTGTGACTGTGTAGGCGTCTTAGAGAAAAGGCTGTGAGGGACTGGTCACACTGCTGGAGGGAGCCTGCTAAAGCATTGAAAAGGTAGGTATTTCTCTTTGTTCTGACACCCTTAGATATTCCTACAGTGGTGCTTCCAGAAGAGGAGCTCAGGGCATCAGTGGGGGGCCTGAGAAGAGGAGCATCATGGCTACTCTGTGCAATACCTTTGAACAGAGGAGGTAAGTATAACATGTTTATTATTTTAATTTAGAAAAATATGATAATTTAAGCAGAGTTTTTACATGAGATAACCTGAATACTGTATATAGTAACACTTTTCACACGAATCAGGACCTGAATTGTATGTGAACATACAGTATGTAAAAAGAGGAAAGCCTAATGCAATGAACTGGATCTATTATTTTATTTGTTTTTTCATTATTCAGCTAATAGATGTTTAAAATTGGCAAATTTCACTTTGGCTTCTTCCCCTCTGTATGTGTTCATCAGCTTTTCAATGAAAGTTAGGTCAGACTGTTTTGTCTAAGAAGAATATGTGATTGTGATAAGCTGCCATAACTGTTTCATATTTAACCTTCTGCAGATCAACAGGCTTTCATACAGGTCCTTGTTAATCTATTCCTATTACATGATAAGTTTGTTCATGGATGAACCAATACCATTTGAACTTTTCAATTAATCCCAATAGATTCATAAGATTAGAATATTCTATGAAATATAAGACATTGCTAAGACGGAGATAGGTCATTTTAAGCTCTTTTCAAAGTCTGATTCAGAAAAGGCTTTTAAATTAAAGCAAATGGTTATATTATGTAGTGTTTGCTAGAAGGATGTCAGCATTAGGGAAATATCTTTATTAAAAAATATTAAAACACCAGTGCAAAAGAAGATATAATTCTTACTTTTCTTACAATCTTATATTAGTCACCAGTCTGAAAGTGTAACACGTTTACCCTCATTAATAAATTAAAAAGACGCAATAGAAAAAATAAAAAAAATATTTAGTAAGATATGGCACTTGATTTGATGGATTTGATGGACTTTAAAATACGTTGTATTATTATCATAGGCAGAAACTGAAACTGTCACCAGCAGTAGATGTAGTATCTCATAAGGCAAGGAGTGGCTGGTCTTCAGGGATGGATCTAAGCACCACAGTAGCTCCAGCTTTCAGCCCTCAGGACTGTCACACAGGTGAAAACTGGTGGCTAGGTAATAAGCCAGCAGATGAAACACACAATCACGGAACAGGGCTATCCAACTGGTGGCCCACATGACTGCCAATATCAAAACAATTACAATGTTCCTCCTTAACCAGCAGTGTTCCCCTCACCTCAACCCACCTCTTAGGTAATTGTGCCCTGAGCAGATTTCAAAGTGTATGCCCTGGTGATGTAATAGATTCCCTTACAGCATAACAATGTCTTCCCAAAATCACATGTACAGTAGCAAAGTTCCTGGTTATGGTATTGAATTGAAACCAGCAGAAACAGCTGACCTGACAGCCCCCCCTTCCCCAAATAAGCATAGTTAACTATAATTCAGTTATGAATGAACACATTGAGTGATCAGTGCTGACCACTCATTGTGTTCATTCAGAAAAGGAAGGTGCTGACAAATTTGACATATTTACTGGACCCTTCCCCCACTCTACATCCTGAAGGATCCTATTGTGTTCTTACAGCTGCCCCCCGCAGGGGGGGGGGGGCACACAGGTGGCCTGGACAGCAGGGGAAACATAAAGTTCACAAGCAAGGAGAGTATTTGTTGCAGAAGAGGGGAAAATTACTGGAACCACTCTCTGCAGCAGCTAAAAGCCAGCAGAAGGGAGAGGAGAATAAGCCAGATTTCAGCTGTTGCAAATAGAGTCCTGTTGCCTGGGCCCTCCTTCTGGCCTGGGCCCCAAACAGGAGGACCAATGGTACTCACTTATTCACAGCCCTGCGCAAGGGCACACCATGGAAGAGTAAAACAGATACAAGGAGATGGACAATGGCAAAATGTCTGGGCTGGGCTCAGCCCTTCCTTCTCTGAGCTGGCCGCTCAGCTGTCGGCTAATTGCCAGCTCCAATCTCTCCACAGTGACTCACCTGTTGATGATTCTACTCGTCGGTAGTGATGAGCGGAATACGCCATATTCGATTTCGCGATACTTCACGAATATATAGAAGAATATTCGCGAAATATTCGTTAATATCGAATATTCGTGATATTTTATAAAAAAAAAAAATTTGCGAAATTTCGCTAATGCGAATGCGAAATTAATTGCGAAATTCTCATCAACACGCGAAAACGGAGATCATTTCCTGGATTACTAAACTAATATGCACTAAACACTAACTCTACTTACACAAATTGATATGACTAAACTAAAGCTCATTTTTTATTTTTTTTTATACACAAAACACAGAAGGGCAGAGAAAGTATTTGCGAATATTCGCATTACGAATATTCGCATTGCGAATATTCGGCAACATAAAACGATCGCCTCAGCTACTCGGCCCAGGGTCTCTAATCATACCAGCAATGCTTTTAGACGTCGATGGAGATCACTAGGATGTGATCTGTTTTAAAAATAAATTTGAAAAAAACTCAAATAATTTTTCCAAAAACAAACAGCTCTCATGTATGTATTTCAATGATTTATTTAAGACCTGGAGATAAAAAACTATTTTTATAAGAGTTACAATAAAAATATGGGATGCAGAATTTAAAAAGGGGAACCTATCCACTATGAGCCTTAGCAGCCACAAAGTACTTAAAATTGAATAAATTAGAGAATGCAAGGGTGGCCCAGATTCTAGTTGAAGGGAAAATACCAAAAATGCAAGACTTAGGACCTGAATATAAGCATAAATGGCTACAATACCACCAATTAAAAACTTACATTGCAACAGATATAGGAATACCTTCAATAAATAGACCAAAAACAAAATTTGAACAAATTTTAATAGATGAACAAAAATCAATTAAAAAATTATCTAAGATATATGGTTTATTACTTCCTTCAGGACCCCTTAAAGAATTAATGGGAATGAAAAAATGGGAAAAGGAAATAGGGAGATCAATAGGGAGATCAATAGGGAGATCAATATCAAAGATAGAATTAAAGAAAACAATTCTAATAATTCATAAAACATCTATTGCGAACAAGTACCAAGAAAGAAATTATAAAATAGCAATAAAAAGGTATTGGAGCCCAGTAGCGTTAAATAAAAAAAATAATGGACAGACAGATATGTGTGATATGTAAGGTCGAAAGAGGGGCAATGGACCATATGTGGTTTAATTGTCATTTAGTGAGAAATTGTGGGGAAAAAGTTAATGAAATATACTGGAAAGTGTCGGGGGTAGAGAGGAATCTAAACATAGATATTTCATTGTTATCTTAGATTCCAGACACAATAAAGAGTATCAAGAAGGATATTTTTCACCATATGACTACGGCAGCTAGAACAATAATAGCTTGTAATTGGAGAGAAAATAAAAGCCCAAATATAGCAGATTGGTTATGTGAAATTAATTAAATACAATATATGGAAAGACAGATAAGAGAAGAAGGATGCATAAATAGTCAAATGCCAGAAATATGGCAAAAAATGGATGAATTTCAGCTCTCAGAAGGAATGAAAAAAGATACAGTATATAAATGGAATATTAGGAGAAAATCGAAGGTGAAAAGTAAATGAAACGGAAAACAGGAAGGTGGGGAAGATGTTTTTTTTTTTTTTGTTGTTCCTCTAGTATATGTAGATATATGTTGCTTGTTTTAATATTAAAGTAACTGATACTTATCAAGATTCAGTTTATTGACAATTAATGGGAATAATGTATATTGTAAATTAGTTTTGTGTAAATGTAAAGTTTTTGTATCTGAGAAAAAGACTAATAAAAAGACATTGATTTATTTAGATGTTTGCTTTGAGTTCAGATGTAATTCTAAACAGATCTTTTATTTAAAACTGACTAGTTATAATATCTACAAAGAACATGGGCATCTGGATCAGTATTTCAGTGTATATGACAACAAAAAAAAGCACCAGTGACCGAGAATGCTCCAAAGGGGAAATTGAAACATGCCAGGAAGAGAAAATATGACAATGGAATGCAATCACTGGTCTGTGTGGGTCATGATCCAATTGCACTTGTCATCATCCAACAGTTTTCCATGGAGAAATGAGAGATGAACACATGGGTGGCTAAATTGAACCTTGCCGGAATGACATCAGGCCCTTCCTCTGGCAAAAGCACCAGCTTGTGCGTTGCCTTGGTGGTTTGCAGCTCCTACAAAAAAAGAAAGAAAAAAAGAAGAGCATTACTATATCTGAAACGAACCAAAAATGTAAAAAATAACAAGGTTCTTGGGATGATCAGGCGTGTTTCTCTAGTAAAAAATAGGATGATAAACCAACATGCTCCAATCAGTTTGTATGTGTTGGCAGAATTAGACATTTCCTAAGCCCTGTACACATAATCGGATATCTGATGGAATCTAATCCGATGGATTTTTTTGGATATCCGATAAAGCTGACTTTCATCAGTCTTGCCTACACACCATCGGTTAAAAATCTGATCGTGTCCAACGCGGTGACATAAAACACTACGACGTGCTTAGAAAAATGAAGTTCAATGCTTGCGAGCATGCGTTTTTTATCCATAGGAAAAATTTAAAACAGGTTCTATTTTTTTTCACCGATGGAAAAAAAACGATGGGGCCCACAGACGATCAGTTCGTCCAATTAAAACGGTCCAACGGTCCGTTTTTATCAGACAAACCGATTGTGTGTACGGGGCTTCACAGGTTTAATTGTTCCAAAACAAATGGACACATCCTTCTATGTATTGTCAAATTTTTAATCTGTCTATTTTGTAATTTAGCTCTCAAGAGTGGATTATATATTTGCTCATATTTTATGGATAGTTTCCTCACATCATGATAATTCAAAAAAATATGGAAAATACTAAAAAATTTAAGCTAAATAGTTATAATGGCTATGGCTTCTTTGGGGGAATTCTTTAATCTAATAAGAATGGATTTTTGTGGAAGATTGTACAAGTGCAATTAATTATGCATGGCATCCACATCATTAGTATTTCATTTTGTTTAAAGGTCTCTAAGTGAGCAAGAAAATTGGGTTAAGCCAAAGTGGAACCTCTGCGGAGAGGGAAAGCTTTCTAGTACATTGGCTTTGTATAATATTTCCTGGATAAATATGAATATTATAAGAACAAATCACCCTAAATATCAAAGAGTGTCTACTGGAAGTTCTAGACAACACTTTGCACTCAAGGCTTTATGTAGTAAATTGGTTCATGCGACTGAATTAATAGCTAAAGTGCACGGGACAATGGCTTTTGTTTCCTATTTATGCATGACATCACTTGGCTTGGTGGCACAATAGTATGAAAAATTTATCTTTTTTAGATATTCAGAATCTCCATGTATAATTGAGTTTCATTTTAGGAAGTACACCCGTACTATTCCTGCTCATCGGGGACAAAAGTGTTGTTTGAACACTGTTATACAGCAAGATTAGATTATACCAGCAACAGGAAAATACAACTTTCTCTGCTAGTGATTTCTAGCACCCAGAAATCTGAAGGTCCTCAGTACAAGCCTGAGATATTTTTGCTCCATTTGCGTGTATAACAAGTGGCTTCAAGCGGTATTAAATCCCAAATCAAAAATGTAATATATTGTAGCTTACCAATTGTTACTTGTACTAGCTGCATTTGTTTTCTAGTTTAGTTTACTAGTATAGTTTGATCAGGCCACTAAGTCTGTTATTTTTCAACTTCCTTTAACAGACCAAGCTATCCAGAAAAAAACGTGGCAGTTACAGGATTGAGACAAACCATTTAACACTGATGGGAGTTTTACCATACCAGTGAAGGCTGGCAACAGTGTTGAATGCTGCCACATCCATTCCCTAGTGTTACCAGACTAGTGTTAGCCAGCAACAGTGTTTCTGTTTGCCGCCAGTCCAGTTCCAGCTTTCACCTGAGCCATCCGTACATCTTGGCTAGTCCACTCTTCCGATATACCACAAATCTGTTTTCCTCGCTGAAAACTGGGCTTTATGTGAGGGCCCCTCATCCCCCATTCTCCTAGTGGATTTCTGGCAACATGCAGCAGCAAATTTCTTCCTTTTGTGATGATTTTATATGATGTGGTTCCATGTTTAAAGTTTTCTACCCATATAAGCACTCAGGTTAACCATCTACCCCTGAAGAAGGAAGTTTATAAAAACATTTACTTTGAAACGAATTGGATGACTTCGATCTCCTTGACTTTACTTGTTGAAGAACAATTTTTTTTCTTCATTTTCAATGTGTGGCATGTGAAATCTTCAAAAGACTCGCCAGGTTTAATAAAAATACTTTTGGGCATTTGCTTTCTAAAATCTGGTCATTTTGGGTGTATTTCTGCTCTAGGGCCCCCAAAATGTGATATGTGGTTGGGAAATTAGATGCATAATTTATGCCCCTTGCAAGCCTCAAGGTGCTGCTTGTATTATGAGCACCTCTATGCAGCTAGGTTCTAAAGAATCTCATGTATGTGGTATTACATGTGATCATTTTGTGGATTTTCTTTTGTCCTGGCACTCCAGTACATCCAAACACATAATAGGTAGTCAATAAATTAGATGCTCAATTTATGCCCATATGTGCACCCCAAAGCTCAAACACACATGTCTTTCTCTAAAGCCTCAACTGCATTGGGCAGTGAATGAATGGGAAGTGCTCTGTGCTGAGTGGCTTCCTGTTCATTCACAAATTGAAACTTAGTAAACACAGCTTTTTATGCTTCATTTATGAATGAACACGGTGAGTGAATGTGTTTACTGTGTTCATTTAGAAAAGGAAGGCACTGGTACATGACATATTTACTAGCCCTTTCCCATTGTTCTCCATCCTGAAACATCCCTTGCAGCAGCCGAGGGGGGGAGAGAGAAAGGAAGCCAGCAGCACTGCAGGGCAGGAGGTCAACATGGGGGGAAATCAGCAACACACATAGTGATTAGGGTGTGCCCAGGTCTAACATATATAGTTTAGCAGAATGTGTATTGGGGTGGCATTCTAAGTAAATCCATTTTTTTGCGTAGATACGCCGTCTTACGCCGTCGTCTTAAAGTTTCCTATTTACGCTGGACGCTAGGGGCGCTTCCGTATATATTTTCCACGTCGACTATGCAAATGAGCTAGATACGCCTATCCAAGAACGTACGCACGTCCGGCGCAATGTTTTTACATCGTTTGCGTAAGCGTAGGTCTGGCGTAAAGTTACCCCTGCTGTATGGAGACGTACGTAATGTTAAGTATGGACGTCGGGCCAGCGTCAAATTTTCCGTCGTTCACGTCGTTCACGCCGTTTGCGTAAACTGTTTGCAAATAGGGATTTGCGTAGGTCACGTTCACGTAGTTTTCATTGATGTTTTGCGATGTGATTTGGAGCATGCGCACTGGGATACGTCCACGATCGGCACATGCGCAGTTAAAAAAAAACTTAATTTACGTTGGATCACAAATGATTTAAATAAAACAAACTATGAATTGCGCGGGCTTACACCGGCCCATTTTCGCCGTAAATTATGACGCAAGTCCTTTGTGGATATGGAACTTGCCTTCCTAGCGTACGACGGCGTAGCGAAAATACTATACGCTACGCCGCCGCAGAGATACGCGGGGCTTTGTGGATCTGGCCCTACATGTCTAAGTGAACAAAATGGTCTATCCGACCTCAATTTTTTGACTGTGAATATGACAAACAGAATAAATAGTGGTGACTATCCCCAGGACCAACTGAAGGTCAAAGAAAAAAAAAAAATGAAATGTAAATGGCAGCTCAGTCCGTGTATAAAAATCAAAAAAGTCAACAACAAAAAAAACAGTCCTCAGTGTTAGCAATAACAGTCGATATCGATGACTTTAACTACTTAACCCCCGGACCATATTGCTGCCCAATGACCAGAGCACTTTTTGTGATTCGGCACTGCGTCGATTTAACTGACAATTGCGCGGTCATGCGACGTGGCTCCCAAACAAAATTGGCGTCCTTTTTTTCCCACAAATAGAGCTTTCTTTTGTTGGTATTTGATCATCTCTGCGGTTTTTATTTCGCAGAGGACGCCAATAGAGCGACAATTTTGAAAAAAATGCTATATTTTTTACTTTTTGCTACAATAAATATCCCCCAAAAATATATAAAAAAATTTTTTTTTTCCTCAGTTTAGGCCGAAACGTATTCTTCTACATATTTTTCATAAAAAAATAAGCGTTTATAGATTGGTTTGCGCAAAAGTTATAGCGTTTACAAAATAGGGGGTAGTTTTATGGCATTTTTATTAATATTTTTTTTTTATACTAGTAATGGCGGCGATCAGCATTTTTTTTCAGTACTGCGACGTTATGGCAGGCACTTCGGACACTTTTGACACATTTTTGGGGCCATTGGCATTTTTTTAGCGATCAATGCTATAAAAATGCATTGGATTACTATAAAAATGCCATTGGCAGTGAAGGGGTTAACACTAGGGGGCAGGGAAGGGGTTAGGTGTGTTCTAACTGTATGGGGGGGGTGGCCTCACTAGGGGAAATCACTGATCTTCTGTTCATACATTGTATGAACAGAAGATCAGCATTTCCCCCGCTGACAGGACCGGGAGCTTTGTGTTTACACACATAGCTCTCGGTCCTCGCTCTGTAACGAGCGATCGCGCGTGCCCGGCGGCGATCGTGCCCGCCGGGCACGCGCACGGGACTCGGGACCCTAGTGGCCGCGGACGTATAGCTAGGAGAGCCGACCTGCCGGAGTAAAATGACGGCGGCAGGTCGGCAAGCAGTTAAATGGCAAACACAAAAAACCCTCTATATAATCAAAATCCCCCGATGCAAAAATTAATCCACAGCATTCAGAAGGAAGTGATGATAGGAAAGTGCTTCAACCTGGGTACACACTGCCGCTTACCAGATAGGCGTGATCTCTTAATCACAGGAGATCAATATTCGCATATGGCTAATAACACAGCCTAGGGCCACCGCGTTGTGCGCTAGACCCGGAAGATACGGGCTAAATCAAAGAGCCGGCCGGCTCGATTGTTCTTTTTATGCTGGTTTTAAAACTTCTTACCTGTAAGTGTGCATTTGCTATTTCACATAATAAACTTTAAAAGGGTTTTATGCTATGTCAGTTTATTCTGTTCTTATGTGGTGGTACCCTGAATCCGATATGCTGTCTGAGACGTATATGTATGGAAGCTGAGGCGTTTACTGTACAATACAGTGACCCTAGGCTGGGTTATTAGCCATATGCGAATATTGATCTACTGTGAAAAGAGATCAGACCTATCTGGTAAGCGCCAGTGTGTACCCAGATGGAGGCACTTTCCTATCATCACTTCCTTCTGAATGCTGTGGATACATTTTTGCACCGGGGGATTTTGATTATAGTTTTGGAAGGACCTGATGGGGGACTGCCTGGACTTTACAATGGACCAATAAGAAAGCGGTTGTTGGGGGTGGGATGTTCCAGATTCTGTATAAAAGTGTGCTGTGTACTTTCAATAAAGGAGTCCTGTTTGAACATACATACAGCCTGTCTGGTGTGTGTTCTTAATGGGTCCGAATGACACATAGCGGTAGTTCGGATCCCGGAACCTTGGATGACTGGACCATCAGACATTGCAATCGGCAATCTGATCCAATAGAAGCAGAGGCGTGTCGGGAGAGCAGAACCGAGCGAGCAAGGATCTCGTCACATTGGTGGCAGCAGTGGGATTTGCTCTCCAGTTACTAGGACAACTCCAAACCACCACCATGAATGACCAACTATGCAGCATGCAGGAGAGCCACGCTAAAAGACTTACTTGAGAGCCGTGGGGGACCGGTGGGAAGAACAAGGCCACCCTGATCATTGAGCTAGCCGAGATGGATCAGAGGGATGGTGATGCAGGACCCCAGTCAGTTGGAGACTTGTTTCAGAAACGAGTTCGACAACGGTTGGCATTATATGGTGCTAACCCATCAGAGAATACCAGTAGAGACATCCAGCTGCAGGATGAGAGAGAACGAGAGCGGCAACATGGGCTGAGAATGGCAAAAATACGGCGATCGGTGACAACGCCTAAAGAAGCAGCACCAAATGAAAGAAGAGTAGAGGTACAGATACCAGTAACAATGGAAGAGGAATTCAGAAGGAGGTTGCGAAAGAAGCAGATACAGCACAAAGGACCAGTATCAGAGGTGGTCCTGCTTGAATGGTCTGATTTGATCCGCTGCAAACTCTGGAAGGAAGCGCTAGCCAGCAAGCAGCGACACCAGGGAAAAGCTCTCCCCTCCATTCATGTAAGGTACTGGTCACAATATGAAGTACGGATGCTGTTATTGGGGGAACAACCAAAGCAGGAGTGGACAGCAGAGTTAAGCAGGCTGATCCGGGCAGAGATGCGATTGGATGAGATCTACAGAGCCCTCCGGTGGTATGCAGTGCAAGAGTGCCCGTGGTCACTGGATGACAGCCCCACTGAAGGCTTTGACTATGATGGCCTGGGATTGTTGTATTGGAGGATGTACAAGGACCCCAACTTTGGGAGCGATCGAGAGTGGCGTTTGGAGGACATAATGGAATACAGAGAGCGAAGACTGAATCTCTCGGAAGTGCACTGGCTACAGGAAGATTTGGAGTTTCTGGCCGTTCAGGAATGGGAGCTGGAATTTGCCTACAAACAGCTGCTAGACTCCGCTCAGCAGCAGGATGGGGCTCCCTTTGCCTGGGACTATGAGGAAATATCAGCTGACAACGCTGACAATTCTGGCTGATGAATCGGCAGTGGAAAATCTGGAGATTGCCATTCCCAAAGCTGAAGTGCTGACCGCAGGGCCGAGCTCTGCTAACCTCTGCTAAGTACCTATAGCATCTTCTGGGTCACATGGACAGGAGATGGTGAACCGCTATCCCCGGACACCAGTTGTAGAGACAGGGGATCTAATAGACTTTTTTGCTGAGGAAGAACAACCCGATGAGCCTCCAGCAGAAGAGCTGGCAACAGGGCAGAGTGCTAGCCATCTCTGCCAGCACCGGGACCAACTGTGGAGCTCCAGGGAGCCGGGGCGGTTTGCCCCTCTCCCCAGCAACAAGCTAAAGTGGTAAAGATTTTACTCACAGCTGAATCACTGGCAGCAGGGCAGGATGCTACTGGCTGCTGCACACAAATACAGCTTAAGCGGATATCGGTGGATGGGACTATGTTCCCCACTCACAGCAACCCAGTAGAAGAGCTTGCAACAGAGCAGAGTGCCCCGAGCCTCTGCTCTCAACTAACAGAAGAGGGGGTTCCTGTGGTAGTGGATGGGACTTCAGTCTCCACTGACACAACCCCAGAAAATGGTGCGGCACTGAGACAGGAGGATATCGGTTTTGCTTTGCAAGCACCGGGGGATTTTCACCTACCACCAGTGGATGGGACTTTAGTCTCCACTTGTATACCCCAGGGATGGGGGACAGTTGGCCCAGATCCCCAACAGCACGAGGAACTGAGTCCAGTCACCCCGTGTTCTCTCCAGCAGCTGAAAGGACTCCAGGGAGAAGGGCCAGTCCAGGCCTCCCCCCAGTGGCAGGCATGTTCTCTGAGAGAGGCAGAGGTTGGCTGGGTGAGTAATGCTCTGTTTGGAGCAATTTATTTGGGGTACGGTATGGATACCAACATTGGTGGACTGGAACTACTGACTAACTTCGACCCATTTGGGGTTCCCTCCTGTGTTAGTCTCCAACCCAAAAGGGGAGAGATGTAACAGAATGTCCCGTGACACCCAGAGACTTTTGAAGGATGGGGGGTACTCCTGTGCCAGCGTCACTAATGACTCTTGGGTCTAGGGTCATCCTATGCCCCTTTTGGGCATAGGGTGACTGAGAAATGATAATTCATGTTTGCAGGACATCTTGGAATATTACAGTTTGGTTAATGCTGTCCACAACAGGTCAATAGGATGTCTCCTTCAATGCTTAACCTAGACTGTTGAAATGCTAATTAAGTCTGTACTGTGGTGATGTGGATTGAAGCTTGAGAGCCAGCCTGGCTGGCTATTATGGGATGTTTTAAGTATCTTGCTGTGATTACATTCTGTGTCCATTGTGTTAATTAGGTCTGCTTCCAAGACCTGTTCATTGTGTATGCTAATGACACTGTTTTGTGTGAAAAGTCTATTGATGATTAGATGTGGAATGTGACTTGTTAACTGTAGTAATTAACCCCTCTAAATGTGGAGCCAGGCTGTCTAGATAATGATTAGAAATTAGCCCATCTGAAGGTGTATTGAAGCCCCATTGTGTGAAGAGGGGGGTGGAGAGTTTCATTGTCCCTGTGATTAACTGTAACAAGCTAAGTGTATATAACAAGCTAAGTGTACCATTAAAAGTATTCATTCATTCATTTTGAAACCAGAACCCAGAGCTTGTGTCTCGGTTATTCTGGGGAATGGAATGGATCGTGTCTGCATGGATTGTCGGAGTGTAGGATAAGCTGTCTTGGGTTGATGGAAGATCGTAAACGTACAATAAGTACGTTTTTTTCCTTCACTGATGGGCACTGGTGAGGCTAAACTGACTGGCACTGATAAGGCGACATTGATGGGCACTGATAAGGTGGCACCAATGAGGTGGCATTGATGAGGTGGCCTTTATGATGGGCACTAAAATGCAGCACAGGTGCTCACTGATATGCAGCACTGATCGGCATTGATAGGCGGCACTGATGGGCACTCATAAGTAGCATTGATGGGCACTGATAGGTGACACTGATTGGCACAGAAAGGCTGCACTGATGGGTACTTATGGATGGCACTGATTGACACTGTTAGGCAGCACTGATAGGCATGGAAGGGTACTGATGGACACTGATAGACGGCACTGATGGGCATCACTGATAAGGAGGCACTGGCAGGCATTAGTAATTGACACTGGTTGGCAGCATTTGTGGGCACAGATTGGCATCCCTGGTGGCCATGGGTGGCATACCTGGTGGTCATCAGTGGTGGGCACCCCTGGTGAGCATCCTTTCCCCCCCATCAGGAAAGCAGCTGATCAGCTCACCTCTACTCGTGTCTGTCAGACGCGATAGAGGAAAAGCAGATACACGGCTCTTCCTGTTTACACCGTTATCAGCTGTGATTGGACACAGCTGGTCACGTGGCAAAGAGCCTCCATCAGCGTGGGGGGGGACAGAGCAGACAGCGGTGACTGACAATCACCAGCTCTCTGTTCAGGGGCTTGAAAGCCGAGCGATCAGTGGTGTTTGATCGCATGGTTCTCATTCTTAGAGCTGACGGGGGACCTAAGCAAGTATGATTCAGGGGGAAAAAAAATCGTACAGTACTCCATTACCCAATTTTTTGTTCAAAGATATGTAACAGTGGTTAGGATGGTCTTGTGAGAGGTTTAATCCATAAAAATGGGGATGAATTCAATGAAAACCCCAATTTTCTGGGTAATTTTCTGGGTAATTACGGTTTGTACTTTAGTTGAATTACTTTCTTGAAAGTACAAACTAGGGTTGTCCCGATACCGATACCAGTATCGGTATCGGGACCGATTCCGAGTATTTGCGGGAGTACTTGTACTCCCCCAAATACCCCCGATACCAAAATAGAATACTGCCCCCCCCCCCCCCCCCGCCGCCGCTCGCCGCACAACGCACCGCGCTCGTCGCATGTCGCCCGCTGCACACCGCCCGCCGCTAATCCCCGTGTAAAATTGTAATACCCGCGGCGCCATGTATAGACACGCGATTGGACGGATCCGTCCAATCGCGAGCAAGGGGGGAGTGTCTATACACGGATACGTGCATAGACACTCCCCCCTTGCTCGCGATTGGACGGATCCGTCCAATCGCGTGTCTATACATGGCGCCGCGGGTATGTGTTGCACGGGGATTAACCCTGCAGGCTGCAGCAGCGGCGGAGGTATGGGGGACATGACATGGCTGCATATGTGGGGGGACATGACATGGCTGCAATATGGGGCACAGGACATGACATGGCTGCATATGTGGGGGGACATGACATGGCTGCATATGTGGGGGTAAATGACATGGCTGCATATGTGGGGGGACATGACATGGCTGCATATGTGGGGGGACATGACATGGCTGCATATGTGGGGGGACATGACATGGCTGCATATGTGGGGGGACATGACATGGCTGCATATGTGGGGGGACATGACATGGCTGCAATATGTGGGGGGACATGACATGGCTGCAAAATGTGGGGGGACATGACATGGCTGCAATATGTGGGGGGATATGACATGGCTGCATATGTGGGGGGACATGACATGGCTGCAATATGTGGGGGGACATGACATGGCTGCAATATGTGGGGGGACATGACATGGCTGCAATATGTGGGGGACATACATGGCTGCAATATGTGGGGGACATACATGGCTGCAATATGTGGGGGACATACATGGCTGCAATATGTGGGGGACATACATGGCTGCAATATGTGGGGGGACATGGCTGCATTTGGGGACACGTTTAAAAAAAAGTATCGGTATTCGGTATCGGCGACTACTTGAAAAAAAGTATCGGTACTTGTACTCGGTCCTAAAAAAGTGGTATCGGGACAACCCTAGTACAAACTCTACTTTAATTGTAGGGTTTAACCTAATACTATTGTTAAGCCCCATACACTTGGTCAGACTATTTTAACAACAAACATAAAAACGATCGTTTTCCGATTGTTCTCAGAAAATTCGTTTTTAAACTGCATCAGAAAACCGTTTTTGGGTTCAGAAGTCTGGCCAACTGATCTCCCTTCAGATGAAAATCCACAGAAAAGTTTATTAGGCTTTACTGTACAAGTGTACTCACTATTCTGCACAAAAGAGAAGCTGCGTTCAGTCACTGAGGCTGGCCACACATGTTCAATTTTCTTGTACAATTTTCTTTTAGATTTACCAAAAACCATATATGAGGTCAAACTAAACAACACTTTCAATTGTATGTAATCAGGCAGGCCCTTGCACTACATAGTTGAAGGTAAATCTAAAGAAAATTGCACAGAAAATTGTATCATGTATGGCCAGCCTAATGCCGCGTACACACGGTCGTTTTTTGCGATGAAAAAAAAACGACGTTTTTTAAAACGTCATTTAAATTGATCGTGTGTGGGCAAAACGTCGTTTTTTGTCTTCCAAAAAACGACCAAAAAAAAATTCCAACATGCTTGAATTTTTTGTGTCGTTTTTCAAAACGTCGTTTTTTGTTTCACAAAAAGTCACCGTGTGTAGCAAAAACGTCTTTTAAAACGACGTTTTTCAACCCGCGCATGCCCAGAAGCTAGTTATGAAGCGAGCTTCAATGGAAAAGAGTGGTGAACGTAACCTCGCTTTTTGTGAAAAAACGATGGTGTGTATGCAAAATTGTCTTTGAAAAGTGACGTTTCAAAAACGTCGTTTTTTACTTCACAGAAAGCGTCGTTTTTTTTTCATCGCAAAAAACGACCGTGTGTACGCGGCATAACTCTCTGGCCATTAAAAAAACCATAAACAAAAGATTTGCATTTGAACACGTTTCTTTTGTTATTTTCGTATGTTGATATGACACCTATAACAAAAAATTTGCCTTCAGTATTTTGAATACACAGAAAACAGAAAAGGGAATTCATTCAATATACATAATGAAATTCTTTTGTTATAGATGTCATTGAACAATGAACATGCAACTGAAAACAAACACAAAACGGATTCAAACAAAATACACAATGCAAACCTCTTGATACAGATTTCATTTTCGTTATTTTGCCATTTTTGTTTTGTCGTTTTTTCCCGTCGGATCGTTCGTTCGTATTTGCGGTCGTTCGTTATGCGGCTCATCCGTTATCCCGTCGTTTTCGTATTTTGGTGCTTTACCGTTTTCGTATGTACACATTATCCCGCGGGTACGAAAATGAACATTTTCGTACGAAAATAACATTCGTACGAACGGGAATGCACATATCTAAAATTAACCAAACCATAAAATAATCCTCCTCCTTTGGTGGGGAACACAGGAGGCATTTGTGTGCTTGGCTATAGTTAAATAATACTTTCAAGTAACACATTTTTTTTTTTTATTCCACAAATGGCTTTGAAATGTCCACTGGGCCCAGAGCAAAATTCTTTCTTTCACAGTGATTATTTTTACAAATTAAAAGATCAGAAGCATGTATCAGTAGAAGCTTGGCTCTATATTACTTGCTGAAATATGACTTTCAGAGGACCAATGTGGCTCACATAAGGTTAAAACAAATTAAATAATTTAAACGTATATACATAGGTTTTAGATAATGCAGTGCTGACAAGTTTGATTTTTAAAGGTCAGGTTTAATCTGGTGGGAACTCAAATAAACACTTGCCAAAGTCCACAGCCAAGAAAACATCTGTACATAATGATTTATCTTGCAAAATAAGTCATGACTGAAGTACCAAGAATGTTTACATGAGAAGAAGAATCTGGACTCAAGTAGAATTCAGTTAGGGGTTCTATGAATATCTTTTACCCGATAGGAGATTGAGATAATCCAGATGTATCTCCTACTCCTACCCTAGCACCCCTGAAAGTGAACAGATGTTGCTATGGAGGAACACCAGCGCCAGAAGATGTACCTTGCACAACACCCAACTGGAGATGCTGACCAAGAGATCCAGCAGAACGTGCGAGAAAAGTCAGCAGGAGAAGTTAAAGAGGAACTCTGGCTAGATTGTGGGTTTAGGATGGCCAGGCTCACTATTGACACCACCAGGCAGGCAGCAGGAGTCTACCTAGAAGTCTGTGGTTGAATCTGGAAGTAGTACAAGCAGGCACTTGGCAGTGGTGTTGAGCAGATTCAAAAGCAGCAGCAAAGTCACAGAGAAGGACAAGGTCAGCAAAGAACAGGCAGTGCAGTACCAAATCACAAGCCAGATCAAGGTTCGGGACAAAGTCCAGGTCAGAACAGCAACAGTGCAGAGCAGGTTCCAAAATCAGGTCAGATGGAAGTAAGACTTCATGTTGTAGACCAGGCAGCACTGACATTGAGTCAAAGCATCACTTAAAGTGGTAGTAAACTCTTTTTTTAAACTTGAAAAAAACAATAAAAAAACGGGTGGCGGGTCCCTGCCGCGAGTGGCTAAAGGTGGGGGGGTCAGACGAAAAAATAAATAAAAAATTATTAAAAATCAAGGTGGGGGGGGGTTAAAACGGAAAAAAAAAAAAACATTTAAAAAAAATGGAGGCGAGGCCGGGCCCCTGGGGACCATCGGGCCCCTTACAGGTGTAATTCCTGTACCCCCCCTGATGGCGGCCCTGGGTACAGTAAATATCTTCTAAACTTGTACCATTTATGAGATATTTACACTGCATGTCACACAAAGGGATGGCATACCAGTGCTGTTCTTTCAGAGCTCCGTGCCGTGGTTTGTGACGTCATTGCAGAGCCAGACGGCAGAGGAAAGACTGGGTGTAGATGGAAGCCCTGTCAATGGTAACAGTGCGCTGATGGAGAGCTTCACTCTAAGGTAAGTATTTCATAATGCATGCATACTAGCACATTATGCCATTGTCTTGCAGGATTAAAAAAAAGTGTGGTTTTCAACCGCTTTAAAGTGTTACTAAACACACAAAATGTAAAATCAGTCTTTATATGCACTAAAGCACGCTGTTATACTCACTGTGAAACTTAAGGGGTTAATCCTCTGCATTGTGTAAAAAGGCTGTTTGATCCTGTATGCTCTGATACTCTCCTTCTTCCACTATCCCCAAATTATCCCCTGATAGAACAGGGCCTTAGGGGCAAGCTGCACATGCTCAGTTTGGTTAGAGAATTTTTATTTTTTTGGAGGGTGCATGGGATCAGCACAGGGCCAATCAGCACTGTCCAGACAGAGGGTCAGGGGTCATGCAGCCTCATGGGAAAATCGTGGGAGAAAACACCTCCTACAAGCCTTAACCAGACACTGATAAAAGTCACAAGACTGCTCTAACTTCTGATGAGAAAAGGTATTTAGCAACTTATGCTTACTAAAACTATTGCATTTCCATGTTCTGTGTACTGTGGCAGGCCAGATTTAGTGAATGCAGGGTCCTGGGTTTAGTAACACTTTAACCTCTTCAGACAGCCTGACATTATTTGACAGCGGCAGAATGGCATAAATCCCCTGCGTAAATCGCCATAGCTGTACGGCAGCCGCTTTAAGGGCAATAGGGGACAGGCACATGCCTGCCCCGTCAATGAGGAGCCAATGCACATGCCTGGCGGCCACGATGTCCCTCGATTGCTCCTGACAGCCAGAACGGGGATGTGTGCGTGTAAATAAACAAATTGTGTGTTGACCTAGTATATAGGAACAATGATCGGTCTCCTCCCCCAGGCAGTCCCATCCCCCTACAGTTAGAACACAATGAGGGAACACATTTAACCCCTTGATTACCCCCTAGTGTTAACCCCTTCCCTGCCAGTGAAATTTATACAGTAATAAGTGGCTATTTTTAGCTCTGATCACTGTATAAATGTCAATGGCTAGCTGCCATTACTAGTAAAAAAAATTATAATAAATCTATCCCCTATTTTGTCGACGCTTTTGCGCAAACCAATCAATATACGCTTATTGCAATTTTCTTTTACCAAAAATATGTAGAAGAATACATAAACTGAGAATTTGTTTTGTTTTTTGTTTTAAATTGGGGATATTTAGTATAACAAAAAGTTAATTTTTTTCATTTTTTTTTTAAATTGTCTGTCGCAAAAAATTAAAACCACAGAGGTGATCAAATACCACCAAAAGAAAGCTCTATTTATGGGGAAAAAGGACATGCATTGTGTTTGGGTACAGCATTGCATGCATTAAAGCGACGTGGTGCCATATCGCAAAATATGCCCCGGTCAGGAAGGGGGTAAATTATTTTTCCCAGGCTGAAGTGGTTAAATAAGCCATCTGGCGCCACTACACAATGTGCTGAGCTGCAAGCAAAGATAAGCGTACGTGCAGGAACCTGAGCCAGCCTATTAGGTATACCCTGACAATGTGTGTAAGTTCACAAATTGTTTAATTTTAACCATGCGCGTGCCTGGCGGCCGGGATGTCCGCAAAGTACCCGTGATCGACGATTACACAGATAAGGACGTGGATCTGTGTGTGTAAACACACAGATCCACGTCCTGTCAGGAGGAGGCGATCGATGCTGTGTCCCTTGTACATAGGGACACGGATCGACCACCTCCCCCAGACAGACCCCTTCCCCCACAGTTAGAATCACTAGTAGGGAACACATTTAACCCCCTTCCTTGCCCCCTAGTGATAACCCCTTCCTTGCCAGTCACATTTATACAGTAATCAGTGCATATTTATAGCACTGATCGCTGTATGAATGTGAATGTTCCAAAAATGTGTCAAAAGTGTCCGCCATAATGTTGCAGTCCCAATAAAAATCGCAGATCGCCGCCAGTACTAGTAAAAAAAAAATCATAATTCTGTCCCCTATTTTGTAGGCGCTATAACTTTTTCGCAAACCAGTCACTATACGCTTATTGCGATTTTTTTTTATTTATTTTTTTAATCTACCAAAAATATGTAGAAGAATACGTATCGGCCTAAACTGAGAACATTTTTTTTTTTTAATTGGGATATTTATTATAGCAAAAAGTAAAAAATATTGTGTTTTTTTCAAAGTTGTCACTCTTTTTTTGTTTATAGCACAAAAAACAAAAACCAAAGAGGTGATCAAGCCACCAAAAGAAAGCTCTATTTGTGGAGAAAAAAGGATGTCAATTTTGTTTGGGAGCCACATCGCATGACCGTTCAATTGTCAGTTAAAGCGACGCAGTGTTTGAAGCTGAAATTTCGCCTGGGCAGGAAGGTGGTATATGTGCCCAGTAAGCAAGTAGTTAATTTGAGGTGGAGGGGAATTAGGAGATCTGTTGTTTTCATCTATTGCAGAGACATTAAAGCGAATGTCCGCTCAAAAAAAAATATTAAAAGCCAGCAGCTACAAATACTGCAGCTGCTGACTTTTAATATTAGGACACTTACCTGTCCTGGAGTCCAGCGGCGTCCCCAGCAGAGGACGAGCGATTGCTCGTCACTCTGCTGCTCCCTTCTCCATCCACGGTGATGGAACCAGGAAGTGAAGCGCTCCGGCTTCACTGCCTGGTTCCCTACGGCACTGCGTCCGCCGATTGGCTTCCGCTGTGTGCTGGGAGCCGAGTGTTACCAGTACACAACGGGGGACGGACGGGATGTCAGGAAATGCCCGTCTTTTGCCCAAAACGTGTGGCCGGAAGTGGGTGCAAATACCTGTTTTTAGACAGGTATCTGCACCCCCCTCACCCTGAAAGGTGTCAAATGTGACCCCGGAGGGGGGAGGGTGCCGATCAGCGCGACTTCACTTTAGGGTGGAGCTCCGCTTTAAGATGCAGCATCTTGAAATGCTGCCACCAACCTCCTCCTAATATATGTTCATTCAGGTGTAAAAAGTGACAAAAATGCAACTGGAGTTACCAAGGGCATAAATGATGACCATACATAGGCACATCCTCAAAGGAGTGAGTTTTCTCTGGGTACTCCTGTTTACTCGCACACTCCAAAGACATGCTGTTAATTGGCTTCTGTCTAAATTGTCCCTAGTATGTGTATGTATGAATGTGAGGTAGAGACCTAGGGCTAGATTCAGGTATTCAGTGTATTTTTGTGCGGGCGTAGCGTATCCTATTTACGCTACGCCTCCGCAACTTTTACAGGCAAGTGCTGTATTCACAAAGCACTTGCTCCGTAAGTTGGGGCGGCGTAGCGTAAATTTGCCGGCGTAAGTGCGCGTAATTCCAATTAGGCATGTAGGGGGCGTGTTGTATTGAAATTAACCTTGACCCCACGTAAATGACACACAGAACGAACTGCGCAAGCGTCGGCCGTGAACGTATCCCAGTGCGCATGCTTAAAATTACGCCGCAAATACTCATTGGTTTCGAGGTGAACGTAACTTACGCAAAGCCCTATTCGCGAACGTTTTACGCAAACAACGGAAAATTCTACGCCGGCCCAACGTCCATACTTAACATTACGTACGCCTCATATAGCAGGGGTAACTTCACGCCGGACTTACGCTTACGCAAACGTCGTAAAAAAATACGACCGGCCGCAAGTACGTTCATGAATCGGCGTATCTAGCTCATTTGCATATTCGATGCTTAAATCAACGGAAACTCCACCTAGCGGCCAGCGTAAAAATATGCAACTAAGATACGACGGCGTAAGAGACTTACGCCGGCCAGATCTAAGACAAATCTATGCGTAACTGATTCTAAGATTCAGGCGTATAGATACGATGCCGCTCACTCAGAGTTACGACGGCGTATCTGGAGATACGCCGGCGTAACTTGTACGTGAATCTAGCCCCTAGGTTGAAAGCTCCTTGAGAGCAAGGACTGATGTGAATGTATAATATATAAGTAAAGTGCTGCGTAAATTGATGGCACTATATAAGTACTTGTAATAAATACGTGAAAATGTAGAGGTGTTTTGCAGATCCCGGCACTACAAGGATGCAGAGAAAACAGCTGAGACTAAGCTAAATTAAAATAGGCAATACTTCTCAAAAGGTATTGATTTTGAGGACTCTGAGCCTTTCATAAGACACATGGTTTGGATGGCTAGTTTACTTCCGCTTTAACAACATTTCTTAGGACAGTTCACGCTTTACAGGAAGTATTATAAAGTATTCTTCATTTGAGTGTGCCTAGTGACTCCTAGTGGAACAGTACGGATATACAGTTGAAAAAGCCCACACTACAACAGTTAGGGCCAGATTCAGGAACGAGTTACGCCGGCGTATCTCCAGATACGCCGGCGTAACTCTGAGTGAGCGGCGTCGTATCTATGCGCCTGATTCTTAGAATCAGTTACCCATAGATTTGTCTTAGATCCAACAGGCGTAAGTCTCTTACGCCGTTGTATCTTAGTTGCATATTTACGCTGGCCGCTAGGTGGCATTTCCGTCGATTTATGCGTTGAATATGCAAATGAGCTAGATACGCCGATTCACGAACGTACTTGCAGCCGGTCATATTTTTTTACGTCCTTTGCGTAAGCGTAAGTCCGGCGTAAAGTTACCCCTGCTATATGAGGGGTACGTAATGTTAAATATGGACGTCGGGCCGGCGTAGAATTTTCCGTCGTGTACGTCATTTGCGTAAAACGTTCGCGAATAGGGCTTTGCGTAAGTTACGTTCACGTCAAAACCAATGAGTATTTGCGGCGTAATTTTTTTTTTATCTTAATGTGTTTATTAATATATTGCAAGTAACATACAATTACATATTCAGAGAGATTCAGTGACATATAATCACAATAGAAGAGAAGAGAAAAAAAATAAAAAATTCTCCATCTGCAGAAATGTCACGTAATATAACATAAACCGTCAGCAACCAACAAAACAGTAGTAAGCATTGAATATGTTATACAAAAAATCCGGATGCAGTCCATCTTCCCCAGACTCCCCAATGGGGTCAATCTGAGTCTGGGGAAGCAGGGCCGCTCCATCTCTCTCTGAGGCCTCGTACACACGAGCAGACAGATTTGCGCAAATGTGTCGGCCCGACCGTTTCCAGCAGACGCGGCAAATCTGTCTGTTGGTCTGCTGTGCGTACACACGATCGAATAGAAATCTCCCCGGACCAGAACGCGTGCACGTAAACCACGTACGACGTCACTATAAAGGTGAAGACCAAAGCTTACGGCGCCGCCCTCTGTTCCTCTTTTGCTAGTAACGTGTTAGCAAAGGTTTGGTTAGAGCCGATTCGCGCTTTTCGGTCTCCGCGCTTTACAGGTCGTATTCTCGGGTTCAGTGTGTGCTTGTGGGTGCGTATTTGGCAGTCAGTGCTGGCTGTCAGGTTGTTTCTGCTTTGCAGTGGCGTCCTGTCCGCGGGTATCTGTTTGTCGAGCATACTTTGCAGGTATTGCTGGATTTGGGGGTGCTTTCTGTTTGAGTGTGTTCTTGACTGACCAGCCGGCCGGTTTGAAGCCATTATGGAGCAGCAGCGTAACTTTGCTAGAGTTCGTGCTGGATATGGGCTTGCTTCCGGATGTTATTATTATTCCAGACCTTTGGCCAGGAACAGGGGGAGGAGGAGTTCCTGGGCCAAGAATTGGTTGCGCCAGCGTGACCGATTCTCTCATATGCCTCTGCTTAGGGAAATCCAGGAGAATAATCCTGATGACTTCAGGAACTTTCTCCGTATGACGGACCCCGTTTTCAACCGTCTGCTGGATCTTCTGTCCCCCTATATCACGAGGCAGGACACTGTGATGCGCCGAGCAGAGGCTTATTGCCACGTTGCGGTACCTGGCGACTGGGAGGAGCCTGCAGGACCTCAAGTTCTCAACAGGCATCTCTCCCCAGGCGCTTGGGATCATCATACCGGAGACGTGTTCTGCTGTCATACAAGTCATGCAGGAGGAGTATCTGAAGGTAAGTTTCCTCTTTTATGAAGCTCACAATCTCTGTCTTTATAAATTGTAGCAATTGTTTATTTTTTTGGCATTTGTTCTCTAATGACCATGATTTTTCGATGCTGTGTGTTGAATGTTCCCTTTTCTCCCCATGCATGCATGTTGATAAGCTTTCCATGTTCTTTTTGTTGGCCTACCTACATATTTTTTCCCTGCATCACTATTAACCTGTCCAGCATGCTATCCTAGGGACAAACACACCTAGCCTTTTTGTTTTTTTGTGTGTGTGGCATATTTTTCTTTGCTGCATTGTAGTTCAACCCCAACCCCCCCTAAAATGTTGCCCCATCAGAGGGGTGGGGAGTGTGATAATAAGTGGGATATTTTTGTGGCCACAACTCCACCACAATAATAATATAAAATTGTTAATACTGTGATGTTGCTCAAGGATGGTTTTTGTATTGTGTTTGCAATGTTTATGTGCCTAAGTACAAATTTTTTTGGTTTTTTTTTTTGTCCCCACAGTTTCCCTCCACGCCACAGGAATGGCAGACTGTGGCTTCCCAATTTGCCCTTCGTTGTAATTTTCCGAACTGCGGACGAGCAATAGATGGGAAACACGTCCGCATAGTGCCACCACCCCGTTCGGGGTCCTACTATTTTAACTACAAAGGTTTTCATAGTATCGTGTTGATGGCGGTGGTGTCGGCACACTACGAATTTTTGTATGTGGACGTGGGGAAGAACGGCCGGCTGTCTGATGGGGGAGTGTTCGCGCGGACTGAATTTTACACCCGTCTACAAACTGGTGGTCTTGAACTGCCACCGGATGAAGACAATGTGGAAGGACTTCCGTTTGTTTTTTTAGCGGACAAAGCTTTCGGGCTTGGACCTCACCTCATGCGGCCTTTTCCCCAGAGGACCCTTACCCCGGAGAGGAGGGTGTTCAATTTTAGGCTAGCCAGGGCCCGGAGGGTAGTCGAGAATGCCTTTGGGATACTCGCCAGCCGGTTCCGCCTGTTTCAGACAGCGATACACCTGGCTGAATATAGATTGAACCATGTTGTTTTTGCCTGTTGCATATTGCACAATTTTTTACGCAGGCATTCCCAGACGTACCTACCCAACATCGGTGCTGAGGCAGGACTACCCTCAGATACCCTTCCTGGGCTGGACACTGGTCGCGCTGGCTCGGCCACCTAATCTGCTCGTGAGGTACGCGACAAATATGTTGAGTACTTCATGGGTCGGGGGGCCATAGCTATGCCAGATCATATTTCTTTCTAATTCGGCCCCCAAAAGAAAGAAATATTACAAAATATAATAAATAATTTGACCATTGGACTCTATATACAGTTGTTTGTCATTATTGCTTTTTCTATTTTTCTCTGTCTTCTTGGTTCTCGAACTAGTGCACTTCTAGTGCCAAATGTAGTTGTCATGTTTTAGTAAATAACCACAATTGTACATTACAGGCATACCCGACTTTTAAGTACACAATAGAAGGGTCACTTCTGCACACAAACCAATGAGCTTCCAGGATTTCTAACCTGGCTTAACTGAACAAGCTGCTGATCGAAGAATATTGGTTTTTATGCAGAAGTGAGCCTGATTGCGATTTGCAGCGGTAATAAATAAACCCTAGTGTGTACTTAAAAGCGGGTTATGCCTGTAGTTACAAGTCACTCATCTACAAACTGTGTATTGAGCATATATAAAGAACAAGCCACTCATTTTAGCGTTTAAATATTTTACTATAAACTTTTTGGGTTTGCCAAAATTTTACATTTTTAGAGTAAAAAAACTTTTTATTTTTTTTTATAAAAACTATTATGGATTATCCAAAACTTTTTTTTACAAAAATATAGAAAAAATAGTACAAAAAAACAAATTACAAAGTACAACATTGTAATTACTACAACAGTCTCCCAATGTCACCCCGGAACACGCCAAATTTGGAAGATGCACACATTCTGTGTGTGAGTGAGAGGGCCCAAATGGGGATTATATCCTGATCTCCCATGACAAATGTCCACATGTGCTATCTGGCATCATGGGTGATCAATGTATGTGGTTTGTGGGTGCAAACCCTTCCCTCTCACCTGCTTGAGAAGGGAGGAAGGGGGTGTACCCACAAAGCAAAGACAATCGATAACCTGTGATGGCAGATAGCACATGTGGACACACTGTGTGTGCATCTTCATCTTTTTTATTTTTTTTTGCTTTTCAAGACGGATGGGTGATGGGGGGGCGGGGCAGGGGGATTTAGTCTTTGATACGGCCCATCATATCAATAATATTTTTATAATTTTGCTCAATTACAACCATTCTTTGCCTCATATTATCCATCTCTGTGCTACACTCCATAATTCGTTGTATGACAATTTGTGCACTTGCACGTGAAAAAAGTGGACTACTGGATGTGCTCGCAGCATCTTCATCCCCTATAAAAAAAAAAAAAAAAAATTAAATTAGTAATGTGCAGGCCTATCTACATCTCTTTATCCCTGTGAAGCTGCGGTGACACTGACCTGTTGTGCTACTAATCTCCACCTCCCCATCATCCACAACTTTGCCTTCTTCCACAATAAATCCTTCTTCTACAACTCCTCCTTCTTTAACAACTCCTCCTTCTTCAATAACTCCTCCTTCTTCAACAACTCCTCCTTCTTCAATAACTCCTCCTTCTTCAACAACTCCTCCTTCTTCAATAACTCCTCCTTCTTCAACAACTCCTCCTTCTTCAATAACTCCTCCTTCTTCTACAACTCCTCCTTCTTCAACAACTCCTTCTTCTTCACCAACTCTTTCTTCTTCACCAACTCTTTCTTCTTCTTCACCAACTCTTTCTTCTTCTTCACCAACTCCTTCTTCTTCACCAACTCCTTCTTCTTCTTCTTCACCAACTCCTTCTTCTTCTTCACCAACTCCTTCTTCTTCACCAACTCCTTCTTCTTCAACAACTCCTTCTTCTTCAACAACTCCTTCTTCTTCAACAACTCCTTCTTCTTCAACAACTCCTTCTTCTTCCATAACTCCTTCTTCCATAACTCCTTCTTCTTCACTAAATACTCCTTCCACATTTTCGTCTTCCTCATCTCTCCCTTCCACCACTCCTTCTTCTACCTGGTCCTCCTCCTGTACATGCCGAGATTTTTTCTTATGAGAGAGTTTGGGCCTCCTTGCCTCCTCAAATTGCTGTCCTGTTCTTTCCCCTATAAATATCAGGAAACAAAAGGTATACTTATCAGCACACAGATATTGGAGGAGGGCATTAATAAATCATAATCATTGCGTCAAAGTGTGTTAAAAACTTTTGATTATTGGCTTCAGCCACCAAACCTTACCTTTGTTTTTATAATGACTTCTCCCAAGCTGTGATAATGACCCTTTTTAGCGAAGGGACACACATGGAAGCAGGGGCGGACTGACAACTCATGGGTCCCCCCGGCAATAGAATATTAGGGGCCCCCAGGCTTACAAATGCCCACTAAGCCATGTGGCAGTATAGAGGTGGGGCAGTTGAAATCTCAGTAATTTCACATCAAAAGCATGTAGGCTTTGGACATATCAGGGACAGTTGAGAAAAATAATCAGATTTTTACATACTGTCCCTGGTTTTAATGAGCCTGGCATCTCTGGTGGGGCCCCCTAGGGGCATGGGGCCCTCAGGCAGTGCCCGAGTTCCTCAGTGGTCAGTCTGCCCCTGCATGGATGCCCCTCCCTAAAAATTATGTGTCAGAGACTGTTAAAAATGAATCTCATTATGGGGGAGACACAGGTGCTCTTGAGTCCAGATGTGAATCCAGCTGCTTATTATCACTGTGTGAATGAATCCTGTTTGTCTTTTCACATTCTAATAAGTTAGGAAATCTACATTATTTTATCCACAATGTGTAATAACTTTTCTTTAAAAGCCAAATAGCCATGTCCTGGTGTGCTGTTCCTAGGACATAGTATTTGTGTGAAACGAGGTGATGGAACGATGTTTCTAAAGAACGATCGTGCAAAACTTCATATTTTTTGTTTTTACAGGAAATATAAAAAAAAAGTGTTCCAAAGTACAACCAGTCCAACAAGGCACATGCAGAAATATACATAGCAAACAATGAGATCACACAATTGCAAACCACCCCCCCAAAAAAACACCTACTTTTATCCAGGATTTTCTTTATCTTCCGAAACTGGTGTGGCTCACGCAACTTCAAATCGGACCAGCGCTTGCGTAGCTGCTCTTTGGACCTGCTCACCCCAAAGATCTCAGTAAGCCTCTTCGCCACCTTGTCCATAATTTTGGCCTTATGGCGGTTCGGGGTGCTGTATGGGCCATAATCCCCATCATAATCCTTCCTGCGCAGGATGTGTACCATCTCCACCATCTCCTCAAAACTCATATTCGTGGCCTTGTACCGTTTGCTCCTTGAGCGGGACGTTCCTGGCTGTGTCCCTTCCTGATCCTCTTGAGAGGATGATGCTCGCTCGTGTGACATCGCCATCTTTTCGTTTCACAGTGATAAGGGGCGTGGAAAAGAGGAAAAGTTCCGTCATGGGCGTGGACGAAGGCGGCGTTTCACGCATGCGCGGATGAATACGTCGTGTTTACGCAGAGCTTACTCGCGTGGTAAAACGATGACATACACATATGCCGGTAACTTGCAATATGAGGCCCTGGATGTTGAAACATGTAATGGGGGAGTTAAAAGCGGGCGGAGACATTGCGAACGAAGAGGGCAGCGGTATATGTTTGCGCGGCCTATATAAGGATATTGACGTGATTACGTCGGTTACGCGGAGATTACTCGAGCGTACGCGAGGAGCTACAGAGACGAAGGTAAATTACAACATGGGATCAGCAGAGGCCTCTAAACTTTGAAGCCCCATGGGGGGGGTGGGGTTTTGGGATGTTGTTAGGACCGTTTGCGCTATTTAGGTAGCTTGGGGCCCCCAATGCGAGTTTTGGCCAAAACTGCTTGGACACATCACTACATATATATATGACAATGCTCTACCTCTTTATTTTTGTCTTGTGTATTCACATCATGCATGTATTGTTCTGTATTGGTTGGACAGAGGTAATTAGGTAGTGTATTAGCTCATCAATGCTGTGTGAGGGGCATGATATCTACTATTGAAATAGTGCCATGATAATTGGTAATATAAAAAAATTGTGGATGATTAGAGATGGCATGTATTTATTTTCATGTTACCAAAGGGTCTGCATGTTCCAAAAATGAGTTGCACAACAATGGAGCGGAGCTGGCCAGCATTGTAGCAGCAGGACACATTGGGGGTTATTTACTAAAGGGAAATCCACTTTGCACTGCAAGTGCAATGCAAGTGCACTTGGAAGGGCATTCTCCATAGATCTGAGGGGAAGATCTGAAATGAAGGGAAGCTCTGCTTATTTTATCATCCAATCAGGTGGAGGCTAAAACTGAAATTTTTTTTTCCTTGCATGTCCCCTTCGGGTCTACAGCGATTGCATTTCCAAGTGCACTTTTAGGCAGTGTACTTTCAAGTGCTTTTGCAGTGCTAAAGTGATTTTTTCTTTAGTAAATAACCCCCAATGTGTTTGTATACTAGCTCCACAATGATTGTACACATACATATTCAGACAATGACAAAGCTGAGCCATTTTTGATGTGGGTTTTTAGATATTTATTTTTGTATATTCTAGACCATTAATCTCGACATAAACAAGGCAAGATGGACCAGTTGGCGATCCAAGAGAACACCTTGAGATTAATCGAAATGTATCGGGAAAAACCAAACCTTTGGGATAGCAGGCACCCAGGCTACCCAAATAAGGTCCTGAGAGCGGACTCACTCCAACAGATAGCAACCTACATGCAGAAGTGGGTTCCAGCCTGCACAACGACCATGGTGAAGGATAAAATGAGCAATCTCAGGACCACCTATCGAAAAGTATATAAAGAGCTTAAAAGCCAAAGATCTGGATCAGCAGCACATGCGCAAAAGGAGCCCAGGGTCTGGTACTTCCGCGAGCTTGCATTTTTGGATGATGAACTGGAGGGCCGGCCATCACTTTCCAATCTTCCTCCCAGCCTTCCTCCCACGCTTCCTTGCAGCGGAACTTCCCAGGATCCCCAGGCCCCTGCAGAGCCAGCGGAGGGCCTGGCTGACATGGACCCAGATCTGGTGGTCTTCAGTGAAGAGGTATAGTAGTTTCCTAAATATTTCTTAGCTGCTCATTTGGGTTTGATTCTTGAGTTACTATTGTAAAAATTATAAAGTTTGGACCAACAAAAAAAGGCGTGTGCATAAAACTAAGGATCTCAGGGATGCCAACTGAGTGGTCTGAAGGACAGTCAGTTCTATTTTAATGAAGAGAGCCAAAAAATGTGTGTGTGCTTGATTGTGCTAAATATTACAACATGTCCCTTTTTTTGACACAGGAAGAGCCCAGCCAGGAGGTGGCAGCTCCTGAGGACCATGTCAGCCAGGCGGAAGGGGTGAGTGGCAGCCAGGAGGAGGCTGGGCCGAGTGGAAGTCAGCATGTCCCCAGGCTCAGCACCATAAGCCAGGTTCCTCCCCTCCAGATGAGGCGACCAGGCCAAAGGAGGCGCATGAGGCAGATGGAGGAGGAGAGCCTCCAAATGATGAGGGAGGCTGCGGAAATATTAAGGGCCCCCCTCAACCCCACTGAAGCCTTCAGTGCCTCCGTGGCGCATGAACTGAGCCGAGCGGAGGAGGAGCAAAGGGACCTGGCAAAGGACTTGATCAACAAGGTAATTTTCTGGATGCACAGGTGCATGCTGACCAGGGACACAGACATGAGTGACCCAGCCCAGCCTGCTCCCCATCTTCTACCTCCTGCTGCCACATCATCCGCACCTGCAAGGGGCCATGGATGGGCCCGTGGACGTTCCGCTGCAAGGCAGCCAGGAAGGAAGGCTGGAAGTAAGAAGAGAAGGTGATTACCTGCCTTCCAGTTCATTATCCAAAAATGTGAGGTTGTTGGAGTACCACAGCTTGTGTTCGTTTGCTCATGTGCTGCTGATTCAGATTTTTTTTGTTTCGTGTCTCCTGAGGTTGTTCATTTTATCCTTCATAATGTTGTGGAATGCACAAGTCTGCATGTAGGTTGCTATCTGATCAAGTGGTGCAAATCAGGTTTTTTATAATTTGGTTTAGTGCCTAAATAAATGGCTTTTTGTATTTACGTTCAAACCTTGTCTATTGTGTTTTCTACTGTGGTGATTAGGCCCCAAACATTCTACAAATACAAGGTGGAATTTTGTAAGGACACAAACTCCTGGGTGGGGGGGTAGGTTTGGAGTGACAACTTGGTAAACAATGGAAACCCCAAAAGACAAAAAGTTTACATCATTTGCAAAGCCAAAAAATACAAAAATGCATTGTAAAAAAAAGGTGCAAAAAAAAAAATGCATTGTAAAAAAAAGGTGCAAAAAAAAAAAGCATTTAAAAAAAAAGGTGCAAAAAAAAAAAAAATGCATTGTAAAAAAAAGGTAAATAATGCAAGCACAAAATAAACAGCAGATGACAACGTAAAAATAAATTAGAACAACATTAAGTAAAAAAATATAAATCTATTCATGTGGAGGAAAGCTCAAAAAATTAGGACATTCGGCAACAAAATAATTACAAAAATAAGCTTTGAAAACAAACAAAAATAAAACTAAATAATGCAAGCACAAAATAAACAGCAGATGACAACGTAAAAATAAATTAGAACAACATTAAGTAAAAAAATATAAATCTATTCATGTGGAGGAAAGCTCAAAAAATTAGGACAACCGGCAACAAAATAATTACAAAAAGACAACGCCAAATCCTACAATCAAACTTTGCTATATTGGGACAACTCAGTCTAAATAGCATCAGCAATAGAACGGCTTGATTCTAGCAAGAGAACGAAGAAAAAAAAAGGCAATAAACGATACACTATAGATAGTTAAAATGACGAATGTGCCAACTCACAAACAAACACGAGGTTTACCTGAACGAGTGCTCCCGTCCCCTCCTTTTGTCTGAGCATGCGCGTGATTTTGGTCCGATGGTTTTGTGTACTAACCATCGAACATGTCGGACAGACGGGTTTGCAGCAGACAGATTTCAAAGCATGCTTTGAAATCTGTCGGGTGGACAAATCTGTCTGCTCGCCCGTACACACGATCGAATCTGTCTGCTGAAACGGCCCGGCAGACGGGTTTCAGCAGACAGATTTGATTGTGTGTACGCGGCCTTATACATTGCTGGGGAAGGGAAAAAGGGGGGGGGGGAGGGAATGCAGGCAAAAAAGAGAACACAAAGGTAGAATACATCAGAATAATCAAGCATTAATATAGGTGGTATACCAATTTTTCCAAGGAAGCCAACGAGCAAGAGTTTTAAGACGTGAGGGTAGATCAGTCGCCATTAGGATCTCATAGGAGAAATTAGTCTGAACTAAGTCAGTCACTTCATTAATGGTCAGGACTTTTTCTGATTTCCATAGTCTGGCAATGAGTAGTCTGATTGCTAAAAGGACATGGGTAGTCGTCGTTCTAAAAATAGGTGGGATCAAGTCTATTCCAATGTTTAAAACAGCCAATTGAGGCATTTTTGCGTGATGGAGTTGCGTAATGCATGCTAAAAGGTTAGATACGTCTGACCAGAGCCTATTCAGGCGTGGACAGGACCAGAATACATGGAGTAGGGTACCATTGTACCCACAACGCCTCCAACAAGAAGGAGAGTAAATGCGACTGAATGAAGCTAGCTTCTGGGGTGTTAGATACCACCTCAGGGTTAATTTTGTGTCAATTCCCAAAGTGATGCACATTTCGTGGATTTATAAATGGAGTTGAAGGCACTTTGCCATTGTTGGGCTGTAAAATGTTGTTGTAAGTCATCCTCCCATTTCACAAAGGGCAGAGACTTGGTAAACACTGTTTTGCCGTGTAAAGCTGCATAGATTAGGGATACGCCTTTACATTTACGATAATTGGAGAAGTAGAAATTCCAAATGTCGGTAGGGATTGTCCCCTCCAAATGTGGACTAGAAGCCACGCACTATGATAAATCAAAAAATCTTTGGTTGGCGCCTGATACAGTTCCTGTATTTGCGCAAATGATTTGTGTGCTAGTTTGTCGCGTAGTTCTGAGGTCAAAGTGAATTGGTTTGATAGCCACCTGGGTATATGAAGGTCCGGTGTTAGTAGGCATAGTGTTTCGAGTGGAATTGGAAGTGCTTTAGTGGCAGTGTGAGGCCATTTCGAGCGACACATTGACCTCCAAGCAGAAACTGATGCTTGGATCGTGGGGGCTAGGAATTTAAGATTGGTGGGATTTACAACTATACTAAACAACCAGTGCTTAAGATTTCCACCCTTTGCGGCGTAATTTTGAGCATGTGCACCGGGATACGTCCACGGCCGGCGCATGCGCAGTTCGTTTGGCGCATGATTTACATACAACACGCCCCCTACATGCCTAATTTGAATTACACGCACTTACGCCGGCAAATTTACGCTACTCTGCCGCAACTTACGGAGCAAGTGCTTTGTGAATACAGCACTTGCCTGTAAAAGTTGCGGAGGCGTAGCGTAAATAGGATCCGCTACGCCTGCACAAAGATACGCTATTATACCTAAATCTAGCCCGAAATCTGTATACATAACTTTTTTGAAGCTGATCCGGTCCAGTCTCCAGCGGAGAATGCTCTGCTGAGGACACAGCCGACAACAGCTATGAAATGAATGGGAAGTGTTGTCACCCATAGACATACTATGTGGCTTCTGTTGGCTGCCTCCTCTGTATCCGCATCTACAGCGAAGCAAAAGCTGACAGCTCAGCGTGTGACCGGACCAGAATCAGAAAATGTATGTATATCGATTTCTTCTTTGCAGGGCTAGAAAGGTTAGTGTTAGACCTTGGATGTCTGTAGATGCAGAGATTTTAATGTTAGGCTGACTTCTACTTTAACCACATGCCGACCAGTGCACAATGATATATATCGAGACAATGGCTCAGCTAGGTATATGGGCGTACAGGTACATCCCCTGTAAGATGCGGCATTGTGGGCGCGCACGCCCTCCATAAGTCCGACAGCGGGTCCCACGGACTCAGGATACCTGCGATCGTCTCACGGAGAGGAAGAATGGGGAAATGCTGATGTAAACAAACATTTCCCCATTCTTCCTAGTGACAGGACACTGATCACAGCTTCCTGTAATCAGTGTCGTGTCACGGATACCACTTTTATCTGAAAGCCACCTGATCACTGTTGTTGAAAATACTGGGGTTATGGCAGCTATTTGCTGCCATAACAAAGGTATTTAGTGTCAAAGTACTGACATACAATGACGGCGATTTGGAACTGATGTGAGGAGATAAGTATTTAGTATTAGGGGCTTAGTACTACCATAGTAGAACCCTTGAAATAATTATTGGGGGTACCCAGCAACAATTGGAATAACTGCATCTCTCAAAATACATGCATAATAAAAATACTTTTAGATATAACTAATCTCCCTAATGAGGGCACAGATAGAACCCCTGCCAGTTTTTTATTGCTAATCTGTAAAGGAAATTTGTGAAGTTCTGTATATAATTGTATTTTATTTTGTATGTATTGCATACTGCCCTCACTGTGCACACGGCACTAATAATGTTTTCATTACATGTTTGCATTCTTTTGAGCCCTGATTAGAATTAGTCTGCCTATGTTACGCCCCTTGTTACCATAAACGTAATATTAATGTGATACCTACGTATTCATGTGTATAAAAACCTTCAATTGCGTCATAATAAAGCAGAACAGGTATTTGAAAAGATGCAGAGAGCATCTTTTCTGTCTGTTCCTTACTGCAGTAGTTATTAATTTGGAACTACTAATCAATATAAGGATTAGTGATGTCGCAAACCTAAAACCTAAAATTTTGCGTTCGTGAACGGCGAACGTGAACTTCCGCAAATGTTCGCGAACGGGCGAACCGCCATAGACTTCAATGGGCAGGCGAATTTTAAAGCCCACAGGGACTCTCTCTCTCTCTCTGTAAACCACGCAACACACATTAGATTACAGAGAAAAAAAAAGAAGCAGACTGTTGGACTAGCCCTAAAAAGGACTGTTTGGGGTGCTGTCAGGACGCTGTGGTTACAGCAGAGATCAGATGAGTCTTTCAGGACTGGAGTGGACACTGAATACACTGGCCTAGCTATCGATTTCCCTATTAAATCAGCAGCAGCTACACTGTCCCTCCTTTCACTAAGACTGCAGCTTCAGAATGAATCTAAAATGGATGCTGTCCAGGAGGTGGGAGGGTCAGGAAGGGAGGGTATGCTGCTGATTGGCTGGAATGTGTCTGCTGACTGTGAGGTACAGGGTCAAAGTTTGCTCAATGATGATGAACAGGGGGCGGATCGAACATTGCATATGTTCGCCCACGGCGGCGAACGCGAACAAGCAATGTTCGCCGGCGAACCGTTCTGTACATCTCTAATGAGGATAGGAGTTGCCTATCTAAAATGTCCATGTCATAATCCCTCTCCCCACTAAAAAATGTTTTGCCTTTAGTTATACAACGGAACCTTGGATTACAAGCATAATTCATTCCAGAAGAATGCTTGTAATCCAAAGCACTTGTATATCTAAGCGAGTTTCCCCATTCCCGCACCTGTGGCCAACTGTGGTACTGCATACCGCAGAGGCTTGAATCCTGCTCGTTTTGCGAGACAACGCTCTCAAAGTCAGGATTTTTTTTTAAATAGCATGTATTGCGAAACGCATTACTCGCAATCCGAGGTATAACTGTACTTTAATAGCGAGAGCTAGGCATTTAACACCTTAGAACATTAAAATGGATAATCATAATGGTCAGAGGAAAAACACAGTGAAAATGTTAGCATTTTTGGGCCAGCCATACATGGTGCAAATTTCTTTCCTGCAACCACGGTTTCTCCCATCATCGCAAAAGAATTGGGCAGGCTGGTTGTACCCAAGTTGATCTGAAGAGTGTATGGCCGGCCTTATATTGATGATCGGGTGGACAGCATTCCTATTACATTGGTGGTCAGGGGAAAGAATTTCCTTTTTATACTAAAAATCATTGTGAATAATGATCTGTTACATTGGTGGTCAGTGGAAAAGAATGCCCCTCCTATAGACCGCTAAAAGAATCATTTGCATCCGTGGTTGCTCTCCGCTGGTAAGGCAGATGACAACTGGGCTGTCAGATGCAAATATCAACAATACAGTCTCTTGTGTGCTTTTTAGTGCTTTACAAGTCCACTCCTTTCCAAGTGAACATATCTTCCACTAGTGATCAAGTCACCACCATTAATGCAATACGCTCACCTTCTCTGTTAGACCTAAAGATTATAATAGGTCTAACCACGCATGTATCCTTTAAGAACGAGGTCACTCTTTTTTCCCTTTAATTTTTGCATACAGATGGATCTGGGCATGCTCCTCTTAATCAAAATGCTCATGTAGAAGAAATAAATGTACTCCTATAGCGCATTACTGTATTCAAATGTCACCCTTTATCGATATAAAAACCAATGGGCATACACTCACATAGAGCTAAATACAGGGTAGTCTTAGAACCTGTTAGAGTCTGCAAAAGACTTGACTGGAGCAGAGGTGCACCTTCCAGCAGGACAACGATCCTAAATATACAACCAGAGATATAATGGAATGGTTTAGATCAAAACATATTTATGTGTTAGAATGGCCCAGTCAAAGTCCAGACCTAAAGCCAATTGAAAATCTGTGGCAAGACTTGAAAATTGCTGTTCACAGGACACGCTCCATCCAATCTGACAGAGCTTAAGCTATTTGTGCAAAGCTGGTAGAGGCAAACCCCAAAAAAAAACTTGCAGCTGTAATTGCAACAAAAGGTGGTTCTACAAAAGTATTGGCTCAGGGGGGCTGAATGCACTTCACACTTCACATATTTATTTGCAAAAAAAATTGAAAACCATTTATCATTTACCTGCCATTTCACAATTATGTGCCACTTTGTAATGGTCTATATAATCAAATACATTTACGTTTTTTGGCAAACATGGCAAAATCTGGAAAATTTCAAGGGGTGTGAATACTTTTTCAAGGCACGGTTTTTGATTTTGTAAATTTGCCCACTTACAAAGAAATGAAAGGTCCATGATTTTTATCATAGGTGTATTTTAAATGATAAAGACATAATATCAACCAAAAATCCAGAAAAATCCAGTTTTGCAGAAACACACTACAGTCCATTTAACATGGTTTCCTATGAATGTAGTTCACATCTGTGCATTTTATTGAAAAGACCAGGGACTTTTTTCAGTTTTTTTGTTCCATAGATTTCAATGGATCAAAAACGTGCATTGAAAAAGCAAAATGCACACGGAAAATGCAAACTGCATAGGTGTGAATCAGGCTTAAATGATTAAGGTTTCTTGGCTGGCTTGGCTCTTGATAACTTTCAGCTCCCTCCATAAACTTTCTATAGGATTAAGAGCCGGTTCCCATTCAATGCAATGGAACCGTTCTAATAGGAGCGACGCAAGTCGCTCCGACTTAGAAAAAGGTTCCTGTACGACTTCGGGGACGGCTCGGGGCAACCTGCATTGACTTCTATACAAAAGTCATTTTGCAGGTCGCCTCTGAAGTCGTCTTCAGGACGACTTGCAGAGTCGCCCCCAAAGTCGTGCCGCGGCTCTTAAGAGATACTAAAGGATCATTGTTTTTTTTTTTAAATAACAAACATGTCATACTTACCTCCACTGTGCAGCTAGTTTTGCACAGAGTGGCCCCCGAACATCCTCTTCTGGGGTCCCTTGGTGGCTCTCGCGGCTCCTCCCCACATTAGATAACACCCTTAGAGAAGAGCTCTCCCGAGGGGGTTATCTTGTGGGTGCTCTCCTGAGTCATACACTCTGTGTTCATAGACGTGTATGCAAACCTGGTAACCAACTACAAGAAATGTCTTACCTCTGTGCTTGCCAATAAGGAGTTGCTCCACCAAGTACTGTTTTGCTTGGGGATCAAATACTTTTAGGGCCCTTTCACACGGAGCGGTCCGTTTTTCGGTCCGCTCCTTGTGTCCGTCGGCTCAGCGGGGGGTCGCTGCTGAGCTGTCGGGCGGACAGGGCGGTCCCTGCACACTGTGCAGGGACCACCCTGTCTCTCCTCCGCTATCCCCTATGGGGAATCGGATGGAAACGGACCGTCTGTCTGTTTGCATCCGATCCGTTCGGCCAGACGGAAGAAAAATAGGACATTCTTCCGTCCGAAAAAACGGATGCGGATCTGGCGGACGTTAGCGGATGCATCATCCGCTAACGGATCCGCTCCCATAGGGAAGCATTGAGGTCCGTTAACGGACATCCAAAAAATGGACGAACGGAACGGACGTGTGAAAGAGCCCTTACTCACTGAACTGCAACTCAATTTATAAAATATGTATCAAGTTTTTTTCTGGATTTTTAGTTGATATTCTGTCTCTTTTTAATCACTTCAGCCCTGGAAGGATTTACCCTCTTAATAACCAGGCAATTTTTTGTGATACGGCACTGTGTTTAAGTGACAATTGCGCAGTCATGCAATGTTGTACCTAAATAAAATGGATGTCCTTCCCCCCCCCCCCACTATTACATCTTTCTTTTGGTGGTATTTAATTACCTCTGTGGTTTTTATTTTTTGCGTGATAAACAAAAAGAGTGACAATTTTGAAGAAAAAAAAAATCGAACACTAAGTGACACTTTTTGGGGACCAGTGCAAAAAAAAAAAAAAAAGAAAAGATACACAGTCACTATATAAATGACACTGGCAGGAAGGAGTTAACATCAGGGGCAATCAAAGGTTTAAGTGTGTGCTCCTAGGAAATTATTTCTGTGTGTGTGTGTGTGTGTGTGTGTGTGCGTGTCTGTGTGTATACACACACACTGAAGGACCTATGAATTATTTGAGTTTCTATTATTTCTTATTGGGAAATTTGCTTTGATATACAAGTGCTTTGAATTACAATCATGATTCCAGAACGAATTATGCTCGCAATCCAAGGTTTACCATATACCACAGATGAAACTCGAAAAAATCGAATATTGTGCAAAAGTTCATTTTTTTCACTAATGCAACTTAAAAGGGTGAAACTAATTCATGAGATAGACTCATTACATGCAAAGCAAGATAGTTCAAGACGTGATTTGTCATAATTGTGAAGATTATGGCTTACAGCTCATAAAAACTCCAAATCCACAATCTCAGAAAATTTAAATTTTGTGAGAAGGTGCAATATTCTAGGCTCAAAGTGTCCCCCTCTAATCAGCTAATTAAGCCATAACACCTGCAAAGGGTACCTAAACCTTTACATGGTCTCTCAGTCTGGTTCAGTAGGAATCACAATCATAGAAAATACTGCTGACCTGACAGTTGTGCAGAAAACCATCATTGACACCCTCCATAAAGATAATTGCAAAAGGTAATTGCAAAATTTGGATGTTCCCAAAGTGCTGTATCAAAGCACATTAATGGAAAGTTATGTGGAAGGGAAAAGTGTGGAAGAAAAAGGAGCACAAGCAGCAGGGATGACCGCAGCCTGGAGAGGATTGTCAGGAAAAGGCCATTCAAAAGTGTTGGGGACTTTCACAAGGAGTGGACTGAGGTTGGAGTCAGTGCAACAAGAGCCACCACACACAGATGTATTCTGGACATGGTCCTCAAATGTCGTATTCCTCTTGTCAAGCCACTCTTGAACAGAAAATGTCAGAAGCCTCTTACCTGGGCTAAAGAAAACACATCTGGTCTTTTGCTCAGTGATACAAAGTACTTTTTATTTTTTTTATGAGAGTACATTTTGCATCTCATTTAGAAACCAAGGACCAGAGTATGGAGGAAGAATGGAGAGGCACACACTGCAAGATGCTTGAGGTCCAGTGTGAAGTTTCCACAGTCTGTGTTGATTTGGGGAGCCATGTCATCTGCTAGTGTTGGTCCACTGTGCTTCATTAAGTCCAGGGTCACTGCAGCCGCCTACCAGGAGATTTTGGAGCACTTCATGCTTCCTTCCACAGACGAGCTCTATGGGGATGCTGACTTTATTTTCCAGCAGGACTTGGCACTTGCCCACACTGCCAAAAGCACCAAAACCTGGTCACATGACCATGTGATTACTATGCTTGATTAGCCAGCAAACTTGTCTGACCTGAATCCCCATAGAGAGTCTATGGGGCATTGTCAAGAGAAACATGAGAGACATGAGACCGAAGCATCCTGGTCTTCCATAACACCTCTGCAGTGCCACGTGCTGATAGCTTCCATGCCACACCGCATTGAGGCAGTAATTGCTGCAAAAGGGGCCCAAACCAAGAATTGAGTACATATGCATGCTTCTACTTTTCAGAGGTTCGATATAGTTCTATGTATAATCCTTGTTTTATTGATTGCATGTAATATTCAAATTTTCTGAGATTGTGGATTTGGGGTTTTCATGAGCTTTAAGCCATAATCATCACAATTATGACAAATCACGGCTTGAACTATCTTGCTTTGCATGTAATGAGTCTATCTCATATATTAGTTTCACCTTGTATGTGTGTAGATAGATAGATGTGGGGTGGTGCTGCACTATTTTGCTTTATAATAGACAGAAAGAGAGAGTGTGGAACACTTATAAGTGGTAGCTGCAGCTTGGTAGGTCATGTGATTTAATAGAGTTTAATACACTCAAGGTATTTGTGATTGCACAGGAGCACTTTCCTATAAAATAATGTTGATGCTTAAACTATGCAGACACCATGAGCGCTAGTGGTGTAACGGATCGTCACTGATCTGTGATCCGAACGGGTCACCATGTTCGGATTGGCATACCACGCGATCCGCAGAGCACTCCGCAGCTTCGGCTATAGGAAAGTCCCCGGCTTAGCTCCGGCCAACTTGGTACACCTGGCGGTGGCTGTCTCATCAGGAAGTGACGTTTTGTCGCTGCCATCTTGCTCCACCCCACACTCCTGCACAGTAATGATAGTGAGAAGGGGGCAAGCGGACATCTTGTTACATCCAACAGAGTTTTAGATTTCACAGTTATTTTCAACACAAAACTAGCTTATGTGCTTAAATACAGTATTTGGAGATCCAACAGACTATTAACATGTTACATTTTAAAAGCAGCAGCAAACCTTACATGCTTGCTTATGTGACAGAACCCCTGATTTTCACATTTAGTGTTCTTTCACATTAGCAAGCATTTAAAGGTCAGGAGGTTTGCTGCGGCTTTTAAAATGTAACATGTAAACAGTTCATCAGATTTACATATACTGTATTTAAGCACATAAGCTCAGTTTTGTGTTGAATATAAAACTCAGGTGGGTGTAACAAGATTAGTCTTATTTTTTTTTTGGCCAATTCCGATCCGTGACTCTGATCCGAGGATTGATCCGATCCGTGAGTTTTTTGATACCTTACATCCCTAATGAGCGCTGTTGATTGGAGTAGTATGAAGGGATGGGGGTCTGTCAGGATGCTACAGATCCAGGCCACTGTGTGCTGTGTTGAGTAGCTGGAGCATTAAAATATTATAAAACAACACAGCATAAAATAAATCAATATTAAATGTGCTCCTAAAAAGAAATTGCATGTTCTATACACAGCCTGACTGCATTACTCTAATAAGGTTCACTTGGGACTTTAAGTTAAACAGAAGCACACGCACATCTCAGAATGCAACAAGAGGACTCAGTAGGCTGCCAACATTCCAATGTGGGATGTAGCAGGAGCCTGCTGAAAACAACTTTGCTGCAAGTCCCAAAACTGCCAAGAAGTTAATGGCGTTTGCAAATCCTATTAGAAGCTTTTTGAAGTTAATGATCTGTATTTACTGGTGTGGTAAGATGCCTGCTATCACAAGATCAGGTTACTTTTATTAAATTTTCTTTTGACAAAGGATAATACCATTGTTTACTTGTAAATACAGGCACCTAGCCATCTGTAACACACAACACATACGAGATTCAGATTTCACTCAATTTATGAGAACAGATTTGTTTCATTATAAAACAGCTTAATTACAGATTGTTTCTTACATATCGTCATTTACATAAAACATACTGTGTGCATAAGATACAAGCCGTCATGTGTTACATTTATGAGTCACCAAAAATCAAAACCCTTTGAAGTTGTTTTGTAATTCTCTTACATTTTGCATCTTAGATTGTAGAAGAATAATCATTTGTTGGTATAAGGCCATGGCTCATGTGTATTACTGCAAATTTAAAAAAGGAACATTTACATCAGATCTTAAAATACGTTTCTCTTCACAAAGCAAAAATAATCTGTACCATAACAAGCAAAAAGTCTGAAAATTCTCAGGTCTTACAATAGTTATGCCCGAATATAAAAAAATAATTTTAGTCGGATTTGTAACAATTATGGAAAATAAAAGAAAATAATTCAACACCACGGAAATAAGTTGACTGATAAAGCTTAAGAGAAATGTTCTTTTTTACAATACAGTGACAAAATACAAGAAATAATTTACAATTGTATGTAAACCCTAACCAACTTATTTGCTCCCTATCGGTTAAATACACCATTGAAAAAGTCTTGTTGAAAAAGTGCAAAAAAAAATCTTTTGATCCTGCCTTTGTCCATTGAGCATGTAACCTACTGTGTACAACTTCCTCTGCATTTTCCAGTTCACCATCACTTTAAAGCCTCATACACACGATCGGATTATCCAACGGGAATTGTGTGATGACAGGCTGTCAAAATCCGGCAGTTTGTATGCTCCATCGGACAATTGTTGTTGGATTTTTCGCAGACTAAATGTGGGATAGCATGCTTTAAAATTGTACGCCAACAAATGTGTTGTCGGATTTTCCAAGCGTGTGTACACAAGTACAAACATGCATACTCGGAAGCAATGCTCACCATGACACAACATTAGCAGAAGTTGCCCAAAGGGTGGCGCTAAAGAGCTGAAAAACCACATTGTTTCATGTTTGTTGGCCGACAATTCTTTGCCGTTTCTATGCAATACAAGTTCCCTGCCAACGCCCTTCAGACATGTCCTACGCTTTGTCCAATGAAAATCCGATCATGTGTACGAGGCTTAAGATATACAGATAACAGGAAGTGTCCTGTTGTCGAAATCAGAAAAACAAGCCATCTAAATAAAAGCTACCAACACAGCTTATCCATAGATACAGTATAGGAAGTAAATGTTAGTTGTCACCCAGAGACTAGAGTGTGTTAATGGCAGAATAAGCATGTCAAATGTGCAGCCAACACATCTATAGACTAAAAAAACTGCAATATATCACTATAATTTAGTTTAGATACATTTAAGCCTCATTTACTTATTTTGTAATATTTTTCTGATTATTGCTAACTTTCTGGAAGTGGGATAATGTTAAACCTCTGTCAAGGCTGTCTGTTATCTTTAGAGAAATTTGCTCCTACTTCCAAATGTTTCTTCAGAACATAAAAAAAAAAAAAAAAAAAGGAAATCTCTTTTTTTAAAGCTGTAGTAAATTCAGTTTTTTATCCTGTACCTACATTTAAGCCTATAAGACTTACCTGTAGGTACAGTTTTAACCACTTCTGCCCTGGAAGGATTTACCCATTTCCTGATCAGGCCATTTTTTGGCGACCGGCACTCCGTCACTTTAACTGATAATTGGGTGGTCGTGCAACCCAACAAAATTGATGTCCTTTCCGCCCCCCCCCCCCCCCCCACAAATAGAGCTTTCTTTTGGTGGTATTTGGTCACCCCTTCAGTTTTTATTTTTTGAGCTATAAACAAAAAAACACCTACAATTTCGGAAAAAAAATGGCTTTCTACTATAAAATATTTCCCCCCCAAAAATGATGTATTCATCAGTTTAGACCGATGTGTATTCTGCTACATATTTTTGGTAAAAAAAAATATCCCAATAAGCGTATATTCGTTGGTTTGCGCAAAAGTTATCGCTTCTATAAAATAAGAGATAGATTTATGTCATTTTTATTATTTATTTTACCAGTAATAGCGGCGATCAGCGATTTTTAGCATGACTGACATTGCGTCGGACAGATTGGACACCTAACTGAAATTTTTTACACTTTATTGGGGAACCAGTGCTAAAAAATATGCACTGTTATTGTACTAATGACACTGGCAGGGAAGGGGTTAACATCAGGGTCGATCAAGGGGTTAAATGTGTTCCCTGAAGGTGTTTTCAACTGTATGGGGGACTGTGCGACTGGGGAAACACAGATCCATCTTCCTGCTTAGTAGAAAGACAGGATCTGTGTGATCTCTCGTCAGAACGGAGATCTGCCTTGTTTACACAGGCAGATCCCTGTTTTGTCACTGTGGGGAACGATTGCAGGGTGCCTGGTGGACATAGAGTCCGCCAGACCCCCTGATTGGCTCCCCAGCTGGCCAATGGGAGCATGCGTGCATCCACAAAAGCAAGTTAGCGAGCCGACATACACCTACGACGATGTGCGGGATCGTGCCACCTTGCCACAGTATGACGGTGGCTGGTTGGCAAGTGGCTAAATATGCACCACTTAGGAGATATTTACATGTGTAGCAGCCAATGCCATCACTGGTACATACACATTGCTCCTTCAAAGAAAAGCATGCTATCCATTGAGATATCTGTGCCGCGACCGTGACTCTCACATGTGTGGAAGTAATGTCATTGCGACTCAGCCAAACAGCTGGAGTTCGCAAACCCAAGCAGGAAGACCGGGTAAAGATGGGAAGCCCAATGAGCAATGCACACTAGCACATCAACTTGCAGGGACCACATTTATTTATTTATTTTTTAAATGTCAAGAATTTACTAACACTTTTAAGCAGAGTAGAGGCTGGTTACAGTTTTGTTAGGGTATTATCAACGTATGTACAACCATCAGAGAAATTTCACACCAGGGAGTGAAGGGACATCTCAGCAAAGGGGGCACAGATAATAAAAACCCGCTCTTAAACTTTTTGTTTAATACATTTTCTAAACAGTGTAAACTTAAAGGCGCCTTTGCACTTTTTTTTTTTTACATGGTCCTGAAGATTGCTTCTACTCCCTTTCAAAAGGCTTGCCCTGAGCTACAGACAATACTGAGCCCAAAAGACCAAAATTGGATGGACTACTTGCACAAGACTTTCCTTAAGATTTTGCATTGCATTCAAAGTTACATACAGATGGTAATAGGGATAAGTACCAATAACCAATGGCCTAATTTTAACTGTTAAGAATAAAAACCTGTCAGGTTTTAACCTCTCTACTACATCTGAAGCTACAATAGTCCTACTTTGAAAGAAAATTGTGTTGAAGGAAAGACACAAGCTGCCACTGCTGATTTATAATTTCCTGTCTGCCATACTATCACTCCAGCTTCAATACTGAGTCAGTAGTGTTGATTTACTAAAAGCAAATACAGTAGGTTGTGCACTTTCCAGGGGAATTTGTCCCAGAGCTTATTGAATGTGGCGAGGTTTCACTTTTCAAAGAATATCCAATCACGTGCAAGGAAAATATAAAAAAAAAAAAAAACAGCATTTTTGCTTGCAGATCATTGGATGTTGGCAGTCAACAGAGCTTCACCACATTCACCAAGCTTTGGGGAAAACTTTCCTTGCAAAGTCTATATGCCTTTAGTGAATTAACCCCAGTAGCCTGAAACAGCTGTTATAGCTTCACTGTCTGCATACCTGCCCCAGGTAAGCGACAACAAGGAAATTATAATTTTTAAGAATTTTAGGTATTATCTGAATAATTCTAAAGAATTTTAGGCCATTTTTTGGCCATCTTCTTCATTCTTTTGGAACATAAAATCTATTTGATTGAAACTTGCAATAATTAAGGGCAAAGAATGCAGTTCAATATAAGAAATACTGGAATACAAGTGCATATAATGGTTTGGTTTAACAAAAGTGCTCCCATTTGAGTTTGCTTCAGTTGAATTCCACAATTTTAAAATTAAACAGCTAAGAACACAATAGGGATACACGTGCTAGAAGATCTGTAACCTTGTTCAACCAGTCTTAAATTACAGGCACCTCAGTGGGCAGCATAGCAAGGCTGGTGACCTCACATTTCTCTACTGCAAATAAGATACACAATTTGGTCACCAAGCTACCTCCAGCTAGTTGACTGGACAGTAAAGAAATAGCAGCCATGATTAAGGCCTGAGGGCCGAAACATTTTGGATTCCTTAAAGCTGTTTGTCACTGTTAATAGTGAAAGACCATATGTTTTAGCAGACACACACTGACACCAGCCTTTTCTTATGCTTACTAAAGATTGGAGGCTTTAAAAGAGGCTGGTGCTATGGTCTAATACACCTGTTCCAGCAGCATGATGATGATGTCATCACATGTGATGCATTAGAGCCTGGCTAGATGGGCCACTGACTATCCCTCTTCCCTGTTGTGCAGGAGGAAACAAATCATGAGCAAGATTCAAGTACTTCTATTGTGTATTTAAAAATACATTTAATGACTTGTAAACATCTGTAATACATGGTAATTTTTTGTTACTGCTTGGACATCAACAAGAATTTTAAAATAAAATTATTTTAATACAGAGGCATAAACTGACAAAGCAAATGCAATACTATTTTTGGCAATTTTAAAAATAACTGTACAGGGAATTGTTACACCCGCGTAGACTTTACTTTTGCTTTGTCTATGAAAACATCAGTTACAGTACAATGGCGCGTTGTGTGCAGTTATCTGCATTTTTCCTTATTGATCGCTTTCTGTGTCATTTCACACTAGAAAGCAGTGTTTCTCTGTGTTGCACTCAAAACGCTTGTGCCTTTCATTTCAAAATTACAATATTATTTTTTTCTTACACATTTTCTCAGTTTGAACAAATATGTGTTCTATTTTTCTACTGTGAATAAAATATGGGTTCATGAGATTTGCAAATCATTGTTTCCTGTTATGTAGAGTTTGCGTTCAACTTTTTTGGAATTGGGGATGTAAACACCTTTAGTCATAAGTAAACAGACAAATGGCAACTCAAATATGTCAAGAAGAAATGTGCTTGTCAACCAACCCGAGCCGGGCATGATCTTCCTCGGAGATTGCAATGGAGGATCGCGAGAAGAAATGTGGAAGATACTGCCATCAGCTGGGTGTGCTTGAGATGTCAGAAGCTGCAGATAGCATGGAAGGCAGAGGAGAATGATGTCACACACTGGGAGGCATGCATAGCTATGCATTTTAAGGCTTGACAAAGAGGCTGAGCGACGTCAAAATGCATAGCCACACCCCTCAACACCTCTTATGATGCAACAACATTGGTCATCGTCTCCTGTGCCGTTTAAAGCTTACAACATCTCAGTCATACCTAGCCATGAGTGGCATCTTCCACCTACTGGTCCCAGAGTGGGAGATCATGCCTGTGAGGCTTTATCACAAGCAGCTTTCTTCCTAAAATATGTGAGCTGTCAATTGTCTGTTCACTTACAAACAAATGTGCTTGTAATACTACATTCAGAGTGCGCACTCTGGTGATCTTTCTTTGTATCCAAATCCTTTTTTTTTAGGCAGTGGGAGAGTACTTACATGTGTACCCATTCACTGTTGTCTATGGCCAGCACTAAATGTATTTAATAGTATAATGTAAATGTACACCTTGCTTGGAATTCTTTTACAAAATTTGTACACTAAGAAAAGTTTCATGTTTTAAAGGTGAACTACTAAATGATAAGCTTTTATAGCTAAGGCAAAGAGTTGTAAAATTCACAGGAATACCGAGCTCTGTAGATCCATGTCCGTTCCAAGTGTTACTTATAGAGATGCACCGTTAGGCCGCATACAAACTTGAGGTTTAGCCCACACATGTGTCCCAGGCAGCCTGTCAAACTCAAGAGTCCGACAGCTGCAGCGGCTAGACAGCACTTCACTGTGTGAACACTTAGGATAGTGTGCCCCAAGGGATGAATGCCAGGAACCCAAGAAGTCTGCACTCTGGGCATTCTTTGCTAAGCGCATAATGCCCTAAACATAAGTTTACATGAATATCTTTAAGATCCAGAAGTGTGTAGCAGCTGAGAGAAAATAGAATAGAACGTATTTAGAATGACCAATTAGCAATAAAATACACCCTAAGTTGTAATACACAGATATTCTCAAGAATACTTGAAACCAGGAATAGTCATACCTACCTGTAAAACATCTTGGAATAAACTTGACTATGTCTGTACTAGTTTGCTTTATACAGTCTACCTAATATGTACATTCATCGCACAAACAGACCACCATTTACTGTGTTCACAAGAACACTGCATTTAAAACATTTAATGTAAAAGATTTTGTTCATCGTATTTTCCATATCAATGTACATTACCATATATAAAGCAAAGACCACTGGCTACTGGAAGATGGGGCCCGTTCTCTGTAGATTCAATTAGAATCCTAAAAACTTAGGGAAATTTGGAATCGTGTCATCTTCACAACCTACACTACTACTCCTAAAGTGGACTTGGCATTTAGTGGCAGTGCTGATGATCTCCTCCAACCTGCAGCAATCTTCACACATCTGTGTTTTTCAAAAAACTGCATTACAATTCTTTCAATAAAACTGCCCGGATTAGTTAAACTCTGCATTTACTTTAAAACATATCTGCTAAGATCTCAAATATAAAATATAGCAGCTCTGATTAAAGAAGCTGGAAGCTTCTTAAAACATATTGAGGGTACATACTACCTACAATTTTGGGAAGCCATCTTTCTAAACCCTCATCGTCCATACATCACATGGCCAGCAGTGCAGATCAAAATAGTAAGGCCCTCTTGACACTATGTAATTCCATTGTTGTGTACTATTGCATACAAAAAACAAAGAATGGGCTGAAAAAGCATGGCAATGGATAAAAAAAAAAAACACAAACACTGCACTTTTTTTTGTAAGGCAGTGCACTACTGAACTGCAGCACAAGTCCTATGGCACCTACTATGCACTGGGTGCCATTGTAAATAAACAGCACTGAAAAGAACAGGGTACCTTGTTTTAGTTTTGTAGTAAATGCACATAATGCAACACATAGGTCAACATGAGGCCTAAAGACTAATTATAGTTTAATAACTTAATCCAACAACACCCTCCCCATGCTACCTCAACCTCCCTGCACTTACCCATAGATAGGTGCCACACAGGCAAAGAAGATTCTCTGTAGGCTTACAAGTAAACAGCTATTACATTCAGGCCAATGAAGAACCCAGTAACTCTGGCATGTTGCACATCAACATTGCTTTTCCTTGTCACCCAGTACCCCCACCATTGAACCTTCCTGCACCCCTGACTCTACACTTACATGCCTTACAGCACCCCTGACGCTGTACCCCAACACCCTAGACACTCCATCTGCCAGGTAGCATCCCCTGCCAAGCAGCACACCTACACCTGAAACATATAAAAAAGGTAAGGAGAGCACAAAGCTGCCTTAATGAAATACCGTTTTTAGCGATTAAAAATCTAAATCAGAAGTAGAAAGTAGAAACATAGGAATAATTTTTGCATGCACATCAAGAGATTTGCTTCCTCTACCGCCCTGTGTGGCTGGATTGGCTCCAAAAACCCGATGGGCAATGCAGAATGTTAATCCGAGCCTAACCTCCACGTCCCACCAAGTGGTGCAAGGACCAGCTGGCAATGCACGGCATCACTCGCGGCCGAAGAGGGGAATGATGTCTCCTCTGACAAGCGGACGGTTGAGACTACATGTTTCGAAGGACGCGGCCGACTGGTCCACAGGCACGCTATGCAGTACCGGCTGGCCTGGGTGTGTGCACAGCTCCTTGCACCGCTTGACGGGATGTGGAGGTTAGGCTCGGATTAACATCCTGCGTCGCTCATTGTGTTTTTGGAGCCAATCCAGGCGCACAGGCCAAGAGATGAGGCAAATCTCTTGATGTACATGCAAAAATTATTCCTATGTTTGTATGCAACTTTCTACTTCAGATTTAGATTTTTAATCATTAAAAACTGTATTACACTTGGGAAGCTGTGCGCTCTCCTTCTCTTTATATATGTTTCAGTTGTAGGTGTGCTGCCTGGCAGAGGGTGCTAACTGGCAGATGGAGTGTCTAGGGTGTTAGGGTACAGCGTCAGGGGTGCTGTAAGGCAGGTAAGTCCAAGAACTGAAAAAAAAAGTAAAAAAACTCAATATTCACTTGAATAAGAAGTGGTAATAAGTAAATTGCCTTTCCAGTTTTCTATCATCAGTTTTCTATCATCTTCTAAAAACGGAAATAAATGACCGTATCTATATAGCTGTCAAACCATGTGGGGAGTTATTGTTTTCTACATACAAGTTCAGAATGATCATATCATCCAAAGCTTGCTGCAATCACCTGTAAACAGAAAATAGCTGCCCCCCACTGATGGAGGTCTTAGCCAAAAAAAATGCATTTGCATGGCTCTCTTTTGCCTTTGCATGCACCACATCTATCAATGCATTATACTAAATGTGTACTTGTTTCCTTCATTCATAGAAACAATATTCAAAAGAAATGTATTAAGATTTAGGATGGTTAAGCTTCAATAGAAAAAAAAAAAAAGAATCACCTAGTAGTATCACTCCAAAAACTTTCTGTTCATTCAAAATTAAATGGAAGACATGTACCTTTATTTCTCTTTGACAAAGAGAAGAGGACTACAAAAAATGAGTAAAGAAAAATGTATGTTTGTGCTTAAAATATTAATACTGAGGGAGTCAAGCAATAGATACTGCTTTAAAAAATTCCAAAATAGGACATAAATTGAGATTGCACAAGTGTATTTTGAAATATTGGTTTCCTGCAAAAACCTGCAGTTAGCAGTCTCAGATCTAGTTTACTTGTGGGGGCCCCTCAGGTATAAGAGAGGTGAAAAAGGTGGTTATAAATGACCAAGCTGATGCCACAATTCCTGGACGAGGAGCTGCAGCAGCAGCCTCATCTGCCACATCATCTGCTCCTTCCTCCTGAACTCCTTCATCCATACGACGCTCCTGAATAAAAGAACAGAAAAGGGATTTAGTATAAAAGAAAGAAAATACTACATACACACAATTATAATTAAAATTCCGATTACAAGTACTTAGCGTCAGGATTTTTTGGCACATGCAGTTTTCAGTACCAGAGTAATTTAAGTGTACTGTTTTTGTTAGTTTTGGATATAATAGGAATGGGTAAAGTATAATCAAAGGCAAACATTTTTTAGTCATGGATAGCATGGAAAGCTATTAGAACATCTGTTTTTATTGATTGAAAGGAGTACAGTAATGGAACAGATGTGCATGTTGGGTACAGTGATGGAACAACAGTTGGGGGTACAGTGGTAGGGTAAATGAGCAGGAGGGTACAGTGGTGGGAAAGATGTACAGGGGGTGCAGTAAAAGTTACTGAAATCTATTTCCAGCCAGCAGCTAAGGACATCAGTTTGTAGAAGAACACCTGGACAAATGCACCCTTCCTCCTCTTGTTTAATTTCTGCAGCAGGTACAACCCCACCCCCCCCCCCCCCCCCAAAGTTGTGAAGTTTGAGCCCGATTGCATTGGTGCTGATCCGAGGCATGAAGGTGCAAAAACAGGGAATTATCTGAGGTGTGACGGTGCAGGAAATGGGGTGATCGTAGGTATAAAGGTGCAGGAAGTAGGGTGATCTAAAGTGTGATGGTGCAGGAATCGGGGGTGATCTGAGGTGTGATGGTGCAGGAATCGGGGGTGATCTGAGGTGTGATGGTGCAGGAATCGGGGGTGATCCGAGGTAGAACGGTGCAGGAATCGGGGGTGATCCGAGGTAGAACGGTGCAGGAATCGGGGGTGATCTGAGGTGTGATGGTGCAGGAATCGGGGGTGATCTGAGGTGTGATGGTGCAGGAATCGGGGGTGATCTGAGGTGTGATGGTGCAGGAATCGGGGGTGATCTGAGGTGTGATGGTGCAGGAATCGGGGGTGATCTGAGGTGTGATGGTGCAGGAATCGGGGGTGATCTGAGGTGTGATGGTGCAGGAAACGGGGGTGATCTGAGGTGTGATGGTGCAGGAAACGGGGGTGATCTGAGGTGTGATGGTGCAGGAAACAGGGGTGATCTGAGGTGTGATGGTGCAGGAAACGGGGGTGATCTGAGGTGTGATGGTGCAGGAAACGGGGGTGATGTGAGGTGTGATGGTGCAGGAAACGGGGGTGATCTGAGGTGTGATGGTGCAGGAAACGGGGGTGATCTGAGGTGCGATGGTGCAGGAAACGGGGGTGATCTGAGGTGTGATGGTGCAGGAAACGGGGGTGATCTGAGGTGCGATGGTGCAGGAATCGGGAGTGATCAGAGGTGTGATGGTGAAAGAATTAGGACGATCTGCGGAGATTCAGGAAATGGGGCCTAATCTGATGTCTGGAGGTTCGGGAAATGGACTGAAGAACAAAAATTGCAGCTGATCTTGGGTGTGAAAGTGCGAGAACTGGGGTGATCCGAGATGTGAAATTGCAGGAATTGGGGCAAATTTGTAGTGTGAAGGTGCAGGAATTGGGGTGACCTGAGGTGTGAAGGTACAGAAAATTGGGTGACCTGAGGTGTGAAGGTACAGGAATTTGGGTGACCTGAGGTGTGAAGGTACAGGAATTTGGGTGACCTGAGGTGTGAAGGTACAGAAATTTGGGTGACCTGAGGTGTGAAGGTACAGAAATTTGGGTGACCTGAGGTGTGAAGGTACAGAAATTTGGGTGACCTGAGGTGTGAAGGTACAGAAATTTGGGTGACCTGAGGTGTGAAGGTACAGAAATTTGGGTGACCTGAGGTGTGAAGGTACAGAAATTTGGGTGACCTGAGGTGTGAAGGTACAGAAATTTGGGTGACCTGAGGTGTGAAGGTACAGAAATTTGGGTGACCTGAGGTGTGAAGGTACAGAAATTTGGGTGACCTGAGGTGTGAAGGTACAGAAATTTGGGTGACCTGAGGTGTGAAGGTACAGAAATTTGGGTGACCTGAGGTGTGAAGGTACAGACATTTGGGTGACCTAAGGTGTGAAGGTACAGAAATTTGGGTGACCTAAGGTGTGAAGGTACAGGAATTTGGGTGACCTGAGGTGTGAAGGTACAGGAATTGGGGCTGATCTGAGGTCTGGGAGCGCAGGAGCTGGGTTTGATCTGCGCTGTCAAAGGGCAGGACTGAGGACTGAAATTTCAGGATTCACTACTGGAAAAGCCAGTTTGCTTTTAAAGTCCTCTCAGCAAAAAATCTTTGGAGAAGTAAATGCCCTTTCAGGATTGGTCCAGTCCTCAAAGTGCATAACCAGTGCTTAAAGTGAACACCACACAAATCTTCTGCCTGTGAATAATATGCTCCAAGCTGTAGATTGTGTTTGTAAAGCCAAAAACCAGTGTAAATACACAAGGATACCTTTGGCTTGCCTTATCCATGAGGCTGGACCTATTAGAGTTTCAGGCTTTACCCAAGGGGGCTTTAGGGTGTGGGAACCATGGAAATGGACCACAGCCCTGGACCTGTATAGAAGCCTGAGGTTAAATACATAAGTTGTACTACCTGCCAAGGTGAGTGCCTAATACCAGCGCTCAAAGCAAACATTACAGGCTGGCCCTACAGGTACAAACCAAGGGGAACCAATCTGCAAACTCTAGCAAGAAAATTATTAACATAGAATGGGCAGGGTTATATTGTGTACTTTGGGAGTGGCCGTAGCATATCTTTTACTAGTGCCCAGTCACCTGAAGGGTACATAGCTGCATATAATCCATTGCCTAGGAATACAAGTCCTGTACTAAATGATAAGATAAAACTCTTAGCTTTACATACACTTTAAAATTAGGGTTATAGTTATTTACAATTAGGGTTACTATAGTTACTATGATTTGATGCTATTAAAGTTTTTATTATTGAAGTATTAGTGAAGTCTAGGGTTGGCTTAGGCCCCATTCACACTTGCGAATGGGGAAGGCTGCGATTATCCGCTGGGAACTGAGCTGGGTTTTGTCAAGCTGCAATTACCTGTGGGTGATTAGCAATGGACGCAGACTTCACAAGTGTAAAGTGGGCCTAAACGATTTAGCACTGTAGAGCAGCAGAATTATAAGGAGCTGGAGTTTTATACAACTCATTGGCTTTCAAACAAAATTCCAATACCAATTTTAGGTGGACTAAACTATTAAATCAATAAGAATATAACTTCTTAAACAGGGTATATGCGTTTTTATTTTTCAACCAAAAGGTTAAACGAAAAACAAAAAAAAAAACACCAACGCATCAACACAAATGATGCATATGCAGGCATCTCTTCTGTTTCGTTATTGTATCCTGACAGGGATATTGTATACAAATACAGAAATTAGCGCCGCAGTCATTGGCTGCAAGCGCTGATTAATTGCTTGTTTTCCAGCATGACCGACAGAAGCGAATCGTTACATTGGCTTCTTTTGAACAGACACACAACATTACACACATACCGAATGCCATCCGGTTGCTACTGAACCGGCTGACTTTCAGTACGTGTATACCCAGCTTTAGGGGTCATTGCGATCAGTAGAAGCCTTTGGCACATTATGCATACAATTTCCACAACTACCCACCATTTCCAAAAGCTCGTTGTTGTTCACTCTATCTTGATTCACATCTGCTGCATTGTCTCTTGCTTGTGGCAGGCCTTCTTCTTGTCTAAAAGGAAACCATCCAGCTTGGTGCCTACACATTGAAATGTAAAGGTTGCATTAGAAAACAAGCCCTACAACACACAAAGTCAAAGTTTTTTTTTTTTTTTTTTACAATAATGCATTCTCCGTCTTTATTTAATTTAGCTTTCAATTTATCTTTCCGTGCAATACAATATTGTTATACAGGGCAGGTAAGTATGACCTTGTTTTACCCCCCAAAAATGTATTTTAATATCACTCAGTATTTAAAAAGAGGGAAAAGGGTGGGGGGAGCATAATTACTAGAAATAATAATGATGATGTACATAGAATATGGAGGCTGCTATTGGAGAACTTGGCCTGAAAATAATTTGCCTGGCTGTCTCTGGCTTAATTTAATAACATAGAATAAGCATGCAAAAGGTCAAAACCTAATTTGTAGATTTGTTCTAGTTCAGTGTCTCAAAATGCTGAAGCTACCAAGTAGGAATCATTAAAAAATAATTTTCCTATGACCAGGGCGGTCAAAAAAACATGTACATGAATAGAACTTTCATCGGAAATTTCTTCTAATCATCAATTCTTCTAACCTCCATCTCAGCCCATGCTAAGGGGAAAGAAGGCACTGATGATTAAGCAGACCTGTATCAACCCCACTCTACATCAGCGTACTTAAACAAGAACAATACGAGTTGCTTATGGGCAAGGCTAGCTAGCCATACACATGTGGATTTCTCTCAATCAACCTGCTGGCTGGAAAGAGGAATACATCCACTAAACAGCATGGGTGGAGGAACCTCCAGTGCCTACTATTTTAATCAGACAGCTATAGTACCAGCCATTCCTGGTAAGGGAACAAGGCAGTGAAGACCTTCGACTTCACTCCTGGTTCCCTACTGCGCATACACAAGTTGTGCTGTGCGTTCTGAATGGTCCCTGCTGTCTTCTGGGACCTGTGTGTCTCCCAGAAGACAGTGAGGGGACATAGTAAAGTTTGCGGCACAATGTGCGGCGCTCTTTTGGCACAAGCGGAAATACCTGGATTTGGCAGGAATCTGTTCCCCCCTGAAAAGGTGCCAAATGTGACACCAGAGGGGGGAGGAATCAGCTGAAGTTCCATTTCTGGATGGACCTATGCTTTAAGTTCTCTCCACTAAAAAGATATTTACTTTTTTATACTTACATGTAAACAAGTATCATAGCCCCCATGACCATAACAAATCGACTGAATGATGAATAGAAGTAAACTATGCTAAGAAGAATAGCTGCTCGGGACACAGTGTAAATCCAATCAAGCCAATCGCGGTTAATCTCTTCTTCATTCATTACAGCGCCACCTTGAACATTCATTTGGACATTTTGGTTCACCTCTGGAGCAATGTTTGGGGCTGCTCTTGGAGGGTTTGTAGGAGGTCGATCTGAATGGATAATGGGAGTGGCAGCAGGTCCTTGGTTGGAAGCCACAGCTTGACTATAAAATAAAACAAATGGACATTAATCTTTAATACAATTCATATATTACCCATAACATTTTAATAAAATTCAAAGAGCAATAGTATGCAGTCAGTTGCAGATTTGAGCTACATCATATTGTTAAAATGTGAAAACAACAGGCTGTTATGTGTTGCTGCACTCTGAAAAGAAATGATAGAATACATTGCTAACTGCACGGTTATGACATAAACCTCTCAGTGCAAACAAAATGTGCAATATAAGGTGGAAGTTAAATTTAAAAAATACATACACACACACACACACACATACATATATATGTATATACACACACACACACCATACACAAATTTTTAAAAATACAATTGACACAAACTTTACATATATTCTAAAACACAGATGCAAATTCTGAATGACAAGAAACGCCAATCCGCTTTAAAAAAGACCTATGCACAAAAAAGACACAATGGGGAGAAGTAACAAAAAGGCATCCAAGGCCGCGTACACACGATCGGTCAAAACCGATGAAAACAGACTGAAGGACCATTTCATCGGTCCAAACCGATCGCGTGTGGGCCCCATCGGTCAGTTATCCTTCGGTCAAAAAAAAAAAAGAGAACCGATCGTTAGTATACAAAAGCCTCGGTTAAAAGGCCGCACATGCTCAGAATCAAGTCGACGCATGCTTGGAAGCATTGAACTTTGTTATTTTCAGTACGTCGTGTTAAAACACGCAAGCGTCACCACGCTTAAAGCGATAGTTCTTTTAACCGATGGTGTGTAGGCACATCAGACCATCAGTAAGCTTCATCGGTTAACCGATGAAAACGGTCCTTTGGACCGTTCTCATCGAATGGACTGATCGTGTGTACGCGGCCTAAGACACGTTTTATCCCATTTGGTGCAATTGCCCATAGCAACCACCTTCTATTTTTCTCGCACACATTAAAGAATGAAAATTGCAACGCAGATTGACTGCTCTACAGTAGAGAGATAGTTGGGGCATGGTCAGGATGTGAGAGAGACCAGTCACACACCAAGATCCTGCATTACTTTTAACTCATCCAATAGCAAATAATGATTGTGGTCTTGACAGTATGACACTGGAGGTATGTTCTGATGGCCATCCCCCCTCCCCTTCCACTGCAATACTCTACTATTCTAGAAAAACAAACCCCTTACGGCCCAGCCAAATTATTAATCATGGGCAAATTTAACACGTTCCTGTCACCTAACTTGGATAGGCCCACACCTTCTAAACATTTTTCTGGAGATCTCTGCCTGGGCCTTGGCAGCAAACCTGACTGGGGCTGGGAAATTAAAACCCTGCTTCAGAGTCTTGCTTTTCCACCTGTCAATAAACATCCTCTTGCATTGATATGGCCTTTACCAACCCCTCCCTCCCGGAGGTTCTTCATGAGGCCATTTACCTTCCTAGAGCCCCCTCTGACCATTGCCCCTCGTCTTAGTTCTTAGAACTTGTGTTGTGAGTCTCTATGGTGTCTGGGAGCGCAATGGATCTCTCACCCAGATATTGTAGAGAACACACATAAAATATTAAGGGTTATTGGGGATCGAAAGATGGGTATTCCTCTCCATTGTTTGGGACGCCTTAAAGGCATATATGAGAAGGCAGTATATTTCAACGGTTCCTGCTGTGAAGTTATACCAATCATCCACTACGCAACATCTTTGGAGTAGAGTGGAGGATCACACCGGCCTGTACGCCTCCTACCCTACTTATAAGGATTTTGATTTGCCCATGTCCACCAGGAGGGAGCTTCATCTTCATTTGGCCGAGGTTACAAAGTTGGACCTTTCTAAAAAAAACAGACAAACCTTATTTGAACACGGTGACAAGAATGGTAGAAAAAAACAACAACTTACTATTGCATGTAGTACTGTCGAGCATACATCTGCTGCCACCACATCATTTGCAAAGGACTGAAGACTGAATATGCTGGAAATACTGCTGGAGCTCCTTGTCCAGGAATAGGATTCCCAAAATGTCTGCAAAAAAATAATATCACGTTAATGCTCAGTATAATGAACGGTGATAAAAATGTAAAAGCGGTTTGGTAACAAGAGGTTAGACGGAGTCTGCTGAAGATGGACATACTTTCCCCCAACCAGAAAAAAAGGGTTAATAAAACATCACAACGTATAAAGAATTCTGTAGCAAATTCTAAATGCAATGCATTTTAATAATAAAAAACAATTCACACCAGTGTGTTATGCTAATGTGCACTGCCCTGCACTGAAAACAAATTAAAATGAATGTAGAACAAGCCCTACTTTTTTTCCTTTTTTTTTTTCTATAGACAAAAAATTATATAATGCACTGCAACACATAAAACGCAAAAGTAAAAAAAAATTCTTTAAAAAATAAATAAATAAATAAAGCTTAGGGGGGCGTGGCCGTCGATGGAAGGCTGAGGACATGCTTTTACTGAGCTCTGTGCCCTCACGACTCAGGCCATCTTCCCGTCCTCGCACACCTGCGATCCAAATGTCGGCCAGGGAAAGTTCGGCCACCTCCTCCCACTTAGGCGGCCGCCCATGTCTGCGAGGACACTGCAGACGAGCTCCGGATCCTCATCTGCTTTCTGTCACACACACACACAAGATGACAAAGGGAATCCAAAATGGAATCATCTCTCCGAACAAAATGCCCTTAAAAAAACAGAGTGCATAGAGTGGAGGGGCCGGGTGGGCGCCCTTGAGATGTTCTCTGTCGGGTTCATCATTATACCTTGAAGGAATAATTAATGCGAAAGGCATGGCTCTTAAGCCTAGTGGACTTTGACGATCTTCAATCCACCTGTACCTCTCTCGCAATACACTGTACATGCTGTGAGTGGTCCATCCCCTGCACGATTTCATACGACAAGCCAGAGCTACCTATACCTGGGACCACCCCTTGAGTGTCAAGGTGAGCCGCAGTGACAACAAATTTGCTTTGTCAGATACGGATCAACTCCCTGACTTCTTTCTCTTCTTTTGGCAAGACCCGGTCAATGTTCTGAACTGGCTGGACCCTCCAGATGACTTCCCAAGACTATTGGTCTTGGCTCTCTCCCACAATGCCGCAGACGTCCAAGGTCTAGATCTGCATCTTCTGACCCTAGAACACGCCTACGTCACCAGACGATTGACCTAGCTTTTCCATAATGAGTCATAAACTGGTCCTTCTTATACCTATTGCACCACAGGGGGGGTCACACCTGTTACCTTGAATTCCTGACAGGTTTGCCTTGGGAATGTTTTCCCACCTGTGATTTTCTCCTATTGACGCATGCCATCCAGACCATTTGTCGGACATTAATCGGTCAGAAGGTTTAATGGAAATCTGGATCCTTTCCTTGCACTTTGCTGGTGAAGCTATATCTGGCTGGGGTTTAGGAAGGACAGTAGAATTTTGCTGTTCTTACATATTGTTATGGGTTTTGTTTGGTACAAGATGGCACTGGACTTCACTATACCTTCTCCCTCCTATTTGCAGTACTGATGATGGTATAACTGCTGGTTATGCCTCTTTCCATTGAATAACTTTCCCTTCCACACAATTATATATGATTTGATTCTCCTGAAGAGAGTGTGGTTTGGAACTGTGCGAAGCCTCACATTTTAATTACAGGTCTTTCCTGCTGGAGCTGTGCCTTGTTTTGCTGTGGGCCACAGCAAAGCAAGGCACCCAGACTGACTTAATCCCCCGGGTATATTGATATACTGACTGCTTTGGGCTTTTGAGCCTCTTTCAGCACCGCGTCTGACTCCTCATGCAGTCTGGGACTCACAGAATTCCATAGGGTAGCCCCTGAACGGATATTTAATCACTTGACGACAAACCGCCGGCATTATACCGAGGAAGGTTGGCTCGTTCCCGCAAATCGCCGTAGCTGTAAGTCGGCCCTTTAAACAGCTATAGCAGGTGCGCGTACCTGATGCACAGCGGGGAAGCTGATGCGTGTGGCCCGGCAGCCACGATGTTCACTGACCACCCTGCTCCACAGACAGGCAGAAAGGTGATTTTTGAATGTAAACTAACAGATCCCTGTTCTGTTAGGGGAGTAGAGCGCGATTGTCTGTTCCTAGTGATTAGGAACAGTGATCTCTCTCCTTCTCCAGTCAGTACACTGCCCCCCACAGATAGAAACACGTCCCAGGGAACACATATAACCCCTTGATCGCCCCCTAGTGTTAAATCCTTCCCTGCCAGTGACATTTAATACAGTAATCAGCGCATTTTTATACCACTGATCACTGTTTACATGTCAATGGTCCCAAAAAAAAAAAAAAAATCAAAAGTGTCCAATCTGTCCGCAGTCCCACATAAAAAAAAAAAAAAAAAAAAAACACACACACACACACACACACACACCATTACTAGTAAAAAAAATTAAATAATAATAATGCCATAAATCTATTCCCTGTATTGTAGACGCTATAACTTTTGCGCAAACCAATCAATATACGTTTTGCAATTTTTTTACCAAAAATATGCAGAAGAAGAATACATATTGTCATAAACTGATAAAGAAATTAGAAAAAAAGTTAACCGCTCAGAGGTCCCAAGGAGCTAAAGCTGAAAGGTAGGATCCAACCCCTGGGTGCAGGCACTGCAATAGTATGCAAAATTGTGTGGAGAAAAACCGGGACGGCCGCACTCCAAAAAATGTTCCTTTATAATAAAACAGATCACAACATCAACATGTCACAGCAAAAAACAGAAAAGAGCTGACGCGTTTCACAACAAAAGACAGTGCTTATTCATAGCTATGAATAAGCACTGTATCTTGGTGTGAAACGCGTCAGCTCTTTTCTATTTTTTGCTGTGACATGATGTTGTGATCTGTTTTATTATAAAGGAACATTTTTTGGAGTGCGGCCGTCCCGGTTTTTCTCCACACAGTTTTGCAACTGATAAAGAAATATTTATTTTTTTTGGGATATTTACAATAGTAAAAAATATAGTTTTTAAGAAAATTGGCGGCCTCTTTTTTATAGCGCAAAAAATAAAAATCAGAGGTGATCGAATACAAACCAAAAGAAAGCTCCATTTGTGGGGGAAAAAAAAGGCGTCAATTTTGTTTGGGTACAGCGTTGTGTCAGTTAAAGCAATGCAGTGCCGTATCACAAAAAAATGGCCTGGTCATTAAGGGGGAAAATCTTCCGGTCCTTAAGTGGTTAACAGATGGTTCCACAGCACTAACCCATCTCAGAAAGCCAAGATTTTTCTATCGCTTTCCAAAAAAAACTCTCCCCATTGCATTTACAGTAGCCAACGTCTACCTACTAAATGTCAATCAAATCCCAATGGTTTTGCAGTACCTGAAGATCCTGTCTGGTTTCATGGAGGGTAAGTTCATCTCATAAGGGGATTTCAATATTCTTTTGGAGCTGCTTTTGGATTTATCAAACTTTGCAGTCCTCCATATCTTTTCCTAAACGAAGGGCCCTGAAACATGCTATTTACAACTTGCATATCATTGACGTCTGGAGGGTATTGTACCCCAAGTCTTAGAATTATGCTCAGGCGTTCAAGGATTTCTATCAGTCCCTATACAATATACCTGCTACCAAGTCTCCAAGTTCTCCCTTCACCTTGGATGAAGATAAGTAATCTTGGGTCACAGGGACCACGCTCCCTACTTTGGATAAATGACATAAATGATCTCGAAATGCCAATTTCTGAACATGAAGTCACAGAAGCCATAGCTACAACCCCAAATGGCAAGAGCCCAGGCCCTGGTGGCTTTACTACCAAATTGTATAACTTTTTTGCTCCCCTTCTCACCCCCTTTTTAACTAAAGTGTTTAATTCCTTGCCGGAGGGCTCAATGTTCCCTCCACAAACACCTGAAGCTTACATCTCCCTTATCCCAAAAGCTAAAGACCCAATCTTGTGTGCGAATTATAGCCCCATATCCTTGATAGGTGTCGATGTGTACATTTTCGATTAGGGTTTTAGCCAACATATTGCAGCCATTATTGCCCCATTTAATTCCCATGGACCAGGTTGGCTTTGTGAGCAGACATGAAGCAAGGGATAATACTCTAAAAAAAACCTTCTAGCTGATTATGCCCACACCTAAACATCCCCTTATGCCTTTTAACAGTCAATGCCGAGAAGGCATTCAACTGAGTTGATTGGCAATTCCTTTGTTTGTCCTTACAGCAGGTAGGGCTAGGCCCCCCATATGATTTTAAGGATAATGTCCCTTTATTCCTCTCCGTCTGCTAGGATCCACATAAACTGTTCTTTATCCTCAGAATTTTCTATCCATAATAGGATGCGACAAGGTTGCCCCTTGTTCCCCTCTCTATGTCCTTACTATGGAACATCTAGCTATTGCCCTGCAAAATAACCCTACTATTATGGTAATTACAGTGGGCCCTATCCATACTAAACTCACCCTCTTAGCAGATGGCCTCTTCTGTTTGTGACACAACTGCACATGTTCGTGCCCTCAATACTGCAGGAGTTCAAGAAATTTGGGATAGTAAGCAACTTTAAAATGAACTACAGTAAATCAGAAATCCTCAATATTTCATTGTCAAAGACGGTTCTACACCAACTTTCGACCACATTTCTTTTTAAGACCAGTTCCACTTCCATTTGTTATCTAGGAATCCACATACCAAGGGATCTACCCCAGCTTATTTCTGAAAACTTTATTCCCCTGCTCCTTATAAACCAAGCGGATTTATCACTATACGCATCCAGTGGCTAGGTAGGGTGAAAACTTTGAAAACGGATGGATTGCTCGGTTCCTTCATTTCAAACAACTCCTATCTATATACAGACCTCGTATTTCAGGAAGCTCCATCATATGTTTTTCCAATTCATCTGGAATGCGACCCATCCCAGAATACACTATAACCGTTATCTCTTCCGAAAGCCAGAGGAGGGGCTGGAGCCCCGGATGCATCCATATACCATAAGGCAGCGGTACTCACTCCTATACTGGACTGGTTTCGCCATTCCTCATCTAAACTTTGGGTTCAATTGGAAAGACATTTAAACTCAAAATCGATCTTTGTGCCCTCCCTTGGACCCCTTTCAATCCATTGTAGGGGCTCGTCGCTCCTTGGCGACATTACCCACCAGACTATTCAAATATGTGATGACTGACATCTTCTGGCGCCATAGCTAAACCGTTGGGGCCTATGACCCCTTTTTTGGGACCCTGACCTTCCCACCGGCTAAGCATGGGCGGGGTTTGGATCGTGGTGAAAGATCATAGATGACTTGAACAAGTTCTTCATGCAGACCCATCTAACAGATACCCCTTCTGGTCATCTTCCAGACACCCAACACAGTGGCTTTGGAGATGGCAAGTAATATCCTATATTTGTACCTTCCCCTCTCTATTGGACATTTTAAGATATGCTTCTGCAGAGCACCCCCCCCCCCCCCCAAATACATTTGTCTCCCAACTTTACATCTTATTGCTCAACGCTTCTTCTCCTGACCTCCCACCATACACACACACACACACACACCTGGGAATCAGAGCCGAGTCCCTATTTCCCTTGTCAAGTGGCATAAATGCTTTATTTTGACACATAGGCTCTCTTTAGCCACCAAGAAAGGAAAGGGTTTAAGTTGGTGACAAGATGGTACAGATGCCCCTCTAATGTACAACATATCAACCCGTCATTACCAAACACCTGTTTGTGATGTCTGATCTCCAAAGGTACCTGGCTCCACATCTGGTGGGATTGCCCTCCTATAAAGAAATTCTGGCAAACAATCTGACTTGAACTGCAAGCTGATGGCAACCTCTATTCAACCCTCTGCTGAGGTAGCCGTTTTGTCTATGCTCCCTGGACCTCTCAAAACTGTAAAGAAAGATATACTTCAACACTTGCTGGCCACGGCAAGGGTAGTGATTCCCTGACACTGGAGATTAACAATCATGGGGATTAGGCTACTGAAGTGGACCGTATTGGGGACCTGGAACGTCTGTTGGTTCAGTAAACTGGAAAGAATGAGCAATTTTCCCTCACCTGGACCTCATGGTCCAGGTTCTGTTATTCCTCCGAGTTTATCTCGTGGGCTGAAGGTGATCAGGCTGCCAATACCTCATAGCCTAATTAGAGTGTATATTATCCCTAGTCCTTCTGTCTTCTCTCCCTCTCCATTCCTTTCCTCTTTTTGATATATGCACCTTTAGATGCTCTTCAAGCAATCGTTCCGTAACATTTCTCCATCCCATTTTGACAGCATGTACTTCACAATATTTTTAATTATATTTGTTCATATGACACCCAATAGGTTGAAGTTGGTGCTTTGTACCTCTAAACTTGTCTTGTTTTTCTATGTTACAAATCATTGCTGCCTTTAAGATCTGCATTTCAGAGACAACCTTAGCTTCTGAGAACTTATACTCTCCATATGATACGTTATGTACAATACGCTTTGTTTACTTTCTCACTATGCTACTCTATATTGGTTAATTTGTCAATAAAATAAACAAAAAAATAAAAGTTCATTAAAGTTAATAAAAAAATTAAAAATAATATGGCACTGCACAGCGTACATTAAAACGCAACATGCTAATGCACGTCAATGTACATGCCTTTACCTGCACTTAATGAACACATTTTAAAGTGAATGGACTCTAAAGGATGGCATTAACCACTTAAGGACCGGCGCATGTACATATACATCGGCAGAATGGCACGTACCTGTACGTCCCTGCCTTGACGCGGGTCGGAACGGACCGCCCCCCCCCCCCCGGTACATGCGCCGGTCCCGGTGGATTCAGGAGCGATCGGTGACGAGGGGGCGGCTGTTCGTTTTTGTCTGCCCCCTCCGGATTGCTCCCAGCCAATGACAGTGTGCCACCCGCCCTCTTCCTGTGTAAACACAGGAAGGGGGAAGTGATGCCAGCTCTCCACTCAGCGGTATTTTCAACCGCCGCTGAGGAGAAGACATCACTTATAAGTCTGCACAACACTACACTGACACCAGCACACATAGGCACATTTTTTCCCCCCCGATCGCACCCCCCTGTCACAGTGTCACTGAATGCAGTGATAATATATGTACTGATCACTGCATTTAGTGTCAGTGTGACAGGCAGTTAGTGTTAGGTCCAGGGTAGCCCCCGTACCCCCCTTAATAAAGTTTTAACCCCTTGATCACCGCCCTAGTTAACCGTTTCACTCCCTATTGCCAGTGTCACTAAGCGATCATTTTTCTGATCGCTGTATTAGTGTCACTGTTGCCGCTATGGAGCTAGTTTTTTTTTTATTGTGATTTTTTTTTTTTTACTAAAGAAATATTGTTTTTTTTTCAAAAATGTCGCTCTATTTTTGTTTATAGCGCAAAAAATCGCAGAGGTGATCAAATACCATCAAAAGAAAGCTCTATTTGTGGGAAGAAAAGGACGCAAATTTTGTTTGGGAGCCACGTCGCACGACCGCGCAATTGTCTGTTAAAGCGTCGCAGTGCCGAATTGTAAAAACGCATCTGGGCATTTAGCAGCATATTGGTCCAGGTCTTAAGTGGTTAATAACATTTTTGTTCATGAGAATATCGTTTTTAGATGACATTCTAAAGCACACTATAGTGCTGAGGAAGAGACCGTCTGTCTATTATACTACAGAATTCACTGGGCAGTGAGGTCAAACTCTGGTGTCTATTGGACTACACAAGATAAATCCATTGGGAAGTTAGAGTATGAGAATTAAAGTTGTTAGTTCAATGTCTAAAGCATGACTGAAGAATTCATTTTGTGACTTATCTTTTGCAAAAAAATATTAATAATAATAATACACAAATAAAAGCTAAGTGAAGTTATACAGCCGATTTCACAAATCCTAACTTACTGCTGTCTGTTGTATGAAAAATAGTCATGCATGGTATTGGTGGATGTGTGTGGATGGCGGTGTCTCAGGCTCTCCTCGTTTCTATGGTTCGATGATGTGGACGGCATATCCTGACTTGTAGATACAGGGGAAGCGGATCCTGAGTGCTCTGAGCCCTAAAAGAAAAAGAAGAAAAAATAGAATGAAAAATGTTGGGTCAGAATTAACTTATAGTCTGCAAGATTTATAAAGAAAAAACTTGACACATATAAACCAGAGAAAATGGCCCATAAACCTGCATGCAACAATTCCTTAAAGGTGAACTACTTGCAATGTTGCGCTTACCTTTTATGTTCATGTACAAATATGCCATCAGGTGGCAAAAACACCCGGCAGCGGTTTTTATATTGCCACTTGTTGCCCAAAGACATACAGTCATCGTATGCTATTCTTACCATCCTAGTTCTGAAAAAACTATATAATGTTTAGTAGGCTGACAGAGACTGTATTAAATGGCATTAAAAAGGTCCATTTGCCATTTAAAACCATAATAAATACTGTATTTATCAGCGTATAACACGCACTTTTTTCCCCCTTAAAATCAGGGGGAAATCATAGTGTTATACGCCGAACGGCTGCCTCAGAGGGAACAAGCGCAAAAATAGACAGAGCCGAGTGTACTCGCCAAGTCACGCCAAGTCCCGCCTCTGGACCGGTGTTATGTCCATGATAGGAGGCGGATCTGCGAGACAAGCCAAGCTCCATATCTTGGCGGCACTCGTTAGCCTCACTCTATTTATACATCTGCACATCCTCAGTGATTTCTCTGTGCTGCCCACCGATTAACCTACCAAAGAAAAAACGCCTATAAAATTTTACTGAAGAGAATGTAAACCATTCTTTAAATAGTAAAAAAAAATAAAAATATTTTTCTACTCTGACAAGATGGTGTCTGTGAATCTATCAGAATTATTTGTGTATATGATAAAACAATCAATCAGAATACAAAGCCCAACTACAGTGTAGTAGTGTTTCAGCAGATATGGCAGATGTGTGAGCAAGGCTACAGATGGACACTGTTGGGCAAGGCTGCAGATAGACACTGATAAGGCTGCATTGATGGGCATTTAAAATGTAATTTTTTTTCCTTAAACTTCCCTCCAAAACTTAAATAAATAAATGTATGTATTGTGTAACAAAGGAATATGCAATGATAAGTATCGTAATGACTCCCTTGCCACACTCGTAAATATTTGAGAACAAAAGGAAAACAGCTAAAGGTTCAGGCTTTAAAGCTAATTTGGACCACATAAATTGTAAAAAAAATATACCCTATATACTTGAGTATAAACCGAGTTTTTCAGCACTTTTTTTGTGCTAAAAATGCCCCCCTCGGCTTATAGTCAAGTCACCTTTTTGCGCCTGATCTCCCAGACTTTGGGGACCCGGAACTTGGCACACATATAGCCCCATTTCTCCTCAACAAGTGCGCAAAGTTTGTTGTCTGGGGAGCACCTATTTTTCAAACCCGGGCACCCCTTCCATAGACTCCCATGTTAAACATTAGTCTAGTCATGGGCACAGCGAGGCATGGGCACAGTGAGGCATGGACACAGCGAGGCACAGTGAGGCATGCAGATGGACACCCTACTCTTATACTCAAGTCAATATGTTTTCCCATTTTTTTGTGGTAAAATGAGGTGCCTTGGCTTATACTCGAGTATATACGTTATATATTTTTTGTACAGAACAATATAAAAACATTGCAATAGCAAGACAAAAAGACATTCCATCACATATGTGTAGAATACAGGACGCAATGGTCAAATATTGTAAAAAAAAAATTTTTTTACACTGCATCACATGAGTGTGCCCCTCACTCATTTGATATGGTGTAAAAAAAACAAAAACACAATATTCAGCCATTGCGACCTGTATTCTACACATATGTGATGGAATGTTTTTAATTTCTATGTCTTTGTGTCTTGCTATTGCAATTTTTTTTATTGTTATGTACAAATAAAAATATATAATTTTTTACAATCTATGTGGTCCAAATTGCCTTTAAAGTCTGAACCATTAGCAGTTTTCCCTTGTTCTCAAAGAAATATGCAAATCATTTTTCTTTACAAATAAGTAAGATGAAGCTAGATCAAAAGACATGAGGTGACTGATCTGCTTAGGGTGACACGTACAACCCTCTAAAGCCCCGTACACACGGTCGGACATCCAACAAAACTTCCCTTGGATTTTTGTCCTAATTGATTTGTCCGATCACACCCATAGCATACACACGCTCGGACTTTTCTGCAAACTTTTCTAAAACTTTCCCATCATCACGTGGTTGTTCTTCTCTTTTCTGCTCTTTACTGCCACCCTTTGGTTAACTTCTGCTATTGTTGGTTGATTTTAACATTGGTTCTGAGCATGCGCATTTGTAATTTGTCCAAAAGTCCGATGGTTTGCTGTACACACGATCGGACTTTGCACCATCGGACTTTTGTTGCCTGAAAGTTGGTCCGTTCGCAGACCCAACTTTTTGTCCGATGAAAGCCAAAAAAGTTGGTCCGATGGAACGTACACACGGTCGGACAAATGCGAAAAGTGTCGGATTTTGATGTTGGTTGGGCAAAAGTCAGACCGTGTGTAAGGGGCTTTAGCCTGAGGCCAGCCTAAAACGGTCGCTGATAAGTATTGCCTGGAACAATGGCACTAAATGACTACATATAATACAAACTGTGCAAGGCAAAATATGCCTTAGGCCCCTTCCACACAAGACAAACTCCACCTGCTCAGCGGGGAATCTGTCCGCTGATCCCTGCTGAGCAGGTGGATGGCTGATCCGTGTCCATTGTGCTTATGCAGAGCGGACACAGACACAGCCTACTCTCCTTTATGGGTTGTTGGATGCAAATGGGTGCCTGTCCACTTACACCCAACTGCCATCCAATTTGATTCGCTAGACAGATGGGGTACGCAATCTATACGTTTTTAGTTGATCGGATTGGATGTCAGCGGGTGTGAAAACAGACACATTTGTTTGCATCCGCAGCTCCATAGAGGATAATGGAGGGTTTAATCAGGTCCACCTGAGAAACTGACCCGATCGGTCCATCTATGTGAAGGGGGCATTATACAGAAACTGCAAAAATAAAAGAGATGCTATGGGAAATTTAGTAATGCCCCAACACATTTCTTGTGACATAGCCCATTTAGGATGGCATGCGCCAGATTTCAAAAATCCCTGTCGCCGGTTTCTGTAGCTATTACTGCACCAAATTTAAAAATGATTAGCTACAGTTCATAGAAAAATTAAACTTAAGGTAAATAAGACCAACTTAGTTGGTCTCAATTAAGCCGATTTCGGCCACTGCTAGACCAGCCGTGATTCGAATCGTGTATAGCTGGCCTAAGTTTGTGTTCAGAGACAGGCAGAATACCTGTCTCTATAAGCTCCTTAGCAGCCGGCATATTTGCTGCTGCTACCTCCTCTGCTTCCCACCTCTCACTGGTTGTAAGAACGCTGTCAACTTCACAGCTGACAGCCTCCTAGCAACCAGTGTTGCTGACAGTAGGAGGAGCCTAATGGGAAAGCTGAAGGACTAGTTCCCCATTAGGTCCGCTCTTCCCTTGTGATTTACTGCAGGCAGTGGTGAATTATATAGAGAACAGCAGGCTGCATATTGGCTATGGACCCACCCATTGCTTGCTGTTAATCATAAGGGGAGCAGACCTCATGGGATCAGTATCACTGAATTCTCGACAGGCCTCGTCTACCCAACTTTAAAAATCCTCAGTTGCTGCACTGTGTGGTTGACAGGTGCAGCAAATGGGAGGGAGCTCAGCTGTAAGGAGGATGGCGTGTCCATATGGACACCCTGGTCTCAGTACACCTCTCCACCAAAAGGTACATAAATCGGTAACCTCAATATTTTTTGAACAGTCACGATGAGTGTCATAGCTGTATCCAAGAGACATTTTACTTATTTTTACAGAACAATGTGCAGTGCAAGAATTTTGAATGTAAAACAGGAAAAAAAATTAAAAAATTCCACTGGACTTAAAGCGGAGCTCCAGTCTCCTAAGCACCTCTGTGATTCCTAGTACTTGTACTTATCCTAGTACTTATCATTTGGATAAAAGCATCCTCATACATGTTACTTTTGTTGTATGTCTTTATGCTTCTCCTTCTGGAGACAAATAAAAACTTTTCTGTTAAAAAAAATAAAAAAAATATGCAATTTCTTACATGAACTCGTTAGCAGGCAGGGGCCATCAAGTATGTGGGCATCTGAAGCCAGCTCCTGTGTTTTTCCGGGATTCAGAAATCTCGTGGCTCTCTCTATTCCCGACAGGTTGCCATAGCAATGGCGGCAGCAGTAAAAGTTACCGCCCTGTTGCTATAGCAACCTGTCAATCATGATATCCCGGTCCCCCCGCGCGCAATTTCCAGTCTTGAAATAACGCAAGATTTCGTCACTAGGCGATTCGCAAGGACTCCTGGGATACATGACGCTGCTATTGACGTAATCGCCTCTGCGATTTGTATGAAGAAATAGGTATTTACAAGCAAAATAAAGGATAAAAATTGTCCATTGTCAAACTTATGAGCTAGGGGCATGCAAACAGACAAAGTAAAAAAAATGGGTGGAACTCCGCGTTGAGGACTTGTCAGTCAGCAAATGGTTCAAAGGACTGGTAAAAAAAAAAAAAAAAAACTCTGATACCTGGACCAAAAAAAAAGGTGCTAAGCAAAGCCCCCCCCAAAAATGAAAGGGGTTGCCTTCCTCTAAGGCCGCGTACACACAATCAAATTAATCTGCTGAAACTGGTCCGACGGACCGTTTCAGCAGACATCTCTGATCGTGTGTACGGGCTAGCGGACATGTTTTCCCAGCGGACAAACTTCAAAGCATGCTTTGAAATTTGTCACCCGGAGACATGTCCGGATATGTCCACTGGTTAGTACACTAACCAGCGGACAGAAATCTCCGGGCATGCGTCGAATTGATTCGACGCATGCGTGGAAGGATTTCACTTCCTCGTTTGGTGACGTGGCGGCGTCAACGTCACCGCGTTCCCTGGCTGAGGGGATTTTCATTCCGATGGTGTGTACACACCGTCGGACCAAAATTCAGAGGGGACATGACCGCTGGAAACGGTCCGCCGGACATGTTTCAGCGGACATGTCCCTCCGTGTGTACGCGGCCTAAGTGTCCCCGTTCTCAACTGAGGAGATAGCTGAACCACGAACCAGTAAAAGGGGACCAACATGGCAGCTGGGTGTACAATAGCATATTTTAACCAATTACAATAAAATTTGGCCTTTTGGATCTATGAAAAGCAAGCTTTACTCTAAGTGAAGCTACAGAATTTTTCAGAGCTATGCAAGTTAATAAATCTACATCATGTTAATGAACTTTTTAGGGGGATGTAAACAGATACTGTTAATCAATTACACTCACAGCTCCATACTTACTGATTTACTGCTGGTGCTTGCAGCTCTAGCATTTTCTCTGCTGGTGCTTGGTTTAGGGGAGTTAGGAGGCGTCCTGGAGGCACATACTAAATGAACCATGTGATATTCATCTTGCTAAAAGACAAAGCACAAAAGAACAGTTTGTATGCGATGCATAAACAGTTTAATGCTATTCCATGATAAAAGCTCCAAAATCATTTACAACTTGGGCTTTATTTTTGTCTCTGAAGAAGATTTATTATGTAAGGGACTCATAATAAAATGATTCCATCCCTTGGAAGGGTTTTATTCTCACCGGCCATCAAATCACAATTGATTTCATTGTTTTCGGACTCAGATCAACAGAATAACAACAAAAAAATCATGACAAGGTGAAAACATAGCTCTGCAAAGTGATAGAAATTAACCACTTGCCCACTGGCAACTTTTACCCCCCTTACACGGTCATGCAACACTGTACCCAAACATAATTTTTATTATTTATTTTTTTCACACAAATAGAGTTTTCTTTTGTTGGCATTTAATTACCGTTTTTTTTATTTTTTTTTGCTAAATAAACAAATAAAGACCAACATTTTTGAAAAATAAATAAAAATAAAAACTTTTTGATAGTTTTACAATTTGGCTCTTTACCTCAATCTGTGGTAAGCAGTGTCCCTCTGGACACTGACCAGGGCGTGCTTCTCACGTCCCCCAGCTGGAGCGATCACAGGAGGCTGTCATATGACGGCCTCTCAGAACAGCCATGCTGTAGCTGTCATTGGGGCTATAGCGTGGTTGGCAAGTGGATATATATCGCTTTCTTTATATAATTTTGGAACAGCGCAGCACCAACTCCCACTTTAAATTTACTTCTTAATGGGTAAGGTTTGTGCTGCAGCAGTTCACTTTCCTCTTCCCACACACAGTAGCGCAGGAATAACTATATATTCTAGATAGATAGAGAGAGATACACACACATACATACACACACACACACATACATACATACATACATACACACACACACACACACGTTTTGAAAACCTTTCCCTGTTCTGACCAGTCTCAAAACAACTACCTCTCCATTTGCAGCTGTGTCTCCTTCAGCTAGTCTGCTGCTAAAAAGGCCACCCTTGTGTGCGTGCTCCCAGTCAGGGCTGTGTGCCTCAATACAAACACCCAGCGCCCAGCAAGTCCCACCACTCCTCCCTCCTCCCAGTAAGTTGACTGACAGCTCCAGAAGCCTATTGCTCCTCTACAAGGGAAAAGGCACAGATCGACCTGGCGGCGGTGACAATGGACAGTGGGTGTTTGGGGACAGGGGAGGTTATAAATATACTGGGCTATTTCTTATCATAATGCATTAATGTAACAAAAAAAAATTCTTTAGTATTACTTTACGATGGATAAGAAAAAAACTACATCATAAGCATACACTCTCTTTGAATTTGAGTTGAAGCACCTTTGGCAGACTGCCCCATTTTTTTTCTTGCTGCATTGGAATCATGAATGAAAATGTTTACATATATATATATATAAAAACACAACATTCCCCTCTGTATGATCTATGTACATTGCAGGGATTTTAACAAACTTTTTTGGCAGATTCCAACCATTTATTATTTCGAAGGAATTGCTGTTTGTCTGTATCCATGTGCAAAGTGAATCTGTATAGGACTGGTTATTGGAATACTGTATATTACGTGACCAATTCAGAAAAAGATTGTGCTTAGTGAAGTTAGTTTTTAAAGCCCAGGGAAAGTCGCACATTGTCTTTTTAGGCTCAGTTGACATATATGCGAATACGATAAATATACTGCATCCGATTTGCGTAACATGTGAACCGGACCGGCTTTCAATGGAGCTGGTTCACATATGTCCAGAACGGCTACGGTCTGTTTTGGGTTCAGTTTAGGTGCAGATTAAAGTAAAACTTTGCACCTGAACCGGTGAACAAAACCGCATCGGACTCCGCACTGCAAACCGCAGCCGGATATGTGCGAACCTAGCCTTAAAGTCCTATACCATCTTATGCTGTAACAAAGTGTTAATAAACCCACAACAGTAAAATTAGTCAGGACATGCAGTAAAGCATGCTTGTTATACTCACTGTGGAATCTAAAGGGCTAATCCTCTGCATTGTGTAAAAAGGCTGTTTGATCCAGTCTTCTCTGATCCTTCCCTTTTTCCATGGTCTCAAATTCATCTCCTGACAGTACAGAGCCTTGGGGGCACGCTGCACATGCACATTTTGGTGTATGTTGCTAGAGTTTTTTTTCTTGGGGAGTGTGCATGTGATCAGCATAGGCAAATCAGTACAGCCCACAGAGGACCAGGGGTCCTGCAGCCTCTTAGGACAATCAGGGGAGAATGAAAATTCTTCCTACAAGCTTTAGTTGGATTGGATTCTGTTGTGGATGGCACTAGAGCGTGCATAAAACCCCTGTGAGAAGATTGCTACAGTAAAGCAATTTTGCAGTAGGGATGGACCTGCACTGCAAGGGTTAACTGCTAATTTATTTACTTACCAATCCTCCACTTAGTTGTCTCCTTCACACTGCTAGTCCGGTCCCTGCAGCTTCTTCCCCCCTGTACTCCGACTGTCTAGGGTCTTCTGATGTCATCAACCATTGTCCTGCATTAGACGTGAGGAAGCTGAGGGACAGTCCACTGCCAGAGCAGAGGATCAGGTAAGTAAAATTGCTTTCACATCCCCCTAGACTACCACGGATAAGAAAAATATGAAGTAATCACCCTATTAAATCGCCTAGGGCACAATAATCACGAGTACTGAAATATTTCTAATCACCTCTACTGATGCATCCCAAAAAAAAAATATTAAATTCAACTTTGCCAACACAAGTCTCCCCATCTGCCATACAGAGGGGGTTAATCCCATGACAGCAATGCAAACACTTAAAGTGTGCAATAATCTTACACTGATAATATACTTACTTTCCTGAGAACATCTTTCAATTGCAGGTGATCAAGGAGGAGTTTACCAGAATATACAAGTCGCTGATCCTTGGTTAACTAAGAAGAAATAAAGTAATTTTAAAGTACAAAAGTAATGCTTACTGTTCACACCAGTTGTGCTTTCCTTATTTTGAAGTACATCACCAAACACAGGGTAGTTCTTACTCATGGCTAATTGGGTATGCTGCCATCTACAAGTGAATGGTCACAGTCAGCCCTCAAAATTACACTTGCCTGCTTGCATTTTGCGAGTAAATTTTGGAGGGCTGGCGAGTGTGGGCTGCTTGGGAGCAGGGGGGGTAGACATTGGGGAGGCTGCATTTTTGGGCACGGATAAAGTTGTTGTTTATATTTATTTTTATAACTTAATTCTACATAAAACATTTAGGTGTAATTTCATGAGATTTATGAGGGCGTGTCTAGGGGTGGGATTAGGGGGCGGAACATGGTAGGGGTTGGGCGGGGCAACTGGTGGCGAGTATGCCTTGAGGCCTGGCTAGTAGCTCAGGACTTGAAATTTTGAGCCCTGGTCACAGTGGCAAAAAAAAGAATCAGGAAATGCCCACCCAAGCATAACCCTCCCACTCGGCTAAGCCTCAGTTTTGTAGCAAGTAATGAGAAACAAAGCAAAGATGGGAGGGATCCCTGTGAGATGTGATATACTCCCAGAAAAAGGATTTTACAGGTAAACTAAAAATACTACTTTCCTAACAGTGCATCACAGGGCAGATCTTATTTAGGACTACTTAGGATGTCCCCAAACACGGATCATGAGGACTGTGCAACAAGGCCAACAAGCTCAAAACAAAAATAGACCAAAACCTGACTACCATGCCACCTGCAAGACTTCAAAGCTGGTATTTGCAGAGGCGTGAACATCTACCCGGTAGAACCTAGTAAGGGTGTGAAGAGAAAACCAGGTAGCACCCTTACACACCTGAACAAAAGGGAAAGACAACCGCTCCAGGTGAGCTCCAGGCAATCAATGTCCGTTTAGAACCCAGGCAGGTGCCGGCAATGCACTAGGCAATCAGAAGAAGAGGTTTTGGACAGCCGCACTCAAAAATAGGTAAAATTCAAAAATAGCCCTTTATTGTGGTAAAATAAATTGATGCACTACAAAGAAAGCATACAGTGGGAACAAAAACAATAACATAGCTATGACTAAGCATTGAAGCTCAATGCGAAACGCGTCAATTGTTTTTTGTTCCCACTGTATGCTTTCTTTGTAGTGCATCCATTTATTTTACCACAATAAAGGGCTATTTTTGAGTGCGGCTGTCCAAAACCTCTTCTTCTGACACCTGAACAAAAGCCTGGGGTGGGCTATGGAAAGAATATTGTTCATAATCCCAAGGCTGAGATGTCAGAACATGAAGTTCTGCCCAAGACAATGTCAGGTCTGCTTCTTCCTGACTTTTTGTCCCTCCTTAAAGGGGTTGTAAAGCAGTCGGACAATGCCATATCAACCATAAAAGGGGTTGTAAAGGTTTGTTTTTTATTTTCTAAATAGGTTCCTTTAAGGTAGTGCATTGTTGGTTAACTTACCTTTTCCTTCGATTTCCCTTCTAAAATGTTTTTTTTTCTTTGTCTGAATTTCTCAATTTCCATTTCTCCTTAGTAAAGTTGCAACCATCATCCGAGCAGTGGTTAGTCAGCCAGAACAACTTACTGAGGAGGAACAGGAAGTGAGAGATTCAGGCAATTAAAACAAAGAAAAAAAACATTTATATGGGAAATCGAAGGAAAAGGTAAGTGAACCAACAATGTACTAGCTTAAAGGAACCTATTTAAAAAATAAAAAACAAACCTTTACAACCCCTTTAATGGTTGATATGGCATTGTCCGACTGCTCCCTGATGGAAAGACGGCAAAGGTTAGCAGACCAGGAAGAATTTTCTGATATCCAGGATCTGCATGGATATCCACCGCTGCAGGGCCAACCTGGCCTTTGCAATGCTTTTGCAGGTCCAAGGACTCCTGACATTTGTTTCACAGGATTTTGATTTGAAGAGCTCTGGAAAGGAACTAGGTATATGGGACCACATAAAAAAGGCAGCTACCATTTTCCCCAGTTAAGGGACTTTACAATGACCTCAAACTCCACCTGAGATCAAAGAGGCAGTAAATTTGTCTGTGTCGTGTTAAGGATTAAAGCGGAGTTCAATTTTTTTTATTAAAAAAGTCAGCAGCTACAAATACTGCAGCTGCTGACTTTTAATATATGGACACTCACCTGTCCATGGTGCCCGTGATGTCGGGTCCCGAAGCCAATTTGTCCCTCGGTTCTCAGGTGCTGCTGCCGCCATCTTCGGTAAGGGAATCAGGAAGTGAAGCCTTGTGGCTTCACTTCCCGATTCTCTTCTGCGCATGTACGACTCGTGCTGCGGGATCCCACTGGTCCCTTCTGGCTTCTGGGACCTGTGTGTCTTCCAGAAGACAGCGGGGGGGACGTAGTAGGTGTCGGACGTGGCGTAGGTCACCAAAGTGATCTATGCCTGGATTTGGGAGCAAATACCTGTATTACACAGGTATCTGCTCCCTCCTCCCCCTGAAAAGTGCCAAATGTGACACCGGAGGGGGGGGGGGGGGATTCCAAAAAGCGGAAGTTCCATTTTGGGTGGAACTCCACTTTAAGCATGAGTACTCCAAGCGGTTCAGCATCCAACAGAACCTTTCCAGAACCTGTATTATCTGTTGGAAATTTGAGGTCATATTCAGAACCGATAGCTCCTTGAAAAGTAGGTTGTCCAGGTACCCCACAATGGGGTTCCCCTAGGTCCTAAACAACACCAGAAACAAAGCTAGCACCTTGTAAACATTATAGGGGTCATGGGCAGGCCAAAGGGTAATGCCAAACTGATAGTGATGATCCTCTACTGGAAATTGCAGAAATCGTGGGTGAAGCTGAACAATTGAGATGTGTAGGTGGGCATGCTTGATATCCACTGATGCCAGGAATTTCCTTGATGAAGTCAAGCAATCACTGACTGGGTGGATTCCGTCCTGAATGTTTCTGCCTTTAGAAAACCCTCTCTCTCCTATACGGATGCCATAACCCCTGGGACATCACCCTTTCCCGAGCTGCAAGAAAAATAAAAAAGGCTTTTTGTTGTGGTCTTGAAAATACCGTTTGGCGCAGTAAGAGGGAAGGCAGTGAAAATCCTAGCTTGTAACCTCTGGACACCATGCTGCAAATACAGATCTCTGTTACTTTATGAGCCAAAGGTGGCTGCAAAGGTTTGCTGTGTACAAAAGAAACTCTTCTTAGATTCTAAAGGCAGTACTGTTTTTTGACCCGTTGCCTCCTTCTAGCATGCTTTTCAGCCTGTGTAAAGCAATTGGCTTGCTGAAGATAGTAAGTCTTTGATACCCAATAGGGAGTGGCCACCCAGCTAAAAAGTATCAGCACAAGCCAGGTGACCTATGTGGCAGTCACCCAGAATGAAAAAGTGTCCCAGATACTTGTTGTGCCCTTGGCATGGATGTACTATAGGCTTATGTGCTGTTATGGGGTTGTGACAAAGTAGCTGAGCTGTTGTTGCTGTAGGAGTTTGTGAATGCATGTGTTAGTGTGCCTTGCCTGCAAGAAGCACCGTAACTAGCCCCAATGCATAGGTAAACTTTTCAGGAAAAGACTGCTACCTGCTCCACCATATACAGAGACACTAACCACTCCATACTACAAGGCCTTTAGGGACTTGACTCATCAATGGACAGCATTACATGCTAGCGTCAAAATAGAGTCCCATTTGCCTGCTGGCAATAGCGATTGATCCAGATGAAATCCTTCTCTACCCCAGAAGGGGCATTCAGAATAGGCTAAAAGTAAGGGACTATGTCTACGATAAAAGATTTTCAGATAGATATCTGTAGGCTCATCCATCATCTTTGCTAAATGCTGAGGCTTAGCTGAGTTAGGAGAGGCTATGAATAAGAAGAAGTCCTACATTTTTTTGGGCAGTGTTCATTCCTGAAGGTGCCACCATAAGCCAAGTAATCATGAATATGAACTGCCCAGTGTTCTGTGATGTACAGGTAAGAAAATACATTGAACAACATTTTCCTTGACTTGCTAAACTTAACAAACACAATACCAAATAGTTTTACTTGGGGAACATCTGCATTTTGTGTATTAAAAAAGGTATGTGGCATAACAGCATCATGTTTAACTTCTAAAAAGTTAAGTCAGAGTTTTCATTAAAGGAAAAGTAAACCTTTGGAACATGTTGCATATGTTGAACATGTTGCACCTGTATTTAGGGTGCAACATGTTTCAGTATCTGCCCCGCTCACCCCCTCACGCCTTCCCCCCCCTACAGTGAGCTGTGCACAGACAGTTCATTGTAGCAATTTGGCAATGCTTATGCCGAGTGACGGCATCTCGGCTCAGCCAATAAAAGTGGCCAGCAATTGAGACCCAGAAGCTGACATCTTCAGGTGGCTGGCAGCTACCTCATATTGCTGGACTAAAAGGCAAGTATAATTCCACTTTAAGATGAGCAGTTAACCACTTCAGCCCCGGAAGGATTTACCCCCTTCCTGACCAGAGCACTTTTTGTGATTCGGCACTGCGTTGCTTTAACTGACAATTGCGCGGTCGTGCGACGTGGCTCCCAAACAAAATTGGCGTCCTTTTTTTCCCACAAATAGAGCTTTCTTTTGGTGGTATTTGATCATCTCTGCGGTTTTTATTTTTTGCGCTATAAACAAAAATAGAGCGACTATTTTGAAAAAAATGCAATATTTTTTACATTTTGCTATAATAAATATCCCCAAAAAATATCTAAAAAAAACATTTTTTTTCCTCAGTTAAGGCCGATACATATTCTTCTACATATTTTTCGTTAAAAAAATAAATAAAAAATAAATCGCAATTAGCGTTTATTAATTGGTTTGCACAAAATGTATAGCGTTTACAAAAAAAGGGGGTAGTTTTATGGCATTTTTATTAATATTTTTTTTTACTAGTAATGGCGGCGATCAGCGTTTTTTTTTCAGCACCGAGACATTATGGCGGACACATCGGACAATTTTGACACATTTTTGGGACCATTGGCATTTTTATAGCGATCAATGCTATAAAAATGCATTGGATTACTATAAAAATGCCATTGGCAGTGAAGGGGTTAACACTAGGGGGCAGGGAAGGGGTTAAGTGTGTTCTAACTGTATGGGGGGGGGTGGCGTCACTAGGGGTAATCACTGATCTTCTGTTCATACATTGTATGAACAGAAGATCAGCGTTTCCCCCGCTGACAGGAATGAGAGCTATGTGTTTACACACATAGCTCTCGTTCCCCGCTCTGTAACGAACGAGCGCGCGTGCGTGCGTTCGTTCCCGGCGGCGATCGCGCCCGCCGGGCACGCGCGGGACTCGGGGGGCGCGCGGGCCGCCAGCGGTGCCCATGTGCCCCCTAGCGACCGAAAAAGATAGGACGTAGAGCTACGTGCTCTCGCCCAGCAGTGCCACCGTCTCACCGTATAACTGCGGTGGGCGGTGGGCAAGCAGTTAAAGTATATCTAAATACTAGTGTTCCATATTGGATGGGGTAGGGGGAAAGGTTAAAACCACTGTTAAAATTATAACCTGGCTGATGCCTTTGGCTTAGCAATTTCATCCTTTCATTTCACAGAAATTGACACTTCCAGTGACCAGTTTAGGAGTCCCACATGGTCTTCGTGAACTGCCATACTTTGGTAATCAAATGATTAACTCAGAACTTGCATCAAGCTTAGAGTTCAGCTGTCACCCTCACTATCAACTAAGTCAGTCTCAACAGAGGCAAAATCTATGGACCACAAAAGTGGGTCACTTGGTCTTTTTTTGCTTTTACTCTTATGTGCCCAGTTGGCACTGTACTGCACAATAGTCCTGAATCTTAGAGAGCCAGGCGGAAAGTTGTCAGCCAAACAGCAGGTGCATTAAATCAGATGTCGTCACTGTTTGAGCAGTTAGCAAGGGAAATTCCTCTATCCATGTTGTTTAGTATGGAGGGTGGAATCAATAGTCACACACTGCAAAATTCTACACAGGCTGTGTGAGGAAAATCTTGCAGAGTATGACCAGCTCAAATCAGAATACAGGGGAGGACTCACTAACAAATCGTAAAAGTGAGACTAAAACAGGTAAGCACATGGGGTGTTATTTACGAAAAGGCAAATCCACTTTGCGCTACAAGTGCAAAGTGCACTTGAAATTGCACTTGGATGTGCAGTAAATCTGAGGGGTAGATCTGAAAAGAGAGGAAGCTCTGCTGATTTTATTATCCAATCATGTGCAAGCTAAAATGCGTTTTTTTATTTTCCTTGCATGTCCGCCTCGGATCTACAGCGACTGCACTTCCAAATGTACTTTCAGAACAATTTCAAGTGCACTTTGCACATGGAGTTTGCACTTGTACTGCAAAGTGGATTTGCCTTTAGTAAATAACCCCCATGGTGTCTGCCCTTGAGTGCTATTATTTTAGGTTATGCCATCCTTTCTGAATCCGTGCTCATCTTTTTTTTTTTTTATTCCTTTTTTCGCTCTCTGCTCCTTTCTCCTGAGGAAAAAACAGCATAGGAAAAAAAGACAGAAAAGCAAAACAAAAAGGGGAAAATAAGAAAGAACTTACGACAAATACATTGCAATAAAAACATGGAAATTAATTGGTAAATCACAATCTGACTTACTATTTAACTTTAGAAGTCTGAAATTATTTCACAATATTACTCCTTATTCTTAAATTTAAACCATTTTGTCAGTGTCTCAAGATATTTCCTGGTCAGCCCTTTATTTCTACAAGTTATTTCTTCCATTAAACAAAGCTCATCAACCCTTCGTAACCACTGTGGGATAGTAGGTGTTATGCACCTAGGATTTACAGGCAGTTAAGTATGGCATCATGGACATCCTGAAGTGATCTATTATGTCATTTGTGCGATGAAATAAAAATAAAAAAAATCAGTGGTTCAGGTCTAATTATTCGCCCCCAATATCAGAGATCGCATTCGCCACTTTCTCCCAAAATTAGCGGATTTTAGAGCAAAACCCCCATATATGCTCATGTGTGCCATGGTCTCCACTAGGGTTGTCCCGATACTCCCGCAAATACCCCCGATACCCAAATAGAATACTCGCCCCCCCCCCCCCCCCCCGCATAAGAGTGAATCCGACCCCGCCGCCGTATATACAAAGCCGCCGCGAACATTATAGGCACCTTTGAATAGCTGTTTTTCCCGCTGCGCGTGTATAGACACTCCTCCTTGCTCGGATCTGTCCAATCCCGAGCAAGAGGGAGTGTCCTTAACATGGCGCGTGGCAGGGAAAATAGCTATTGAAAAGCACTGCCTATAATGGCGGCGGCGGCTTTGTATATACGGCGGCGGCGGCGGCTTTGTATATACGGCGGCATCATCATCAGGTAGGGGGGGCATGGCTGCAATATGGGGGGGCATGGCTGCAATATGTGGGGGACATGGCAATATGTGGGGGACATACATGGGGGGACACGACATGGCTGCAATATGTGGGGGACATAGATGGCTGCAATATGTGGGGGACATAGATGGCTGCAATATGTGGGGGACATAGATGGCTGCAATATGTGGGGGACATAGATGGCTGCAATATGTGGGGGACATAGATGGCTGCAATATGTGGGGGACATAGATGGCTGCAATATGTGGGGGACATAGATGGCTGCAATATGTGGGGGACATAGATGGCTGCAATATGTGGGGGACATAGATGGCTGCAATATGTGGGGGACATAGATGGTTGCAATATGTGGGGGACATAGATGGCTGCAATATGTGGGGGACATAGATGGCTGCAATATGTGGGGGACACATTTAAAAAAAGTATCGGTATTGGCGACTACTTGAAAAAAAGTATCGGTACTTGTACTCAGTCCTAAAAAAGTGGTATTGGGACAACCCTAGTCTCCACATTCCCTCCAGCACAGGGGCGAAGTTGAACTGAACATTGCATGTAGTTTTACTGGTGTTTAATGCAATCGAGTAAGAAGTTAATAATTTACCTCCATCATTCTACTTAAAGTAACGGGCATATGGGAATATTGTATAATCTTAACTTTTTGTTTATCTGTAAGTGTAAATCCCCCCCAACGGCCTATAATCAGGTACCCAGGGTTTTGCAAAGACATCAGAGCTCCATAAAAATAAAAAAATAAAAGAGAAATACAACGATGTGGTGGGTCTTCATTTTGCATGATTATTTCAATTGGGTTCAGTTCTTTTAACGAACAGATGGGTTGCAAGAGACTCCATATAAATTGAGACAGCTGTACATAACTCCACTGATCTAGTGCAGGATCAGAGAAAGTAATCTGGTAGCTAACACTTTCGCATATAGTTTTATATCTATATTCAGCAATCATTTTGGAAAATTTCCGCAATAAAGACAAATCTTTACCTGGCTTTGGGATTACAGATATGTGTGCAATAAGTAAGTGATCGCAATCCCTCCGATCCCGTAATGGAATTGGCATAGGAAGTCAAATGTGGGACTAGGCTGTTCCTAAATTTCTTATAGTAGGAGATTGTGTACACATCTGGGCCTGGTGATTTACCCGTGCTGACTTTAAAGCTACATAGAACTCCTCATCACATTCAGATTCCAACTTTTGAAGGGACTCATCAGAAAATGTTAATTAACTTGTTGTAAAAAGTATAAAAAATGTCTGTCTTTCCTTTATTGGTTCTTGGTTTAATTTACCTCTCACATTGTATAAATTTGCATAAAAATCACGAAAGATCCGTGCAATATCAGTGTGAACAAACTCCCCCGAGCGAGATCCAAGTTAACATAAGTTGCCGTCTTTTTTCCTTGTAAAGACCGAGCTCGCATTTTGCCTGGCTTGTCTTCCCATTCGTACCATCTCTGTGATACCAATTGGGATATCTTTTAAACTTTTGTGCAAGGTCTACCAAGGCAGACCACTGAAGTGAAAGTTTGTTTCCTCTCCAAATTAGCCACCTGTCGTAGTAGGTCTGTCACTTTTTGATGTTCTTTTTGTCTTCCTCGCACCCAGTTCTATCAACTCCCCCTCATATAAATGCCTTATGGGCTTCCGACAGGGTTAATTTAAGCATTTCAGATGATTTGTTCTCTACAAAATAGCAGACTAAAGCAGTTGAAAGATCTGTAAAGTTCGACATTTCAGAGAGAAGAGAATCATTCCATTTCCAACCAAGTTTCTGTTTTGGCTGGCCAGAAAATGTAAATTTAAAATTGACACAGGAGTGTGGTTCGAGATGGTACTAGTCCCAATATTTGCTGATTGCCAATGATCTATGAAAATATTGTCTAGTCTGGAATATGAATTATGAGTTTAGGGCCTCATACACACGGACGTTTTAAAAAACACGAGTTGTAAAGCTAGTACCGACGAAAGGAAAAAAGGTGTTAAAAAAAGCGATTGTATCCACGTTTTGCATTAGTGTCAATGCGCGTTTACCCGCACTTACTTTCAGCCGCATTTTTCTGCCTCTATTCAAAATCATTGGTTCCTTATAGCAGCCCATTGATTTGAACAGAAGTCGCGCCAGAAGTCGGATTTTGCATGAGGGCCCCCTTAAGATCCCCACCATACCCTTATCCAAGCACACCCGGCCGACAGGTCAGCAAAGTAAACGGGGGGGGGGGGGGGGGGGAGATGATGCGTCTTCTATTCAAATCAATGGGCTCCCATAGGGAACCATTGATTTTGAATAGAGGCAGAGAAACGCTGGATAAGGCTTAACACTGTGTATACAGCAATATACCACGTTTAAAGGGGATGTAAAGGTAAAATCCATAAATAGCTTTCTTTACCTTAGTGCAGTCCTCCTTCACTTACCTCATCCTTCGATTTTGCTTTTAAATGCCTTATTTCTTCTGAGAAATCCTCACTTCCTGTTCTTCTGTCTGTTACCACACACAGTAATGCGAGGCTTTATCCCTGGTGTGGAGAAAGTCTCTTGAGGGGGGGGAGGGGGCGAGCAGGCAAGTCAGGACACTCTCTACTTTGCTGATAGAGAAAGGAGCTGTGCGTTAGTGGGCGTCCTGACACTCCTGCTCGCTCCCTCCCCCCTCAAGAGGCTTTCTCCACACCAGGGAGAAAGCCTTGCATTACTGTGTGGAGTTACAGACAGAAGAACAGAAAGTGAAAATTTCTCAGGAGAAATAAGGACATTTAAAAGCAAAATCAAAGCATCAGGTAAGTGAATGAGGACTGCACTAAGGTAAAGGAAGCTATTTAGAGGGAAAAAAAATTAAATAAATGATTTACCTTTACAACCCCTTTAACACCTTTTACCGATATTTGGTGTTTTTACAGCTCTAGCGCTGGAGCCTTGAAGTGCCCTGGTCGTGTTTTTTTTTGGAGCTTAAAAACGCCAATGCCTGTTACAACTCAAAAACGCCATGGTGTTTATGAGGTCATTGAATAACATGGAGTAGCATTTTTAAGCTGCAAAAAAAAAGCTCAAACTTGTGTGTATGAGGCCTTAGGCCAAGTACACACGACCAAATACATCTCTTCAAATCGGTCTGACAGACCGATTTGAACAGATTTGTCTGCTGGGCTGTTTTGGTTTGATCGCTGTACACACGATCAAACCAAAATCCCCGCCGGCAGACAGCGCGGTGACGTGGCGATGACGTTGACTCCGCCACGTCACCGCACCAGGAAGTAAAACACTTCAGCGCATGCGTCGAATCCATTCGATGCATGTGCGAGCAGATATGTCGGACGGACGGATTCCCAGCAGACAGATTTTAAAGCATGCTTTAAAATCTGTCAGCTGGCCAAATCTGTCTGTCCGCCCGTACACACGATCAAATCTGTCTGCTAAAACGGTCTGTCAGACCGTTTCCAGCAGATAGATTGGTTCGTGTGTACGCGGCCTAATAGTAATAAGAGTCGCCCCGTTTTGTGGGGTTTAAAAATTCTCCAGACGTCAACCAATTGTTACTTTTATAAATAATTCTTCACCTGAGTGAGACATTTACATGGAACATAAGAACGTCTCTGGATGTATCATAGGAATCTGTGCCTATCCATGTGGGAGTTTTGCATGTTCCAGAACTTCCTGTTGCATTCTTCACAATATAAATAAATAAAACATTAAGAGGGAACCTTTAGTACTGGCCAAAGCAGATGTGCAGACTCATGGAGTCACGTGTGGAGATCTCAATTAATTTCTAAGAGCTATAAGGGGTACTCGGAGGTTTTATCAGCATCTGCTATAAAAAAAAAAAAAAAAAATCCCGGTGGACTGCGTTTTTAACCACTTTGTGACTATGTAACACATACTGTATATGCAGTAGCAGGAAAGGAGGGCTTTAACACCCAGCTGTCAGAAAACTCCATCCAAGGAGGTCAGAGGTTGTGTGCCGATAGCACTCGTAACAGCTTTTAATCAGAAGCCAATGGGAAGGGCTCCCAATCATGTGACTGATGAGGGAGCAAATAACACTATGGGGATGGTGGGGAAGCTGCTCCTCTTCTCAGCATAAAAGCCCACTGAAAGAGCTGCCGGGAAGGGGTTAAAAATAAAGCTGTGGCTTAAATTCTTCTTAGTAAATCCCTTTTGGATACCACATTTATCATCTGTACCCAGCCAAAATATGCACTTTACCATTTACTACAAGCAGTCTACTTCTGCCTAGAGGCTGCAAAGTTTTCCCATGACCCTTGCCGAAGGGCTGATTGCACATCACAGTACCAGTACCTGTATAATCAAGCCTCCGAAGTTTCCCCATGCCCATGACCCTTCCCGAAGGGCTGATTGCACATCACAGTACCAGTACCTGTGTAATCAAGCCTTAACGTTCCTTACTAATACGTTTGATATCACTCTGCTCACTACTCACCGGTTTGCTGGGATAAACCCTTGAGAGATGTGTCTTTAGTTTTTCCACTGTCCAGTCTAAGAAGCAGTTAATGGTTTGGTCATCATATTTCTGATTGGGAGCTTTGATCACCAAGGTAACAGGGTTATCCATCAAGGCTTGATCCATGATAAACTGAAAAGCTTTCAAGTCTAGTCCTATTAATTAGCATCCGAGTACTTCAACAAATCAGCAGCATTGTATGACCTTAGCAGATTTTGTCACATCACAGTGATTTTTCCATGCATCTCACTACTAACAGCAATTAAATAAGATAGACGTAGTACAGTCAGTGCACTGAAGTGACAACAGGGCAGTTTATTGCTGCCCATTCAGACAGTTTTTGAGGACTGCTGTTGGTAGACCTGTCAGAGGAGAAAAAAAACATATATTCAATGTCAAGTAAACATTACCAGAAAGATAGCTGCAAGAAAGGGCTTTCCCACACAGGACATTTATTATTTATGATACCACTATACTGATAGATCAACTAACTGAGGGCAGGTGTTCCGTCAAAAACCGTCACCGCCATCTTGGTACACCCCACTCTCAGGCGCAGTAAGCCTGCAGTGTGAAGTTGCCAAGCAGACATCTTTTTACACCCGCCGAAGTCTTGCATTTGTAGAGCTTGTCTAAACAGCAACTGTCCCTTGAAGGCCACACGGTTCAAATAAGTCAGTCCTGCAATCAAACACTTTTGTTAAAGTGCCCTACACATATGAACAGGGGACCCATGTGAGAAATAAGACAATAAGCCATTAAAGTTTAAAGTTTAATGTCATATGGTTGTGGGCTCAGGACCATGGTGCAGTGGTATGATAAGCTAACTATGTTCCATATAGACACGTAATGGTTTAAGTAGTATAGTGGGAGACAGATGTGGAGTCTGACTGGACATATGTCAAAATAAATAATAAATATTCAACAAGAATCCTAGAGCGTTCGAACTACCTGGAATACAGGGAGGGAGCTTGCTCTATCTCGTTGCTTAAAGATCTTTATGATGTACGCATTTTACTTATTGTACTCTTGTTTTATTGATACGCACTGTTGTCATTGTAATGTGTGTTTGTTTACTTTACCTCAATAAACTTTTTTCTTGAAAAAAAAAAAAAAGTTTAATGTCACAGACATCTGCTCTATGCATTTGATGATAAGAGGATCAACAGAAGCAGTGGTTGGATCCATTTTAAGTCAAACATGGCTTTACAAGTAAAATCACAGCCAGAGCAGAACTCTCCAGCGAGAACATAATTCTGGAAAGGGTTTCCAACTGCTTATGGGTTAGGCTCTTAAAAGCAGGGATATCTGCCACCAGTAAAATATTCACCTTGTTAAGAAGAGATATGGCTGGATCTAAAGAGGCAACAGATGACTTTTGAACTAAATCTGCACCAAACGGATACAAATCCAGTAAGTGCTTAGGGGAGAAAACAACCCGACAAGGACTTGTGTAACCAGAATCAGAGTCGCTGCAGCTGATGTGACCCATCTTCAGTGTTCTGGCTGAGGGAAGAATGTTCTCATCCAAGATTTTACGATACATGGCCCTGTCCAATGAGGCATAGTCAGTCTGTACCTTTAGTAGTGAAACAGCCCAAAGCATAATGTGTCCATCTCCATGCTTGACTGTAGGGATAATGTTCTAAGGGTCAAAGTCAGAATTTTTCTTCCTCCAAACATGGCACATGTAGTTAATGACAAAGAGCTAAATTTTGGTCTCATCTGACCACAGCACTTTCTCCAATCCTTCTCTGAATCATTTAGAAGTTTATTGGCATGACTGTATATGTGCCTTCTTGAGGAGGGGGACAGGCCAAGTTTGGAGGAAGTAAATTGCTGACTATGACTGAAGAACATGCACTTACAGTTAAGCATGGTGGAAACATTATGCTTTGCAGTCATTTCTCTGCTAAAGGTGCAGGCCGACTTTGCCTCATTGAGGGGGCCAATGAATGGGGGTCATGCACTGTAAAATCTTGGATGAGAACCTTCCTGGCATCGCACAGTGTGAACCGGGCCTTAATCAGCAAATGTGAGTTAGCAATCCCGGCATTCCTGTTTTTTGAAATAGTTAAATCTATAGGTTTAGTTCCACTATATGATCTACCTTTTTCCCTCAGCCAGAACACTAAAGATGGGTAATGGATGGGTCTTTCAGCATGACAATGACCAAAAACATGCCAAGGCAAAAAAGAAGGGGCTCAAGAAGCAAATTAGGGTCTTGGAGTGGCCTAGTCAGTCTGCAGACCTTAATCCTATAAAAAAAATTATGGGAGCTGAAACTTCGAGTTGCCAAGCGACAGCCAAGAAACCTTAAAGGGGTTGTAAAGCTTTGCGTTTTTTCACATTAATGCATCCTATGCATTAACTGCTTGCCGACCAGCCGCCGTATAACAGTTATACGGCGGCAGGTTGGCTCTCCTGGGCGAGAGCCCGTAGCTCTACGTTGGCACTTCTGCGGCCGCTAGGGGGCGCGAGCGCACCGTCGGCGGCCGGCGTGCGCACCCCCCGCTTGCCCCCGAGTCCTATGCGCGTGATCGCACGCGATCGCTCGTTACAGAGCAAGTACCGGGAGCTATGTGTGTAAACATATAGCTCCCAGTCCTGTCAGCGGGGGAAACGCTGATCTTCTGTTCATACAATGTATGAACAGAAGATCAGTGATTTCCCCTAGTGAGGCCACCCCCCCCCCCCCATACAGTTAGAACACACCCAGAAACATACTTAACCCCTTCCCTGCCCCCTTCACTGCCAATGGAATTTTTATAGTAATCCAATGCATTTTTATAGCATTGATAGCTAAAAAAAATGCCAATGGTCCCAAAAGTGTCCGAAGTGTCTGCCATAATGTCGCAGTACTGAAAAAAAACGCTGATCGCCGCCATTACTAGTAAAAAAAATTTTTTTATAAAAATGCCATAAAACTACCCCCTATTTAGTAAACGCTATAACTTTTGCGCAAATCAATCAATAAACGCTAATTGCGATTTTCTTTTTACGAAGAATACCCATCGGCCTAAACTGAGGAAAAAAAGTTTTTTATATATTTTTGGGGGATATTTATTACAGAAAAAAGTTAAAAATATTGCATTTTTTTCAAAATAGTCGCTCTACTTTTGTTTATAGCGCAAAAAATAAAAACCGCAGAGATGATCAAATACCACCAAAAGAAAGCTCTATTTGTGGGAAAAAAAGGACGCCAATTTTGTTTGGGAGCCACGTCACACTACCGCGCAATTGTCAGTTAAAGTGACGCAGTGCCAAATCACAAAAAGTGCTCTGGTCATTGGGCAGCAATATGGTCCGGGGATAAGTGGTTAATGAGAAAAAATATCTGATGCTTACAAGCCCCCCGGTTTACTTTCCTGAGCCCTCAAAAGTCCCACGTCGTGAACGTGCTGGCTTCTCGCCCCGGTCTTCTCAGCTCTTCATTGGAGATTGATAGAAGCGCAGCCATTGGCTCATGCTGCTGTCAATCTAATCAATGACAAGGCGTGCTGGCTGGTAGTGTCGGGTAATACACTTGGCGGCTATGGCCGCAACTGTATCACACGGGAGCATATCCGCAAGCTAACCCCCTTGGGAGAGCGCTTCCCAGAAAGGGGGTTAGCTCTTGCGGGGAGGAGACGAGACAACCGCCGAGGGACCCGAGAAGACGAGGACGGGGCCACGCTGTGCAAAACGAGCCGCACAGTGGAGGCAAGTAGAACATGTTTGTTATTTTAAAAAAACTAACCTTTACAACCCTCTTAAAGGGGTGTTCAAGCCAATATTTGTGTTTATTAAAAGTCAGCAGCTACAAAAAGTGTAGCTGCTGGCTTTTAATAAACAATCACTTACCTGCTCCAGCGACGTGCCGACCGGGGCTCTGCTCCTCTCCCCCCCTCCCCGGCCGGCGTCCTCATCACAACTGTGGGCACCCGGCCGTGACAGCCTTTGGCTTCACGGCTGGGCACCCACTGCGCGATCGGTAACTTTGCATGCGCGATGATTGGACAAACGATCGCATGGGACCTGTCATGTTTCCCATGCGATCGCCTACAGGGAGGGGCTGCTGTAGGCGATTAAGCTTAATCGCCTAACCAGCCCCTCGGCGGAAGGAGGAAGTGGGACAGGAAGTCCCACTCCTCCTGAAGCCCCCACTCCCCCCCCAAAAAAATTACATGCCAAATGTGGCAAGTAAGAGGGTGAGGAGTGGGATTAGCGCAAGTTCCAATTTTGGGTGGAACTCCGCTTTAAGGAATTAAGGAGAAGATCTGTAAAAAAGAGCGGACTAAAATCACTCCTGAAATGTGTGCAAAGCTGGTCACCAACTACAAGAAGCATCTGACCTCTGTGCTTGCCAACAAGGTTTTCTCCACCAAGTACCAAGTCATGTTTTGCTTGGAAATCAAATAATTATTTTACTCACTGAACTGCAACTCAATTTATAACATATGTATCGTGTTTTTTCTCAATCTGTGGTTGATATTTTCTCTATCATTTAAAATACACGCACGATAATACATTTTTTGACTCTTCATTTGTTTGTAAGTTGGCAAACTTACAAAATCTGCAGGGGATCAAATAGTTATTTTCCCCACCGTATGTAAAGCATTAACCACTTAAGGACCGCCTCCTGCGGATATACTTTGGCAGAATGGCATGGCTGGGCACAAGCACGTACCTGTACATGCTTTTTAAGTGCCCAGCCGGGGGTCGCGGGTGCGCGCAGCGCGGCGTGGGACCCGCGGACCTGATCGCCGCTGGAGTCCCGCGATCGGTCCCCTGAGCTGAACAACGGGGAGAGGTGTGTGTAAACACAGCTTTCCCATTCTTCACTGTGGCGCTGTCATTGATTCAGTGTTCCCTAATATAGGGAAACACGTCCAGCCGCGCCCCCCTACAGTTAGAAACACAGATGAGGTCACACTTAACCCCTTCAGCGCCCACTAGTGGTTAACTCCCAAACTGCAATTGTCATTTTCACAGTAAACAATGCATTTTTAATGCATTATTTGCTGTAAAAATGACAATGGTCCCAAAAATGTGTCAAAATTGTTGCAGTCAAAAAAAAAAAAAAAATCGCTGATCGCCGCCATTAGTAGTAAAAAAAATAATAATAAAAATGCAATAAAATTATCCCCTATTTTGTAAATGCTATAAATTTTGCGCAAACCAACCGATAGACGCTTATTGCGATAATTTTTTTACCAAAAATTATTATATATATTTTATATATTATTTGGGGGAGATTTATTATAGCAAAAAGTAAAAAAATATAAATTTTTTCAAAATTGTCGCTCTTTTTGTTTATAGCGCAAAAAATAAAAACCGCAGAGGTAATCAAATACCATCAAAAGAAAGCTCTATTTGTGGGAAAAAAAGGATGCCAATTTTGTTTAGGAGCCACGTCGCACGACCGCGCAATTGTCAGTTAAAGCAACGCAGTGCCGAATCACAAAAACTGTCCGGGTCCTTTACCTGCCTAAAAGTTCCTTAGTAAAGAACATACATTCCACATTGATAATTATGCTACCAAAATTAATGTGTGCTGCAAATTACAACCAGCATTGCTCCCGTTTCTTGCTGGAGGCAGCCATTTTGCTGAAGCCCAAAGCCCCAGTAATAAATCAGAAAGCGAAACTAAACCTATCAATTTACCACTTTCAAAAAACAGTTACATACCTGGAATGTTGTTAATGCAAACTGTCACATTTGCTTGTGTCCTCATCCAAACTGTCAAACCTTTAAATGGCTGGTGATCACATGTGCAGCACCATGGCAGTTTCAGATCAAACAGAAGCAGCTTCCTTGGCTGTAAAGGCTAGGAGAGTTGAATTCTGCTTTAAAAGGCTATCAGAACATCGCTCTCTACAAACTCAGCAGTGCCTAAAAGTGGAGAGCAACTGAGCATGTACAGAGCAGGGTGAGACAGTGTATTACTAGATTTTAAATAGTATAGACACTTTTTTTTATGTTTTTCTTCGCTATACCTGCAAAAGGGGCCAACCTGAAGTCTTCTAGCAGAACTTCATTTTCCGACAAAAGTTCCATATTAAAAATAAGCGCCTATACCAGGGGTCTCAAACTCGCCACCTTTTAGCTGTTGCAAAATTACAAGTCCCATCATGCCTCTGCCTATGGGAGTCATGCCTGTAACTGTCGGCCTTGCAATGCCTCATGGGACTTGTAGTCCTGCAGCAGCTGGAGGGCCACCAGTTTGAGACTCTTGGCCTATACTTTTTAAAATCCAGTAATACACTGTCTCACCTTGCTCTGTACATACTCAGCTGCTCTTCATTTTAAGGCACTGTTGACAGTTTGGTTGAGGACACAATCGAATGTGAAAGTTAGCAATCTTGGCATTCCAAGAACGTAACTTGTTTGAAACCATTAAAGTGGACCTTTGGGCCCGGTTCACACTTGTGCGATGCGAGAACACCATGAAACCACTGCGGGTTCCCGCATCACACCGACACGCACGACAGTTCACAATGCCATATGCAAACTGCTGGGGAGTGTCATATCTGAATGCAAACTGACAGTTCAGACATGAATTGGATGGCATATGTGTGAACACACATGTGATCCGATCAGAAAAAAAAGGGTCCTGTGCGTCTTTGGACCAAATACGATGCGATATCAGCCATACTATCTGTATGACTGATATCGAGCCACACAGACATTGGGGTCAATTCACAAAGCTTTATTTTCAGATTGCGAGTGTTATTTTAGCGATTTTGCACGTTATCGAAGCTAGTTCAATTCACTAAACGATTTAACGCTTTGAAAAATCATGAAATAACGTTTCACTACACAGAACCGATATTTTAAGGTGTGGATCCTTATTAAAGAGTCAAATCGTTATTTTAAAGAGTCAAATCGTTAAATATGTACAGAAGTGCAATTCACAAAGATTTTTTTGACAGTTATCAATCGTTAAGCAATCGTTAATTTAACACCTCCCTCAGGGTGGCGTTATGACATTTCCCAGGCGATATTTTGTTGTTAGAGGAAGCTTTTGGCGATTTTTGTAGTGTAGTGAAGTTTTTAATAGTGTTGGGCAAGATGGAACCGTGCTCTATTTGAACTTAAAATTATCCAGAGGCGAAGAAGAACATGTTAGAATGTTGTTCAGATTTATAAACGTGTATTCCGTTTACGTACTATTTTGGATGACTTTTCTGAAACCCAGGTGATAGCTAAATTCCGATTATCATCTCCCATGATTTATTCTCTGTATGGGGAAATACACAAGGCTTTAGAAAAACACACACTAGAAGTTTTGCACGTCACATGCTCAATCTCCATGTGTATTGCTTTTTTTTTCTCCCTCTCTCTCATGCAGCTGTTCTCCTTCCCTTCTGCTCCCAGAATGCATCTCTCCAGCATTATTTAACGATCTTAAGAGTTATTTTAACGTCCCAAATGTTAATAATAACGTCTGAGTAGTTAGCATAACGATTGGATAAAGAGTCAGTTGAAAACCATAACGACTATGTTGAATAACGATTATAGCTTTCGTGAATACCATGTTTGCTAGCGTTAAATAAGGAGTGCTAATTTAACACCTGAAGAATACCAATAACGTTTCTCTTTGTGAATTGACCCCATTGCATCTAATGTGAACAGCAGTGCGCTGCGGATTACATCCGAAATACATGCGCTGTCTGGCATCGCACAGTGTGAACCGGGCCTTAATCAGCAAATGTGAGTTAGCAATCCCAGCATTCCCGTTTTTTGAAACCGTTAAATCTATAGGTTTAGTTCCACTTTATGATCTACTGCTGCTCAGGGGCTCTGGGCTTCAGAAAAATGACAGCCTCCGGCAAGAATAAACAGGGGCAATGCTGAAAGCAATTTACAGCACACACTCATTTTGGTAGCATAATTATTAATGTGAAATGTATGTTATTTGCTAAAGAACATTATTTTTTTAGCAAGTTGTTATGGATAAAGTTCCACCTTAAGTATCCTTATCCTGCTGTGTAAGGTTTGGTTTGACAGCTGACCTGCAGGTGTATCTCATACAACCCTCAGGACTATGTCAGCCACAGGATCTCAATGCAAGGCAAGGTAAGCCATGTTTCCAATGCCTTGATCCCCTGTTGTCAAGGAGGATCTGCAATGTTTCTACCAGGGAGGAAGAGATCCCACACCCATCCAACCACTGTAAACAGGGAATTCTCTGAGTCCTTTTTGTTATTGTCATCATCAAGTGTGCCTTTGTATGAGTCTGACATATGATCGTTGTATTTCTGGAACGCATAATACATGCTCACTATTTATTGTACATGTATGGAATCAAAGTGAAGCCACATAATGCTGCTTATCCCCAGTGTCTTATGACATCAGTGTAATGCAATGCTCCCATGTCTGTGATATGACCAATGCTCCCATGTTGTCTCCTGTCTATTGTTTATAAACAGTGCTTCCCCCCGCCCGCTCCCCCGGCTACTATTGGGGTCTCCATAGAACAGTGCTGAGACCTGTCAGCTCTTGTCATGTGACCTCCCCGTTGAGCGCTCTACGTCAACACCGTTACCTTGCTGATGTTCTTATTGTCTCCTAACCCGACACCTCCTCCTGTCCCTAATGTCAGCTGAGGGGCTCTGCCCCGGACACAGCTGCACAAACAGGGAGGGGCTGCGGACGAGCGTAGAACGGAAAAACGTCACCAATCCCCTCCCTTCCTCAGGCCCGTATGTTCCTGGGAGCGTACACCGGAGTCCTCAGCCCACACCAGAGCCGCCTCTTCCTGGCTCGCTCGCGGTCAGTGATGCACATCCAGGCGGTGCCTCTGATTGGCTCATCCGGTCACGTAATAGGGTTAACGGGGTAATGTCATTCTGAAAAGTGAACACAAGGGGGCAGCAGCGGTTTAATAACAAATTTAAAGGGCAACCGACCTGAGTTAGTCATGAAAGTTGTTATTGCTGAGATATAGTTCTGTAGAATATTTTATATATTTATATATATATATATATATATATACACACACAACTCCCAACTGTCCCTCATTCTCCTCGTCTGTCCCTCATTTTGGTCTGATCTATATAGTTGTATATAAAATGCACTTTTTATCTTTCAAAAAGTGTTTCCCAGTGCCAAACCTTTCATTCAATTTCTAAATTGCTGCATTTGTAAATTTCAAAAGTCAGTATTAATTGTGGTTAAAAAAAAAAAAAAAAATCACTTGTGGGTTTAACTAATTAATTTATTTTGAATAATTCTCCTTTAAGGGGCGTGACAGAGGGTGTGTCCTATGCCTGCATACTTTTGCTAATAGGTGTCCATCATTCTCACATCAAAAAGTTGGGAGAGATGTATGTATATATATATATATATATATATATATATATATATATATATATATATATATATATATATATACACACACACACACACACAGTATTTTACAAAGGTGAGTACACCCCTCACATTTTTGTAAATATTTTATTATATTTTTCATGACAACACTGAATAAATTACACATTGCTACAATGTAAAGTAGTAAGTGTACAGCTTGTATAACAGTGTAAATAGCTCATTGATGTCTAAACCACTGGAATTAAAAGTGACTACACCCCCAAGTGAAAATGTCCAAATTGGGCCTAATTACAATTACAATTACAATTTTTCCCTCCTCCGGTGTCATGTGACTCGTTAGTATTACAAGGCCTGAGATGTGGATGGGGAGCAAGTGTGTTAAATTTGGTGTTATAACTATCACTCTCTCATACTGGTCACCAGCACTTCAACATGGCACTTCATGGAGAGGATCTGAAAAAAAAATTGTTGTTCTACATAAAGATGACCTAGGCTATAAGAAGATTGCCAAGACCCTGAAACTTAGCTGCAGCACAGTGGCCAAGACCATAAAGCAGTTTAACAGGACAGGTTCCACTCAGAACAGGCCTCGCCATGGTCGACCAAAGAAGTTAAGTGCACGTGCTCAGAGTCATATCCAGAGGTTGTCTTTGGGAAATAGCCATATGAGTGCTGCCAGCATTGCTGCAGAGGTTAAAGGGGTGGGGGGTCAGCCTGTCAGTGCTCAGACCATACGCCGCACACTGCATCCAATTGGTCTGCATGGTTGTCGTCCCAGAAGGAAGCCTCTTCTTTTTTTTTGATTTCACTCATTTTTATTGAAAGTTTAAAACCATTTTACAAATCAGCCAGCAAGTATACACTCTCTTTACATACAGATAGCACACATCAGGATAAATGTCCACTAGGGCATACTAAAAATAAAAACTCTTGATCTTGTTTATTTGTCTTGTTGGCTGTATACCACCCCCCGCCCTCCTTCCCCTCCCACCCTTACCCCGTACCTTGAGAGCATACAGGCTCGATATCTAATGATGTAGGTTTATCGAGAGTCGTGTCGTTTGATGTCGGGAGCCAATAAGGTCCCGCCAGGGGGAACTGCTTGGTAAAATGTTACCAGAGCCTGGAAAGGGGATGTCCTTTTTTTACTCAGGGGCTCAGAGAGTCCTGGAAGGCCTGCCACAGGCCCCATATTTTAACGAATTTGGGATAATTCCCCAGTTTGGTGAAATGAATTTTTTCCTTTGAAATTGTTTGATTCATAGCCACCAGCCAGTTGTCTATAGACGGAGGAGCCTGCGCCTGCCATTTTTGGGCGATTAACTTACGGGGCTGAAATAGGCTTCTTAATATAGCCTCAAGGGTACCCTGCGGTACTCTATTGTCGTCCATACAGCCCAGTAGGCATATCCTGGCTATTGGGTCTAGTCGAGATCCGAATATTTTATTGATATATTGAATGACTCCCACCCAATAGCTATATAATTTCGAACACTTCCAGACCATGTGTATAAGGTCACCTTTATTTTTACATCTTGGGCATTCATTGTCTTGTCTCCACCCTACCTTGAACATTTTGTGGGGGGTATGGTAGACCCTATATAGAAGGAATAGGTGCGACATTCTTTGGGCCGGGGCTATGGATACCAAGGTACCCTGTTGAAGAATCTTGTCCCATTGTTGTGGAGTTATTGTTCCCAAATCGATCTCCCACGCTACTCTACTCTTACACGGGCCTGCTTTACTCAGTGCCCTATCACCCAAGCTGTTATACATCTCCGAGATTAGACCCTTAGCGACTGTTACCCTTATTAGGGTGAGCAGGGCAGGAATCTGTGCCCATGTGATTATCTGAGAGCGGAATTGCGTTTGTATGGCATGGCGGAGCTGTAGATATTTAAAAAAAGTTTTATTTGAAATTCCGAACTCTTTTACTAGTTCTTGAAATGATTTCAGAGTGTTCCCTTCTAACAGATGTTTTAGGCGACATATGCCTTTACTGGTCTATTCAGTTGACACCTCAACGCTTATTGTCTCCTGGAGATTCTTATTATTCCAGAGAGGGGAGAATTCTGTTGGGCCAGCATATCCCAATATTGCTTTTACTGTATGCCACGTTTTAGTCACTAGTTTTGTAATCGAGTGATTGTGGCAAAAGAGATTTGCCTCTAAGGCTTCCACTAGTAGTTTATGAGGGTTATCTGTCAGCAAAAGTCGGGTATTTGAACCATCTCCTTTGGTGGTTCCACATCCTACTAAGTGTTGCATTTGTGCTGCTAAAAAATATAGCCGTGGATGTGGAACCGCCATTCCCCCCTCTTTAACAGGAAGTTGTAGAGTTTGTAGGCTTATTCTATGTTGGCCTCCTCTCCATATAAGTTCTCTAAATAATGAGTCAATTTTTTTGTACCACTTATATTCTACCCATACCGGGGAGTTATGTAGCATATATAGTAACTGCGGCTGCCAGATCATTTTTATTAGGTTACATCGACCTGCAACAGACAATGGGAATTTTTTCCAGATTTCACTTTTATTTTTCCACTTCGATAGTAGTGGGACAAGATTTAAGTTGATGTATTGGGTGGGGTCCTTTGAGATCCAGATCCCTAGATACTTAAATTTAGTATTTACACTTATTTGAGAGGTACCTAGCGTCTGTTGGAGGTCTATTTGGTCCAGCAGTAACAGAGCTGACTTTGTCCAGTTGATGGTGAGGCCTGAAAACCGGCCAAATTCTTCCACCAACTGGATCACTTTATCCAGTGTGCCTCCAACATCCCCTAGAAAAAACAGGACGTCATCTGCAAAAAGGGCTATTTTGTCTTCTCCATGGTGTCTTCTAAACCCTATTATGTCCGACCTCGCCCTGGCCATTATTGCCAGAGGCTCCATGGCGAGGGCGAACAGAAGAGGAGATAGAGGACACCCCTGTCTCGTCCCTCTCTCCAGCTGAAAGATCTCCGAGGTCTCGTTGTTAATTCTGACCTTGGCTCTTGGTTCTACGTATAGGAGCTTTATCCAACTAATATACAGAGGGCCAAAGCCAAAGCTGTCTAGTACCCTCCAGAGGTATGCCCACTCTAGACTGTCAAAGGCCTTAGCGGCATCTAGCGACAGCACTGCTCTAGACCCTTCATTGTCTGTTGGTGTATAAATGTTTAGAAAAGTTCTCCTAATGTTGTTACTTGTGGCCCTACCAGGTATAAAGCCTGACTGATCTGGATGGATAAGATGGCTAATAAATTTGTTTAAGCGGGTCGCAAGAACTTTAGCTAAAATTTTTACATCTGAGGTTAGGAGGGAAATTGGACGGTAGGACGAAGGTTCCAATTGATCCTTCCCCTCCTTGTGTATTGCTATAATAGTTGCTTCCGCCATAGAGCGGGGTAGTGTCCCCACACTTGCAGCCCACTCCAGAGTCTTCAATAGCTTTGGGAGCAGGATCTGGTCAAATTTCTTATACACCTCAATAGGGAGCCCGTCCGGCCCCGGGGATTTCTGATTTGGCATATCTAATACTGCTTGCTGGATTTCTTTTAGGGTCTATCCTTAACTAGCAACGTAGGGACTGTTATCTTCTGAAAGAATGTTTCCATGGCTCCGTTTTCCGTCGCCCCCTTGGACTTATAGAGGTCTTTATAATACATATAAAATGTTTTAAGTATAGTCTGGCTATCTGTTGAAATAACATCCGTCTTGATCCGTATTGCTGGAATATTTGATGGGGGAGAGTTGGTTCGGGTGAGGAGAGCTAGCATACGCCCTACCCTCTCACCATCACCATACTGAAGCTGTTTTTGTAATATTCTTTTATTTTCCGCAATTTTTAAAGTAGCCCTTCTATACTCTTCCTGTTTAGCGAGCCATACAGTCCGCAAAGGCATAGTGGGCTTCTCAATAAAACACAACTCCGCTTGAGCAGTCTCTCCAGCCAGCCTACTTTCTTCCGCTCTCCCTGTTGTTTTTTATCCTAGCAGCCTGTTGAATTAAGAGGCCCCTCACAAAGGCTTTCAGGGCATCCCAAACTACCCCCATTGGTGCCGTTCCCTCGTTGATGAGCATAAACTCCGTCAGCTGTATCGCCACTATTTTTGGTTGCTCAATCAACTCCAGCCAGCCTGGGTTTAGCCGCCAGTCACCACGGGAGGCCCTAATGCCAGTCCTGATTGTTAGCATCAGCGGGGAGTGGTCTGAGACCCCTCTTGGGCCATAATGCGTCTTTTTCACCAAGGGCAGTATTCCCTCGCTGCTCAGGGCCATGTCTATTCTAGATAGTGTATGATGGGAACTAGAGTAACATGAGTATTGACGGGTCTCAGGATAAAAAGTTCTCCAAATATCCCTCATTCCAGTTTCTTTTAGGAATTGGGCTAGCCGCTCCCCCGTCGTGCTGCTCCGTGGGGGAAATCTGTCCAAAGTTACATCCAAAACCTCGTTGTAGTCACCGACAGCTATAACCGGTATATCTGGTTTATCAAGAGTGAACTCCACGAGTTTATATAGAGTATCAAGCTTAAAGGGTGGGGGAATGTATAAGTTAGCCAAAACATATGATCTATTTTCAATAAGGCATTGCAGGAATATGAATCGACCTTGGTCGTCTACCCAAGATTTAGAGCAAGAAAAAGTCATTCCTCTTCCAATCATTGTACTCACACCTCTTGAATAAGAGGAGTGTGTCGAATGGAATTGGGCTTGGAATTTACGACTTTTCAGAAGCGAGACTGAATCTTTAGTCAAGTGTGTCTCTTGAAGGCATATTATTCCCGGCATTCCTTCTTCAAGGAATGTCATGACTGCGATTCTTTTGGCTGGGTCTCCCATACCCCGTACATTCCAGGAAGTAATAGTCAGTAATTTATCCTGCATCTATAGGAGTTGACATAATAATTGAGTGTTCGGTATTGATCGAGTAACTATAGTATGGAACAGTTGTTCGTATCCTCCGTTCAGGTCGCCTATCCAGTCTCCTCTCGTATGCCCTTTCACGCCCACTGGTAACGACACGACTCTTGATAACTGAACTGTATGCTCTCTGGTCCCTCCCCTATAAGCCACCCTCCAACCCTCTCCCTTCCTGCCCCTACCCTTCCCTCCCTGCCCTATGGGCTTCCCCTTGGGGGCTGGTCTACTGACCACTCTATTCCTATCACTCATCCCCCAGTTGAACCCAGCCCGTGTCCCTCTTACTCATGCTCACTCCCCCCTGAGAGACCTCATTAGAGCCAAAATACACCAAAAAAGCAAAAAATAAATAGAATAGGAGAAAAAGAGAAATGTCCAAATTGGGCCCAATTACAATTTTTCCCTCCTCCGGTGTCATGTGACTCGTTAGTATTACAAGGCCTGAGATGTGGATGGGGAGCAAGTGTGTTAAATTTGGTGTTATAACTATCACTCTCTCATACTGGTCACCAGCACTTCAACATGGCACTTCATGGAGAGGATCTGAAAAAAGAATTGTTGTTCTACATAAAGATGACCTAGGCTATAAGAAGATTGCCAAGACCCTGAAACTTAGCTGCAGCACAGTGGCCAAGACCATAAAGCAGTTTAACAGGACAGGTTCCACTCAGAACAGGCCTCGCCATGGTCGACCAAAAAAGTTAAGTGCACGTGCTCAGAGTCATATCCAGAGGTTGTCTTTGGGAAATAGCCATATGAGTGCTGCCAGCATTGCTGCAGAGGTTAAAAGGGTGGGGGGTCAGCCTGTCAGTGCTCAGACCATACGCCGCACACTGCATCCAATTGGTCTGCATGGTTGTCGTCCCAGAAGGAAGCCTCTTCTAAAGATGATGCACAAGAAAGCCTGCAAACTGTTTGCTGAAGACAAGCCGACTAAGGACATGGATTACTAGAATCATGTCCTGTGGTCTGATGAGACCAAGATAAACTTATTTGGTTCAGATGGGGTCAACCGCATGTGGCAGCACCCAGGTGAGGAGTACAATGACATGTGTGTCTTGCCTACAGTCAAGCATGGTGGTGGGAGTGTCATGGTCTGGGGCTGCATGAGTGCTGCCGGCACTGGGGAGAGACAGTTCATTAAGGGAACCATGAATGCCAACATGTACTGTGACATACTGAAGCAGAGTATGATCCCCTCCCTTCGGAGACTGGGCCACAGGGCAGTATTCCAACATGATAACCACCCAAAACACACCAAGACGACCACTGCTTTGCTAAAGAAGCACAAATTGCTGTAGGTATATATGGGGCATGTGTCATAGCTGGATATATTGGGCATGTCTTTTTGCTGAATGAATGGAGGATGACTGTTTGCTGAATATATTGGGCATATCTCCTTGCTGAATATATGGGGCATGTCTCTTTGCTGGATATATGGGGCATGTCTCTTTGCTGGATATATGGGGCATGTCTCTTTGCTGGATATATTGGGCATGTCTCTTTGCTGCATATATGGGGCATGTCTCTTTGCTGCATATATGGGGCATGTCTCTTTGCTGCATATATGGGGCATGTCTCCTTGGTCTCATCTAGAAGTGCCTCTGAGCTTACGTTGTTGTGGATATGCTAAAAATGGCCAAAGGAAGATGGTGAAATGCTTATTTCAATGCGCAAACACATGCTCCACATGCTCTATATCTCATATATATCCTATATACTCTATATGTTATTGATTGCTATCGTACATAGTCATAATTTGTAATGATCTTATACAACCCTTGCAATCCTTGCTCACATGATGCTGCTATCAGATATGTGTCACAAGATCTGAAGAAAAAGGGGAACTCTGTCTGCAAAACAAGTCGAAATTAGACCTGGGAAGAAAGCCCCTGTCTGGATATCGAACCGCAGGAAACCAGACATCAGACATCAGACAAACTAAATATATATATAGCATTGTTGCTTCATGCTTCGCACCATCCTAACACAAAATAGTTAATAGCTCACAAAATCAGAACGTCACAAGACTAATATTACGTATTAATGAGCAGGTTGGATATTCAAGAATATGCACGTCATCAACCATATATTAAGTCAAGACCAAAATAAAAAAGAGGAAGTATTTCAAACTGCAGCTTTGTCAGTGTGAAATTATTCTATGCATGCATGCAATTATTCACTTCTTATCAGATTTGGCCAGGAAGCAGATACCAAAGAAACTGACAGTTTTGTCTGTCCAAATCAATTTAGCGCCTAACGTAGGGCCATCGGGCTTCCTGATTCGAAGGGCCAAGCCGATCGAGAGGGAACTGGGACGAACCAACGCGGACGACAGGGCACGGAGAATTGATCACTCTCTGATGACTGAACGGTAAGACTTTTAATAATGTCTACTGTTTATATCCTGTCCCGTGGTTTTGGTTGGTTCTTGTTCCCGTGTCGGCTTACCTCGATCAGAAAAGGCAGGTAATATAGCTTATAGCTTGCCCGAAGGTCATTTTTATAAGAACCTGCATAACTGGTATCTGCTGCCTGTATATTTGTTTCCTGTTCTGTTTTGTCAAGCTTGTGACGGCTGTTGGGAATAAGGGGATTAATTATATAGTCACGGATGAGAATTGACGTGGTCAAACTCCTCCTGGGGGATAAATAATTGTGCTGTGAAGCATGGATGACCAGGAGGGGGCGTCAGGAGAACGCATAGTAGTTGCGTGGGGATCCCGTGAGGACCTGATAATCCTGTACTTCACTGCGGTTGTCACATATCCTGTTGGTTTATTGTTACATGTTCTGGCTTCTGGTGGGTTGATGAGACAGGCAGAACGGAATAGGGTCACAGATGCGATAACTGGCTGTGAAACGTGGTCAAACTTCTCTCAGGGTTGATGCAAAGTGTGCCGGAGAGAGGGCGCATAGCCAGGGTATCAGGTATTAAATAAGAGGTACATGTAGGAAGATGTACATGATAATCCTGTGACAGTTGTTCTGGGGTCTCATCTTTCCATCGCATGAGCCAGGAATGTCATGTCATGAATGTGTCTGTGGACTACTGTTGGGAATTCATTCAGAAGGCTGGGGGCTGGTGAAAGTGATAACCCCAGGGTACAGGGAGGAAATTCTTGGCCTGAAACCTTTGTTGGTGGATGTTCCAGACCTGTTAGTGTTCAGATTAAATGTGCATTACCCTGTTAGAATTGTAGTCGGTGCATCATTGCCAGCGATAGAAGGTGAAGCTAGAGAAAGGGGATACTTACCTATAAGGTGTCCACTCCAGCCAGAACAGCCAGAGAAGTGTGAGAACACGTAGATGATATTTGAAGGAACGCACTGAATTTAATTGTTGCTTGGTTAAACAAGCTTTGTTTGTCTGCAGCAGCCTAAAGACACTTTCGTTTTCAAAAAAAAAAAAAAAAAAAAAGAGAGAAAGTGTACTTTTAAAAAGAGGAAGTGGCAGCGCTGCTGGTCTGAGGGAAAGATTTCAAGATTACACGCAGCCAAAACTCAAGTGTTTTTGTCCTTATATAGTGGGATAAAAAAAAATGGGACAGAAATTACAGAAGCCGGTGGAAGGGAGTTTAGCGTGCAGCTTGGTTGCAGAGAGGGAAGGAAGAGGAGCAGTTAAGAAGGTGAACGAGCTTGCAAGAATATGTGACATCAACATGCATATGGGTGGAAGATTGCAACCAGAGGAATGGCGGATATTGTTAAAACGAAAAAAGGGTTTGTTGTCTGATCATGGCTTATTGGCTACAGCTGAAGCCTGGTACAGAGTATCGAAAGCCATTCAGGGGGAGGGGTTTGTAGAGCGAGAGACAAATCAACATTGATATATTGTATATGTGTATCATAAACCAGAAAGTACACTGGTCGGAAGGCCACCACCCTATAATGGAGTCCGAACACAAGACAGGAAACCCTGCCCCTCAGAAACCACCCCCTCGCTTGACCCTCCCATCAGGCTCCGCCCCAATGTACCACCTCCCTTACCACCCACGGCACCTCCCCGGGATGGTGGCCATCTGCTACACCCAACAGTGGTGTCACACCCTCTCAGCACACAGGAAGACTCCCTATGACTACTTCCTGTGACGGCCATATTGGTACACCCATCCCTATATGCCCAGTGTTAGACCAGACCGGAGCATATTACAGGGAAGATGCTAACCACGTTAACCCATTAATGATGTTAGAAGATGATGAGGACGGGGCAGAGGCAAGCAGTGGCAGTCACTGCCACTCACCTGAGCTCCAAGAAGTAGTAGTGACCAAGGGGGGCATCAATCCAACTGCAACCACCCCTAGTTCAGCCAGTCATGGGAGCCATGGCCCAACTCAGATTATAGTGTCTGGAGGCCTGTCGAATGTGGACACCAGGGCAACTACACTTCCCTACCAGGGCCATGAACCAGTACACTCCCCCTACCAGCCACCTCAAAGGGCGCTGCAGGAAATCTCTATGGAATCTGACCAAGTGACATCCTCACATCCCCATCCCACATCCACAGCAGCACGGCCTACATCCGCAGGCCCTTTGGGAGCAGTGCAAAAAGCCAGAGTGGGTGCTAGGTACTCACTCCCACTGTATTCCCCTCCTCTTTCACAACCCTTCTCCGAGGACATGGCAAATGTCTCAGGAAGACCCACAGGTGATTCGCATGACACCATACAGTATGGCCCCCCCCCCCCACCGAATAGGGGACTACCTCTTCAACTGCCACAACAGGGGAATGACTGGAGACCTCCACCCCATGGGTTGCAGCCTCACATACCTCACATACCAAGGGGGGAAATGCCGCCTGCACCATTAGGCGCACCCATGATGTATGTGACCTTTAACCCTCAACAAGCATCATCCCTTGTAACCAGTCTACCAGATCCTGAGAAACAGCCCATGCCATTTTACAGAAGGATTGCCCAGATCCAGAAGGCATACTCCTGTGCCTGGCGGGACCTGGTAAGCCTGTGTGAAATCAAAGCAGGGGATGCTTACTGGCCAGTAATGGAAAGGTGTTTTAGGGTGGACAGTGGCGTCCCTGACAATACATATGGTTCGGGATGTGAGTTTGTAACACAGTTACAACGATGGGCACGTGACCGCCTGGCAGACCAAGCAACAAGCATACAAGACAAGGCTGAATCAGTTGAGAAATTCCATACTAGGATGTTACAGGTGTTCACTGATTTGGGGTTCAGCACACAAAACAAGGCACATACACAGATGCTATCCTCTGCATTTGTAGCAGGCCTCAGGGAAGCAATCCGGAAAGGCCTGCTACTATCTCGACCAGAATACAGAGTGTTACCTCTTGACACTCTACTACTGGTAGCAAAGGGTATAGAGTCCTTACAGGGTAATAGGAAGGCAGTCCCTCTCATGTTGGCTTCTGACACACCATATCCGCCACCACAAGCACGAAACTCGCGAGCCTGCTGTTACAACTGTGGGAGGCCCGGACACTTTCGGAGACAATGCCGAAGCCCGTGGAGACCCGATCGAAGACAGCCCGATCATGGAGACGGCCCAAGAAGGGGAGATGCTCAACATCACCAAGGACAAAATGTCCAGGGGAATTCCAGCTCAGCACCTAATGATTGGCCTCCTCCTCCTCCTCCTCTTTTTGGCCATATGGACCCATAGGAATTCAGCAAGCCTGTGTCATACACAACCATGATCGCAGCATACAAAGATTCAGGAGGACCGCCAGTCAAGATGATGCTGCAGCCCATTCTGAAGACCTTCTCTGTTACCTGGCCGAACAAGGTTGTAAAGCGTCAAAGCAGAAGATTCAGTGGTGCAAGCAAACAGTGGTCTTTCTTGGACATTGTATCTCACAAGGTGTAAGACATCTTACTCAAGAGCGAATAGCTGTGATCAAGGCAATTCCGGTGCCAGCTGGCCACAAGTCTCTCCATGCATTTTGTTTTTTCTTTCACACTGCCACCAGAGGCCCTTACGAACTTTGAAATTCTGAAACAGATCCTGTCTGTGGCCCCTGCGCTTGGCCTTCCAGACTATGAGAAAAGCTTCAAGCTATTCGTCTCAGAGAGAGAAGGACACGCCACCGGAGTACTGGCCCAATCTTATGATAACAGACTCAGACCTATCGGATACTATTCCTGTCGATTGGATCCAGTAGCTAGAGGGGCACCCTCCTGCCTCAGAGCCGTTTTTGCAGCCCAGGCCCTTCTGGACAAAACTGCAGATCTCGTGCTGGGCCACCTTCTCATCCTACTAGCCCCTCATGACATATCAGCTGTGCTGAACCAAGTACAACCAAAACATATGTCAGCAGCAAGACATCTCAGACTACAATGTACTTTGCTCCTCCCGGATAACATCTCCCTTCTCAGGTGTAACACCCTCAACCCGTCCACTTTGCTCCCACTTCTCGAGGGGGGAAACGACCCATACGATACCCCTCACGACTGTCTCGAAATGATGAAGATGGAAACTACACACCTGCCAACAGTTAGCAGAGTGCCGCTGGATGACCCTGACCTGACTATCTATGTTGATGGATCAAGATATGCAGATCATGAAGGGAGGTACCATACCGGATATGCTGTCACTACCTAAGACACAATCCTCCATGCCGCTAAATTGCACCCCTCTAACTCCGCACAAGAAGCAGAACTTCAGGCCCTAATCATGGCATGCAAGCTGGCGGAGCAGTCAGGGACCTGATTGGCGCTCTTCTTCTTCCTACCCAAGTGGCGGTTCTCAAAGTAAAGGCACATGGCAGACTGAATACTCAAGAAGCACGAGGTAATCACTTGGCGGACACTGCAGCAAAACATGCCACGAAAGGTGTGCGAGAAGTCGTACGCAGAGTGGACGTCCAAGGCACTCCGATACAAAACATTTTGACACAAGAAACTTTGCCACAAGACGCGGTACAGGCCACCATGATCTTGCAGAACCCTCCTGTGGATTGGACACGCTTGAAGGAAATGCAAGAGGCAGCAAGTGAGGAGGAAAAAGGAACATGGACAAAGAAGGGAGCCATATTGAAGGATGGACTCATGGAAGTGAATAAGAGATCATGTTTACCACGGTCCATGTTCCCAGCTGTGGTGCAGTGGGCTCATGGTGCTTCTCACCTGTCGAAGACCTTGATGAACTCTTTGATCAATAAATACTACCTGGCCCCGGGAATTACCCCGCTTACCAACAACTTCTGCAAGTCATGCGTCATTTGTGCTACGTGCAACCCAGGAAGAACGGAAAAGACACCCGTGAAACATCTAGCTAAAGCTCAATATCCCTTTCAACGAATACAGATCGATCACATTCAGATGCCAAAGAGTGGCCGGTATGAATACGCTCTAGTAATCGTCGATATGTTCAGTTCCTGGCCTGAAGCATTCCCTGTGACCAACATGACAGCAAAGACCACAGCCAAGAAGCTTCTGACGGAAATAGTGTGCAGATATGGTGTCCCAGAGGTCATAGAGAGTGATCAGGGGCCGGCTTTCACGGCCTCATTAACCAAAGAAATATGGACAGCCCTAGGGGTCATACTGGCTTTCCACACCCCATATCACCCTCAGAGCAGTGGGAAGGTAGAGAGATTGAATGGCACAATAAAATCCTGAATGTTGAAAATGTCTCAGGAGACTGGGATGAGCTGGCCAGACAGTCTACCCATTGCCCTGTTCAGTGTAAGATACACTCCTAAAGAGAGCCATGGTTTATCTCCTTATGAAATACTGTTTGGTTCAGCACCGAGATTAGGGTGTTATTATCCACAGCAATTACAGTTACAATCCGATGTATTAACTGATTATGTGACTGCTTTGTCTCGCGAATTAACCCGTATCCATGCAAAAGTTTTCTCTTCCATTCCAGATCCTGAGTTAGATACAGGAACACACAAGCTGGTCCCCGGTGATTGGGTTATGATAAAGAAATTTGTGAGAAAACACCCTCTTGAACCAAGATATGATGGTCCCTTCCAGGTCCTCCTAATAACAGCTACATCGGTGAAAGTTGCAGGGAAGAACACCTGGATACACGCCTCCCATTGTAAGAAGGCTTCCATACCCGAGGAAGCAGGAAAAGATAAATCATGATCCTATATATCCTTTGTCTGTGTGGTTTGACTAGGGCACAACATGCAGCCATCACTAAGAAAGATGGGAAGGTTATTCTTTGGTATAATTCATCTGCTACCCATGTAGTCACATTTGATTTCCACCCGTGTAAGATACTCCCATGTCCAGAGCATAACAGCAGGTCAGAACGGTATGAAAAAGGTGACGGAGAGGGATATATATGTGTCACTAAAGGGTCGTGGGGAAAGAATTGTGACAGTTGGGGAGCAGCAGCTTGGAACACAGGGACACCCTGGGGATATAAACCTCAACCAGCCTATGACAGTAAAGACAGCCAGGGGGAGCCCTTGCTAACCCGTCTCACCCTCACCAAGCCAGGGCCCAGTATGACACTGGTTCTGAACATACGGAATCCGAGCCCATATGATAAGGGAGAGTATGTGTTAGGGTGGTGGTTCGGAGGGGGTCACTGGGGTCATAGAGGATCTTTCCGTTTGGAAGATATGTACAACAACAATGAATGGCAGCCAGTCAAGAATGTGCCCCCACCAAACCCCTTGAAGCCCCATGTACAGACCCTGGGGGACATGGTTGCAATAGCGGATCCTACCTTTAAAGATACAATGGAGGTTGAAACCGGCCTTTCGGAAGTCAATCTCTGGCTAGAATGGATGAGATATAGCGCCAGTAAACATAATAAAACCAACTGCTATGTCTGTGGTAGTGCTAGGCCACATTTAGGTACAGTCCCGTTAGTTATACCTAAAAAGGAGGAAGAGTGCTTCCTAAGCCTCTACACAAACATTTCCACTAACCAGTTACCATGTGAGAAATGGAAAAAGGAATATCCTATAGACACTAGGGCCACAATACCCAAGATAGCTATCACCATATACCCTGGAAACTACACTTGTTATGCTCACCATGAAGGGAGGGGTAAAAACCTAGGCAACTTTTCCAAAGTTTACTGTACATCTTACAGTCATGTCCCGGCCAACTTAGTAGAAAATCAAAGTCAATCCTTGTATTGGATATGTGGAGACATGCAGGTACCTATATCCCAGACAACACCGGCCCGAATGGCCAAGTCACTGTAGCTCTTAAAAAGTTAAGGAATCTGTCAGTTGAATTAAAGAAAAATTCAGGCATCACAGATCCATGGGACCAATACTTCAGTTGGATGAACGGGTGGCAGAGAATTTTAACCCAAATAGGAGAAACTATATTAATCGTCCTATTCCTCCTCGCTCTGGTAATTTGTTGCATACTCCCTTGTCTGAAAAAATGTATAGAAAAAGCGGTGGAACAAGGAATCCCCACATTCGTGAACCAAGATGTAGGACACGAGGAAGATGAGTACGACGAACCACACATTCCACTACAGACATTCCCAGTCTCACATCATGAGTAGGCAGGACAACAGGGACAGACAGGGTAGGGAACCCAAGGGCCGTGACCTGGGTTCAGCTGCAGCGAAATCCATCCTCACCACTAGAGGCTCTGGGGAACACCTGCTGGACCTTAGACTCCGCGCGCCCTGGGGTGGGGAATCTCGGATTAAAGACAGGAACAGATTAAAATAGATTAAAATAGGCATTTCAAGGGGGGAGAACTGTTGTGGATATGCTAAAAATGGCCAAAGGAAGATGGTGAAATGCTTATTTCAATGCGCAAACACATGCTCCACATGCTCTATATCTCATATATATCCTATATACTCTATATGTTATTGATTGCTATCGTACATAGTCATAATTTGTAATGATCTTATACAACCCTTGCAATCCTTGCTCACATGATGCTGCTATCAGATATGTGTCACAAGATCTGAAGAAAAAGGGGAACTCTGTCTGCAAAACAAGTCGAAATTAGACCTGGGAAGAAAGCCCCTGTCTGGATATCGAACCGCAGGAAACCAGACATCAGACATCAGACAAACTAAATATATATATAGCATTGTTGCTTCATGCTTCGCACCATCCTAACACAAAATAGTTAATAGCTCACAAAATCAGAACGTCACAAGACTAATATTACGTATTAATGAGCAGGTTGGATATTCAAGAATATGCACGTCATCAACCATATATTAAGTCAAGACCAAAATAAAAAAGAGGAAGTATTTCAAACTGCAGCTTTGTCAGTGTGAAATTATTCTATGCATGCATGCAATTATTCACTTCTTATCAGATTTGGCCAGGAAGCAGATACCAAAGAAACTGACAGTTTTGTCTGTCCAAATCAACGTAAGTGCTGGATATTTATAATTTTGTATCCATTTTTTTAGTCAACATACACAAAACTACGTGGTTTTTCTCCTCTTTAGTGCCGCCCTTTGGGCAACTTCTGCTATTGTTGTCTTATGGAAATAACAAAGAACGGATGGATGGCCGCACACCGGAAAACTCTTGAGTTGTCTTTATTGAAAAAGCATAAGCAGGCACCACAGATAGACAGCAAAAATCAAAAAACAGCCAACGCGTTTCACACTTGGTTAGTGCTTATTCATGGCCATGATTCATTTCCGTTCGGATATCGGTTGGTAATGCGTTTCACAGTCTGGGTCTTTGGACTGAAAATCTCCGTTCTCACTTTGTCTTATAACAGACGGGCCTTTGGGATTTGAAGTAGATTTTGGTTAGTTGACCTGAGAACACGATTGGGGTTGTGGTGTTTTATTTTCTCACATAGATATTGGGGAGCGATTCTTTGAACACATTTGTGCGTCAGGCAGAGGACCTTAAATGTGATCCGGTCCTTCACGGGCAACCAATGAAGGGACTTGAGGGAGGGAGAGATTGATTCCCAGGGTTTTTTCCCTGTTATCAGTCTTGCCGTCGTGTTCTGGACGATTTGTAGACGAGCAACCTGGTATTTTGGAAGACCTAGATACGGGGCGTTTGCATAGTCGAGTCTGGAGTTGATTATTGTTCCCACGAGGACCGCTGTGTCCTCTTTTGGGATTAGGGGATGAGTCTACGTAGCAGGCGCAGCAGATGGTGAGATCCACTGACTACTGAGCCAATTTGTGCATCCATTGTCATGTCGGAGTCAAAGGTGACTCCGAGGCTTTTGACTTTGGTCCTAGGGGTAATGATTTGTCCCAAAATGGGCGCCGTCGCTGGTCTCTTACAGTTAGCGTGGAACAGCAGAAGTTCTGTTTTTGCTCCATTGAGTTTAAGGTAACTCTCTGTCATCCAATTTACTATCAAAGTAAGGCATTTCTCTAGTACAAGATAATGATCCTTTTTACCGCTGATGCAAAAATAAAGCTGGGTGTCATCGGCTTAGGAATGGTAGAGTAACTCCTGGTTACTGATAATTTTATAGAGTAGGTGTAGATACAGGCGACAGTGGTGACCCTTGGGGAACTCCACATGACACAGTGCGTTGTTCTGAGGTGAAAGGACCTAATTTCACTGTCTGGGATCGATTTTCCAGGAAGGAGGAGAACAAAGGAAGATCCGAGTCTGCAACTCTAGCTATTTCTGCTAGGCGTGATAGCAGCATTTTGTGATCCACTGTATTAAAGGCCGCGCTCAGGTCCAGCAGTATCAGAAGACATGATTCTCCTTCATCTGCTGCTATCAGTGCCACCTATCAATGCCACCTTTCATTGCCACCATTCAGTGTCACCTATCAGTGCCCACCAGTGCCCACCAGTGCAGCCCACCAGTGCCCATCAGTGCAGCCCATCAGTGCAGTCTCATCAGCATACCCCAATGAAGGAGAAAAATTACCAGTTTGCTAAATTTTATAACAAAATATATATTTTGTATATATATATATATATATATATATATTTTTTTAATCTGTATTTAATTTTTTTTTTAACACAGGTGATCAAATACCACCAAAATAAAGCTCTGTTTGTGGGGAAAAAAATTATAAAAATTTCATTTGGGGACAGTGTTGTATGACCGCGCAATTGTCATTCAAAGTGCGTCAGCTGAAAATTGGTCTGGGCAGGAGGGGGGTTTACGTGCCCAGTAAGCAAGTGGTTAATATTTTAAAAGGAATTTATGATGGGCAAACCAAAATGTAGTCAAATTAGCCCAATCTTAGTAAATGGACCCTTGTGCAGCAACATATGACTATATATTATTAAAAATCCTCCTTTTAGAGCTACAGACAGTTTTTAAAAAAAAGCACTATTGGTATTTTTATTGCTTTCAGGAAGACATATCAGCTTCCTAGAGCTCTGGTGATCTGATAATAGCATTATGTTTAAAGCGGAGTTTCACCCTAAAAAACAACTATGTACCATGCCATCCTGCATATTAGCGTCAGCTACAGTATGCCTATATTTTATTTTTTTGCGCTGTACTTACAGATTAAACTATTTGTCTGTTTCAGGCTACCGCGGGGTAATAGGCGTTCCTATCAAGAGGGGAACATGATTGACGGCCGGCTATGGCGCGTCACGCATTCCGAAAATAGCCGGAGTAGACTCGGCTCTTCACGGCGCCTGCGCACAGACTAGGAGCTGACTGCGCAGGTGCCCGTGTAGGACTCGGCTCTTCACGGCGCCTGCGCAGTCAGCTCCTAGTCTGTGCGCAGGCGCCATGAAGAGCCGAGTCCTACTCCGGCTATTTTCGGAACGCGTGACGTGCCATAGCCGGCCGTCAATCATGTTCCCCTCTTGATAGGAACGCCTATTTCCTGCCCGGAGTCTGAAACGAAAAAAACAGATTAAACTGTAAGTACAGCACCGAAAAAAAAAATAAAGGCATACTGTAGCTCACGCTAGTATGCTGAATGTCAGTGGAGACAAAGATTTTTAATTTTTTTAGGGTGAACCCCCTCTTTAATGGTATGCAGAATGGTAATATGCACTGCTAAAACAAAAACTTATAAGGCTGTTTCCGGCAGCAGAACATCTTTTCCCATTCCTTTCCCTGCAGAGCTACAGTCAACAATGTGGTATTTTTATGGACTGATTGAAAGCAGGTATGTTCAGCTGTTGCAAAATGCTAGTTATGTGGAGCAACGTAAAGAATGTGCAGTAGATGCTGCGGGTGATAAAAGGAGCAGATGTTTTTTTGGCCATGGCGCAAAAAAGAATTTCTTTCATCTTTCGTTTTTCCAAAACAAAAAAAAAGTAATAGTTCTATTTTGTGAGGATTGTACAGTTTTATCATTTTGGAAGCGTTATATCATTTTCTTTATATGTTTATCTTTCTATTTCCTTTCCATAGGGAGTATACACGACAGCTGGAGAAGCAGATAATATTAGACCACCTACAACTTATTCCATGCATGTAAACATGGGATGCAGTGAGTGTTTACAGGAAAAGGGGGTGAGCATTCACAACATGGTTTGGAAGCATTCCCATAATGAAAGCTGGCTATACTCTTATAGACTTTCGAACATTCGTACAAAAAATTCTCATTAGTTCGTTCGATGACATGGTGAACATTGTTCGAAAAAGAACTTAAATGTTTTCTTTTAAAGGATAAGCTCACCTTTATAAGCATGTTACATGTTACGCTCATATTTAGGGTATAACATGTAACATGCTCCTATGCACCAGGCTCCCATCACCAGAACTTCCCTCTCTGTGACAGCAAACGGGGCATTCTCTCCCCACACCCGCTGTCACATTTTGAAAATGGTTAGCCTGAACAGCCAAGTCATTCATTCACAGGAATCTGTAAATGAATAAACTACAAGTCCCGTCAACAATTAAGGGCTGGTATGTCTTGCCACTAAGGGGGGGTGGCTCCTATCTTCCACCAATGTGTGTTTGGAACCACACAGGTGGCCTGGATCCTTCAAGTTTACACGGTCAATGGACATCCATTGGAGCAAAGTATGACAGTAAAGGGAAAGAGGTATATAGTGTAATACTGCAAGGTTTATTTAAAAAATCACAAATTATTACACTTACATCAAAATCCCGCGAATGCACACTTGAGGCGTCATTTAGACTCTAAATTCAGGATAAATTCACCAAATATGTGCCTAACAGTACCTTAAGGTCGGCTAAATCAGAAACTTTGATGATCCCTAAATTTCGAAAGAAAAAATGCAAGGGGGGACGAGTGCGGTTCAGGGGGCACTGTTTTGGAACTCCCTGCCTCTAAAATTAAGGCTTGAGAATGATCTTTTTAAGTTTAGGAAGCTTCTAAAAACTGAGCTTTTTAGTCGAGCCTATGGAATCACATAGGTTTATAGGGCCAGATTCAGGTAGAGTTAGGCTGGAGTATCTGTGATACTCCAGCCTAAATGTCACTTTAAGCCGGCGTTTCTGTTTTCTGTAACCAGAAAACAAGAAACGCCGGGTTGGTGTTCCAATGCGATCGGCGCAATAGAATTTCGCCATCGCATCGCAACTTTAATTTAAAAATGGCGCCGGGGGCGTTCCCGCTGATTTACGCTGAAAAAATATGTTAATCAGCGGGAATCGGCAATTCACGATCGTATTCGGGCGCGACACAGTGACTTTCCGACGTTTCCGTAAGCGATACGCGGCGTAAAGATAAAGCAGCCCCCTAGTGGAGTATCCTATGTTAAGTATAGGCGTCGTCATCGCGTCGGAAAAAAAAAATTGCGTCGCTTGCGTAAAACTTTCATGAATGGGGATGTGACGTCATTGACGTTCACTGACAGAATTTGGAGCATGCGCACTGGGATGCATTGACACTCGACGCATGCGCAGTACGTTCGCCGCGGGATCGCGCTTAGTTAAAATAATACACGCAGTATAGTGTAATACTGCAAGGTTTATTTAAAAAATCACAAATTATTACACTTACATCAAAATCCCGCGAATGCACACTTGAGGCGCCATTTAGACTCTAAATTCAGGATAAATTCACCAAATATGTGCCTAACCATACCTTAAGGTCGGCTAAATCAGAAACTTTGATGATCCCTAAATTTCAAAAGAAAAAATGCAAGGGGGGACGAGTGCGGTTCAGGGAGCACTGTTTTGGAACTCCCTGCCTCTAAAATTAAGGCTTGAGAATGATCTTTTTAAGTTTAGGAAGCTTCTAAAAACTGAGCTTTTTAGTCGAGCCTATGGAATCACATAGGTTTATAGGGCCAGATTCAGGTAGAGTTAGGCTGGAGTATCTGTGATACTCCAGCCTAAATGTCACTTTAAGCCGGCGTTTCTGTTTTCTGTAACCAGAAAACAAGAAACGCCGGGTTGGTGTTCCGATGCGATCGGCGCAATAGAATTTCGCCATCGCATCGCAACTTTAATTTAAAAATGGCGCCGGGGGCGTTCCCGCTGATTTACGCTGAAAAAATATGTTAATCAGCGGGAATCGGCAATTCACGATCGTATTCGGGCGCGAAGCAGTGACTTTCCGACGTTTCCGTAAGCGATACGCGGCGTAAAGATAAAGCAGCCCCCTAGTGGAGTATCCTATGTTAAGTATAGGCGTCGTCATCGCGTCGGAAAAAAAAATCGCGTCGCTTGCGTAAAACTTTCATGAATGGGGATGTGACGTCATTGACGTTCACTGACAGAATTTGGAGCATGCGCACTGGGATGCATTGACACTCGACGCATGCGCAGTACGTTCGCCGCGGGATCGCGCTTAGTTAAAATAATACACGCAGTATAGTACTGCGTACCCGCCCAATTTGAATTCCGCCGGCTCATTTGCGATGCGCTGCCGCAACTTTAGGAGCAAGTGCTTTGTGAATAACAGCACTTGCTCCTAAAATTTCGGCAACGTAACGTAAATGAGAAGCGTTACTCCAGAGCAAAGATGCTCCAATCTACCTGAATCTGGCCCATAGTTTTTTTCTTTTGATCTGCTAACCATTTTAAAAATTGATTTGTTCCGCTGCCTGTGTGTCTTTTTGGTTGTTGCTGTATTGTTGTTCTTGGCGCATCGAGGCCTACGGGTAACTGACTGCGTTTGTACTATTTTGTACTTTTAAGAATTTTAATAAATAAATAAATAAAGGAACAGCACGGGTATGATGTTCCTTCAGAGCACATGCGCCAGTGACGACACCAACTGCATCTAAAGTAAATATCTCCTAAACGATGCACGTTGTATGAGATATTTACAGTACCTATAGGTAAGCCATATTATAGGCTTACCTATAAGTAAAAGTCATGCATTGGAGTTTACTCCCACTTTAAACTTTCAAAGAAGGTTTCGATAAAATTGGTAGCAAAGGAATTTCTTAGTACTAACGCAATAAATGATAAATGTCCTGTGTAGGAGAAAACATCGCAAAATGCCATCTATTAGCTATTAAAACAATCCTCTGTATCATGGGCACCCGCAGAACTTCTTTCAGGAGGGGGCATTATTTTAAAGTCACCCATGCCCCACCCCTTTTTGAAAACGTCATGAAGGGAGGGGCTTAGTCATTATCACATAAAGCGCAGGCATGTAAAGGTTTGAGAAACCTGATGCAAAAAGCTTAATAGAAGGATCAAGCTGCCATTGTCCGATTAGCAATTTCTAATCTGTTTTTATGTTTACAGAGGTTTCCACTACTGACTTTTCTTTCTGAAAATGTTTTGGTTTCTGTTTAAATATTTTTAATTTTCCTTAAACTTTTCTGATGTGCATACAGCATGGTTGCCAACTGTCCCGAATTTCCCGGACATTCCTGGGATTTAGACCTTAGTCCGGGTCCTACAGTTTCCCTGGAAATGTCCTGGGAAATTGCAGTTTTCCTGTAATCAGAGTCACAGAGCTATCAATACAAACGGGGAGCTAGTTCACACAAACAAGCACTGACTGAGTAACAGGAAGTGATGCTATTTATGGGCTGCTTGCTTGTACATTGCTGCGCTGGATGCAGGTGAGGCTAGTGAGTCCAAGGCAATGCTTCAGGCTGGGCGAACATTGCAACAACTCCAGAGCTCCCCTGTGGCACAGAAGCAGATGCAGCTGTGGAACCAGGAACATCCCAGTTCAATGACACCCAGGTACATGACAGGGCCCCCTCCCTAGTGGACCCCTTTGGGGGCCTACTGGGAAAGGAGGCATGGAAGTCTCGAATAAGAGAAGGGGCATGCAAATCTTTGGCTGGAACCCAGGAGTGGTCTGTGATGGGATATCCTTTCCAATGAACCAGATACTATAGACCACGACCCTGCCTTCTAGAATACAAAATCTTACAGACTTCAAACTCATGTTGTCCAACAATAACAGGAGGAGGTAGCCGTTGAGTTCTGGAGAAACGATTAAAAATAGCTTTTTTGAGGAGAGAAACATGGAACCGGAGAGAGGAGGGCAATTTCAACCAATAGGAGACTGGCCCGACTTGAGCAATTATTCTGTAAGGACAAATGGTAGAGGGTTGTTTCAGTCTCACATATTTGGTAGACAACCAAACTCTGTCCCCTACCACATATGGAGGTATATGGCATCTGCGTCTGTAGAGAAAAGCGCATATTTACCTGCTGACTTCCGTAGCAATAAGCAAATCTTTTTGAAGTGTAGCAGAATATTCTTCACCCGCTGGTCTGCTGCTGGTACACCGAAATAAGTTTTTAAGTAGGGGAAAATTCTGAGGTTGATAGCCTAATGCTGTGTAGAATGGCATGGTATGAAGAGCACTGTGCCAACGGGAGTTAATGGCGAATCCAGCCAAAGGCAAATACTCAGAACAATTGGAGTGTAATGAGTTGACATAATGTCAAAGATAGGTTTTCAAGGTTCTGGCTAATGCGTTTGGTTTGACCATCTGTTTGTGGGTGATGTGAGGTAGAGAGTGGAGTGGCGCTATCTACTTGAGGGTGCAGCACATTCCTTTCTGGTCTACACAGACCATACAAATTTGGAGTACTTGAGAACAGCCAAGAGGTTGAAACCAAGACAGGCAAGGTGGGCACTTTCCCATATGTTCAGCAATTCTGAAAAATCCATACCCCCGGACACCATCCCTGCTGGAAACCTTTTGCTACTTTAAGAGGACCTCATGTCCCAGGTTAAGCAATCTTCTGTTGATCTGACCCTACTCTCGGCTAAATTGGTGCAGCGTACATTCTGGTGGCCTCAGTTGAGTAGCGACTGCAAGAGTTTTGTGGTCTCGTGCAACACTTGCTCCCGGAACAAGAGTAGCTGGACGAAGGCCTGGGGTCTATTAAAACCTTTTAAAACCAAAATGGCCCACTTTCTCCCAATGAAAGGCTCGCCTTCAGCCATGGAGACGGCGAAGGTCTTCATAAAATAAATAGTGAGGTTGCATGGAGTCCCAGCTAATATTGGCTCAGACGGTGGTGTCCAGTTGGCTTTCTACTCTGCGTATCACCCCCAGACAAATGGGCAAACAAATAACCAAACACTGGAGCAATATCTCCGCTGCTTCTCTTCCTTTTCTCAGGATGACTGGGTTTCCTTACTGCCCATCGCGGAGTTTGCGTATAACAACTCTCTGCACTCCGCTATCAAGCAGACTCAGTTCCCCCCCCCTCCCCCCCCAACTATGGTTTCCACTCCTCCTTTCTACCCAATACCTTACCCGAATGTGCTATCCCTGCAGGAGAAGATACAACCAGACGCAATACCTAATAAAATGAAGGGGCTACGGACCAGGAGGACAATGCTTGGGAACCTGAGAGCAGCATTCGTGCTGAAGAACTTATGCAGGCCTTCAAGAAGTGCCGTGCTATTAAACTGGCCCAACTGGGAATCCGGAGGCTGCCCTTTAGGGGGGGGGCACTGTCAGAGAACTCCCTTGCTGGACGTGGTGTTGTCGCCTTGGTGCATACTGATTTGTGCACTCCGGTGCGCACTGTTGTACATGAGCTTGTGTGCGCTGGTTCACGTCCCGGGCTTCGGGTGCATGCGCCTGTGCATGCTGGTTCATGTCTCGGATTGCGGGCGCACGCTGGTATGCCACTTGGTGCCAAACATTCCATTTAAACTCCTGATTTCAGCTTGTCCTAACCATGCACCTGCCTGCTACCACTGTACCTCGCTGCCTGATCGTTGCCGACCTTGCCAGTGACCCGACCATTCTACTCTGTTCTTGCCCATCTCCACTTCTCAGTGGTCCTACCAGCCTGCCTGCTTGCATCTGGTTCCTGAGCCTCTTATCTGCAACAAGCCTCCAGGCTCTCATACCCTTCCACACTCCCATGCCTCCTGTCTCCACTACCAGGGGCCACAAGTCGGATCCGTAAGTAAGACCTTTTTTCTGCTCCATTAGGCTCGTAGACCAGGTACGTTCAAGTCTGACAAAGTGACTGCCACAGCTTTGGTGCACCTGCCCAGGATCGACCCTGATTGTCCACTTGGCCTTGTGGATGCCCATGCTCTTTATGCCTCTCTGAAACTAACTACACTTTGTTATTAGGCTCACAAAGATTTTGAAGTTTGTCTGTGAGAATTATTGCTTATTTAGCTAAAATAACTTTTGTGAGCTCATGTACTGGTGTTGGTCGAGAAGACTTGGCTCCCTATTACTGTTCTGATTCACCCCAAAGGAATTCAGTTGGGTTGAGGTCGGAGCTCTGTGAAGGCCATTCGATTTCCTCCACACCAAACTTATCAAACCATGGGGTAGATTCATGTAGCAATTACTCCGGCGTTTTTAGAGATGTGCGGCGTAACTGCTATTTAGCGCCGTCGGATCCATGCGTCGTACCTACTATACCAGATCCGCCTTAAAATCGTGTAATTTTTTCCGGTGTAACTTTTCCACGCCGGCGTGTCTTTGGCGCATCTTTACGCGCGACAGATCAACCGTTCCCATGGATTATCTATTCAAATATGCAAATGAGGGAGATCCTCCGATTCAGAAACGCACGTTTCTCTTGCGCCGGCGTAAGCCGGTGCGCGTAACTGGAATTTTCTGCGGAAAGTCACCCCTCATAAAGCAGGGGTAACTTTGCACAGGAGTTGAACAGATCAGCTGGAGAGCAGCTAAAGCAACACTGTGACAGACGAATTTAGCAAAAACACTTGCTGGACAACACATCTGTCTGCCAACATGCCAGGGGCAGCCTTGCTCATAGCCCTACAGCGTCGACGTGCACGTAGGAGGGCACGGGTGAGGATATTCCGCACGCGCATTGACGTCTTTGGCATGAGTGATTTGGAGGTGTTTCGCCTATTCAGATTCAGCCCTGAAGCCATCATGGAACTAACCACAACCCTGCAGGAGGACATCACCAGCCAGACACAACGCTCACAAGCAGTGCAGCCACTGGTGAAGGTACTGGCAACACTCCATGTCCTTGCCAGTGGATCATTCCAGCGTACAAGTGGAGTGGTGGCTGGGATGTCACAATCCACCATGAGCAGATGTGTGCACCAGGTTGTCCCAGCAATCCTCAGACGCATGGCCAACCACATCATCAAACCCACCACTGAGGAGCTGCGGAGGAAGGCAATGACAGATTTCTACAACCTTGCCAGATTCCCACGCACTGTGGGGGCCATTGATTGCACACATGTGGCACTACGGCCCCCCCGGGACACAGAGCACATATACTGCAATCGGAAGCATTGGCATTCCATCAATGTACAGGTGATAGCCGATGCCCAAGGCCTCATATGGCACGTCCGTGCCAAGGACCCCGGGTCCAGCCATGACAGCTACATATACCGTCAAAGCACCATCTCCACAGAATTTGAACAGAACGTGTATGGGGACAGCTGGCTGGTTGGTGAGTGACATGGGTGGCAGGCATGACTATCCCCTCCCGTGATGCACACCTCACAACGGGCACATGCACTATTAACATCCTCCTGTCTTTTCATTACCAGGTGACGCAGCATATGCATTGGGACCCCATCTCATGACTCCATTCCGGGATCCCCAAACCAGAGGAGAGCAAAGATACAATGAAGCACACATCAAAACCCGTGCAGTGGTGGAGCGCACATTTGGCCTCCTGAAGTCATGTTTCCGATGCCTGGATAAGTCTGGGGGTACCCTCTTGTATTCCCCAAACTTCGTGTGCCAGATCATTGGGGCATGTTGCATGCTGCACAACTTTGCCGTGAGAAAGGGCCTGGAGATTGAGCTACGTGATGACTTGACCCCCGACCCACACAGTCCCCCCTTGCCCGAGGGTCCCCCGTCTGCTGAGGGAAGAGCAGTCAGGAGGGTCCTTGTGGTAGGCTACTTTTCACGTTAAACACACACATTAATCATGGCACAATGAGAATGCATGCATGCACACCACTGTGATCCCTAGCACAGACACACCACATCCACATCAAATTGGATTAGACCCAAGTACACCACATGGGACTTGGGAGCAGCAACGCCACGCCACGGCTCCAATTATGTTGCTGTACATTCATACACCATTCACACTTGTCGTGGTGATAACTTCTCACCTATGACTGAGGGTGACACCCCTTAATGGCAGGAGTGTCACCCCCACACATTCACACCTCATTCACACTGTAGCCTGCACTCCTCACCGTGTGCAGGGAGATAAACAAAAATATAAATCAGAATCTGAGTATAAAACATAATTAGAGAAACATCAACGGCCCTGTCGTGGGCTTCTTCTTGTCTCTAGGCTCCTGGGGCGCAGTTGCCTGGGGCGAGCCACAGGTGGGGGGGCTGGGGGGGCAGGTGGTTGAACCTCAACCAGTCTCTCCCTGGCTGCCTGGCTGCCCTCCATTGCCACGGCTAGCCGGTGGAGGTAAGTATTGGTGGCAGCCTGCATCCGCAGCCGGCGGGTAGTATTGCTGCGCTGCTGTCGCCGTGTCTGCCTCCCCTCCTCACGGACAGCAGCTGCCAGGCTCCAGACCTCGGTGACCAGGTCAGATGTGGTGGTCTGCAGGTCCACCAGGCAGGACAGAAGGGCTGCCCCGTTCCCCACAACGTCCTGCAGGCTATTATTTATTGCAGTATTCTGCCCAGCCTGCTGGGTGATGGCTTCCTGCACTGCCACAGTGCAAGCAGCCTGGCTCTCGGCCGAGGACGCCAGGCTATCTGCCACCCGATGAAGATCACCCGCAAGAGAACCAATATGGCGGGTCTGTCTTGTCTGGTCCCTTGCCAGGTGATCTTCAAAATCATCAGGGACTCCTCTGGTTTTCCTCGTTGCCTTCCTAGAGGCCTGAGAGGCTGGAGGACGGGTGTAGGGGAGGTCCCTTGAAGGGGAATCCCTGGAGGGGATGGTGTCCCTTGAAGGGGAATCCTGCATGGGGGGGGTGGTTTGGGAGTGGCCAGGTATGGGGGTCTCCTCCAGAATATAGACAGCAGCCTCTTCTACCCCGACGTGCTCCTCCTCAACCTCCTCAAGCACTGCTGTAGGGGCGATCTCCACCATGGATGGGGTGGGTCGCCCTGCATCAACTGACGGGCCAGCTCCATCCTGCACATCTGTGGATGACACAAAACAAACACATGTTGGAGGAGCCACACACTTGTCACATGTATCCCCACCCCCCCACCCATGCAACTCACCACAAAACAGATAAAACAGACTTACCTGACCTCAAAGGCTGCTCCCCTGATTCAAAGCCAGGAAGACCCTCCACCAGCTCCCTATCCAGCAAACTGGCCACCACCATGTCCTCTGCAGTCAGGGTCATTCTTGTGGCTGGTCCTCCTCCTGTGCCACTGGCATGCTTTCTGATGGCCACAAGTTTGTCTTTGACCACTCTCCGCATATCATAAATTTTTTTGCGGATATGCTTGGGCTCCCTCTCTGCCACACCAACAACATTCACCTGCCTGGTGATTTCCGCATAAATGCGTGTCTTCTCCGCTTTGCCAGTGTGGGCACTCTGTGGCCCATAGAGGCGGGACCCATGTTGGGAGAGCGCATCAGTGATCACAGCCTTCTCCTGAGGGCTGAAATTAAACATTCTGCGGTCACCGGCAGTGTCTTGTGCAGCCATCCTAAAAGCAAAAGCCCTGGCAATTCCAAAAAAATGCTGGTCACGCTTTGCAAGGGAGTGGCGCTTCTGTGTGCGTATTTATGCACTAGTAGGAAGTGGTGCGGCGGATCTTGGTGGTGACGTCGCACCGTACTGCGCATGTGCAAAGGAGCCAGCCAGGCAGGTAACATCAGTGCGCATGCGCCGTTTAAGATACACCGTGCGGATCTCGCCGCGCCACCGTCAGACCATCATTTGCATGTGTTGACGCCCACTTACAGTTCCGCCGCCTTACGCCGTCGAAAAACCGCTACGCAGGTGAGTGGAAAATTGATGAATACAGTACATGCCTCTCACCGCTGGTACGGCGTAGCAGAAAAAAGATGCGCCACGCCGGAGCAACGATGCGCCATTTTACATGAATCTACCCCCATGTCTTTATTGACCTGGTATGTGCACAGTGTTGTGCTGGAACTGAAAAGGGCCTTCCCAAGGTTGGAAGTGCACAGTTCTCTAAAATGTCTTTGTATGCTGTAGCATTCATTGGGGATGGGCACAATTTTTTGGCCATATAAGGTAACATGATGCTTCTGCCCGAGCATGGCCATTACTGAAGTTGCATAGATTTAACAAACTTTTAAAATAGGAATCAAGTGTCCATTTTTGGGCATTTTAATGACCTTTAACCACTTGCTGACCGCCTTTCGCATAAATACTGCAGAAAGTCAGCTCAGCTGCATACTTGTACGTCCGTCCGTGCATATGGTATTGTGGGGGAGCGCTACTGTGGGTCTGGCAGACTCGATGTCTGTTGGCCACCCACAATTGCAGTAAAGGGAGGCAGAACGGGGGTCTATGTAAACAAGGTAGATCCCCATTCTGACAGGGGAGAGAGAGAGAGATCAGCTGTTCCTAGTGATCAGGAACAGCGATCTCTCTCTACTCCCAGTTAGTCCTTCCCCCTGACAGTCCGAAAGCACCTTCCTAGTTAAAACACTTCACCCTTTGATCACCCTTATGCCGCGTACACACGATCACTTTTTGTGATTGAAAAAAACGACGTTTTATGTGACGAAACAAAACAACGTTTTTCAAACTTCATTTTCCAAAACGACGCTGCATACACACCATCGTTTTTCCAAAATGCTCTAGCAAAGCGTGATGACGTACACCACGTTGGACGGCACTCTGTTCCATTGAAGCTCCGTCTCATAACTTGCTTCTGAGCATGCGCGGGTTTAAAAACAACGTTTTGCCCACACACGATCACTTTTTATGACACAAAAAATTACATTTTGAAAAACGACACAAAAAATTCAAGCATGTTCGAATTTTTTTTGGTCGTTTTTTTTGAAGACATAAAACGACGTTTTGCCCACACACGATCATTTTAAATGAAGTTTTTGAAAACGTCGTTTTTTTTTCATCACAAAAAGTGATCGTGTGTACGCGGCATTAGTGTTAACCTCTTCCCTGCCAGTGCCATTTATACAGTAATTAGCGCATTTTTATAGCACTGATCATTGCATTGGTGTCACTGGTCACCAAAAAGTGTCGCAGTCCCGCTAAAAATCACTAATCCCCACCATTACTAGTAAAAAAACAAAAAATTTAAAGTCCCTTTCCCCTATTTTGTAGACACTATGGCACAGATTCACAGAGAGTGGGCGCACATTTACGCCGGCGTAGAGCACACACACACACAGTACGCTACGCCGGCGCAGCGCAGAGAGGAGAGGAAAGCACTGCATTCAGCAAGCAATTGCTCACCAAGATGTGCCAGCGTAGCGTATTTTCGAAGGCGCAGGCCACCGTGAGTGGAAGTGGGCGTGATCCATGCAAATGATGGGCCGAGTGCCAGACAAGTACGTATAATGAACTATGCATGCGCCGCGCATGCTCACAACCATGTCGGAACAACTGCCTAAGATACGCCAGATCACTGTGTATGCCGTTAACGGAACCTACGCCCAGCCAGACACACGTCCAACGTAAAATACGCTGGCTTGTGTTCCCTGGTGCAGACCTGAGCATGTCTGTTGCTGAGTTACACCTCCTTTATGGGGAATAACTTTACGCCGGACATAAAACTTACGCGCACTGCGTCGGGCGCACGTACATCGCCGTATTTACCTCATTTGCATGTTTGAATGGCTAATCAATGGGAGCGGCACCATGCACTCAGCCTAAATGTACGCCCACCCTACGCCGGCATAAGTAAGTTACGTCGGCGGGGTGTAGCCTGGTTTTAGGCGTATCTCTGTTTGTGGGTCTGGCGCACAGATACAACGGCGCACATTTGCACTTACGTTGGCGTTAGTGCTCTGTGAATCCAGGCCTATAACTTTTGTGCAAACCAATCAATACACGTTTATTGTACCAAAGATATGTAGCAGAGTACATATTAGCCTAAACTGATAAAACCTGCATGTTCATTGGATGTATCAGCAAAGGGTCTGATAGGAGTCCTGGTAGAATTGTGCACATGTACCCGGGTATATATAGTTATTAAAGATGCCTCCAGATGAATGTTGCAGCAAAATCCAGTTGCAGGGGACCCTGAAGATGTCTGTCAGAGACCTGAAAATAAGATTAGCAAGTAAGCAGGTGTAGTCTGTATCCCCCACTGTAGGTGGTGCTTGACCAAAAAAGCAATGGAGAAGGAGAAGGAAGTTATGAGGAACTTGGTTCCTTTATGACTTCCTGCAGTCACAGTGAGACAGCTGCCCGATTGGACACTGGCGCCCCATGTGACCTTGTGGCCATCTTAGGTCAGGCAGAGTCTATTTAAGGATTCTAGTTCCTGGATTTGGCACTCTTTATGCAAGTGGTTAATTAGGGTGGAGACAGGTTTCCAGTCTGGCAGAAACAGGGGAAGATTCCTGAGGATTAGGGAAAGTGCAGGGACTTTGCCATTTCTTATGATTTTAGAAAAAGATTTACCCACTATCAGTAAACTATAGTACACTACAATATACAGTGGATTCTGTACAAAATATGTCCTTCCAAAACAGGAATAGATTAGTAAAACTCCTTTTTGTATTATGCTTTTTATGATAAAAAGTAAGTATAAATCAGCTTTACAACACCAAGATTTACATATGATTTACTTATTTTCAGTGTGGCGAGTTCTTTGTATTTCCTTGTTTCTTTTGTGCACAAAAGATTTTCCACAATGTTAGGAATTCCACATCCTATAGTAGCTAAAGTCTTACCGGCCTCTACCATAGGTTTAGAGATTATATAAACTTCCTGGGAATATATCCTGTGCTGAAACTATAGCCCCCAGAACATGGCCTTCCAATAATTCATATTTAATCCTGTTCAGGAAATACAGACAGATTACAACATTGGGCATAACATTAAACCACAGTAGTCCAAAAACGCAGTGACGTAAAACACTACGACTAGCCGAGAAAAATGAAATTCAATGCTTTCGAACATGCGTCGACTCTGAGCATGTATGATTTTTTCTTCGTCGGAGTTCCACACAAACGATCAGAATTTCCGATGCTCCGATTTCCGATCCTATGTTCTATTTCTAAACTCCAATGGAAAAAAGTCCGATGGGGCCCACACATGGTCAGAATATCCGATGAAAAAATTCAGTCTGACTTTTATCATCGGAAATTCCAATTGTGTGTACAAGGTATTAGTCATAAATAGGACATTTAAACTCAATTTAGGATTAGTGTATAAAACTATAAATATTTATTAGTAAAAAGTACCAGTTACACTTACCGGTAACAGATTTTCTGGGAAATCTTCCAGGACAGCACACCTGAGATGACGGTTTTACCTGACAGGAAACACAAACAACAGAGTTTAAAAGGCCCCACCCTTCCCTCTGCCCCTCAGTTATGACAAAGTATAGACCAACACCAGTGTCAGAGGGAACCTTCTGTGAACACAAACATCACCAACATTTAAGGGTGGGAAGTAGGCCTGCCGTCCTGGAAGATTTCCCAGAAAATCTGTTACCGGTAAGTGTAACTGGTACTTTTCTCAAGTCATCTTCCAGGACGGCACACCTGAGACGATGAGTAAGAAGTTCAGGCCTACCTTAGGGTGGGATCACCGCCTGTAGGACCTTCCTGCCGAATGCCAAGTCCTGAGGGGACAACAGCTCCACTCTGTAGTGCCTCAGAAAAGTATTTTGGCTCGTCCATGTTGCTGCTCTGCAGATCTGATCAATCGAAGCGCCTGCCCTCTCTGCCCAGGAGGTCGCCAGAGATCTGGTTGAGTGAGCTTTAATGTGAGCTGGAACGGGCTTTCCTGACTGTTCATAGGCTACTGCAATAGTCTGTTTAATCCACCTGGCTATTGTAGGTTTAGAAGCTTGAAGCCCTTTCTTTAGACCGGAGAAATTAATTAACAAATGATTTGATCTTCTAAACTCACTCAGTCTAAATAAGTTAGAAGACACCTAACATCTAGTAAATGAAATCTTGCCTCTTTGTCATTTTTTGGGTTCTGACAGAAGGAGGGGAGAACAATTTCATGTGACCTGTGAAATTCAGAGGTTACCTTTGGCAAATATAAAGGATCCTGTCTGAGGATTACCCTATCCTCTAAAACCAACAAAAAAGCTCTTTAATAGTCAGAGCTTGTAGGTTAGAGCATCTAATACCAGGGATAAATCCCAAGGTGGGAATCTGATTGACTTAACCGGGGTTACCCTTTCCCTGGTTGCTAAAAATCTTTTTATCAGAGGGTTCAGGGCCAGTCTCTGGTCAAAGAATACCGATAAGGCTGCCACCTGAACCCTGAGAGTACTTACTGCCAGGCCCTGGTCAACTCCATCTTGGAGAAAGTCGAGGACCATCGGAATTGTTTGGAAAGGACCTTCTCTAGGCTGAGCCCAGCGAGAGAAGACTCTCTAAACTTTTGCGTATATTTTCCTGGTGATTGGTTTTCTACTCTGCAGGAGTGTGTCAATCACCTTCTCCGAGCATCCCCTACGCCTGAGGATCTCCCTCTCAAACACCATGCCGTCAGGGAAAGAAAACCTGGATCGGGATGTAACACTAGTCCCTGAGAGAGGAGATCGGGTCTGGACGGGAGACGCAACGGAGGAGCCATCGACAATCTCCTCAGACTGGGGAACCATGTTCTCTTGGGCCACCAGGGAGTGATCAGGATAAGGTACCCTTCCGACCTGGACAGCTTCTGTAGAACCCTGGGGATGAGTGTCAGAGGAGGGAACGCATAAGCTAGGGTGAACTCCCAATCCTGTGCCAGAGCATCTATCCTGTAGGCGTCCTGTTCTCTGGTGAGGGAGAAGTACCGGTGGACTTTCCTGTTCTTTTTGCAGGCAAATAAATCTGGTCTGCCAAAATGTTGACATACCAAAGAGAAAACCTCGTCGTTCAGCTCCCACTCTCCCTGATGAACGGGCTGCCTGCTGAGGAAATCCGCCTGTATGTTGAGGGATCCCTTCACGTGTACCGCCGACACTGAGAGAATGTTCTTCTCCAAGTCCCCCAGGATTTCCTGGGTCAGTTTTAACAGTCTGCTGGACCTTGTACATCCCTGATGATTCAGGTAGGACACCGCCACTGCATTGTCCGAAAGGATCTGGACTTATCTCCCTTGGATATGGTCTCTAAAGTAGTCGAAAGCCTTCCCAACCTCTAACAGCTCCCTGAAATTGGAGGAGGCTTTGCTCTGCTCCCGGTCCCAAGAGCCCTGGGCAAAGAGATCTCCTATACGAGCTCCCCAGCCCCAAGCGCTTGCGTCTGTGGTCAGGATCAATGGATTTTGTTGGGTCCAGGCCTGACCTACTGAAAGGTTGTCTGTGTTGAGCCACCTATCTAGGGAGTCCCTTACCCTTTCTGACAGGGACACCGTTATGTCCAAGGATCCTGTTTTCCCATCCCAGGAGGAGAAAAGGAATACCTGGAGTTCCCGGGAATGGAATTGGGCCCAGTGAACAGCTGGGATGCAGGATGACATGAGTCCCAGTACTCTCATTATGGTTCCCTGGAACCAAGCAGTGCTGCGACTGCTTTTTGCACTTTGGTGACTTTTTCTTGAGGTAGAAAAATCCTTAGATTCACTGAGTCCACCAGATATCCTAGGAACACCTTGGATTGCGTGGGATCTAGAGAGGATTTCTCTTTGCTGATCAAACATCCCAGAGATTCTAATGTGGCCAGCACCATGTCTCGGTCTGCATGGAGTTGTTCCAAGGCCGGACTGAAAATCAGAATGTCGTCCAAGTAGGGGATCAAGGCTATTCCCTGGAGGTGTAAGAATGACACCACCTTGGCCAGAACCTTGGTAAAGATTCTTGGGCTGGCCGCTAGGCCAAAGGGGAGAACCCTGAACTGCCAGTGTTGGACGCCCTGCTTCGTCTGCACTGCAAATCTCAAGAACTTTTGATGTTTTTGGGAAATGGGAACATGTAGGTAGGCATCCTTCAGGTCCAAAGTTATCATAAAGACTCCCTCCTGGAGGTGTTTTCTGACCGTATAGATGCTTTCCATCCTGAACTTTTTGTAAACCAGGTGTTGGTTTAATTGGTTTAATTTTTCGAAGGTTTATAATCAACCGGAACTTCCCGGATGGCTTCGGCACTACGAAAATGTGGGAATAGAATCCCTGGCCAATTTGACCTACTGGGACAGGAGTGATGACCTGCTGTTCCGCTAGTTCCCGAACACTTTCCAGTAAGCCCCTTGCTTTTAATGGGTCTTTGGGGAGATGGGTCAGGATAAAGTTTGGCGGAGGGGGAGACAAGAATTCCAACTTGTACCCTTCCTTTATCAGACTTAGAATATATGGACTCTGCGTGATACTTTCCCACTGAGGGAGAAACCACGAAAGCCTTCCGCCAACTTTTATGCTGACGTCATTTGGACTCTTTGTTGGAAGTAGAATCCCCTGGAAAAGAGGACCTAACCCTTTTCTTTGCCTTTACCGAATCCCCAATTTTTCTTTGGCTCCTTCTTTCCCTGAAAACGGTTTTTAGAAGGGGGGCCTCGAAAAAATGTCTTCCCCCTGTCTTTTTTGGATTTGGCAGGAAACCTCTTTCCCTTCTCTGTGGAACGAGAGAGTACCTGCACTAAATCAGAGCCAAAGAGCAGGGATCCTTCAAAAGGAATCCCACAGAGGTGTGACTTGGATGTAAAATCCCCGTCCCATGTTTTTACCCAGAGGGCCCTTCTGGCAGAATTAAGAAGAGCTGCCAACTTAGCAGTGGTTCTGACTGTTTCCACTGCGGCATATGCAAGAAAAGCCACTGCCTTACCTACCACCTCCAGGGAATCTAACACCTCTTTGGATTTATTCTCCTGTGCTACATGGTCCATTAATCTGCGGACCCATGCATCCGCGTTTCTGGCAACACATGCGGAGGCCAATGCAGGGCCCATAGCAACTGCATTGGCATCCCAAGCTCTGCGAAGCAAAGTTTCTGACTTTTTATCTATCGGATCCCGAATATTGCCGGAATCCTCGAAGGATAAATCCGATTGTTTGGATACTTGAGCCAAAGAGGCATCCAAACGTGGAATTTTGAAGAATTTTTCCTCTTCTTCCTTTTTAAAGGAGCACCTACGCTTCCAAGTTTTAAGTCTTAGGACCCCACGCTCAGGTTCCTTCCACTCTTAGAATGATATCTTTAAGAGCCTGATGAACCGGGAAGGACTTGGTTTGGGCTTTACCTAGACCCCTGAGTGACTGGTAGTTGGATGTCCCCAGAGGCATAAATTGCTTGGAGGAGACCGTCCATATCCTCCGCAGAGAAGCTTCCTGGTCTAAAATCCTCTAGACCACTGTGCTCCTTCTTCCTGGGAACTTTGAACTGAGGAATCCAACTCTACTTCTGAATAGGTAGGAGATGATCCCTGAGATCCCTCTGCAAGGCTAGTCTGGGTCTCTATTAACAATAAAGAATCCTCTGTACCTACAGGAGCTACCTCTCTATTTGCTACTGAGGTTTTGAAGGATTGAAGTGCAGTGAAGCTCTGCACTATTTCATGGTTAGCGCCGTTTCCTTGCCTGCTAGTTTATAAATACATTTGTAGCAGAAGGGCTTAGTGTGATCCTGTGGGAGCTTCTCCCCACAGTACCCACATCGCTTAGATTTACTGGAGGATTTCCCCCTAGACCTGCTGGTGGTCTCCTGGGCATGGCATTCGGTCACTGGAATAGAAAAAAAAACACATGACTCTTAGTACCCAAACTACCCCCTGGGGGAGAATATGAATAGGGCCACCCCAACATCAGTTCCTCCCACATCAGCAAAAGGTCACTCACCCCCTGCGGCGACCTGTGTTGCTGCAAGCGGACCCTCTTCTCCGTCCATACTGCTTAGGGCAGTCGCGCCATGTCCAATTCCTTGGAGCTTTCAGCCGGAGGGAAGCAGGGCCGTGGACCCCTGCTCCGTTCACAGGACAGCATGGAATGATCCGGCGCTCGCCGCCATTTTGGCGTGGTCCGGCGCGCGGAAGTGACGTCATCCACCCGCGCCGCTCAGGCTTCCGGACCTGCGCACTGAGTGCCCGAGGACGCCGGAGCCCATACCGCGGTCAGCTAGGATTACCATGCCTAGCCTCTGCACCGCTGACAATAAGCCAACAACAGACATCCGCACGACTCCTCCATACCATCAGCCACCGTCAGGTAGAAGGAGGGAGCAGGTTTTTACAGGGTCCCTGGAAAGCCTGGACCCCCTCACTGGGTCCAGCGCCACCAGCATTCTCAGGGATTTTCTTGTTCTTCCCTAACCTGACTCTTTGAGAATGTAATCTATGGGGAAACCCCCCTGGTAAGCTGAAATAGCATTTATCTATTACTGCAGTCCCCACTGACTACTGATTAGATTAGATAATACCAGGGGGGGAAGACCTCGGTCCCAGACCTTAGTCTCTGCTAAAAAAAAAATAAACTGTTTCGCTGCCATCTGTTGGGAAACACAATCAATAACTGAGGGGCAGAGGGAAGGGTGGGGCCTTTTAAACTCTGTTGTTGATTGTGTTTCCTGTCAGGTGAGACCGTCATCTCAGGTGTGCCGTCCTGGAAGATGACTTGAGAAAACACATGTAAAGAAGATTGTATACACAATTCCGTTAAACCGTATAATATCAACATATAATCTCAGTACATTCGACACAAGGTAAAGAAGCTTATACGTATGCAAATACACTCATAAGAGGACATATAGCATCAGAGAGTATGTATGCGTTTTTTGGTTCTTGAAGCTGAGATCAATATGTGAAAAGGTAAGTCTTGCTTTTACTCGACATGTTTCGCATACAGGACGCTTCATCAGGAGCATAGAAGTGGATCAAACAAGTTTCCGAAAAAACGTTGGTCCGACCGCTAGTGGTAAAATAAGATATATACACAGCGATGTTACCTACCCAGCCTCCTGGGCATATAGTAGGTGTTCATTGTAAAAAGTGATAAACAGTTGAAGAATGTCCCCATCTGTTGGCAAACAATGGTCAGAGGTAAACAGCGAAATAACCCATCCACTGCATCCCCAAATTCCCCTCGACATGAGAACACTGCAGCTAGCACAATCAACTGCCTGACAGATTAGGAAGAACTAATGTAACTAAACTATACAGTGTATAAATATATGTAAAACTCCTGGGATGTATATATATTCTCTACACACTGTACATTTAACTAGAGGTTGCTTTGGATAGGCACTACAAGTCTCAGCATTGCACCACAGGTTGCTCTGGATAGGCACTACAAGTCTCAGCATTGCACCACAGGTTAATGCATTCTGACAGTATGGTTGTTCCAGTATACGTTTGTGTTTTTGCTCTGCCACAGTAGCCTATATTATGTATTTTAAAATAAACAAAATGCTGTTTTTACTAATGTATGTATGTATGTATGTATGGCAAGTAACGCACATGTGTGTCTCTCTCCCCCCACTCCGTGTATGGTTTGTATCCACTTCCGTGACATAATCTGATGGGTTCAGTGTCTGTCTCTCCCCCGCCCCGCTCCGTGTATGGTTTGTAGTCACTTCCGTGACAAATTCTGATGGGTTCACTTGAGTGTAATGTCGTAAATCCTGTGGAACGCATCGCATTTGGCGCTGGAACGCATCACGCATGCGCAGTTCGCCGCCACGTGACTTCCGCAGCATTCTTTTATAGGGAGCAGAATATGACAACACTCCAGAAGGCCCCTACTTTCAAACATCCAACTTACAAAAGACTCCTACTTGCAAACGGAAGGAGACAACAGGAAGTGAGAGAGGAAAGCTAACCCTAGGAAGGGAAATTCTCTTCTGTAAAAGGTGTCTCCTGTCCACTGATGCTTTATCACAATCCTTGTTTCACAAAAACAATTCAAAAAATCATTTGTCTTTGGGACAGAAAGTGAGGTGCAATCTTCTGAGCAGATGCACACAGACAGCAAAACAAATGCTGCAGGGGTGATAACCCTTCTCTATGTTTTCAGAAAAGCTTAAAAAAAAAATAACTATGGCTGAAGCTACACTTTAAAGAAGTAAGTACCAGTTGAAAATGACAAACAGATTCTACTTAACAAACCTACAGTCTCTGTCTTGTTTGCACCACCTGTATACTGCTGTTCAAAGTATAAAGGGCCAAAGGGGCTTGTAATGACCTGGGGGGAGGGGGGTGGGGAAACCCATGCTATTTTTCTCAGTGGTTTTCATCCATATTGCAGGGACCAGACATTACATTAAAGCCGCAAGCTGTTTTAAATTACCCTTTTCTTATAGTAATCTCATTTTGTACAGGGACATGTACATGTGCCACTACTATAGACACCCAGCAGGTACGATATTTAAAGGAATTTTTCAATTTTTTTTTCACTTTAAGCATCATTAAAATCGCTGCTCCAGAAAAAACGACCGTTTTTAAAACTTTTTTTTCCCCATTGATACATGTTCCCTGGGGCAAGACCCGGGTTTTCAAAGACGTTTTCCAACAATAACTTGCATATGGGGCTTTAAAATGAGCACTTTTGAATTCAAACTTTCGAGTCCCATTGACGTCAATGGGGTTCTAAATTAGTTTTACACTAATTACCTGTACCGCCAAAAGTCCACTTTATTAGTCCAGATTCATTTCCATTTTCATATTATTGGGATGTTGGTAGACCAAAAATAAGTTGCATTCACAGCTAGTAGACGCCCTGTGTTATATGCATATTCTGGCAAGTTCCATTTAAATACATTTAGGATTAGTGAAAAGTTAATTGGTTTGAAATCAAAGTTAATCAGTACACTGCAAAATGTTCTCCTGAATATGTACATGCAGATTTGTCATATGTCTTGAATTATGATTGCTTGATTTCCTAAATCACATAATTTTCAATCTACATGCATATATTATAAGAATTAAAAAGTGATAAATCAGTAGGCAAGGTAGGTCATTTGCGCTTCCAAAAGCAAACATTTATTACATCAAAGCTACCAACTCTTATGTGATGGCTGCATTTGTTTTCTTTTTTAGACTGTCTTCCCTTTTTATTTTCATCTAGAGATCTAGCCAGTAAGTCTGTTTTCCAAAACACAAGCTCTCCTCCAGATGTATCAGTTCAAAGGAATGAGACAAACCATTTAATACTGGCAGGGGTGCGCCCACGATGTCAGCAGACGAGGCTGAGCAATCACTCGGTCCTTGGCTGCTTCTGCCGCCATAAATGGAAGAAAGAAGGTATGGACAGCCCCACTCCGATAAATGTAAAAAACAAAAGCCTTTAATCCAGTAAAAAACCACTGCACAAACAGAAAAACAGCAAACGGTGGGATTATATAGCTGATGCGTTTCACATTGTTATGCAATGCTTCTGCCGCCATCCTAAGTGATGAAATCAGGCAGTAAAGCCTTGCGGCAGCCTTGCCGATTTCCTACTGCGCATGCATGAGGATCGCGGCGCGCCATCACTGGTTTCCGCTGTCTCCTGGGAACAGTGTTTCCCAGAAGACAGCAAGGGTGTGACGTTACAAGGCTGGACCGAGTTCCTGCTGGGCTGAATGCAAGAAAAAAAAAACTGATAGTGTGTACTAGGCTTTACACTCCCTTCCTCCCAGACTGACCATGCTGCTGTCTGCAGTGCCCCCCTGTACCCTCTTTCTTCCAGAATGGTACCTATACCAGGTATGTGCTAGAATGGGATTTTTCTATGTTTAGGATATCAGTGCAGGCAAATTTAGGCAGGCCTGTGCTTTAGGCTAGTGCTTTTGTTTCTGGGGCTTAGTGTTTAGTGCAGTAGTGGGTGTGATCACCTGTGCTCTGACTCAGAGACACCTCCCCTGCTTTCAGGAAAAAATTTCTGGAATAGGGGTTGAACATGAAGTTTTGAGTGACAGGCAGCTTGTGTAAGGGGCTCTGACCAATCCTCATTCTTTATTCGCAGGGGGCAGGCCTCCCGTATAAGCTGAGGTCACATGCTGCTAGGGAGATTCTGTCAGTGCAGGAGAAAGGAGGTTTAGGCAGTTGCTGCAGGGCGTCCCCACGTGGGGGAAGCGCAGAGGAGGGCCGGAGGAGCAGCTAGGATGTGTTCCTGGATAAAGATCTTCACCATGTAGATAGTGTCAGGCTCATGTGACCTGGCAACACAGGACTTGCACTTTGGAGAAGGTCAGTGTGGAAGAAGCACGAGGAGGAATGTTGAGTAGTGCAGAATGCTGTGGCCAGGGAACCCCGCGTTTTCAGTTATGGACTGGCTGGGAGCAGTAGTCCGCTTATTGCCATGTGTTGCCATTGCTGGGCCGTTGGGGAGAGGTACAGAGTATCTCTGGCCTAGTAGAGCACTATAGTATTACCATCCAAGAGACTATGTAGCTACCAAACTCACTGAATGCTTCTGGCTTATTGATTTGCTCAAGCTACACCATTCAAGAGAATTTATTACATTAACAAAGTACATCCAGCAAGCTGGGGTTATTCAGAGTGATCCCCTTTTGTCTTACTGGAAGTGATGAGACAGGAATCGAACAGTTTTGTATAAGAGAGGTTTGAGGTAGTGATACTCTGCACGAGTCAGTGCCGAGGAGGAGGAGCAATAGTCTGCAGTGGAGATATGCAGGGGAAGAGACTGAATGTTAGAAATGCATCATTTTCAGGGCTAAATCTACTAACCAGTGTTATACAATTGTGATGTAAATTCAGTAAGTGCTATGGGCATCCCATATCTTCCTTTAAAACCCCAACCAAGTTGTATCCCACAATAAACGCAACAAAACTATGCAAATGACTGGTCATTGTCTCAGGTGATATATGGGGGTCTGGCAGCAGGGTGATTTGGATGGATGTTTGTAACTCGTAGCAATCTACCGCTACATATATAAAAGGAGATGTGTTACTGGCCAGGTCACCAGGTGAAAACAAAGCAAAAAAAAGGCCTAAAAGAGGAAAATAAATGCATCACATCTGATTGGTAAGCTGCATTATATTACATTTTTGGTTTTGAGTTTAATACCACTTTAAGTTTGCAAACTGAATTTCCCTTTGTAATCTGGTTTAACTTTGTCTTCACCAGTCCATTATATGGATAATATGTTCCCTTTTGGAGCTCATTAAATGTATCTATAATTTATAAAGATGTTCAGATCGTTTTTAGCAGTTCTTACTACTAATAAAAAAAAAGTCTCAAACATTACTTGCTTAGTTTATGTCTTGTCCTTTTAGCCTCAAGATGTCGCTATTCCATCTCAAATGTTTAACTTATTCTCTTTCAAATGTCAGTAATATTTAACACATTTCAGTGCAATAGATCATCCCCTAACACCTTCAGCCCCAGAAGGTTTTACACCCTTCCTGACCAGGCCATTTTTTGTGATACAGCACTGCATTGCTTTAACTGACAATTGCGCGGTCGTGCAACACTGTACAAAATGTATGTCAATTTTGCCCCCCACAAATAGAGCTTTTGGTGTTTTTTGATGACCTCTGCAGTTTTTATTTTCTGTGCTATAGACAAAAAAAGTGTGACAATTTTGGAAAAAAATATATATCATCATCGTCATCAGTTTAGGCCAATATGTATTCTATATATGTTTGGTTTGCGCAAAAGGTATGGCATCTACAAAATAGGGGAAAGATTTATCGCATTTTTATTATTATATTTTCTTTGCTAGTAATGGTGGCAATCTGATTTTTTTTTAGCAGGACTGCGACATTGTGGCAAACAGAACGGACACTTTTGACACTATTTTGGGACCATTGACATTTATACAGCGTTCAGAGCTAAAAATAGCCGCTGATTACTGTATAAATGTCACTGGCAGGAAAGGGGTTAATAGGGGGCGATCAAGGGATTAAATTTGTTCCATCAGTGTGTTTCTAACTGTGGGGGGGAATGAGACTGACTGGGGTACTTAGTACTAAGAAGCAGACAATCTGTCTCTACTCGGAGAACGGAGATCTGTCTGTTTACATTGACAGATCTCTGTTCTGTCCTTAGGAGCAATCGCGACCGCCAGGGATCCAGAGAAAAGGCAAAGAACAAGGGGGTGAAATAAGAGAGAATACCTCAAGCCTAATAGCCTGCACCCCCTCCTACCCCCATCTATCCATCCACCCCCTGCCTGTATGGAGAAGAGAGGCCCCCTGAGAAAGCTCTCCAAAGTGAATTCTTACTGTTAATTTTTATTCACCTGTTTTACATTTTTTTTCTACTCCATGCATGATCACATTTCTTTCTCTCTGGGTATCTGAAAATTGTACTTTGCTCTGAAAGTTGAATCGGACTGAAGAGGATAAAGCAGAAACTTAGCTCTCCCTGCCCGCCACACATAGCAAGACCAGGTAAGGGGAGGTAGGAAAGGGGAGAGAGTGTGAGTACCTCCCTCAGTACTCTGACCCGGGAATTTCTCCCTTTTTTTTGGGATCTCTAGACTGCGATGGACTACTGTTACAACTAAATTGAAAGGATTATTAGTGACCCATGTTGTACTACTCTAAGGCCTCGTACACACGATCAAATCTGTCTGCTGGAAACGGTCTGCTAGACCGTTTCAGCAGACAGATTCGATCGTGTGTACGGGCAAACAGACGGATTTGGCCACCCGACAGATTTCAAAGCATGCTTTGAAATCTGTCGGCTGGGAACCTGTCCGCCCGACATGTCTGCTGGTTAGTACGCTAACCAGCAGACATGTCTTCTCGCACACGCGCCGAATGATTTTGACGCATGCACGGAAGTGTTTTACTTCCTGGTGCGGTGACGTGGCGGCGTCAACGTCACCGACACGTCAGCGCGCTGTCTGCTGGCGGGGATTTTGGTTTGCTCGTGTGTACACGCGAGCAAACCAAAATCCCAGCAGACAGATTTGAACAAATTTGTCTGCTCGTGTGTACGAGGCCTAAGACTCTAAGGCCTCGTACACACGAGGCAATAGATTTGTTCAAAACGGTCTGTCCGACCGATTTGAACAAATCTGTCTGTTTGGATTTTGGTTTGCTCACGTGTACACACGAGCAAACCAAAATCCCCGCCAGCAGACGGCGCGCTGACGTGTCGGTGACGTGGCGGTGACGTTGACGCCGCCACGTCACCGCACCAGGAAGTAAAACACTTCCGCGCATGTGCCGAATCCATTCGGCGCCGGTGCGAGACGACATGTCTGCTGGTAAGTGTACTAACCAGCAGACATGTCGGGAGGCTTGTATTTAAATTAAGCGCGCCCCCGCGTCTAATGAACTGCGCATGCGCCGGCCGGGGAAAAAGCCCAGTGCGCATGCTCCAGCTCACGTCGGAAAGCGTCGTTGAAACCGACGTCAAAACGACGTGATCGACACTTACGCAATGCCCTATTCGCGAACGAGTTAGTAAAACGACGTAAGCGACGGAAAAAGCCGACGCTGACCCGACGCCATACTTAACATGGCATCCGACTGTACTTCGTAAGGTTACTCCACATAGAAGCTGGGGTAACCTTACGCGAACAAAAACGACGTACGCGACGACGGGGCGGCGTAAAAGCGACAGAGAATCGGCGTACTACCGCATTTTTATATGCAAATGCGAAAACAACCTAAAGGCCACCTAGTGGCCGGAGTTGTCATTACACCTACGATCCGCAAGTGTAATGGTTTTACACTTGTCGGATGTAGAAACGTATCTATGCAAAAGTGATGCTTAGCATCACGCGCATAGATACGAGACAAAAAAAACGGCGATACGACGGGGTATCTGAGATACTCTGTCGTAACGCCGCTGAGAATCTGGCCCATAGTTTCCATATGGCATTTCGTTGGAAGTTTACCCTTACCTTGTTGTACCTCTTTCTTTGATCTATCTACCTCTGCCTCCCCCTCTATTTCAACCTCTACTTCTTCTTGGGGTTCTATATCTGAACTCACTCCTGGTACTATTCCCCTCATACTGCCGATCATCTCAAAACAAGTATTAGAAAAATAGAACCCGGCGCTGGTACTTGCTCTCAAATCTTTTTCGTTTTGTTCCTTATCAGCCTCAGTGTGTTGTCAGTTGCAAACGTTAAATGTGCAAACGTGCTTTACTTCCTGCGACTTAGACTGTAACTTTGACTGCTTGTCTGCTTTTGAGTGTATTAGTGTATCCGATAACTGTAGATAGCTATGTTATATGTCTGTTAAGTTCTCTTCTTTTTTTTTTACCTCTCTTCTTGTATCGGCCTACATTCTTAGGCCGCGTACACACGATCAAATCTGTCTGCTGGAAACGGTATGCTAGACCGTCCCAGCAGACAGATTCGATCGTGTGTACGGGCGAGCCGACGGATTTGGCCACCCGACAGATTTCAAAGCATGCTTTGAAATCTATCGGGTGGGAACCCGTCCGCCCGACATGTCTGCTGGTTAGTACACTTACCAGCAGACATGTCGTCTCGCACCGGCGCCGAATGGATTCGGCGCATGCGCGGAAGTGTTTTACTTCCTGGTGCGGTGACGTGGCGGCGTCAACGTCACCGCCACGTCACCGACACGTCAGCGCGCCACCTGCTGGCGGGGATTTTGGTTTGCTCGTGTGTACACGCGAGCAAACCAAAATCCAAAGAGACAGATTTGTTCAAATCGGTCGGTCCGACCGATTTGAACAAATGAATTGCCTCCTGTGTACGAGGCCTAAGAGGGAGCAGTATGAATCAAGAAATAGTGCAGGATGAGGAGATATGGCACTTAGTCCCCAGGAGGAAGTCTTGAGGGTAGGACAGATAACAATAAGAACCATTATGTCTTTTTTTTTTCTTCCCTTTTTTTTCTTTTTAGGGAATAGTGGGAGCAATAGGGTCACGGGATGGGGAGGAGGAATAAACAACAAGAAATAGATAGAAGGGGGCTGGAGATTAGGGACTTACGGAGAGGGGGCTGGAGATTAGGGACTTACGGAGAGTTCTTGTGTCGCCCCAAACGGGGCAGACTATAGCGCCAGACAGTTCACCACCTCGGCGCACATAGTAGGCAGGTAAGGGAAAGGTAGGTACCTGCAAAGACCATAGGTCTAGAACATCCAAAAGTGCAAAGGGATCGGGGGGATGGGGGGGGGCGGGGAGGGTGGAGGGGGTATGGGAGGGAACAGGGGGAAGAAGGGGAATGGTTTGTTCAAATAGGAAAAAACAAAATAGATAAATTGAGGACGACCCGTTGTCTGTTGCTATGTGGGACGGGAGGAACCCCTGGTGCAAAACAGGGCCCGGGCTCCCTCCGTCCCTGTTTAGATAGCAAGAAAGGAAGTTTGGAGAAAGAGGAAGCAGCCAAGAAGAAAAAAGAAAAATGGGGTCAATAACATTTATAACATACAATGTTTGAGGGCTTAACTCTCCACAGAAGCAGCATATGGTAATGCAGGAACTAGATAGAAAAGGCGCAGAAATAATATTTCTGCAGGAAACACACCTGGCACTAGAGAGCAATATCAAATTATACTCAAAGAAAATCCCCACATGGTACTACAGTGACACCCCCACAAAAAGGGCAAAAGGGGTGGCAATTGGTTTTGGGAAGAATGTTGACTTCAAGATAGAGGAGAGGAAGGTCGACCCGGACAGTAGATTCCTGCTTCTGATAGGAACGATTTCTGGCATAAAATATACTCTTGCCAATGTATAGGGCCCTAATAAGCATCCCAAAAAAAATTGTTAAAGATCTTACAGGAACTTGGTGAATTCAAAACAGGACACCTAATATTGGCAGGGGACCTAAATTTTAATATGGACAATAAACTAGACTCCACTTCCAGAGTAGTGAATATAGAAACAAAAGACCTAAGAAGATTTAAAAGAAAACTATTTGAACATCAATTAGTTGACATCTGGAGGATCCAACATCCTAACAAAAAAGACTATACCTATCATTCAATAGTACATGGAATGTACTCAAGACTGGACTATATTTTGATTGAACATAGCCTACTGGAGGAAGTCGTTGAATCAAATATAGAAATAGCCACACTATCAGACCATGCCCCAGTGACAATGAAACTAAAGGTCAATAGGGAAATGATAGGAAAAGGAGTCTGGAGAATAAACGAAGATATAATTGAAACAGAAAATCGATGCGTACTTCCTGGCCAATGATACACCAGAACTAAGTAAAGCAACTGTATGGGAAGCGCACAAGGCCGTCATAAGGGACCAACTGATAGCTATCGGAGCCAGAAAAAAGAAAGAAAGAGAAAGTAACATCCAAAAGATTCTGAGAGATATATACCAGTTAGAACAAAGACATAAGGGTATGAAAATCGAAACCCAATGCGCCTTAATGATCAAAAGGGAGATGTTGAAAGATTTAATGGAACAGGAAACAAGGAAGGAGCGATATAAAGGAGGAAGTAGTCATTGTTGTGATGAAACGGCGTAGGAAGAAGCGGCGTGCTGACGTCACCACGAGTTATACCATGCTGTCTATCCGGAAGGATGAGCGGATGGCAGAGCCGGCCGGCTACAGCAGTTTTACACACACTTTTATCTGCATTTATGTGAGTGTATTTATTTTTAATAATAAAACCTTTTTAGACGTTACTACGCTATGTCAATGTTTTCCTTCTGGGTCATGCATGTGGAGGAATGACGATCTGACTATATAAGAATATGGAGACACAGACAGAGTGACAGGATTCCAGGAATTCTTGGGCTGGCTTGTTTTGATCTTATGTGCTCTTGATCTCGTTAGAGGTCCAATCATTTTGGTAAGCAGTTAGAACATAAGTGGTGGAGGATACTCTCATCAGTCTTACTGATTCACACGATTTCTTTTGGACCTGCTCAACACCCATTCGGACAGCCTTTTTTTTATCTCTGTCACATCCTTCTTTGAACTTTTGGGATTCATCTATCCATATGAAGTTTCATCATTTATCACTTGTGTTAAGATATTGATTTGCACTGGTGTTTTTGTGCACTATAGATATATACAGTATATTGTTTCATTTATGGTGTTGTATGTTCACATTATTTGTGCAGCGCAGCTTCCTTTTTTTTCTAAAGGAGGAAATAAGCCTGGAAAATATCTCGCAAAGATGCTAAAGCGCAATAAGTCCTTAAAGCGGTGGTTCACCCTAAATGTAGTCTGTCCCATCCTATCCAGCAAAACTGGCGTTTTTTTAATAGCTCTATTTACTGTTTAATGAATAATTTTCGTTTGTCTCCACCGCGGGTGAATGGCGCTGCTATAGCGCACATGCGCCGTATATATCCGAGTCCTATGGCTATGGCGCGTCACACCCTCCGAAAAAAGCCGAAATAGGACTCGGATATATACAGCGCCTGCGCAGTCAGCTCCTAGGTCTGTGCGCAGGCGCCGGGAATAGCCGAGTCCTAAATCGGCTATTATCGGAAGGCGTGACGCGCTATAGCAGCGCCATTCACCCGCGGTGGAGACAAACGAAAATTATTCATTAAACAGTAAGTAGAGCTATTAAAAAAAAAAAAACAGCATACTGGCGCTGACGCCAGTATGCTGAATCAGATGGGACAGAGTAGATTTAGGGTGAACCACCGCTTTAAACTACATAGAGAAGATTCAGAATGAAAAAGGTGAAATGATGAATAAAACAGTTGACATTGCAAACGCATTTCATACATACTACAGTACATTATATGCAATTGGACAGGACAATTCACATAAGGAGAAAGAAAAGAGGAAGGAAAAAAAACACAAGAATATTTAAGTGCGAATCTGCCAAAAATACAAAAATAAATTTTGATAGCCTTGGAAGCAGAGATTACACAGGAAGAAATTACAAGAGCTTTGAAAGAAACACAGAATGGGAAAAGTCTGGGACCAAACGGGTTTACTATTAAATACTACAAAAAATGTCAAAAACTGCTGGTTCCAAGACTATGTGAGTATTTCAACCAAATAGGAGAAGAAAAAGAAATGCAACATGAGTCTTTACTCGCCCATATTACCAGTATACCAAAACCTGGGAAAGACAAGACATTATGTTCCAGCTATAGGCCTATAGCCCTGCTAAGTACGGACACTAAACTGTATGCAAAAATTCAAGCCACTCGACTAAAGGACCTAATGTCGGAGTGGGTTGACCCAGATCAGACCGGGTTTTGTACCGGGACGAGAAGGTAGAGATAACACTCTAAAAACTATACTACTGATGCAGAAAAACAGGGCTGTAGAATCCCCAGTCCTACTCCTGTCGATCGATGCAGAGAAAGCATTCGACAGGGTGGACTGGGGATTTATGATGGAAACTCTTCAATACCTGGGAATGGGCCCTAGAATTAGACACTGGATACAAAACCTGTATAATAGACCAACGGCAATGGTCAAGGTCAACGGCAAAGTGTTAGCTCCTTTTGAAATGTACAATGGGACCAGACAAGGTTGCCTACTCTCTCCACTTCTATATATACTAACGCTAGAACCTTTTTTGGCCACCTTGCGAAACAACCCTAGAATAGAGGGGGCAAAGATAGGTGAACAAGAACATAAGGTAGCCGCCTACGCCGACGATATCTTAATGTTTATAACAAACCCAACGTCAACTCTGCTGAACATAGCTAATGAAATAAAAAAAGTACGGAGAACTTTCAAACTTTAAAAAAAATCCCATAAAAATACAGAAATCTTAAATATTGGTGTGGAGAAAAAAGAAGAGCTCGCTCTGCAAAAACAACATGCATATACATAGGTAAAGAAAGAATTAACCTACTTGGGGGTCAGACTGACATCCTCAATAGATGGTTTGTTTTCTGCTAATTATATTCCTTTGTTAAACAAGGTTAAAAACAGATTTAAAAAATAACTCAACCAGAGCTCTTTCATAGATAGGAAGAATAAATGCTTTTAAGATGATCACCCTCCCAAAAATAACATATACATTTCAGATGTTACCCATAATAATCCCTCAAAGTTTCTTTAAGATCATAAAATCAATGTTAATAAAATATATATGGAATAATAAAACTCCAAGGGTAAACTTTAGAATACTAACAAGAAGAAAAAAATATGGCGGGTTAGCAGCACCAGACATACAGAGATATTATAGAGCCACGATTATAGCACAAATGGTAGAATGGGGAAGCAAACACAAAGAAAAAGAAAAAAAAATGGATTTGAATGGAAAATAGCATAAGTAAAACAGCACTGTATAAAAATGTTTGGATACCACGAAAATATAGAGAGCTGAACGGAGACGTGCACGGATTAACAAAGAATGTTTTCCAAGTATGGGACGTTTTACACAAACAGAACAAATGGATTTATAATTCACCTTTTATACCGGGAAAAGAAACACGATTGGGAAACAAAATGGGATCAGCACAAATAAAACATTATAGAACAATGGAAGATAAAGACACTTCAGAAGATAAATGAGGAACATAGGTGGGATATCAATGGGAATACTTAGGCCTCGTACACACGAGGCAATCTATTTGTTCAAATCGGTCGGACCGACCGATTTGAACAAATCTGTCTGATAGGATTTTGGTTTGCTCGCGTGTACACACGAGCAAACCAAAATCCCCGCCAGCAGACGGCGCGCTGACGTGTCGGTGACGTGGCTGTGACGTTGACGCCGCCACGTCACCGCACCAGGAAGTAAAACACTTCCACGCATGCGCCAAATCCATTCGGCAGCGGTGCGGGACGACATGTCTGCTGGTAAGTGTACTAACCAGCAGACATGTCGGGCGGACGGATTCCCACCCGATAGATTTCAAAGCATGCTTTGAAATCTGTCGGGTGGCCAAATCCGTCGGCTCGGCCGTACACACGATCGAATCTGTCTGCTGGGACGGTCTAGCAGACCGTTTCCAGCAGACAGATTTGATCATGTGTACGAGGCCTTACAACTAAAGCATCTGATAAAGTCAATTCCCACACCATTAAGAGACGAAAGGAATTTAACCCTATTAGAAAAATTGTGTGCTACTCAATCTCCAGTAAAGCACGTGATATCAAGAGTTTATCAAATATTGACAGATGCAGAGACACAAGAGAAATCGGGTTTTATAAAGAAATGGCAAATAGAAATAAAGAAATTTGAAGACCAACAACTTGAAAGAATAATAGCATCCATACATAACACCGCAACAGACATAAGCACAATCAAAATGAATTACAAATGTATCGCAAGATGGCATAGGACACCTGAAATGATAAACAAGTTTAATAAAGATAACTCTCCACTGTGCTGGAGGGAATGTGGACAGATTGGAACAACTATACACATATGGTGGGATTGCCCCAAGATAAAAGAATACTGGCAAGAAATTCAGGAGATCGCAAAAGAAATAACTGGGGTGGAATTAGATAATAATATTTATGCCTGTCTGTTCCATGAAGTAAAAGGTCCCAAAAATAGAAGCAGGGAAACATTGCTCCCTCAGTTAATAAATGTGGCCAAGGGACTGATCCCCAAAAAATGGTTAAACAAAAACAAACCAGATATAAAAGAATGGTTCCCGCGGATTGAAAATTATAATAGACTGGAGTATCTTAGCAGCTGCGATGAAGGCCAACTAGAGAAATACAATAGAAAATGGAGACGATGGGAAGACTATCAGAGGACGGAGGAATATGCAAAGAAAATGTTTGAAGAATGAGAAACCATGGGAAGGGAAAGTGGGATGGGTGGCTGACAGCAGAAGATAAGAGGGAAAAGAGGAGGAATAGAGGGTAAAAGCGAGGAAGAGCTGAGCTATAAGGGGCTATCAATATTAAATTACAGGGAAAAAAGATATACTTTTTTAAAAGATTGAAATAAAGGTAAAAGAAAGAAAAGAAATACAGTACTTATTCACAAATGATGCGAAACCAAAAGTAGAGATAATGGCTCTTCTCTACAGGCGTAAGCACGAGCGAGTCTCTGGACATGGTGGAGTCTGATGTGAAAAAAAAAAGAACACCTGGCAGGTTTTTATTACTGCCTCTGCCCCCATTAGAGAAATTCATTCTCTCTATTTGTCCTGTTTACTGTTATCATCAAAGGTGAAAGTTAAACACTTGCCAACCTGTCACAATACATTTACTGCAGCAAGAAGGCAGCTTCAGGCTCAACAGACATATTGGTACATCACTAAGCACATACGCCCTGTCATGCCCCCTGGAGCATGCAGCCGAGTGATACCATGACCGCTGTGTCCATTTACTGGTACATAAACACATGCGTACTGGCCTTCCTCTTAAACATGCAGCAGCACAATTCAGTGATTACGGCCCTTGGTAGTCATATGATCGCTAAGATTGTAATCATATAATCGCTATGACCAATGTAAACATGACTGTTTGTTTTTCTTACTATTGTAATGCTGTGATTGGCCTACAGCTATCACATGGTACTTGGGCCAATCACAGAACCTTGTACAATGTGATTAGCTGTAGCCAAGCACAGATCACAAGCTGAAAGCCATTCATGACAGCTAAAACTATTGCTTATATCAGTAATAATAGTGTAATAGTGTAAAAAAAATAAAAAAAAAATCCCTGATCACCCCCCTCCCAGAGTAGTAGAGTGTCACTATGGTGACACTGAACTACTCTTGCCATAGGATATGAAATAAAGAAATCCCTGATCAACGCCACACCAGGCATGTAAAAAAGAAATTGTGAGGATTTTTTTATTATGTCAAGTGTTACCAAAGGAAAAAAAAATCACGCTAATTAGGACTATTTAGTGAAATGCGCTGAAGCCAGCGCCAAACAATGTGCAAATAATTGATATAGTGACTGTTGATAAATACACTGAATAGCAATATGAATCAAATGTGTATATATAAATTAAATAAATGAAAAGATGCATAGAGAGATGAAAATGTAAAAAAAAAAAAACAGTGCACAATTGTGAATAAATCCAACATAGAGTCCAACAAAAAGAGGAAGAATGTTCATAATAAATAATCTCCCAAGTGAGAGTGGTCCCAAAACCGTCCAAAGGAAAAAGTGATGAGAAAGGCACTTCCACCAAGATCACACACTGCCCCTTACCGAAATTATATGATCTCTAAATTACAGGAGATCATATACAGCGTGCACGATGGTATCCTTAAAACAGGGCTCAAAATTTCAAGCCCTGAGCTACTAGCCAGGACTCAAGAGTTACTCGCCACCAGTTGCCCCACCTAACAGCCCATTCATACACTGCCCTGTGCCTAATTGCGCCCCTAAACACACCCTTGTATATTATCTCATGGAATGACACTGTTAAATGTTTAATGCAGAATCAAGTTACACAATTAAATATTACCAACAACTTTAACAAAATAGGACAGGGAATTGGGGGCAGACCAGAGGGACAGGGCACTGGGGGCAGACCAGAGGGACAGGGCACTGGGGGCAGACCAGGGCGACAGGGCACTGGGGGCAGACCAGAGGGACAGGGCAATGGGAGCAGACCAGAGGGACAGGGCACTGGGGGCAGACCAGAAGGACAGGGCACTAGAACCAGGTCTCTTCCCCATTCTCTTGCAACTCCCATCCATCCTCTCTCTCTCTCTCTCTCTCACTCTATCTCCACACCATAACACAGCGCACACTGACACCGCACACATTGAGACCAGTCTCCTTGCAGTGCTCAGGCTGAACTGCTGGACACTTACTTGCACAAACTGGAAAGCTGACACTCATGTCAGGGCAACTTTTAGTGAGCGCTGCACTGCCTACCTGGGACACCCGGAGTGGTCATTTTCGCAATTCTCCACCTCACTCATTACTTCCTGCTCCCTGCTCTCCAGCTACATTGGTCGGGGGAGGGGGGGCAGACTCAGAGAGGTCATACTGTTAGGTCCCATGGCTTAATGAGAATTGTAAGGAGAGTACCTGTGTACTGCTCTGCCTGTGCGCGGCTCACCAGACTACTTTTCCCGAGCGTGCACCTTTCCTCTTCGGCCGCCAATCGCATCGGGGCTCTAAGTGTAGGTACAGATTGGAGGGAGATTGGTCATGCAGCCCTGTCATCACTCGCCCCCAGCTGAAATCCACTCGCCAAATGCTAGCAGGCGAGTGGAAATTTTACGGGGCTGCCTTAAAACGTATCTCCAGCCCAGGACAATCAAGAGTGATAGATGATCTCAATCAATATGCCGACAGGAATATATATATGGGAAGGAAGAAGGAACTTGCATAGTGTAAAATCCTTTGGTTTTAATGGGTAATAAAAGGATATGCACTTACATCGAATCAGTAGACATTAAGCATTCAGTAAAAACAAGCCGGCCGGCTCCCAAAACATGCAGCCCGTATCTTCCGGGTCTGATCACAAAGCGCGGTGACATCACCGGTTTTGGAACCATTTTCACTTGGGAGATTATTTATTATTAATTGACATTGTCAACAGATAGAACATGTAAACCAAAATTAACCGACGATAAAGAGGCCAGTTCTACGCAATAGTGCGTCATAAACGTATTTAACTACGACCAAGAGGCCGCTCTGCAGATCACTTCTGGGGACACGTGCCGGGCCGCCGCCCATGATGTGGCTACGCCCCGAATAGAATGTGTGGTCACCGCTCCCGGAGGAGCCAAACCTTTCGCCTTATAAGCCCCCTGGATAGCTTGGACAATCCATGCTGCAATGGTTCTAGAGGAAGCACGCATTCCCTTGTTTTTCCCCATGGAAGGAAACAAATAGATGATCAGATTGGCAAAAAGACGCTGTAGCTTCCAGATACTGCTTCAGACCCTTCCCAACATCCAAAGGATGAGCATCGGAGTCCTCCGAACTTCGAAAGGTGGGAAGGACTATCTCCTGGTTCTCATGAAAGACCAATGACACTTTTGGTTTCGAACCTAGCATAGGGATCAAAACAACCTGATCCGGGAAGAATGTAAGGAAAGGTTCTTTACATCCTAATGAGCCAATTTCGGACACCCTCTTTGCTGGTGTTATAGCAACAAGAAAAACCACTTTGAGGGAAAGATCCTTGATTGATAATTGACCTGAGTTTTGAAGGTCTGAGAAAAAGTCCAGGACTAATGGGAGGTCCCATTTGGAGAATCTTGGCTTTCTTAAAGGCCTCAGCCTCATGGCTAAAAAATTGTCTGACCAGAGAGTGCGTAGCCCAGGATATACCTGTGAATGCGGGGATAGCTGAAACTTGGACTCTTAATGAACTAACGGATAAAGAAAGGTCAAGACCTGTCTGGAGAAAGCCTAGAATATTTTTAATTCTGGGGTTAGCAGGGGAACCATCAATGGAAGAGGTGTAGTCTGAGAACTTTGACCAAATTCTTTGGTAGATTCTATTGGTGCTTGGCCTTCTAGCATTCAATAAAGTAGAGATGGCTCTGCTTGGACATCCTAATGCTTCCAACCTTCTCCTTTCAAGAACCAGGCCAACAGGTGCAGATGGGTTGGACATGGATGAGGGATCGACCCTTGCAACAGGAGATCCGGTCTGGATGGAAGCTGAACTGGATCCCGGAAGCTCAATTGGAACAGCAACGGAAACCACCTGTTGGGCCAATATGGAATTATCGCCACTACCTCGGCTTCCTCCCACCTGAGTCTTGCTAGGAATCGGGGGATGACTCGGACTGAAGGGAAGGCATAAGCTCTGCTGAATCTCCACTGCTCCGTTAAGGCGTCTTTCCCGAAGGCATGGGGACAGCGGTATCTGGTGTAATACTTTTCGAGCTTGAAGTTGCATGGGGATGCAAACAGATCTACGTCCGGTAAAAAAATCCAGTGACAGGATCCAACTGAAAACATCGTTGTGGAGAGACCACTCGTTGTTGTCGAGAGATGTTCTCGAGAGGAAATCCACCTGTCGATTCTGAGCTCCAGGGAGATATACAGCTGTCAAATCCTTCAGGTGTGTCTGTGCCCAAGACATGATTGGATTTACCTCCTTCAAATAGAGAAAGACTGCGAGTGCCACCCTGTCTCTTGATGTATGACACTGCTGACGTGTTGTCCATCCTTAGGAGGACTGAGGACCCTTTTATTAGGTGAAGGAAGACTTGTAGAGCACAAAAGGCTGCACGAAGTTACAGGACATTGGAGACGACTTTCTGGGATGGAAAATCCCACTTCCCTTGGGCTACCTCCTTCAGGCAGAGAGCCCCCCAACCTGTGTTGCTGGCATCCGATGTGATTGTGATCCAGGAAACAGGGGCTAGAGAATGGCAATTGAGGAGGTTTTTCCGAAGTAGCCACCAAGGAAGACTCTCTTTCATGTGTGATGTTATCCGAATCACTTGGTCTTGTGACTTCGAGTCCCACTGCTGGAGAAAACCCTTCTGGAAGGGCCGCATCTTCCACTGTGCCCATCTCACCATAGGGACTGTGGAGACCATGGTGCCTATTATGTTGAGGCATTGCGAGGCTTTGAGAAAAGGCGTTTCTAGAGCACAACGAATCCTGTCCCGGACTACCGGGATGTTCACTAAGGGCAGCGAGATGGTACTCAGAGCTGTGTCGAATTGGGCACCGAGAAAGATTAGAGATTGTGTCGGTTCTAGATGACTCTTCTCTTTGTTTAGTAGCCAACCAAACTTGGTCAGAATGGATATGACCAGGTCTTTGTGGGTTAACAGCTGCTCCTTACTTCGTGAAAGTAGTAGCAGGTCGTCCAAGTAGTGATGCAGACGAGTGCCTCTGGTTCTGATCAGGGCCACGACTGACAGTAGGAGCTTCGAGAATACCCTTGGCGATGTTGTGAGCCCGAACGGGAGACAAGTAAACTGGAGGTGAACATTGCCTACTGCAAATTGGAGATACCTTTGGAATTCCACTGCTATAGGGACATGAAAGTAGGCATCCTTTAGATCTATGAGCAGCAGCCAGTCGCCTGGCTAAACCGATTGACGGATCGTGAGGAGTGACTCTATCTTGAATTTCTCCTTCTTGATGAAGGTGTTTAGATGTATCAGATCTATCACTGGTCTCCAGGAACCTGACTTTTTTAGAACCAAAAAAAAAAGTGGTAAATACATCCCTTGGAAACTCCCGGCCGTTGGAACGTGTATTGCAGCACCTTGAGGCACAAGTGAGCTTGTGTATGACAAGAGGACTTGTCTTTTATCCTCTGAACAGGGCACGGTTGTGGGAATGAACTGCAGAATATGTGGGGCGATAAATGTCCAAGAATGACCTATAGATACGGTCTTGACGGACCAAAAATCCTTTATCGAGGCTGCCCAGATGTGCCGGAATTGAAGGAGGCGAGCCCTGACTCTTTCCGTCTGGGCCGATCCTACATCAAAAGGACTTAGGGGCCTCACGTCCACCAGAAGAAGAGCTTTTTGCGGACTTCTGACTGGAGGGCTGGTTTCTTCTCCAGTTCTTCCTGAAATCACGCCCAGGTCTGTACCGGCGGGCCTCCCTTGCCCGATCTTGATCCTGCCTGGGAATTTTTTTTTTCTGTCCATACGGACGACGATCCTGGGGAAGGAACCCTGACTTACCCCCAGTGTCCCGGGCAATGGCAGTATCCAACTTATTTCCGAAAAGGGAGGACCCTAAAAAGGGAAGTTTGCACCGTGTCTGTTTAGAGGCAGGGTCAGCCACCCAAGGCCGTAGCCACAATGCACGTTTGGCTGTAACAGAGAAGAGCATAACCCGAGACACTAGGCGAATAAGGTCAAGGGAGGCCTCCCCCCAAAAAAAAAAACTGAGGCATTTCAATTCTTGGACTGGAATGCTTCTGGCCAAGTCTTCAGAGACGCAGGACAACACAGAGTCCATCTCATCTGTCCAGGCCTCCATTGTCTTTGACAGGGCTGCAAGGACTAAGGCTGGTTTACAAGCCATGCCTGCTGTAATGTAGATATGTTTCAGATCAGTGTCTATTTTCCTCTCCAAGCCAACCTTGAAGGAAACGGTGTCTTCCAGAGGGAGAGTGACATGTCTAACCAGTCTCATGAAGGCTGCATCAACTAGAGGGGCTGACTCTAAATGTCTCACCTCATCACTTTTAAATGGAGACATTTTCTTCTCAGTGCCAGACCATTCCTCTGTAATAACATCTCCAAGTTCACCAAGAAGGGGAAAGCTTGGGCGGTCTTTTTTAAGCTGCTTGAAGTACTTCCTTTGCTTGGAAGGTGCTTCTACTGGGTCTTCCCATTTTAAAGGTCCTTAACTGCTTTTACCAAGGTTGGGACCAGAGAAAAATCAAAGCCCGCTGCATAGTTAACACTTTCTTCTCCACTCTCTGAGGACACGCTCAGGTAACGGTTAAGCTGAGAGGGCCCCGGAACCTCAGGAGTATCCTGCACAAGGACTGGGGATGGATCAGTAGGAGGGACAATTGCTTGGATGGAATCAGAGCCATTAAGAGATTCTTGGATTACTCTTCTGACCAGGGCTTCCACCTGCTGGTCTTCACCACCTCTTTCCCTTACAGCACGGGAGTAACATGGCTGACAGAGGGATTTTTCTTCCGAGACCTGAGCTCTACATCCCCAACATGATTTCCTTCCAGAGTGACTGGAATGGCGGTGAGAACGATGACTAGATGTGGATCTAGATCCCTCTCTAAGATGTTTAGATGATGAACTAGAACTTCTAGAATTTGAATGATGACGCTGAGACCGAGATTCAACATTATGTTCACGTGCTAACGACAGAGAAATAGACCTACTGGGGCTGGAAACAAAAGAAATAAAATACTATTTTAGTTTGGCCAGAAAAACCTCATAGAAAACAGGCAGAGGGAAAATAAAATTCCATCCTACCTGCAGCGTAAGGTTTGGCCACAGGGGGGGGCGGTGACACATCCATGGTAGCAAGCACACACATCACTAAGGAATGACCAAAAAATACAGTCATGAGTTTAACAGAACCTACAAGCATAGAAGGAATACAAGGCAGTAAGCTAGTACAACCTCTTACCTTGAGGCATAAGCATAGACACTAGTCCAAAAACCGCCAGGATGTGCCACTGATTAGCTGTAACTTACAGCTATTTAAACTCCCCGCCCTGTGATGACGTCACCGCGCACAGCCATACGTCTACGCTGTGCCCCGGTGTCACCCTGTAGACCTTGCGCACATGCGCAATCGCGGCTAACTGGACCTGGAAGGCGCATGCGCAACCAAGCCTCGTTCGCAAGCGAGGCCCGCGCATGCGCAGACCGTCCGAAAGCGGCGAGACTGAAACGCAATGCATTCCAGTGGCCATAGGATAGAGGAAGCGACAAACAACACACATAAACTGGCTGCCATACAGTAAGTTTAAATGTTATACATTACCACCAAGGAGTCCTATGATCCAGCCTGGGAATAGGAGCCACCGCTGCTCACTCTGCAAAGTCTAGGATAGTGAAAATGAGACCTCCTGCTAATAGCCAGGATGTATGGTCGGATTGCCGCTTACCTGCCAATGGCAGGCTAGTAAGCTTATTTTAAAAGTACCGCAGACACTGTAGATGTCCGTCCAGCTAATAGCTGAAGCCGCGTACACACGGCAGAGAAACTCGACGGGCAGAACACATCGTTCCGCCCGACGAGGTTCTCTGCCGGCCGTCGAAATCGGCGACCCGCCCGTCGGGAATGGCAACCAGCCATTCATCCAGGCGGGCCGTCGAGCAAATAGAGAGCCTGCTCTCTATTCGCTCTACGGGATTCCCGACGGGCAGGGCGAGCCAGCAGCGTACACACGGCCGAGGTTCTCGCTGGAATGCAGCTTCCAGCGAGGTTCTCGCTGGTTTCCAGCGAGAACCTCGGTCGTGTGTACGCCGCCTGAGACTTATTGGACTTCAAAACACACTCCACGTGTGAATAACACCAGGACTATGGATCAAGGGAAACTTCTTTAACCACTTGCTTACTGGGCACATAAACCCCCTTCGTGCCCAGGCGAAATTTCAGCTTCCGGCACTGCGTCGCTTTAACTGACAATTGCGCGGTCGTGCGACGTGGCACCCAAACAAAATTGGCGTCCTTTTTTTCCCCACAAATAGAGCTTTCTTTTGGTGGTATTTGATCGCCCGTGCGGTTTTTATTTTTTGCGTTATAATGAAAAAAAAGAGCGACAATTTAAAAATATATATATATTTTTTACTTGTTGCTATAATAAATATCCCATTTTTTTTTTTTTTTTATATTTTTTTTTCTCAGTTAAGGTCGATACGTATTCTTCTACGTATTTTTGTAAAAAAAAAAAAAAAATCACAATAAGTGACTGCTTTGCGCAAAAGTTATAGCACCTACAAAATAGGGGACATAATTATGATTTTTTTTTTATATTTTTTTTTTACTAGTAATGGCGGCGATCTGCGATTTTTATTGGGACTGCGATATTGCGACGGACACATCGGACACTTTTGGCGCCATTCACATTTATACAGCGACCAGTGCTATAAAAATGCACTAATTACTGTATAAATGTGACTGGCATTGAAGGGGTTAACACTAGGGGGTGAGGAAGGGGTTAAATGTATTGCCTGGGTGTGTTCTAACTGTGTGGGGGGAGGGAGGTGACTGGGGGAGGTGACCGATGCTGTCTCCCTATGTACAAGAGAAACAGCATCAGTCGCCTTTCACTGACAGGACGTGAAGCTCTGTGTTTACACTCAGAGCTCCACGTCCCTGCTCTCTCACCGACGATCGCGTGTACCTGACGGACATCGCGGCCGCCGGGTACACGCATCGGATCCTCGGTGATGCGTCGGGACTGTTTTTCACGTACAAGTAAATCACGTCCAAAGACGTGACCCCGGCGCCTCAGGTCCGCGCTGCTGACGTATTCTGTCAATAGCGCGGACCTGAAGAGGTTAAGGAAACAATTACTTAGGTCCTAGGAGGAGGACAAAAAAGGAACACAGTCTATGGGGAGACGCAAAGCTTTATGGGAGTAGGGTCCTATGAGGTATGAGAGGCGGAATTAACCCATACGTAGGCTGCCATGGAGTCTGTCAGGAAATACAGTATATCCCTGAGTATCCCTGAGTAATTCTAAGATGTAAACAGAAATCGAGAATGCATTGCATGATCATACCTTTTGACAAAGCTGTCTTTATGCTGCACTACTAATAAATTCTAACATACAGTTACAGTATATTAAAAAAAAGTCCCTGCAAATATCATTGTTAAGGCAAAGCCAATAAAAAGAAAGTATATTATATTGCTAGTGAGCAAATATTGTTAGTTATCATCGACATGTTAACTGTAAAAAAAATCTGATGTGATTTTAATATACCTGCATGTACGTTTGCCCTTTCATAGTTTATTGTATTTCATGTCCTCTTTGTAGAAAAACCACTAGAGGGATTTCTGTATTAGACTTATTTAAACCTCTGTGCATGGAGTGTAAAATGTGTAAGCTGACTTTGAGATTTGCATTGTGAAAAGGAGCTGTTTACTTCCTGCATGCACTGTACTTCCTGTGTGCACAGTCTGTCCTCCAGCATTACACTTCCTATGTGTGCAGGAAATTAGTGACAACCTCACTTTATGTTTGTGCAGTCCAATTATTGCCATAACCACTTGCTAACAGCCGCTGTCTTAAATTACCATTGTCGCAGCAACTCTTAACTGAAATGCCATTTTAAAACTGCAAAGGGTCCAGTGGCTATAGTAGGCCTAGGGTGTTTAAACTGCTGGCTGTCAGGTGTAGCCCGAAGCCCAGGAGGTGAACCAATTGCTACTCTAATCAGTAACCTGTTCCACAATGTAACTATAACTTTTCTGCCTTGAGGTTTCATGGGAAATCCTGATGACGTTCCTCTGATCAGAATTTCCTGTATATGTCTGCTTAACCCATGGGTCTTCAAACTACGGCCCTCCAGTTGTTCAGGAACTACAATTCCCATAATGCCTAGTCATGTCTGTGAATGTCAGTGTGTTACAATGCCTCATGGGATGTGTAGTTCTACAACATCTGGAGGGCCGTAGTTTGAGGATCCCTGGCTTAACCACTTTAATACAGGGCTTTTATACACCCTTCCTTCCCAGACCAATTTTTAGCTTTCAGCGCTCTCACACTTTGAATGACAATTACTCAGTCATGCTACACTGTACCCAAACCAAATTTTTATAATTTTTTTCTCACAAACAGGGCTTTCTTTTGGTGGTATTTAATCACTGCTGGGTTTTTTATTTTTTGCAATATAAGCAAAAAAAGAGAGAATTTTTTGAAAAAAAAACACCTTTTTTTTTAGTTTCTAGTGTAAAATTTTGCAAATAAGTAATTTTTCTTCATAAATTTGGGACAAAATGTATACTGCTACATATCTATAGTAAAAAATAACCAAAAAAAGTGTATATTTTTTGGTCTCTGTGAAAGTTATAGTTGTGATTTTTTCCCACAATTCTTGGGAAATAAGTTTTTTGTCATAATAACAAGTTATTTCTCTTACACAGCACATGCATACTTGCAATGACACCCCAAAATACACTCTGCTACTCCTCCTGAGTATAGTGATACCACATGTGTGAGACTTTTACACAACCTGACCACATACAGATGTCTAACATCCAACTAGCACCGTCAGGCGTTCTACAAAAATAAATTGCACATCTCATTTCCCAAACAGGTACTGGTTTCTGGCAGGTACTCTGGTGGCAGGTGGTGAGGTGGCAGGTGGTGAGGTGGTGGGTACTCTGGTGGCAGGTACTCTGGTGAGGTGGCGGGTACTCTGGTGAGGTGGCGGGTACTCTGGTGGCAGGTGGTGAGGTGGCGGGTACTCTGGTGGCGGGTACTCTGGTGGCAGGTACTCTGGTGGCGGGTACTCTGGTGGCGGGTACTCTGGTGAGGTGGCGGGTACTCTGGCGGCGGGTACTCTGGTGACAGGTGGTGAGGTGGCAGGTGGTGAGGTGGGGGGTACTCTGGTGGCGTGTACTCTGGTGGCAGGTACTCTGGTGGCAGGTACTCTGGTGAGGTGGGGGGTACTCTGGTGAGGTGGAGGGTACTCTGGTGACGGGTAGTCTGGTGGCGGGTACTCTGGTGGCGGGTACTCTGGTGACGGATACTCTGGTGAGGTGGCGGGTACTCTGGTGAGGTGGCAGATACTCTGGTGGTGGGCTGAAAGCCGAGGACGTCATATGACGTCCACCCAGGATGGGAGATCCCATCTGTGGACATCATTTGACAATGGCTGGGTAGTGAAGTGGTTAACATAATGGATAGGATTAGATCTGGATCATTCTTCTTTGATATAATCACTACAAGTGTGGTTTCTTTCTTGCCTGTATAAAAACGTAAAAACAGTTTAAAAAAAAAAATCTTCACACCATTGGCGTACCTGTATATGCCTGCCTAGACGTGGGTCGGGGGTCCGATCGGGACCCCCCCCCGGTACATGCGGCGGTTCCTGTGGCTTCAGGAGCGATCCGGGACGAGGGGGCGGCTGTTCGTTTTTGTCTGCCCCCTCCGGATCGGTCCCAGCCAATGCGCGTCCGCCACCCGCCCTCTTCCTGTGTAAACACAGGAAGGGGGAAGTGATGTAATCTCTCCTCTCGGTGTTATTTTCAACCGCTGCTGAGGAGAGAAGACATCACATAGTAAGTTGCACAACACTACACTGACACCACAAACATAGGCACATAAACCCCCCCCCCCCGATCACCCCCCCTGTCACAGTGTCACTGAATGCAGTGATCATATATGTACTGATCACTGCATTTAGTGTCAGTGTGACAGTTAGTGTGACAGGCAGTTAGTGTTAGGTCCAGGGTAGCCCCCGTACCCCCCTAATAAAGTTTTAACCCCTTGATCACCGCCCTAGTTAGCCCTTTCACTCCCTATTGCCAGTGTCACTAAGCGATAATTTTTCTGATCGCTGTATTAGTGTCACTGTTGCCGCTAGGTAGCTAAAGACATGTTGCTGAATAAATTTTGGCCTAAATGTTTGACTAAAATTTAGTTTATTCGATTTTTCTTATAACAAAAAGTAAAAAATATTGATTTTTTTTCAAAAATGTCGCTCTATTTTTGTTTATAGCGCAAAAAAAAAATCGCAGAGGTGATCAAATACCATGAAAAGAAAGCTCTATTTGTGGGAAGAAAAGGACGCAAATTTCGTTTGGGAGCCACGTCGCACGACCGCGCAATTGTCTGTTAAAGCGACGCAGTGCCGAATTGTAAAAACGCCTCTGGGCATTTAGCAGCATATTGGTCCGGTCCTTAAGTGGTTAAGCACAGTTACAAGCTGACTTCTTTGGATAACAAGGGCATTTATTATGTTAGTGTTTATGAATGAAAAGAAACCTTTGGAAACAGCACCAGCAACCCAGTTTTTGTCTGTGCAAAGCCACATCAGTTATATCACTAACAATTTACTTCCAAAGATTATGTGCACTTTAAAAATAAAAATGGTCTAAACTGAGGAGGAAGTCTTTTAATTTATTTTGATTTGGGCACACATCAGGATTCAGAGAAATAGTTAGCTCTGAATTCATCTGATCGTTTACATTTGTGTCTCTGCTCTAGCTTGGCTGTGCTGTGGGCTGACCTTCTGGCCGGGGATTCCCATCACCCCTGGACAGCAGGTGGCAGCAGTGTAGTCAAGAGTCCCACTCCTTAGCGGCCAGTTGGGGCTGATCTCCCCGCTATGCATGCTGGGGAGGGGTATTAAGGTGGCAGACTCCATTACCTAGAGGTTCTCCCTCGTGTGGCACCCACCATTGGGGTAGCCATTTCACGACACCCCCGCATATGGCCCTCCTGGCCAGGGTGTGCGTGGGCAACAGTGTTCCTGGTTCCGGGAGCACGTTGGCCCGGAGCAATTGATCCACTGTGTGGGCCCAGTAGTCGACTAGTTCCCCAATCTGGAAAGAGGTCCCAAGCTGTCCATCCAATTGTAGGAAGCCGACCGGTGAGGAGTCTGTCTGGGAGATACTTAGCACGAGGCTGGTGTCCCAGGAAGGGCCTGTCCATTCATCGGGAACTACCTGAGTTCTGACAGGTTGGATGTTGGTGACCTGTTGCCTACTGACTGTACAAAACTACCTGTAGGAGATCCGGGTGCTGAATCCACTAAGAAAGGATTCTGGACCATAATTGTCTCCAATCTTATAGGAGGGTCTGTGGAAGAGACTTAATTCGAAATTCGAGTAGAATGGCCGGGCGTAATGACATCATTGCAACCGCGTCGCATAATGATGACGCGCGGTCATCAGTAGTAAACATAGCGTTGTCCCGAAGGACATGATGTATACTGTGCATGGGCACAAAAAAGCACTGACACAAGTCAGAGTGGAATGTATTCAAAGGGCAAATCCAGCAATTGGAGCCAAAGTAACATGCCACATCCAGCAAAAGGACAGACACCGGGCATAATATTGCAAAAATTGCTTCACAAGGGTAATAATAAAAGAAAGACAGTTTGTCTACTTAGAAGGAGGACACAAATTATCAATGTCCCTAGAACAGGTAAAAATGCTAGACCAATCAACACACTTTAAATAAAAAATTAAATAACTGGCATATTATTGGAAAAAATTAACGTAAACGGGCGGGGCACCCTATTGGACAGGGCCCATGGGCTTGAGCCCAGTCAAGCCCAATGGTAAGTCCGGCCCAGGAAAGGTCACATGCCTGGTAATCCTTTGCAGAGCTACGACCATACAAGGAGTATCCCATAGCTCAGAGTTCAGTAAACGTAAAGGATTTAGCTTTATCATCCTATTCTGTATGGCTGGTTTTCTGTTGTGCTTCGACCACTCTTCATCTATATGGTCCTGTACTTCCCGTATTAAAGGAAAAGTGACTAATAACTTTTTCAAGTTTAGACTTTGTAGGTTTCTAGGGTCCCGACTTAAATTCCTGCTTGATGGCTGAAACAAACTGAGGTATATGTAAAAAACTCAAAGGAGTACACCCCATCTTCAACATCCTCTGAGGACAGATCAGGGTCCAGATTATCACCAGAGCCACCTGGCCTTAAGGAACTGTCCTTTAGCGCTATTCTTTAATGGGGTCTTTGGCTTGCAGAAATTAAGATAAACTCCATCATTTTGCCACTGTCTCCCTGATGTATGTGTAACGGGGTATCACCCTTTTTGATGTGATATAAAAGACTACCATTGCTGATCGTGAAGGATCTCAGCTCCCTCCAGTGGCCGAGTTGGGTTAGAGCGACCTGTTGTTTACGTTTCATTCTGGTACCATGGGTAATGTTGGGGGATTGAGTTCAGAAGGAGAAGAGACTCCTTTTGCCCTGGCTTGTAATAAACTACATTACCCAGAGAGCAGCTGTACAACCCCAAGATGCTTTGCCTTCTGCGCCGCCTGTTAGGGGAGGTAATTTGAGTCAGTGGATGTGTTTGGCACGCTCTCTCGGGACTGCCTCTTCAACCCAGGAGGACACTGACAGGAGTGTCTTCACAGGAAGTAGGCCGCAGCTGAGGCCTTCATACGCCCGGGCGAAGCAGCTTTGAGAAGAGAAGACAGAGCCACTGTTGGAGTCATCGGACGAGTTCCCAGTAACTCTGTGATCTGTCTGAGGATCAGAGACTGCTGGCTAACCGGACTGTGACTGCTGGTCGGAGACAGAGTGCCGTGGAAGGACAAGGCCTGAACCGGCTGGGTGAGACAGGCACTTGCCTGAAAGTACTGTTTGTCTTGCGGGAGGGTGGATGGTCGATATCCATCTTTGCGGTTTGACTATTCAGGAAACTTTTAACAGTTAACTGTTACCCTTTGGATTATAAAATTGTTCTTTGCGTGCCACCGCATAAGTACACGAACTATTAGCAGGAGACTGTGTTGAAGTTTGGCCTGGGACACCAGGTCATACTGATTAGCTATAGTTATAAGTACTCAAGAGTTATCTATTTAGTGTTGTATATTGACGATATTAATTTCATTGCTTGTTGATCGAGTAATTAATTCAATTACTTTATACAGTATTGTAGAGAGGCAGAGAGCTGGGTTAGTCTTGGCAAGAGGGCGTTTCAATGTGTATGTTTGTTGAAGGAGTCCCTCTTGCTGTGTGCTTGCACAGGTCTACATGACATTGTAGTCTAGTTTATATTTAAGCTTAATTCTTGTTATTGATACTGTAGGGATCTGAAAATAGAGTATCACTGTTTATTCATGTTTCTTTTGTTTTATCTTTAAGTAAAGCATTAGTTTGGTTATCTTGAAGTTTGTGTGCAGCCTATCTTCCATACTGCAAGATCCCTTCCATTTAAGGTAACCCCTTTTATTTGCATAGTCTGTTGTAGTGTAACAGGATATTGTGTTTCCCCTTGTGGAGGGTTTTGAGCCACTTTAAGGGGTTGACCACAGAGTGTAGACCCAAAAACAAACCATCAGCTCCTCCGAGGGTAGTTCCACATATGATTTAACTTCCTCATTCTCCACATTCCTTCAAAGCGATGCTTCTCTAAAACAAGTCTTGCAGACTAGTTTGTCTGGCATAGGCTTCACATCACAGGCCCGGCAAGGATTCAAAAACATGTATTATCATTATACAATATAAAATCATTTGATCAATGAAACTGGGTAACAAAATCTGTCCCCTGATACACAAAAAAAAAAACAATTACACATATAGAACACTTTTCCACAGCATGTCTCAGTGCTAGATTTTTGGAAAGAGGAATGAGCTCAGCTAGAGAAGGAGACCATGCACTGCACATGCAAGGCCCGGAGCAACCTCTACTAGGCTAAGCTAACTATTGTTATATTCAGCCTGTTCTGCAAACAGCAGGGTGGAGGAGAATGAGGGGACAGCTTTTTTTCTGGAGAGGACCCCCAGCCCCTGCTCCCCCCTGGTGCCGACGCGGGTGCCCGGCGTCAGTGATCACCGCCGGGCACCCGAGATCGCTCGTTACAGAGCGAGAACTGGGAGCCCTGTCAGGGGAGAAATGCCTAACTGTCTGTTCATAAAATGTATGAACAGCGATCTGTCATTTCCCCTAGTCAGTCCCACCCCCCTTCAGTTAGAACACACCTAGGGAACATGATTAACCCCTTCCCTGGCAGTTACATTTTTACAGTAACCAGTGCATTTTTATAGCACGTGTCAAAAGTGTCCGAAGTGTCCGCCATAAGGTCGCAGTACCGATAAAAATCACTGATCGCCACCATTACTAGTAAAAAAAAAAAAAAAATGTGTAGAAGAATACATATCGGCCTAAACTGAGGAAAACATTTTTTTTTATATATGTTTTTGGGGGATATTTATTACAGCAAAAAAGTAAAAAATATAATTTTTTTTCAAAATTCATCCTCTTGTTTATAGTGCAAAAAAATTTAAATAAAAACGCAGAGGTGATCAAATACCACCAAAAGAAAGCTCCATTTGTGGGAAAAAAGGATGCCAATTTTGTTTGGGAGCCACGTCACACAACCGCACAATTGTCAGTTAAAGCGACGCAGTGGCGAATCGCAAAAAGTGGCCAGTCATTGACCAGCAAAATGTTCAGGGCTGAAGTTGTTAAAGCGGAGGTCCGCACAAAAAGTGAACCTCCACTTTTTGGAACCCCCCCATCCGGTGTCACATTTGGCACCTTTCAGGGGGAGGGGGTGCAGATACCTGCATAATACAGGTATTTGTACCCACTTCCGGGAATAGACTCCTGCAGGAGTCACGCCCCTTCCCCCCTGCTGTCTTCTGGGAAACACACTGGTCCCAGGAGACAGCGGGGACCAGTGAGGAAGGGCCACGCCGCTTGCGCATTCGCAGTAGGGAACCGGGTAGTGAAGCCGCAACATTTCACTTCCTGATTGCCTCACTGAGGATGGCGGCGGGGGCAGCCAAGAGACAAGCGATTCCTCGGCTTCGGCTGCCGACATCGCTGGCGCACTGGACAGGCAATTGTCAGCAGCTGCCGTATTTGTAGCTGCTGGCTTTTAATTTTTTTTTTTCGCGGGACCTCCGCTTTAAGGCTCCATTTCCACTTGTGTAACTTTTCCTACAACTTGAAACTGCAAAGTCACATGACAAGTCGTTCCCCATGATTTCCAATGAGTACTGTTCATATCTGTGTGACTTTGGTATATCGGTCCGACTTTGATACTACTTGAGGTCCATAGACCTCAAGAATACACAGGCACAAAGTCAAGTCGTGGCAAAATCACGCAACTTTTAGGTCGCAATAGCTAATGGCCCATACACACAATATGAAAATCGTACAATAGGGTTTGACAAATTTTCTTGGAATCTAGGAGCCAGCTAAAAAAGTTAGGAGCCAGAAAACGTGCCCCGTCCCAACAAGCTCGCGCACAGAAGTGAACACATATGCGAGTAGCGCCCGCCATTTACAACAGATGGAACTCTACTATGTACTATTCATTGGAAATAGAACTGTATAGGGGGAAAATATTCCTGAAGGTGAACTTACACTTTAACAAATGTCCAATATTAAGGGCTGTGACCATTAAATGGCAGTTTGGAGTCTGCTTACTATTACAAATGGCATGCAGCATTAGTAAATGCAGAGGGAAGGCAACATTTAAAGATTACTAATTAGATAGCCTTTCCTTTCTTGTTAGGATTGCTATAATAATAATATAATGTTGTGTGGGGTGGTGGGCTGTGCAGTCCCATGAATCTGAGGTCTGTAACATATCATAAGGGAATTTATTAAAACTGAAGCAGACCGAATCTGGAGCAGCTGTACATAATAACAAATAAGCGTCTAACTTTAACGTGTTCAGTTAAATTGGATGTAAACCCTTACATATACCCATTGAAGTGACTGGCCTTAGGTGATACACAAAGATGAAACAAATTCTTCTACATAAGTTGTACCTGGTTATCTGCCGTCTTCTCTTCTCTACATCCATTCAAAGTTCTGAATTATAAAGCTTGTCTGAGAGTTAGGAAAAGAGGAGGTGGAGAATACTCTGCAGAGCTAAGTGAGGAGAGCCCTGAGAGTGGAATGGAGGGTCACAACCCCCTCCACACAGGAACAGAGCTGAAGCTGCCAGAAATGATTCATGGGAATGAAGCAGCAGGCAAAAGTGACCCTTATTGCCCCTAATTAAGACAAGTACACACTATAGAGGGCTATGCTTTATTCCTATTTCATGTCTGAGATTTACAACCACTTTAAAGTTGAACTCCAAGTATTTTTTATACAGTTACATTGGCCCAGCTTGGACCAGTGCAAGTATGCATATTACATACCAGGCCAATCCTTGTGGAATGAGAGAATTACTGTAGTAGCCACCGTTACTATAGTGGTTCTTGCTATCTTTTGGGTTCCATATTGAGCAGTTGCCTTGCTGCAAAGTGAATACAGGGAGTGGCACATTCAGCACAGGAAATACCTTGCATTTCTCTCAAAGAATGGAAAGCGTTCCCTGATTGGATGAAGTGGGGAGGCAGGGTAGTCACAATACAATCTAAAACCTCATCCAGTAACAGAATGCCTACCTAGTGTAAATGAGCCCTGAAGTACAGTCATTGTCTAGCAGCTGAGCGTACCGGAAAAACATCCAGCCTGGTAGTTGATACATTTGAGTCAAGTGCAGGAAGGACAGCAGGGTACCCAAGGGCATTATATCCTTTAAGGTCGTAATGCCAAACCTCGCCCAAACCTGGGGGTCAGGCATGGTCCGAAAATGAGGCAAATTAGGGTTCCCCCATAATGGCTGCGCCGGAGCCCAACACCCCTTCCGAATGAACCTGCGTCGAGCCGCCACCCACACTCTGAGGGTCACCCTGGTTGGGTCAGGCAGGCCCACATAGGCCCGCGGACCCCTATAAGCCAAGTTCCGCAGGTCCTGCAGAGAGCCCAGCCGGGCCGCCTCCACGCAGACCGCAGCGTTGGAGCGCCTGGCCTCAAACCACCAGTGCACTGTGACCAACATAGCTGCCCAGTAGTAAATCTTAAAATTTGGAAGCGCCAGACCCCCAAGCCTTGTCGGGAGATATAGTGTAGACTTGGCCAGTCTAGGGACGGACCCGTTCCAAATGAAGGAGAGAATGCACTTGTCCACCTCCCGAAAGAAGGCCGCCGGGATCCAGGCCGGGCTGTTCCGAAACATATAAGTGAATTTAGGCAGGAGAATCATTTTCAGTATATTGATTCGACCTATCAGGTTTAGTGGAAGGCCCGACCAAGATTGACAATGTTCCCTGAGGAGCTGAAGCAAGGGGAGTATGTTAAGTGAATAGTATTGGGAGGGGGACCTAGCTACCCTGACCCCAAGGTATTTAAATTCAGTGACCCATTGTAGTGGAGTAGGTCCAGATAGAGCAACCGTTTGTGGGTCTAGTGGGAAGAGAACTGATTTTGACCAGTTGATACGGATACCGGACAGAGAGCCAAACTTGTCAAACAGCTTCAGAGCAGCAGAGAGGGACGGGCCCGCATCGTTTAGATAAAATAAGGTATCGTCGGCATAGAGGGATATCCTCTCCTCCAAACTACCTACCCGCATGCCGCGGACCACCAGAGGCTCCCGGACCAGAATCGCCAGGGGCTCCAATGCCAGAGCAAACAGGCCAGGGGACAGAGGGCACCCCTGGCGAGTGCCCCTATGAAGGGGGAAGGATTCGGAGACCCTATCATTAGTACGGACCCTGGCCCTCGGCGCCCGATACAACAGCCGAATCCACCGGAGGAAACCAGGGCCAAAACCAAAGCGATGCAGCACCCCCCAAAGGTATTCCCATTCCACCGAGTCAAACGCCTTCTCGGCATCGAGAGAGGCAATGACTCGGGTACCCACATTCTCATGCTGGATCGCAAGGTTTAAAAAGAGCCGCCTAATATTGATGTCCGTACCCTTGCCCGGCATGAATCCAGTCTGATCCACATGAATCAACGTGGATATCACCGTGGATAAGCGGGTAGCCAGAATTTTTGCCAATATTTTGGCATCCACGTTGAGCAGTGAGATAGGTCTGTATGACGCACAATCCTGGAGATCTTTACCGGGCTTGGGTATTAGGACTATGACAGCCTCCTCCATAGACTCAGGCAAGGCTCCGGTCTCCGCAAGACCAGAGAAAAGAGCCCTGAGCTTAGGGGCAAGGATGTTGGCATGCTGCGAGTAGAACTCAGTAGGAAGGCCATCTGCACCCGGGGTCTTACCACTCTGCAGCCCCCCAATCGCAGCCTGGACCTCCTCCAGAGAAATATCCCCATCTAATTGCTCCCTATGTTCTTCAGACAAGGAGGGAAAGGGGACGGCATCCAAGTATTCCTGCAACTCTGAAGCCAAACAACTGACCCTGGAGGAATAGACACCCCGGAAAAATTCAAGGAATCTGGCGTTGATGTCCTCCGGTGAAATCACCAGTTCCCCCTGAGCTTCTCGGACACCAGCAATGTGCGCGGAGGGGCCCCGGGACCTCGCCAGCCATGCCAATAACCTGCCATTTTTATTACCGTGTTCGAAGATCCTTTGCCGAGAGTACAGCATGGACTTCTTAGTTTGTTCCACATTGTGTAGAGAGAGATCCCGCAAGGCCCCCCGCCAGGCCCGGTGTGCAGCCTCATCAGGTGATAGAATAAACCTCCTCTCACATTGACTAGCCTCTTCCTCCAACTCCCCCAGAGTCCTAGTGGCCTCCCTCTGCAGCGCAGCAATGTGAGAGATATATTCCCCCCTCATACATGCCTTAAAAGCGTCCCACTGACCAGCCACGCTAGCAGACTCACCATTCGACATCCAATAATTACAAACAGCCTCAACCATAGGCTCCTGCAACCTCTCATCTAGGACCCAGAACCCGGACAGACGCCAAAACCGCAGACCCGGAGGCCCACCCAGGGAAATGGAAAGTTGGAGAGGGGCGTGATCAGAAATACCTCGAGGCAGGTGCTCAACCCTCCTTATCCACCGCAACGCCCCAGAAGAGGCAAACGCCAAATCTATACGGGACAGAGCACGATGGGAAGAGGAGTGACAGGTGTACTCCCTATCCGTAGGATGAAAGTGGCGCCACACGTCCGTGAGCGCAAACGTGTCGGCCCAATTCGGTAGACCCGAAGAGGGGCGGGCGGTAGCATGTAGTCTGTCCAGGCTCTGGGAGGACACCATATTAAAATCCCCGAAGATAAAGACTGCCTGAGTATTAAAGCCCAACACAATTTGCATAATGTCATACAGTGTTTGTATATTAGCAGGAGGGGGGAGATAGAGACCCACCAATACCAATTCTGTAGCGTGAAGCAAAACATGCATAATTACAAACCTGCCACCAGGGTCCGTGCGGATCGCCAACACCTGGAGCGGGAGGGACCTATGGACCAGTAAGCTCACCCCCCTAGCATATGTGGAATAGGTAGCGTGGTAATGAGCCCCCACCCATGCCCTTCGGAGGCCTAGGATCCGATTACCTACCAGGTGCGTCTCTTGAAGCACACATATATGGGGACTGTACCTCTGCAGGTACTTAAAGACTAATGATCGTTTCACAGCGGAGTTTAGGCCCCTGACATTCCATGAAATTATCGAGACATTCGCCATGGATCACATTTGGTAGATTTTAAACAAGGACCACAGACCACCCTCCCCACCCAATCCAGAACCCTTGAGCACACATTCAAAGCAAACACACTACCCCCTGGACAGGGCAGCAAATCCTGATGATTAGCACAAATAGCACAGTATACAAGTGAGGTGACATAGTGACAATTGCTGCAAAACAACTCCTGATAGAACAAAACAACATAGCATTCCCCCAAGATCTGCAACGGCAGAAAACTTCCCCTCCCACCCCGCACCCCCAGCAAAACATGGCGATGCATCATATCCCCGAACCCAAACATGAACAACAGTTTGAAAGAGAGCGAGCTCGTAGAGCGAAAGGTATCCTCCAGCAGATCCACAGAGATGCTGGCAAGTAAACATATACACAGTCTCCTGAATGTTCTCAGGGGCACAAACTTAGTTACAGTTCCGTATACAGCAGAGGAACAACTACTTAACTTAGAGTTGTACAACCTAAAAATGAAGTAAAGTTGTGGGCGGTCGCCTCTGGGCAGAAACAAGGACCAGCCGATTCCCATAGTCTCAAGAGCACCAGATTACAGCCCCCGTGACTAGAACTCCATCCCGGAGGGGACAGTCAGTCCGCCACCCCAGTGCAGCAATGCACTCCCCAACAGTAGGGGTCCCTCAGTAGAACAGGCAGGCAGGGCTGTATATACAAAATAGGGGAGAGAAACACTCCAACACGGCTCACCATACATGGAGAAGCCACTCCACCACCCACCACCCCCCAAAAGTTAAGATGAGGGATCAAGGGGAACTAGTAATCCAGTGGAGGGGGAGGCACCGTAGGCATCACAGCCAGCCGCGATCTCCCAGTAGGACAGAGGATCAGCGTTGAGGTATCCACACCGCAGACCCCATCACATCAGACGGGAAGGAGGGCCATGAGACAACAAACGGGACAACAGGGAGTGTCGGCCGTGGATAGGGCTAACGATCTCAGTCGGGGACAGCACAGTCAACGATTGCCCAGTCACAACAGAAGAGGTATAGGGAAAGGAAAAGTAAAAATTAGAAGAGATATCCAGGATTAGAAACCTTCAGTCATCAGCGTAGCGGGGGCAACGACTCCAACCATGCGGCGGCATCACGGGGGACAGTGAAGAATCTGACCGTCTCTCCGTCCTGAACCCTCAGTTTGGCAGGAAACAGGATACTATATTTGATATTCCGCGCTCTCAACCCCACTTTGACCTGATCGAATGACCTGCGGGCTTTCTGCGTCTCCATGGAATAGTCGGGAAAAAAGAGCAGGGTGGCATTTTGAAATCTCAGCTCTCCCGCCTTACGGGCTGCACGGAGAGCCTCGTCCCGATCCCTGAAGTTGAGGAGCCTGAAGATGAAAGTACGCGGGCGGGACCCAGGCGGGCCAGGAACCGGAGGAATCCGGTGAGCGCGCTCCACTGTGAAATATGGTGAGAACTGGGCAGACGGCAACAGTTCCTTCAGCAGGTCTTCCATAAAAACCGTAGGGTTTTTCCCCTCCACTCCCTCCGGCAAACCGACAACCCTAAGGTTGTTCCTTCTATTCCGATTCTCGGTGTCGTCCACCTTGTACTCCAGGGCCCGGACCCTCGTCTGAAGTGTGCGAAGGGATGCAGGATGCTCCTGCACCGTGTCCTCCACCTGGCCAGTCCGCCGCTCCACCTCCGACATCCGCGAGCGGAGTTTGTCCAGGTCCCGGCGGACAAGACCGACATCCAATTGCACGGCCTCAATCTTGCCCGTCAAGGTGGCCTGGCAGGCAGCTATTGCCGCCATCACCTCCTGGAATCCAAGCTGCATGTCGGCTGACCGCTCCTCCATCTCCATCTGCGACGCCATGTTGCGGGCGCCTGTGGCGGGGGACGCCACGTGAGGATCAGCTCGGGGTGACACAACTTCCACGATCGGCGGAAAATGCAGCCTCTTTCCCCTGGGCCTGGTCTTAGCGGGCATCCGGAGACAGACTGGGGGGATTAGGCACCTATAAACAAGCCGGAGCAAGGATAATTAACAAGTAGCCAGCAGAGCTCCGGACCCTGCGTCCTTCTAGATCACCATCTTGGCCACATCACAAGGTAACTTAATACGCCGATCCCAAACAACAACCAGCGGCTCCTGAGGGGGTAGTGCTACACATGCATAATTTTTTATATGTTGTATACAGTACATTATAGGAATTTAACACCTATTGATAATATCATCATTATTATCAATCATATTTACATCAATCTGATGTCTTTTACATGTACTATAAATTAAAAAAAAATCCCTAAAATACCCTACTCCAGTAATATACTGTCCCCAGACATTATTTTAAATATTGCCTAATACAGACTGTAGAATGATAAAGTTAGTAGTGAGGAAATACAGTATACTGTATGTCTAAATCAAAGCCATACACTAATTAAGGATGTTTTCCCATTTCCTTCCTTTATTTCTTCTCCTGCTACAAATAAATCAAACCCCCTGGTACCATCTCTATTTTTCTGTAGCCTCTGTCAGGTCAGTGAAATTTTGGATAGCCTGAATGGGTGATTTCCTTTATAAAACATTCTATTTCCTTATACACACTGATCCATTTCCTTTTACTGTGTTTACCTAATTAACGTCTTCATAGCAATTATTCATATTTATACAATTTTATCTTCTTCCTGCTTCGGTCACTGATCTGTAGGTGGTACAGAAGAATAGTTCAGTAATTACATTATAAAACAGAATTCAAATAAACAACGTCAAAAATAACAAAGTAAGATAACACAGTATTTTCATAAATCACATGAAAATGTGAACATACAGTAAATGTGGCCTACAACCAAACAGGATTAGCTGTGTACATAGTTTTAGACTGGTTAAAAGAGTTGTAAAGGAATTATTTTTTTTTGCTGAAATTACTGTTTACAGGGTATAGAGACATAATAGTTAACTGATTCCTTTTAAAAACAATTAAAAATAGATGAAAATCAATCATATAATGTACCTGTAGTTTCAGTTTCATTTTTGCATCTAGTTTCATCTTTTCATGTTATTTCCTGCCTCTGTGCTATACAGACCCATAGAGCAGTGATGGTTTGGAAAACATAACTAGAAGCTCCCAGTACTGTGATCATCAGGAAACAGACAACCAGGAAGTGTCCAGAACAGAGAAGAATTACAGCAACATCAGAGCAAAAACAAACAATGAGGACATGAAACCAAGACTGCAGTTATTTAAGGAAGCTATTTAGCTTTAAAAAAAAATCCTTTAGTGACCCTTTAAGAGTTATTTTTTTCATAGTTGATATTACTATGACACTTTCACTTTCTGAAATTTTCATGTAGAGACTCTAATTATGCATGTTTTACTCCAAATTACTGCAACACATGAAATATGGAATGTAGTACCTTTCTAGAAGAGAGTATAATTTTTGGTCTTTCTGTTTACCAGGAAGATGGTCAGGTAAAACTTAGAGTGCTCTTTGCCTACCAGGGAGCCGGATCTATTGGTTAGGTCTGCTCATTGTACTGGTTAGGTCTGCTCAGCTTCTTTGACTGTCCCTCGCTGGTCCTATGGGGAGGAATATTGGACAGTGGGAGGAGACCTGACAGGTGGGTGCACAGGCTTTGTTACAGTCCTGGCAATTGGCAGAGGAAAAGTGCTGCATTGCATGTTAAGATACTGTATAAAAGCCCAGAGTACATGTGTTCAGAGTTGGTGGCTGTCCTCTCCTCTTCGGAGGTGGTCGTGCGGCCCTGGGTGGTTGACCCAAGGGCCTAGAGCGAGAGAGAAGCTCAACCTAGAGGTCGTGCAGAGCTGACTGGAAAGGAGACACCAGGAGGGATCTGATTCTGCATACTGTGAGTACAGGTGTTTAGGGTGAGGGCCACCCCCTTTAGCTAGAAGAGTCAGTGGACAAGTGTCAGTAAATGGGATGCTAGAAAGTATCCTGAAATTAATGTAGTGCATCAAGCATACTGCTAGTGAGAGCAAGAAGACTTTCCTACATACATGCGGCAGTATGGTTAAAGCAGTGTGACTGCTTTCACAAATAATCAGGTGAGTGTTGTCTTTATCCACTGCAAATAGTTCAAGTTAGAGTATCCCACAAATCCCTTCTCTCATTCAAATTCCCCAAAAAATAAAACACAAATACCCTGGACTGGTCATTGAGTAAGGAGCAAGCGGAAGTAAGGGTGGGACAAGTGGAAACCCCTAGCAACCAAATGGAATTCCTTAGCAACCAGATGCAGGTAACCAGGGAGAGGCCTATAAAGTCAAACCTCAGCAAGCCCTATGGGGACAGTTCTACAGGTACATTACTGTGCACATTTGACTGTTTTAACACAACTAAATGCATAGAGGTGAACTATCCATGTGTTGTGGTCCACTGGAAAAAAAATAAAGGTGTAGATATGTTAAGGCATCCTTGGTGGTTGTCAGGGTCCCAGCGCTCACAGCACTCAATCCGTGCACAGGCACGTTAGAATCGCGTCACAGCGCGTGCCCGCGCATCTGGGGCGCGCGTGCGTGGCGCAGCGGCGTGGCGCGTGCACGAGCGCGCGGACGTGCGCGCCTCCTCCCGGGACCAATCACAGACCTGACAGGCCTATTTAAACCAGCCCCTGTCTTTGCACAGGTTGCTGGTTTATCGTCAGCTCTGAGTAAAGTTTTGACACTTTGACTTGTGCCCTTTGACCTGGATTTACTTCCCGACTCAGCTCTCGCCTGGAAACCTGACCTCGGCCTGTTTGTGAACTCTGCTGCCTTCTTGAATCCTTTTTGACCTCGGACCGTGACCTGGATTTGCTTCTGTCTCCTGCCCTTGAACTTCGGCTTACATACCTGGACTTGTCTTAGCGCTACCCGGAACCCGGACTTTTTACCTGTACCCCGGATCTGCTTCCATTCGTCTGCTGGCTTTTGAACTGTGCCCTGGGACTTTACCACTTTCATCTGCCTTGGTGACCCTCCAGCACCTGCAGCACATCTCAGCCTCTGACCTCCAGTACCTGCATCCCATCTACCTACCCCCCGGTACCGGTACCTCCTTGTGCCTCTGCCTCCTGTCTCAAATTCCAGGGGGCAGGTGCGCTTGGTCGTAAAGGTGAGCCGTCCTCAGCATCTCGGCCTTGGTAAGTACTTGTGTTTCTGACAGTATAAACCAGCCAGATGTCTGAGGCCGACAGGGCGCGCTCACCATTTGAAACACTCTGCCTGCAAGTGTCCGCACTTACTGACGCAGTTCAAAAGCTTCAAGATGGCTACCTCCAAATAGATGGCCGTCTCCAACAGCTGGCCGTGATTCCTGGACCCTCATCTCCACCTGCACCACCATCCTCTGGAGCTGCAGCACCTCAAGTCGCCTCTAGCTCGGCCGTAATGGTGACCCACCCGGAACCACGTGTGCCTATCCCGGAACGTTTTTCAGGTGAGCGCCGGAAATACCGGGCGTTTAAAAATGCTTGCTCCTTATATTTATCTCTTCAGCCCAGAACCTTTTGTTCAGAGACTGTGAAAGTGGGTTTTGTCATTTCTCTTCTCTCGGAAGAACCTCAAGCCTGGGCTCACACCCTAATGGAGCAACAGAGCCCAATCCTAAACACAATAGACACCTTTTTTGAACACATGGCGAAGTTATATGATGACCCACAGCGTACGGCCACTGCAGAAACTATTCTCCATAACCTTACCCAAGGTAGAAGGCCTATCGAGGACTATACAGCCGAGTTCCGAAAATGGTCAGCCGACACAGGCTGGAATGAGGCTGCGCTAAAATACCAGTTTCGCCAAGGCTTGTCTGAGTCTCTTAAGGACGAGCTGGCTCGGACAGAAGTCCCGGCCACTCTTGAAGACCTGATTCAAACTGCCACGCAGCTGGATCGACGCCTGAGAGAACGTCGTTCTGAACGATATCAAGTTCCACGCTCTACCTGGGCCCATCCAAGGCCCACTCCGGCTCCACAGCCACCTGCAGCTCCTCAAAACATAAACCTCCCGGATCCTGAACCTATGCAAGTTGGATTGGTCCGAGCCCCGCTTACCTCCGAGGAGAGACTGCGGAGACGTCAAAACAACTTATGTCTGTACTGCAGGGAAGCCGGTCATTTCCTTCACTACTGTCCAACAAGGCCTCGTAAGTCCAAACTACAACCTACTCTCAGCTACAATATTGCAAACCTTTCTCAGGCTCACGTTGTTCTTTTAATTTCCTTGCAGTTACCGGAAGGGGCAACTCGTCTACCGGCCATAGTTGATTCCGGGGCATGCAGCTGTTTCTTGGACGCTACATTGGCTCAAAAGCTTCATGTACCCCTTCGCAACAAAAACCATCCTTTTCAAATTCATTTAGCTGACGGTTCTCTACCCCGATCTGGACTTATCACGCAAGAAACCGCACCTATCCGTGCCACCACCGACTCCGGCCACCAGGAATTTCTACGTCTGGACCTCATTCCTTCCCCACTGTTTCCCATCATCCTGGGTCTTCCCTGGCTACAAGCACACCAACCGGTCATACACTGGCTAAAGAAAGAGGTCAACTTTACATCCTCATATTGTTCACAGAATTGCCTTCCACCTCCAGTTGTTTCCTGCTCTGCCGTGACAACCTCGCCTGAAACTCTCCGGAATGTTCCCTCCGTCTACCTGGAATTCACGGATGTGTTCGACAAACAGCAAGCCGACTGCCTTCCGCCCCACCGACCGTATGATTGTCCCATTGACCTCTTACCCGGCGCCGAGATTCCCTTTGGCCGCATTTTTCCGCTGTCCGAGACAGAATTAAAGGCCCTCAAGGCCTATATTGACGAAAATCTGCAAAATAAATTTATTCGTCCCTCGTCTTCCCCGGCTGGAGCGGGAATCTTTTTTGTTGAGAAAAAAGATGGAACTCTTAGACCTTGTATTGACTATCGGGAGCTCAATAAAGTTACAATTAAAAACAGATACCCGCTTCCCCTCATATCAGAATTATTCCAGCGGTTCCGATCAGCTCAAGTATTCTCTAAGTTGGACTTACGGGGTGCTTACAATCTCGTCAGAATTAGGGCAGGAGACGAGTGGAAAACCGCCTTCAGGTCAAGATTCGGGCACTTTGAGTATCTTGTTATGCCTTTTGGACTTTGCAATGCCCCAGCCACTTTTCAGCATTTAGTTAACGACATTTTCCGTGAACACCTGGACGATTTCCTGGTCGTGTATCTGGACGACATCCTCATTTTCTTACCTTCCTTAGACCTACATAGGTGCCATGTAAAAAGAGTGCTTACCATACTCAGAGAACATAGACTCTACTTAAAAGCTGAGAAATGTGAATTCGAGAAACATTCCGTGCAATTCTTGGGATTCATTATATCCACCAGTGGCGTCGCCATGGACCCTCAAAAGGTTAAAGCTATTCAGGAATGGCCAGCCCCGGTGGACAAGAAAGGGGTGCAGCGGTTCATCGGCTTCGCCAATTTCTATCGACGGTTCATTGTGGGGTTCTCCTCCATCGTGAGCCCCATCACTCAGCTTACCCGCCAAGGTCATCCTTTTTGCTGGTCACCGGAGGCCCAAGAAGCATTCAGGAAACTAAAATTAGTTTTTTCTTCCGCTCCTGTTCTGCGACACCCCGATCCAATGTTGCTTTTTACCTTGGAAGTAGACGCCTCTGAGACTGCTACAGGAGCCGTGCTATCTCAGAGACAAGGGCCAAAGTCCCTACTACACCCTGTGGCCTATGCCTCTCGGAGACTAACTCCACCCGAAAAGAATTATGATGTAGGTGACAGGGAACTGCTTGCTATCAAATTTGCCCTAGAGGAGTGGAGGTATCTGCTAGAAGGATCGGCTCATCCTATAATGATCTTTACCGACCATAAAAACCTTGAATATCTGCGGACAGCAAAACGTTTAAAGCCCGTTGGGCTCTTTTTTTTTCTCAGTTTAATTTTCATCTCACTTACAGGCCTGGTTCAAAGAATGGAAAAGCAGACGCTCTTTCTAGAATGTTCCCTGAAACTCCATCCACAACTGAACCGAGCACCATTTTGTCATCCCGGAATTTTCTACTAGTCTCTCAAATCGACCTGTTAAATTCTATTAAGGCTTCATCCAGACAATGTTCTGATCCAGAGGTGTCTTCATTGGTAAAACATCACGATATCTTTTTGTCCCGAGGGAAAATTTTCGTTCCATCAGAATCTAGACAACTGGTCTTGAGCACCTTTCACGACCGTAAACTAGCAGGTCATTTTGGAGCACGAAAGACCACGGAGATGGTTCTACGATACTTTTGGTGGCCAAGCTGCAGACAAGATTGTAAAGCCTACGTTGCATCCTGTACCACTTGCCAACGTAATAAGGGTCCTAAAACCAAGACCTGGGGGTTACTCAAGCCTCTACCAGTTCCAGAACGGCCTTGGTCTGAAATCTCTATGGATTTTATTGTCGACTTACCACCTTCTGAAGGCTTCACCACAATCCTAGTCGTAGTAGATCGTCTCTCCAAAATGGCACATTTTGTGCCCATGATCGGTACTCCCTCTGCCCTAGAGACAGCCAAAGTCTTCTTCAGGGAAATCGTCAGGCTCCATGGGGTGCCCAGGAGCATCGTTTCAGATAGGGGTTCTCAATTCACCTCAAAATTTTGGAGGGAACTTTGTAAATCTTTGGAAGTCAAGACCTGCCTTTCCTCTGCCTACCACCCCCAGAGTAACGGCCAAACGGAAAGGACTAACCAAACGCTGGAGCAGTACCTCCGATGTTTCTGTTCCGCCTCTCAAGATGACTGGTCGTCCCTCTTACCTTCCGCTGAATTCGCCTATAATAATTCCGTCCATGCCACCACGAATCAAACACCCTTTTGGGCCAACTATGGCTTTCACCCGCCCTTTCTTCCTGATGCCCTCCCAGAAACACCTGTTCCGGCGGCCCAAGAGCATGTAACAGCTATCCAATTAAACTTTTTACAATTACAAAGAGTGATGCAACGGGCCCAGGAGGACTACAAAAGATTTTACGACAAAGGAAGGAAAGATTGTCCTACTTTTGAAGTCAGAGAAGAGGTTTGGCTATCTGCTACTAATTTAAAATTACCGGTCCCCTCTCGAAAGTTGGGTCCAAGATTCATTGGCCCTTTCAGGATCAAGCGCAAGATCAACGCGGTGGCCTTTGAACTCTCGTTGCCGGATTCCTACAGGATCCATCCAGTATTCCATGCCTCTCTCCTGAAACCTGTTACCCCTGATCATTTCCAAGGAAGAGAAAGACCTCCGCCTCCACCATTAGAGGTCGAGGGAGAGGAAGAATTTGAAGTTGAGTCCATCATCAGCTGTAGAAAAAGAGGTAGACAGCTTCAGTATTTGATTAAATGGAGGGGCTATCCCCCGGAAGATAACTCATGGGAACCCGCAAGAAATCTGCATGCTCCACGTCTAATCCGAACTTTTCATCAGGAACACCCAGAGTTGATGTCCAGCTTGGGCGTCCGGAGTCCGCCCCTTGGGGGGGGGGCACTGTCAGGGTCCCAGCGCTCACAGCGCTCAATCCGTGCACAGGCACGTTAGAATCGCGTCACGGCGCGTGCCCGCGCATCTGGGGCGCGCGCGTGCGTGGCGCAGCGGCGCGTGCACGAGCGCACGGACGTGCGCACCTCCTCCCGGGACCAATCACAGACCTGACAGGCCTATTTAAACCAGCCCCTGTCTTTGCACAGGTTGCTGGTTTATCGTCAGCTCTGAGTAAAGTTTTGACACTTTGACTTGTGCCCTTTGACCTGGATTTACTTCCCGACTCAGCTCTCGCCTGGAAACCTGACCTCAGCCTGTTTGTGAACTCTGCTGCCTTCTTGAACCCTTTTTGACCTCGGACCGTGACCTGGATTTGCTTCTGTCTCCTGCCCTTGAACTTCGGCTTACATACCTGGACTTGTCTTAGCGCTACCCGGAACCCAGACTTTTTACCTGTACCCCGGATCTGCTTCCATTCGTCTGCTGGCTTTTGAACTGTGCCCTGGGACTTTACCACTTTCATCTGCCTTGGTGACCCTCCAGCACCTGCAGCACATCTCAGCCTCTGACCTCCAGTACCTGCATCCCATCTACCTACCCCCCGGTACCGGTACCTCCTTGTGCCTCTGCCTCCTGTCTCAAATTCCAGGGGGCAGGTGCGCTTGGTCGTAAAGGTGAGCCGTCCTCAGCATCTCGGCCTCGGTAAGTACTTGTGTTTCTGACAGTGGTGCATTGGCAGACCATTCAAAATTAATAAGCTAAGTTATCATGAACATAAACGTGCGTGCGGTATTGCACCACAAAAGTTGTAATCCAGCCTAAAATGTCTATATCTACAATACTTACTATATACTTGGGAATCATGGATATCACTGTCCTTACTCATGGAAGAATATTTTTGATGTTGTGCTGCCAAATTACAAAAAGTGCATGTGCATAACAATAAAACAACTAATATGCAAAATAATAAATAAATACATCAAAATTCAAAAAGTTAAAAAAAAAATCATAAATGTGCTCACAAATCATTTAAACACCTTAATTAGAAGTCCCAAATAAATATAAAGTGCTTTAAGCAAAGTCCATAACCAAAGGAAATAGTGTGTGGATACAGCAGCCCAAATTAACCCATGAGCAAGGAGACTCTTCACCACTTGTGGGTACTGTAGCAGAGCATGCCAGAGAGAGCCTGGGAAAGTCCAGTTCGGGGTTTATACCTCTCCCAGGCTCCTCTCCTACACGTTCAAGAAACTCTGATCCCTGATCCAGTTCAGGTGTTGGCCCTCTTCCCCAGGCCAATTTAAGCACACCTGAACAGACAGCCTTTGCTCTCTGTCCTGGGAAACACAGTTGGTTCTGATCTGTGCGAGAGCAAGGAGGTTGGTAAAAACTCTTAACCTTTTGTGTGAAAGCTGACAAGCTATAGGCTTGCTCAGCCTGATAGTGAGGGCTTGTCATATTGGGGTCAATTCACAAAGCTTTATTTTCAGATTGCGAGTGTTATTTTAACGATTTTGCACGTTATTGAAGCTAGTTCAATTCACTAAACGATTTAACGCTTTGAAAAATCATCAAATAACGTTTCCCTACACAGAACCGATATTTTAAGGTGTGGATCCTTATTAAAGAGTCAAATCGTTATTTTAAAGATTCAAAAGTTATTTTAAAGAGTCAAATCGTTAAATATGTACAGAAGTGCAATTCACAAAAAAAAAATTGACAGTTATCAATCGTTAAGCAATCGTTAAATTAACACCTCCCTCAGGGTGGCGTTATGACATTTCCCAGGCGATATTTTGTTGTTAGAGGAAGCTTTTGGCGATTTTTGTAGTGTAGTGTAGTGTTGGGCAAGATAGAATCGTGCTCTATTTGAACTTAAAATTATCCAGAGGCGAAGAAGAACATGTTAGAATGTTGTTCAGATTTTTAAACGTGTATTCCGTTCACATACTATTTTGGATGACTTTTCTGAAACCCAGGTGATAGCTAAATTCCGATTATCATCTCCCATGATTTATTCTCTGTATGAGGAAATACACATGGCTTTAGAAAAGCACACACTAGAAGTTTTGCACATCACATGCTTAATCTCCATGTGTATTGCTTGTGTCTCTCTCTCTCTCTGTATCTGCTCTTTTCCACATGCAGCAGTTCTCCTCCCCTTCTGCTCCCAGAATGCATCTCTCCAGCATTATTTAACGATCTTAAGAGTTATTTTAACATCCCAAATGTTAATAATAACGTCTGAGTAGTTAGCATAACGTTTGGATAAAGAGTCAGTTGAAAACCATAACGACTATGTTAAATAACGATTATAGCTTTCGTGAATACCATGTTTGCTAGCGTTAAATAAGGAGTGCTAATTTAACACCTGAAGAAAACCAATAACGTTTCTCTTTGTGAATTGACCCCAATGTGTAGTTAATGCCGAGACACGGGTAGGTTTTTGTTTAATTACTTTTGTTTTGTTTGCCCACTGTACAGCACCTGTATATAGACTTTGTATATAACACCAATAAACACCCCACTGTTGTTCACTTATCTATGGACTTGGTATCTGTGCCTGCTCATCCCAGGGAGCTTTTGTACCTGCTACCTATCCCCCAGGTTACATATGGTGGAGAATGCGGGCAGCAATAGTAAGTTACTATTTAAAAGGCCAGTACCTAAAGTGACAACATGGAGGAAATCCTCAAACAAATGGTGTTATTCAATGCTGCACAACGGCAAGCAAATGCTGTACAACAGCAAACTAATGATGCACGACAGCAGGCCAATGCTATTGCACAGGAGCAAACCAAGGCGCTGTATCAACAGATTGGTGCTGTACAGGAGAAATTGCAGAGGCTGTTTGAACAGCTTGCCACTGCTTCAGAAGCGGATAGGAAAACCCTGAGTAAGGTTGCAGAAACGCTAGCACAGTGGACACCTGCAGAAATCAAGGACATTAGAGACAAGCCTTCAGCCATCCATGTGGCTCGCTTTCTGTCTAAAATGACTACGGATGATGATCCAAAGGCCTTCCTGCTAACATTTGAACGGACCGCCGAGAGGGAAGGTAGGCCTAAAACCAAGTGGGCAGGACTGATTGCCCCCTTACTCTCTGGTGAATCGCAGAAGGCCTACTATGATCTGGAGTCAGCAGTGCGGGAGAATATGAAAAGGTCAAGCAGGAAATTCTGGCGAGACTCTGTGTCACCTTGGCCGTTCGAGCACCAACGGGTCCTCAGCTGGTTCTTCCAAATTGAGAGGCCCCAAGATCGCAGATGTTCGACCTAATCCACCTGGTGCGAAAATGGCTACAGCCGGAGTCCCTGTCAGCGTCACAAATAGTGGAGCGTGTGGTCATGGAGCAATTCCTGAGGTCACCCCCAATTCCCCTGCAGAAGTGGGTGAGTCAAGGGGGACCCCAAGTCGGCAGATAACCTGGTGAAACTCGTTGAAAGGTACTTTGCTGCAGAGAACCTGGTCACCACCCCAACAGCCACACGGACTTTCCACCCAAAACCACGGTCTCCCCAGGCAACCGGTAAGACTTTTCCAGGGGAAGTGGGTGGTAAGCATGGCAAGGAAATAGGGGGGAGGATTTTTGGTGCCAGGACTGAAGTTTGGCGTCCCATGCAAGGGAAACCACTGCCTGTCAGCAAACCAACTTGGGGAAACATCAGGTGTTTTCGTTGCTAAGAGATGGGACATGTTCCAGCAAACTGTCCATTGACTGATGAACCAATGCAGTGTGATCTGTCTATTAGAAGGCAGTCTATGTTTTCTGCTGTTTCCCGCGCTGCAGTGCCAAATGTGGCGAAACACATGTGTCACATAACTGTTAATAATGAGCCTATTACGGCCTTGCTGGACTCAGTCGCAAAGCCAGAGCTCCTGGCTACTTCTGATATTGTGGGTTTAGGGGACTCATCTCAGGGCTCTCCGAGTTTTCCTTTCACAGTTATGACAGGAGAGCTGGAGGAGCCTGAGGAAGTCCCCACAACCAGTAGAGCCGGACAGCCGTCTGCCGACTCGGAGCCTACGTTGGAGTTTACTGACCTTAATGTACACAAGAAAAATGTTGGTACTGAGCAGAGAAAAGACCTTACCATTGCCAGGGCCTGGGAAAATGTAATGATGATTAATGATGTACCTGTCGAACCAGGGGATAGGCCCTGTTTTCCTTATTTCAGCAGCAATGAGGATTTACTGTATCGTGTATGTAAAAAGAATGATGAAGTTATTGAACAGTTGTTGGTCCCTAAGCCTTACAGAAGGGTGGTGTTGGAACTTGCCCATGGGAACTTGTTAGGAGGCCATTTAGGGGTTGAGAAAACCACTGAAAGAGTGTTGCGCAGGTTTTACTGGCCTGGGATACAGAAAAATATTGAGAATTATTGTCAATCCCGTCCTGTGTGTCAAATGTCAGCCCCCCAGCCCCACTTCCGAAGTCCTCTAGTGCCCTTGCCCATTATTGAAGTACCTTTTGAGAGAATTGCCATGGACCTTGTGGGTCCACTCCCCAAGTCTGCCCGGGGTCATCAGCATATCCTGGTAATCATGGATTATGCTACCCGTTATCCTGAGGCAGTTCCCTTACGCACCGCGTCTGCTAAAAACATTGCCAAAGAGCTGTTTATGGTGTTCAGTCGGGTTGGCATTCCTAAAGAAATCCTTACAGACCAGGGCACCTCATTTATGTAACGAATAACTAGGGAACTGTGCAAATTATTTAAGGTGACGCAGTTGCGGACCTCAGTGTACCATCCTCAAACAGATGGCTTGGTGGAACGTTTCAATAAGACGTTAAAGGGCATGTTAAAAAAAGTTGTTGACAAAGATGGGAAAAACTGGGACTTCCTGATTCCGTACCTGATGTTTGCTATCAGGGAGGTTCCCCAGTCCTCTACAGCAGGTCTCAAAATTTCAAGTCCTGAGCTACTAGCCAAGCCTAAGAGTTACTCGCCACCTGTTGCCCCACCCAAACCTGACCTTGTCCCGCCCTTGTAAATGATCTCATGATATAACACTGTTAAATGCACCCATTCTATCATACCTATGCCTCCAATTACGTCCCCCTGCCCCCATTCTATCATACCTATGCCTCCAATTACGTCCCCCTGCCCCCATTCTATCATACCTTTGCCTCCAATTACGTCCCCCTGCCCCCATTCTATCATACCTATGCCTCTAATTCTGTCCCCCTGCTCCATTCTATCATACCTATGCCTCTAATTCCGTCCCCCTGCTCCCATTCTATCATACCTATGCCTCCAATTATGTCCCCCTGCCCCCATTCTATCATACCTATGCCTCCAATTACGTCCCCCTGCCCCCATTCTATCATACCTATGCCTCCAATTACGTCCCCCTGCCCCCATTCTATCATACCTATGCCTCTAATTCTGTCCCCCTGCTCCATTCTATCATACCTATGCCTCTAATTCCATCCCCCTGCTCCATTCTATCATACCTATGACTCTAATTCCGTCCCCCTGCTCCATTCTATCATACCTATGCCTCTAATTCCGTCCCCCTGCTCCCATTCTATCATACCTATGCCCCAAATTTTGCCCCCCCCAATCTATCATGCTTATGCCTCCAATTCCGTCCCCCTCCCCCATTCTATCATACCTATGCCCCAAATTCTGCCCCTTTCCCCCCATTCTATCATACCTATGCCTCCAATTCCACCCCCATCTATCGTATGGTAGGATAGATGGGGGTGGAATTGGAGGCATAGGTATGTTGGATTGGGGCAAGGGGGCAGAATTGGGGGCATAGGTATGATAGAATGGGGGGAGGGGACGGAATTGGAGGCATAAGCATGACAGATTGGGGGGGGGGGCAGAATTTGGGGCATAGGTATGATATAACTGGTTGGTAAAAATATTTTTGGGCTGGTTACTCAGTATACATTCATATTAAAGTACTGTATTTGCCGGCGTATAAGGCAACTGGGCGTATAAGACGACCCCCTATTTTTCAATTGATAGCTTTTGGACTATACTTGCCTTATAAGACTACCTCCCTTCCAAGGCAAAATCATTTAAAAAAAAAAACATGGATTCCACCACATATTTGCCACCGACCTAAGTGTAGGCACATGAGCATACACAATAATCATCGCTATTCCAACAGGCGTTAAAGTCTTTAGTTGACTGACCACAATGCACAGGGAGTTATTAAATGAGAGGTCCCAATACTATGAGCCCTCGGATTCTTATTTACATTTAGGGGGACACACCGGCATTGTCCTAGCCAATTCCTCAATCAACATTGTTCTCCATGACACCTACTACATAGTTGCCCACTTCCACTATTTCCTATCCAGTTACGCTGGATGTGTGGTAGCCAAAGCTACATACAGTTTACACCGCTGAGCCAATCCCGGTATTCTATTAATGAATACAGAGCCTGCTCCAATTGGCAGAGGCTGTAACATCATCAGCCCTCTAATCCCTGACTCTCAAAGCCAATCCGAGAAGGCTACTGTGTGTAGCCTACTCAGATTGGCAAGCTCTATATTCACTAATAGAATACATCGCTCGCTGGAATTGGCCCAGCAGTGTATACTGTATGTAACCATAGCTACATACAGTATTACCGCACATCCAGCAGACATCCGGTGTGCGGCATTTTATACCCGGCGTATAAGACGACCCCTGATTTTTGGGCGTTTATTTTAAGTGTAAAAGGTAGTCTTATACGCCAGAAAATACAGTAATTTAAAGCAGTAATGTGTTCACACATGACCTCTAAAAAGGAAACCTTTCCTGAAAAAAACAAGTGGGTTGTCAGGCAAATTATAGTTGCTTGTCTGTAATGCTGACTTTTTTCAATACTTTGAATCCCTGATGCAGAAAAAACATACAGATAAGGACTTCTGACTGTCCTACGAGTTTCCTGATCAACATATATATTCCAGGTCAGTGATATAGAAAGTATTTAGGATAAGGTGACCAGATTTTAGAAATAAAATCCGAGGACATTTCTTATTTTTTGTGGGTAAATCAAATTCCTCAAATGATATATGTGTTATGTGTTTATGGAATGATTGCATGATATATACGTTATTTCTCACATTTTGTCCATGAGATTAAAAAAAAAAAAGATACTTCTTAGAAATGTTAAGAAGGTAAGAAAAAAACTTCATAAAATATGTACAGGAGAGGGGTGCGGAGTGTATGGCGGTGGGTGATATGTACAGGAGAGGGGTGTGGAGTGTATGGCGGTGGGTGATATGTACAGGAGAGGGGTGTGGAGTGTATGGCGGTGGGTGATATGTACAGGAGAGGGGTGTGGAGTGTATGGCAGTGGGTGATATGTACAGGAGAGGGGTGGGGAGTACATAGCGTGGGTGGTATGTACTGGAGAGGGGTGTATGGCAGTGGGTGGTATGTACAGGAGAGGGATTCAGAGTGTATGGCTGTGGGTGGTATGTACAGGAGAGGGATTCAGAGTGTATGGCTGTGGGTGGTATGTACAGGAGAGGGGTGGGGAGTATATAGCGGTGGGTGGTGTGTACAGAAGAGGGGTGCAGAGTGTATGGCGGAGAGTGGTAAGCACAGGAGAGGGGTGCGGAGTGTATGGCGGTGGGTGGTATGTACAGGAGAGGGATGCAGAGTGTATGGCTGTGGGTGGTATGTACAGGAGAGGGGTGGGGAGTATATAGAGGTGGGAGGTATGTACAGAAGAGGGGTGCGGAGTGCATGGCGGTGGGCGGTATGTACAGGAGAGGGGTGTGTATGGTGTATGGGGGGGGTGAGAACTGTATGAAAGGATATTGTTTGACATACATAATACACCAAACACTTACTGTACAAGTCTCTCAGCAGTTTTCAAGAGAGAAGCAGGTAACATGGAGGCTCCGCCTACAACCCCACCTCCATGTGCCTTGTGCAGCCAGCAAGATCCCAAAGCAAGATGGGGGCTCTGCCTCCGTGTCTTGTCTGCAGCCAGAGCACCCAGCTCCACCTCCACGGCCATGTCCCATCTGCTGCCAGAGTACCTGGTTCCGCCTCCACCTCCAACTCCACTTTCTATGCCCATCTGTAGCACACTGAGCGCATTGGAGGAGCCGAGTACGGGGGGTAGATGGGAAGTGAGAAATGTTATCTGGCAGGAGCGGAAATGTCGGGTGAGACACTGTCCGGGTTACAGGCCATCAGAGACATGTACAATACAAAGCGTCCTTTCGGAAAGGATCCAGAAATTCCAGGAGGAGGTAATCGCAGCCCTTCTGTATACAGCAGGTGCTGTGACCCAAATTCCCAACCCAGATGCAGGGACCCGGCTGCATGAGAGGCATTTTCCGGATGTTTTTCCTGGTACCCCTACCCAACAAGCACCCCAAAAAAGATGCTGTGTCTGTAGAAATCGCGGATATAGGCGTGACACCCCGCTATTATTGTCCCTCCTGTCCTGACAAACCTGGCCTCTGCTTCGGAGACTGTTTCCATCGCTACCACACACTAGTGGAGTATTAGAATATGGTACAGCCATAGGTGTGCGCAGCTTATTGCATTAGGGTGTGCATACACATGTGTGTATGTGTCCACATATATATGACCCTGGCACATTGATCTGCCTGCTAATACATTGAAAGAGAAGAGCATAAACACTTCTCTTATGGAAGAGCTGGTAATAGGGATATCTTTGCCATGTCCCTGCTGCTACACAGAGTGTAACCACACCCCCCTCTCGTTTCAGCACACGTGTGGAGGTGTTATCTTCTGTTATCAGCAAGATTTCTCCATCTTCTGGGATTAAGCCGACTGTTACTTTGCTTTAATATCCATCACATTCCTTCATAAGTGTGATTTCACAATATGGACATTGATTAATCAGAGAGAGTGTATATGTTTTTTTAATACATACATGTACAAGCGCTACCTGGTTTATATTTATATTTATATTTACCTTTTTTTTTCTATAGAGTTGTAGCGCTACCCCCGAACGAGCTGCTTGTTTGTTTTGGGTGGCATGTTACCTCTATTCTACCGCCGTCTAGGGTACACGATGAGAGCTGGGAAGAACTGCAATGTGATAGTGGTTGAAGAGGTAGAAGGGATAGTAAGTAGTAGGTTCAGGTGTATAACTTTGTTCGGAAACAATCCTGCTTCCAGCAATAAACTTTCGTCACCACTCTAGCCAGAGCGAGTATTGTGCACCTGAATAGGCCTCTCTCACCAGCCTAGCAGCCAGAGTGTAACACAGAACTTTAGCAAAGTCTCTGCCACAGATGATAGAGATATATTCGGTCCAAAATCCTTCTCAACACAGGATTAGGCACCTGGATCTCTCTTGAATAAACTTTGGGAAATTCAAAACTGACAGGCGACCATCATTCAGCCCTTCAGTAATGGTGCGTCCTTCGATGAAGCTTATAGCCTCTCCTGAGATACCAGCCTCTTTCTCGGTTCCCCCTCCCAGACAGGTTCTTCATCGGGCGGCTTCCTCCCTCAGGACGGACAGCACAGGACCACTCCGCAACTGTAGACCCAGTCTGACTACCAGGCGTACATGGTAAATTACAGCCCTGGACCAACGTGGTCCCGGATCCAGGAACACTTTATTTTTCAATACATTTTTATTGCGATTGAAATGCACATACAGTAAATAAACTGAGAACATACAACTTGTCAAACATGGGGGAACGTATCCTCAGAATAGTGCAAAAGGTGTAACCTATATAGATGAATACCACAACCTGAAAAGGTAATGTTACCTATACCGACTGATGTCTTCTCATATCACGATTGAAAAACAACCAGAGGGGTTTAAAAAATGAGAGGATAATCTCTTGTAGAAACCAGGCAAGGTCCACGGATCTTCAAGGGACCCCACCGCCCCCGGCACCCCGTAAGGGATCATGCACAGTCCTAGGACACACTTTCACACAGGGTCTCGAAAAATGTTAGAAGGCCATTGCATTTTGAGAGACCCTAAGCTGGAACATTGAAAGTTATAATAGATTAAAAAAACATCAAAAATGTTGTAAAAGCAAGATCTGCAAAATACTCAACATGTCTCTAAGCAAATAGCTTGGGGCCCAAAGTGTGCCAATAAAATATCTCCCATACCATTACACCACCACCACCAGCCTGAACTGTTGAGGCAGGATGGATCCATGCTTTCATGTTGTTTACGCCAAATTCTGACACTACTATCTGAATGTCACAGCTGAAATATAAACACATCAGACCAGGCAACATTTTTCCAATCCTCTATTGTTCAATTTTGGTGAGCCTGTGCAAATTGTAGCTGTAGCTGTTCCTGTTCTTAGCTGATAGGAGTGGCACCCGATGTGGTCTTCTGCTGAAGTAGCTTCATAGATGGTATTCTGCATGCCTTGGTTGTAACAAGTGGTTATTTGAGTTACTGTTGACTTTCTGAGAAACTTGTATAGCGCAACACATGCAAACTGAATAGCCTCAGGGCGCTTAGTATTCATTTTCTTCTATATTTTGCTTTCAGAATAGATGGGTTTTGAGTTTTTTTCCTGAAGGCCTGGTGATCCACTTCCATTCGGATACTGGTTGGTAGATCGTTCCACAGTCTAGGTCCTTGGACTGCAAATCTTCGTTCTCCTTTGGACTTGTATCTTATTTAAAATACAATGTAAGAAGGAAGTATAGCGTTAGAGAAGGTTCACACATGGGCAACATGACTTCCAGCACGACTTTGGGAGGCAACCTGGACACGACTTGAGTATGAATCATCAGGCAACTTCAAGTTGCCTCCAGGACAGTACAAGGCAACTTCAAGTCGCCTACAGGACAGGAGGCTTTCCAGTGGCCAATGAAACAACAATCAGCTCTGTGGGAAGGAGGGGAAGGGAGGAGTTTGCCTGAGAAATGTATGTTATCTTCCTGAATTGTTGCTTCAGTTAAGACAGTGATCCGACTTCTGAGGCAACTTTCATTGAAATCAATGGGTAGTTGCCTAGCTTTTTGGTAAGCCTTTATTTCTACTGGTGTTGGGCCACTGATGTCTGAAATCTCCCTCCTTTCTCACCTGTGGATCTCCTAATTGGACTTTCATTGTTTGCATCTTTTCATCACCTGCATTGGAAGGGGCTAATAACTCCCAGCTTTTTTCTGTGGACTCTATTTGTTTTGCACTTCATATGCTGAATTGGTCACTTTATTTTTACACTGTTTATTTATCTGTTGATATTTATAAGTACTTTATGCTCAGTGCCATATTGATTGGCACAGTGTTATAACAACCTATGCACTTATAGCTTTTGTGTATTCACATTTTGATTGTTACCATTTATAGATTAACACTGTTTACACCAGTTACTTTAGATACTTATGTGGTATATGCTGTCCAGCGCTACACTGTTTTGGAAACAAGTTGCCTAGAAGTCGGATTGAAGTAGTACAGGAACCATTTCAGAAGTCGGAGCGTCTTCAGTAGTGTGTATTAAGACGGCTCCATTTACTTCTATTGATTTTTTCAACCACACGACTTGGGGCAACTACAAGTCGGATCCCAGGTCGCCCCTGTGTGAACCGCCTCTTAGATTACCTGTTAACTTCAGGTCAGCCCATGGTGACTGCTGTCTGTTCCCACACCAAAGAGGGACTTAGCTTGGTCACAAAGCATTATACCCCCTCCCCTCCTTTCTGTACTAATTGAAATATAAACCCATTATGTAACAATCACAAGTGTATTGAAACCATGGGTTCTTTGGAGTATGGCCTGGGACCCAACGTTAAGATATAACCCGGGGAATATCATGAAAGTGTCAGGGAAATGGCCGTGGAAGTACTGGCAATCTTGCCAGTAGAAGAAATGGCCACCAGAGGCACATCATGTGACAGGTGGATCTTCCTGCTGGTCTATAAAAGGCTGCCATTGTCTGATCCAAATTGCCCTCTCAACAATCCGGCCTCACACCAGAGACTTGATAGTACAATCCAGCCATGTCTGAGGTCGGCAGAGGTGCGTCCCCATTAGAGGCTCTGTGCCAACAAGCCGCAGCTTTGGCCCATGAAGTCCAGATACTGCAGGAAGCACATCAGCTTGAAGGTCGTTTCCAACACATGACAGAGCCACCTGCTTCTATGGAACCAGAACCATCTTCTACATACTCCCCAGCATCCGTTCAAGGACCAACCCCAGCGACCCTGACGATGGTGGCTCCTCCTCCAGAAACCCGAGTTCCAATCCCCAAACGATTTTTTGGAGATCGAAGGAAGTTCAGGACTTTCAAAAATGCCTGTTTACTACACTTGGCTTTGCAACCCCGGACTTATGCTCTAGAGACTGTTAAGGTCGGGTTCCTCATTTCTCTGTTGTCCGGTGACCCCCAGACCTGGGCCCACAACCTATGGGAACAGAAAAGTCTGGTTATTAGCATGGTGGACTCCTTATCAGCCATGTCACAGCTCTACGAAGACCCCCAGCGAACGGCCACTGCCGAGGCCAATCTGCACTCACTACAACAGGGGATTCGGCCAGTGGAGGACTATACCGTGGACTTCCGTCGATGATCTGCAGACACTGACTGGAATCAAGCGGCTCTAAAACACCAGTTCCGTCTGGGTCTTTCTGAGTCCCTCAAGGATGAATTAGCCAGAGTCGGTATCCCCACTACTCTTGATGGCCTCATTCAATTGGCCATTCAGCTTGACTGACGCCTGCGGGAGCGACAGCCAAAACGGTCTCGAACCCCCAGGCCTGAAGTTCTTACTCCTTCTGCACCTCCGAAAGTAGGCCTGATACGATCGGCACTGACCCCTGACAAGAGATGTTGTCGCCGCCAAGCCAACCTTTGCCTCTATTGTGGAGGAAACGGTCACTTCCTATGCAACTACCCCATAAGGCCCAAGAAGCCATTGTCTTACACCCCAGCGTACTTTCAGGTTTCTGGAACTTCTCCTTCCCATATTGTTCTTCCTATTACGCTGCAGTTAGGGAAAGAGGAAGTGCAGCTCTGTGCCATAATCAACTCTGGGGCATGTAGCTGCGTTGTGGACTTAAACCTAGCAAAGAACCTTGACTTGTCCCTTCTCCACAAGAAACGGGGGCTGGAGGTTCACCTGGCAGATGGCACAATGCTTAGTTTCGGTCCTGTTACCCTAGAGACTGCTCCACTTCTTGTCAGTACTCCTGATGGCCATTGGGAATTTCTTTGCTTTGACGCTTTGTGTTCACCTATCTTTTCAGTCATCTTAGGGATCCCCTGGCTCCAAGCACACAACCCTCAGATCAATTGGAGTACCAAGGAAGTTTTGTTTACCTTGCCCTATTGCCAGCAGCACTGCTTGGTCCCTGAATCCGGAAGTATCACCAGCTGCCTGACAGTTCAGCCCACACCTGCCAATAACCAGAATATATCACCAGCCTATCAAGAGTTCTTGGATGTTTGTGATAAGAAAAAAGTGGATACCCTACCCCCACATCGGTCATACGATTGTCCTATAGAATTGCTCCGTGGGGTCGAAATCCTGTTCGGACGCATTTTCCCTCTCTCTAAGACCGAATTAGGAACTTTACGACAATACGTAGATAAAAACTTGGCAAAGGGGTTCATCCGTCCTTCCTCCTCTCCAACCGGTGCCGTCATTTTCTTTGTAGAAAAAAAAAATTAAAGGCGTTGAGACCATGTGTTGATTACAGGGACCTTAATAGGATTACCATTAAGAACCGCTATCCACTTCCACTCGTCCCCGAGCTCTTTCAGAGATTCCGCACCACTAAAATTTTCACCAAACTTGATCTACGGGGGCCTACAACCTTGTCCTTATCCGTGAGGGTGACAAGTGGAAGACGGCTTTTAGAACACGGACCGGACATTTTGAATATCTTGTGATGCCTTTTGGTCTCTGCAATGCCCCAGCAACATTCCAACACTTTGTTAACGATATTTTCTGGGAATATCTGGATTACTTCGTCATCATCTATTTGGATGACATTCTCATATTCTCGGCTACTCTGGAACTCCATCGGACACATGTCAAGACAGTGTTACTCACACTAAGAAAACATGGACTTTACGTAAAAGCGGAAAAGTGAGATTTCGAAAAAGAATCAATTCAGTTTTTTGGGCTGGTAATATCCACTGGAGGGGTAGCTATGGACCCATAAAAGGTACAAGCGATCCTGGATTGGCCCACTCCATCAGACAAGAAGGGGGTACAGAGATTTGTAGGCTTCGCAAATTTCTATAGACAATTTATCAGGAACTTTTCTTCCATCATTTCACCTATCACCCAAGTAAAGTATGGCTTTCCTCAGCAAATCTCAAGCTTTCTTGCCCCTCCCGAAAGTTGGGACCTAGATTAATTGGCCCATTTAAGATCAGACGAGAAATTAACCCAGTAGCTTTTGAACTGGCGCTACTAAGTTCCTATAAAATCCACCCGGTATTTCATGTTTCTCTGCTTAAACCTGTTATCTCTAGTCCATTTCCAGGGAGAAAGGAAGTTCCTCCACCTCCAATCGCTGTGGGAGATAAAACCGAGTTTGAAGTAGAAGCCATCCTGGACTGCTGTCGGAGAGGTAGGACTATTCAATTTCTCATAAAATGAAAAGGTTATCCGGTAGAAGAGAATTCCTCGGAACCTGAAGGCAATATACATGCCCCTAGAATTCTGCAGAGGTTCCGTGCCCGATACCCTGAAAGATGGGCCCAGCTGGGCATCTGGAGGCTGTCCCTTGGGGTGGGCACTGTCAGGGAAATGGCTGTGGAAGTACTGGCAATCTTGCCAGTAGAAGAAATGGCCACCAGAGGCACATCATGTGACAGGTGGATTTTCCTGCTGGTCTATAAAAGGCTGCCATTGTCTGATCCAAATTGCTGGATTGTAATCAGGTTTCCTGTGTCTTTAATGTCTCCTGTATTCTGTGTATCCTGAATCTCTGGCTGACCCCTGGCTTATGTCTGAACCTGTGACTCTGTTTATCTCCTCGCATCTGACCCTGGCTTGGCTGACTACTCTATATCTTCTGCTCCTGTGTATGACCCGGCTTGTTCTTGTACATTCCTTTGGAATGATTCCTGTGTGTGACCCTTAGCCTGGCTCCAGACTTCGTTGTTGGTTTACCTAGGGTACCGCACCTGAACTCTTCCCTGCAAGGCTACTGAGTCCGCTCTTCAAGCACACCCCAGCTACCTTGTCTGCATCTACCTAGTCAGCAGCAGTACTGGCAATCCGTGCATCTTTGGGCCCCGCACTCCCTGTCGCATTCCCAGGGGTGCGGTGCACTTAGCCGCAAGGAGCGCCCTCTCAGCAATCCGGCCTCACACCAGAGACTTGATCGAAAGGAACTAAAAAGCCCTCCTATTAACCAGTGCACAGCAAACTAGAGCCTTTTTAAGTATTCACATGCTTATCCCATCACGTCCCAAAAATAGTAGGATCATTTCATATTTTAGATCCATGCAATTTATTCCTTTTAGCCCCAGTAGCCAACTGTACATCCAGAATCACTGGTGTATAATTTAGATACAGTCTAATATTCATTCTCTGCAGCTATTACCTTTTGTACCACCACCCCCCTTTTAAATGTAAGCTCTACAAGAAGAGCCTTCCTGTACCTTTTGTATTGAACTGTACTGTAATTGTGTTGTCCCTCTATACATTGTAAAGCCCTGCGTAAACTGTTGGCGCTATATAAATTGTGTATAATAATAATAATATACAGCCATTTATTTACTATAGAAAACGACTGCTTCAGGGTATAAGGAGTCACACTGCTGTTAGAACCCTGTTTAAAACACACCTCCAAAATCCGGGTCTAGCTTTTGTGCCTTACCACCCAGCAGAAATAATCCATCTAGAAATTTTCTTCAGTGAATGCTTTTTCACTTTAAAAGCAAGATAGTAATTGAAAACAAGGAGCTAATTAAAACATTTAAAAACAATTCAACACTTCACTTACTTCCTTTGCAATAAGGCTACATATACAATGGGTTTGATATACTTCCATATTCTAAATAGGATTTCTAAAACATTTCAAAAGTGCAGACCACATCTGTGAAAAGGAAAAATACCCTTATAAACTGTAAATGTAATTTTGTTTTATAAGCTATATACTGTGTGCACAAACAGGTTGAGTGAAATTTGCATGTGCTTTATAGCTGGCTCCTTGTTTTTCTTGGCCCACCCACCAGTAAATCATGCTGATTGACAGCACAAACTACACACTAAATGGTTCCATTGCATTATGGGATGCTTTTGTTTGAAGTCAAAGCTGCTTAGCTGTCACTCTGATGGAAAAGTGATGGCAGGAGACAATTTAAACATCTTCCAATAAAATAAGTAATTTTTCACAGAAAAAAACAGTACAAATTCTAAAGTGAAAAGGGGTGGAATGGCGGAAGAATGAATAGGTAAGGCAGTAATATACAGTACATTTAATCCTTTTTATTTATTAACAGATGCCGCCCAGAAATAGAAGGGGTTGAAAACCCTGAAACACACTGGAACCCTCCTTTTAATGAAGATTAAAATGGCTTATTTACATCTGTTTTACAGATTTATATCCTTGGTACTCTACCCCTATTTTGCACACTTCAGGTTTTACCCAAGGATTCTTAGTGATCAGAGCAAGCCTGAGTTCCAACATGTCAAGTCACCTGGAAATTCTGTGTTACCTAGTTTAGGTATCTGCTCAAAACCAACCCCCCTCCCCACTTCATCTAGTTCTTTGCCAACTCCCACTGTATGTCAGGTCCTGCTAAGAGAATGACAGGGGTCGGAGGCTGGGAGGAGAATCCACTCCCAGTCAACCCCGCCTGCCGGAAGTGCCTGTCTCCCCCTAATGCGGCTCCACACTCGCCCTCGGCTTATTTCCACTAGCCTAATGAGAGCAAGTGAGTGGAAATTTTGAGGGCGTCCGAGAGCATGGAGCAGCAGTATGTGTGGTTTTTGTACCAAAGAAGTAGGAGGACACAATTAAAGTATATGTGAAGACGTGGCCCTGGTGCCATACGAATAAGTGCCCTCTCAACCACTAGTGCAATGTATGGCACCCCTGGACTGCCACTCCAGGGGCACCATCTCCACAGGCTTTTCAACAGCCCCTGACCCCTGGCCCGGACCAGCTGCACCCTTCCCAGCCAGGAAGGTAGGAGCTCTGAGAGATTGGGGAGAGCCCACGCCAATAGGCTACTCCTACTACTCCCATCTAATCACATTCGGGAAATACTAACCGCTCCCCCCCAGGGGAAGGAGGAGCAAGTGTCCTCTCCCGAACAACTGACCGGGGCAGGCACCACCAAATGCAGGCCAAAGGCTCGGCCCCTCAGCTTCGACCTCATGCCTCTCCGTCCAAATCAGAAGGCCTTCGCCTCCACGCCAGCAGGCTTAGCATCTGCCAACCGCCATCCCTTTCCACCTCGTCATGTACTCAGGACGGTTTGCATAGCACCACTTACTGGCAACTGATAAGAACAGATACTACACTTGATCTTAGCCAAAAGGCAGAGAAGCCCCGATTCTGGCTTTGCTGAGGAAACGAGGGATCGCGATCATGGGATACCTGGACGACCTCCTTCTGAGAGCAGCTTCCACCTCAGAATTAGGGGAGGATGTGGCCATTGCCAGTCAGACTCTTTGGGAGTTTGGTTGGGTACTGAACCTCCAGAAGTCAGTGTTGGTGCCGACTCAACGCCTGGAGTACCTCAGTTCGATTCTGGACTCCTCAGAGGCGAATGTTTTTCTCCCTTTAGACATGCAGCAGACTCTTGAGGCTGCGGTGAAGCTGTTGGCATCCCGCAGGTGGTCGTCACTGCGCTTTTGCATGCATCCTGGGTCTCATGGTGGCCACTTACGAGGCGGTACCGTATGCTCAATTCTACACTCGAGTCTTGCAAAAGGAGATTCTGTCCAAATGGGACAAGTCTCTGTTGTCTCTGGATTATCAGATATGGGTGAGCCACCTAGTCGGGGAATCCCTTGGTCTGGTGCCTGAGGTCTCCGGCCCTTCAGTCCGGGAGGTCATTCCTTCCTTATCATTGGACAGTGATCACGACAGACGCCAGCCTGACCCGTTGGGGGGAGTTTGGGGTGTACAGTTGGCACAGGGTCGCTGGACACAGGAGAAATCCAGCTGGCCGTTCAGTGTGCTGGAACTTTGGGCAGTCAGGCGGTGCCTTTCCACATGGTCACGGAGGCTGCAGTGATGCCCAGTCAGAAAACACCAAGGCGGTGGCGTATGTCAACCATCAAGGATTAACAAGGAGCTTGGCTGCAGCTTTGGAGGTCGCTCATATCCTGTGGAGGGCAGAGTGAGGCGTGCCGGCTCTATCGGCCGTGTACATTCCGGGCGTAGAAAACTGGCAAGTGGACTACCAAAGTCATCAGATGCTGGAACTAGCGGAATGGTCGCTACATCCGGATGTATTTTGACTCCTTTTGCCCGAGATGGGGCATGCCAGACGTGGCTCTCCTGACTTCTCAACTCAATCAGAAGGTATTGAGGTTTGTGGCCAGGTCCAAAGATCCCTTGGTGGACACAGCAGAAGCGTTGGTAACTCCATGGGGGCATTATCAGCTGATTTATGCCTTCCCTCCATCTGCTTTGCAGAGTGGAGACGGAGTGGATTTTGGTGATTCTAATTGCCCCAGATTGGCCTCGGCGTCCCTGGTACGCCGACATAGTTTGGATGTTCCTTGGTGACTGCCGATGCGAGAGGACCTTCTGTTGCAAAGTCCTATACTTCATCCTGCTTTACAGTCACTGGCTTTAACGGCATGGCTGTTGAAGGTCAGGTGCTAAGGGGCAGAGGTCTGTCGGATTCGGTAATCTCTACCATACTGAGGGTGCGGAAGTCATCTTCTCTGAAGATTTATCATCGCACGTGGAAGGCCTACATCTCTGTGTGAGGAGATGGGTGGCGTCCGCGTACATATTCGGTTTCCAGGATCCTGCTATTTTTGCAGCAGGGAGTGGATCAAAAACTTGCCTTAAGCACCATTAAGGGGCAGATATCAGCCTTGGCTGTCTTTTTTCAGCGACCCCTGGCAACTCATTCATTGGTGAGTGTGTTTGTGCAAGGGGTTCGACATGTGGCCCCTCCGGTTCGGCCACCGCTGCCTCCTTGGGATTTAAATCTGGTGCTTTCGTCGCTTCAGAATATTAGGGAAATCCCCCTATTGACACTCTCTCAAAAAGTAGCCTTTCTGGTGGTGATTCCATCTGCCAGGAGGGTTTCTGAGTTGGCAGCCTTGTCTTGCAAGTCTCCCTACTTGATCCTCCACAAGGATAAGGCGGGGCTACTTCCGCAGCCTTCGTTTGTCCCAAAAGTTGTTTTGGCATTTCATCTAAATGAGGACATTGTGTTTCCATCCTTGTGTCCTGGGCCATTGCATCCTAAAGAGGTTGCCTAGCATTCCTTGAACGTGGTCCGGGCTCTGAGGGTGTATCTGTCTGCTACATCTTCGCTTCGGAGGTCGGATTCACCGTTCGTGTCGGTAGCTGGTCCAAAAAAGGGCCTGTCGGTCACCATTTCTTGGTGGATTAGACAGATCGTAATCCAGGCTTATGCCTTAAAAGGTCGGGCGCCTCCCTTTCCTGTCACTGCACATTTGACCAGGGCAATTGGTGCCTCCTGGGCTTTCCAACATCAAGCTTCAGTTTCCCAAGCTTTAGTTTCCCAGGTGTGTAAGGCGGCGACCTGGTTGTCAGTTTACACTTTCACTAAATTTTACAAGGTTGATGTGATACATCCTTTGGCCGCAAGGTTTTGCAAGCGGCTGTTTAAGGTTGCAACTCCTCTGTTGAGGAGCTAGGGTGACCACATTTCCAAACTGCCATTCAGGGACACCCCCCCCCCATTTTTTTTGCAGATTTTTGGGGCAGGGGCGTATGAAATCAGCGGCCCATGCGCAAGATCAAAAGTGGGCCCTAGGCATCAAGAAGAACAACTGAGTGGTCAGGGGGGGCCACAGAGTAGTCAGAGGGGCAGTGGGATGGACAGGGGGACCATAGGATGGATAGAGGCATACCTCCCAACTTTCTGAGATGGGAATGAGGGACACCTATTAGCAAAAATATGTAGGAGAATTTTAAACAAAAAAAAAAAAAACTTGTTAAACCCACAGGTGCTTTTTTACCACTACTATTCTTTTATATTGGCTCCTTGAGGGACAAACAAGGAGGAAAGAGGGACAAAGCCCTAAATAAGGGACAGTTCCTTCAAATCAGAAACAGCATAGGAGGGGGGGGCTGAAGAACATCACAGGTGGGACCAGAGGACAGCACAGGAGGGGGGGGTACTGAAGAACAGCACAGGTGGGACCAGAGGACAGCACATGGTGGGGGGACTGGAGAACAGCACAGGAGGGGGGGGGGGGACTGGAGAACAGCACAGGAGGGGGACGACTGGAGAACAGCACAGGAGGGGGACGACTGGAGAACACCACAGGAGGGGGACGACTGGAGAACAGCACAGGAGGGGGACGACTGGAGAACAGCACAGGAGGGGGACGACTGGAGAACAGCACAGGAGGGGGACGACTGGAGAACAGCACAGGAGGGGGACGACTGGAGAACAGCACAGGAGGGGGACGACTGGAGAACAGCACAGGAGGGGGACGACTGGAGAACAGCACAGGAGGGGGACGACTGGAGAACAGCACAGGAGGGGGACGGACTGGAGAACAGCACAGGAGGGGGGGGGGACTGGAGAACAGCACAGGAGGGGGGGGGACTGGAGAACAGCACAGGAGGGGGGGGGACTGGAGAACAGCACAGGAGGGGGGGGGGACTGGAGAACAGCACAGGAGGGGGGGGGGGACTGGAGAACAGCACAGGAGGGGGGGGGGGGGACTGGAGAACAGCACAGGAGGGGGGGGGGGGGACTGGAGAACAGCACAGGAGGGGGGGGGGGACTGGAGAACAGCACAGGAGGGGGGGGGGGGCTGGAGAACAGCACAGGAGGGGGGGACTGGAGAACAGCACAGGAGGGGGGGACTGGAGAACAGCACAGGAGGGGGGGACTGGAGAACAGCACAGGAGGGGGGACTGATGAACAGCACAGGAGGGGGGGACTGATGAACAGCACAGGAGGGGGGGGACTGATGAACAGCACAGGAGGGGGGGACTGATGAACAGCACAGGAGGGGGGGACTGATGAACAGCACAGGAGGGGGGGACTGATGAACAGCACAGGAGGGGGGGACTGATGAACAGCACAGGAGGGGGGGACTGATGAACAGCAAAGGTGGGGGACTGGAGAACAGCACAGGTGGGACCAGAGTACAACACAGGAGGGGGGGACTGAAGAACAGCACAGGGTGGGGGACTGAAGAACAGCACAGGTGGGACCAGAGCACGGCACAGGAGGGGGGGGGGACACTGAAGAACAGCACAGGGTGGGACCAGAGGACAGCACAGGGTGGGACCAGAGGACAGCACAGGGTGGGACCAGAGGACAGCAGGGGGTTGGAGAATCGGGGGTTGGGTAGGAGAGAGCAGAGAAGTTACTGGGGAAGATCACAGAGGGGCCAGGAGAGTGTTGAGGGGCCTGTGGGCAGCAGAAAGAAACTGGATAGGAGGGGCGGCATATAGAGGAACTGATGCCCTCCATGTTCTTCTTGCAGCCACTGAATGCCCCCTTTACCTCCTGCAGGCATTCAGTGGCTGCAAGAAGAACATGGGGGGCATCAGTTCCTCTATATGCCGCCCCTCCTATCCAGGTTTAGAGGGAAGCTGCATGGACCCCCTGGAGTATGAGGCTGGGTTGTAATGGCGCCCCTGTAGTTACACCGCTGCAGTGGAGTAACTAAAACATTTCTGGCAGTTTGAAGGAGCAATGAATGGAATGCTGGCAGGATTCTGAGGTTGTGATAGTTGCAGATGAGCCACTACCGAGAGGATTGCTTGGTATACAGAGGGGTTAACAAGACTAGTAGGTGAAAATGTGGCAGAACATGAAAGGCTGAGGGTGAAGGAGGAGGGGGGCTGCTGCAGCAAACAAATAGTGGGAGAGAAGAGACATTGAGCAGCTGGACAGGACTGGGTGTGAGGAGTTATGTGTGCAGGGATGAGGGAAACATCTTCAGTTCTGAGGGGTTCATGCTGGGACCTGTAGTTCTTCACTTTTGGGGAGGGAGTCACATCCCCAAAAATGAAGGATTACAAGTCCCACCATGAACCCTGCCCTGATATCTAGGGATGTTTCCTCCTTCCATCCAGGTTGTAATCTGTCAGTGTCCTCTCCTGCCTACCCTTATCTGCTTCCTCAGCCTGGAGCAAGCCTCTGAGTGTACTGTGCAGACACACACTCCAGTTTTTTAGAAGTGCTGAACTCTGACTGCTGGGAGAAAGCTGACAGGATTTTAACCCCCGATGGATCTTTAATGCTGGTCAGTGCTTTGCATGTTACTTGCCTTCGTTTCTACCATCTCTCCGTTTCATCTGTACACTGCAGTCTGTCTCAGAGTCTGATGTTTCTTCTGCATGCTGCTGCCTGGCTGGACTCCAGAATATACAGGACGAGGTGGGTGGAGCTGAACAGAAGGTGCGGAGGAGGAAGTTAAATCTCCTCCACTGTGATAGGTCTCTGCCTCTCTCCTGCTCTGACGTCACTGGTTGCTACACGCCAAGCGGGAGGCAGGTAGCAACCAGTTTGGGCACTGAGCCAGCGGTGGTGAATAAAGTAAAAAGGGGTCTCACTCTCTGTCAGCTAGGGGTCCACCACAGGCTGAGACAGAGATGAGGCATGCAAAGGCTATTTTAGGGGGCATTAGATCGGCCCAGGCCAATTCCGGGACTCTGTATTGTCCCATAATGAGGGTGCCCGGGACACAAGTATTAATTAAGGGACAGTCCCGGGCAATCCGGGACACGTGGTCACCCTATGAGGAGCTCTGGTTGTAGGTGGAGTTTTTTGCTGCTGTTCCCACCCCTCTTTTTTTTTTACACTGCTTGGGGACGTCCCTAAGGTCAAGATTAAAAGTGCTGTGTCCATCAATGAACGAAATAGAAAATAGGATTTTTGTACTCACCGTAAAATCTTTTTCTCTGAAGTTCATTGACGGACACGGCACCCTTTTTTATGTTTGTACTGCTTTTTGACGAACTGAGCTGCTGGATGCAGTGCGAGGGGTTATAGCCAGTAGGACTGTCCTCTGGGCGGTACTGTGCAGTTTTTACATGTTCAGCCTAGTCCTCTCCTGAAGGTGGCGATATAACCCCAAGGTCAAGATTGAAAGTGCAGTGTCAGTCACTGAACTTTAGAGAAAAGGATTTTGCAGCAAGTACAAAATTCCTATTATATGTATACACATGAGGGGTCTGAACGAGGTAGAAAGAAGTTAAAAATCTTCCTCCCTAGATTCCCACTTTACTTCCCGATTCTCCACCTCCGAGCTGGTGAATGTGAATTCTGACACAGATCGCCAGTGAAGCGCTCAGATCGCAGCTTCATAAACTGGCAGTTACTGTGTCATTCAATGAGACTTCTCACTGTGCAGAGCTCATCGGCGGGAGAACATGTTCAAACACTTCTCCCCCGGTTATCTCTGTTTCATAAACTGTTTATGGACTGATCAGTGGTGATCCTTGGCTGATCACTGCTACATAAACAGACACCTATGTGATCAGCAGTGTCCTCTGGACTGCAAGCAGAGCGTGCCCTGCAATAGGAACGATCATACAACACCGTCCCAGAGCTAGCCGGCTATAGCAACGCTCGGCAAGTGGTATATATCACTTTAATGCGTTCCGTGCCTGTTAAAAATGTAATTGTTGGTACCAGGGGCGGACTGACCATTTGGAAACTCGGGCACTGCCCGAGGGTCCCATGCCACTAGGGGGCCCCATCAGGGTTGCCATCCTCAGTAAAACCAGGGATAGTATGTAAAAATCTGTTTTAAAAAAAAGAAAATCCAAAGATTAAAGCTGCCCCGCTTCTCCAGTACCATTTTAGTGTGTGCATATGTATTCTGTGTGTATGTATACTGTGTGGCCCCATAATCTCCTATTGCCCGGGGGCCCCATGAGTTGTCAGTCCGCCCCTGGTTGGTACTATGCATATCTGAAAAAAAAAAGAGAAACGGATTACGTTACGTCCATATATGTCCAAATTTGGTCATTACATGATATTATAGTTCGTGTGCTCGGTTTTCAAAACCTAGTTTGAACGATTGCTTGACTGGTGTATGGTCAGCATTAGTCTGGGTCCACATCTTCCCCCTAAAGTTAGTGCAGATGATCTGGCACACATGTCTCCTCATCTGTTCCTCATTAGAATAGCGGAGATCTCTCTCACAGCAGAGGGTGGAACCCCAGCCACACTTCCCGCGCTCCGCACACAGGAAGTACGACTGCGCCCCGCACAGCCCATCTACAGGAGACATGCTTTTCTATCCTAGAGCGGGAAATGTGCAGACTACCGTACAGTCACACGGGAAGACTGATCTCCGTATGGCCGTACACATCGCACCCCCTCCCCTCAGCTGCCTCTACTAACAGTCAGATAGCGGCCGACCCCTCCCCCAAGCCCACAACCACTGACGTGTCAGTCACACCACACCTAACCCTCGCTGTGATTGGTGCGCACACTACTACCCGCGTTCTCATTTCTTCCTTAATATAGTAAGAGACGAATGTCAAAGCCCCACACAGCAGACGAGTCAGCCAGCCTCCCCCTACACCGTACTTGCTCTACATCCTAACCCTCTGCCATTGGACATTCTGCCACCAACTCTCCTCAACCAACTTCCAGCCCTACGCTGTCTAGGCGCGCAACCCCGCCCGTTCTACGTCACGCTAACATCTAAGCGCGACTTCCGCCCTAACCCCTCCCCCTTATGTCTGTCGGGCGGAGAGATTCTACCAGCAGTGTCCCCGCCTACAACCTGACGTCAAAGTGTGGGCAGAAGCCGTCGCTTCCTTGCCCCTCCGTAGACGTAGCGCACGGCAACGTCCCGGGGCTGTGTCAGTGAGAGAGAGCTAGCGCAGAGACGCGTACGAAGCGAGGCGACAACTGGACAGCACCGGAGGCACCATGGGTGAGTCTCACACACAGCCCGGGCTCTGCTAGACTGAGTGTGGGCCGTGCTTGGCGTGTGGAGAGGGGAGTGCGGGTCCCCGTTGTGTGCTGATACAGGGAGGAATGATGGAGGGAAGAGGCCCAGTACTGTAGAGGAGGGGAAGAGAGGCAGCTGGGTACTAACACTCTGTGTTTATATAGACTGAAGAATGTGCTGGAGGATAGAGGACTTATATTTACACGAGGATAGGAAATGAGGCCTCCGTGTCCTGCATCAGAATGGCTTCCTGAGAGCAGACATGGAAATCACCCCCTTCTACTACACAGTGCTAATAGGAAGAGTCATACATGTGTATTGTGTGTGTGTGTCTTCATGTCTCCCTAGTACATCCAGACCTTTATTAGTCTGATCATTGTATGAGCAGAAGGTCTGAACAACTCCATGTAGGGAGCCAATTTCAAAAATTAAAATACATCAGCCCCCCCAAAACATTTTTTATATAGCCGTAATAAATACACACACACTTCCTCACCCTACCCCCTGACTTCAGGCTGCTTCCTGTAAGTGTTAGTTGTTGTTACTCGCCCTCAACACAGGATCATTGAGAAGCTGAGGATTCCCAATCTCCTAATAAGATTCTCCAGTGCTGTGCATGTGGGATTTGTAATCCCCCCCCCCCCCCTTTCCAGAATCCTGCCCATGAGCAAACCTATTGGGGCAGCCTGCCATCAAAAACTTCTATTGTCATGGTTTTTAGTAGACTGGTATGTTGCATTGACCCTGATTGGTAATCCTTGTAATCTAAGGCGCTGGCCATAGATTAACCAATGGGTTAAAGCGGAGCTCCAGCCGCGATTTTTTTTTTTTTTTTTTTTTAAGTCAGCAGCTACTAACAGTGTAGCTGCTGACTTTAAATAAGGACACTTACCTTGTCCTACTTGCCCGCGCTGATGGGCCCCCCGATGCCGGTCCCACGATCGCTCCGGGTCCCGTGCCGCCATTCACACTATGGGAAACAGGCAGTGAAGCCGTACGGCTTCACTGCCCATTTCCTACTGCGCCTGCGTGAGTCTCACGCTGGCTTGTGAATGGGCGCGCTGCTCTCTGAGAACACACACAGTTCCCAGAAAGCAGCGCGCCCCATTCACAAGCAGAAGGACAAGAAGAAAAGGCACCGCGGAGTGGAAGAGGCAGATTACGGACTTCCGCATAGCAACAGGTATTTCGGGTGAGTATTTTTTTTTTCAGGTTTTTTTTATTTAATTTTTTTAAACAACATGGGAAAATGTTGTTTTCCTGGGTGGAGCTCCGCTTTAAGGGGAAGAAGATCACTTGTTTTCCCCATCAACACATTAAAGTGGTTGTAAAGGTTTGTTTTTATTTTTTTTCATGTCACAATGTAAAGTATAAGTTTTCCTACCTGTGCCCAGACCTGCCACACAGAGTTAATCCAGGTCTGAGCAATCCTCTTTTATTGTTCAGTGAAATAAAACAGATTTACAGAGAAAAACCTTGGTCTGTTCCACCCCCTTGCTGTGAGTGACAGGTTATTTACATATCTCATGCACTAGCCTGGAGACAGGCATTATTTTTGAATTTACACCCCCCACTCCTTTTCTGAAGTCATGCAGAATTTAGTGTAAGGAATACATAGGGAACAAATGCATGTTGACAAGGGGCGTGTAGAGGTGGGGGGGGGTCTACTGACATCATGACTCCACCCACAGAGCTCCAGATAATAGATCCACCCACAGAATCTGTAGTTTTTCAGTTCTTATAACAGACAGAGGAAACATTTGACAGGTAAGGATACATATGCAGGAGGCATGTATATCCTTATAGATCAGCACTATGGCAGTGTTTGAAAGGATGAGAGTGGGTTTACATCCACTTTAAGCTAGTGCATTGTTAGTTCACTAACCTTTTCCTTCTAAATGTTTTTTTTTTCTTTGTCTGAATTTCTCACTTCCTGTTTCTCCTCAGTAAGCTTGCCCCTATCATCTGGCTGGGAGTTAGTCAGCCAGAACAGCTTACCGAGGAGGAACAGGAAGTGAGACATTCAGACAAAACCATTTAGAAGGGAAATCGAAGGAAAAGGTAAGTGAACCAACAATGCACTAGCTTAAAAGAACCTATTTAGAAAAAAAAAAAAAAAAAAACCTTTACAACCTGTTTAAAGCTGATCACTGCATCTGAGCGTCACAGAAACCATTTCATTAATTTTTTATTTTTTTATTTAAAGCAAACTGACTCATCCATCTATGTCTCTCTGCTTTATTTTGTTAAATCACCTTGAAAATCGCCTTCTAGAATTTTTAATACACATATTTGCCAGCACACCATGGATATTGAATTGCAGTCCAAGGCTTTTATTTGTAGAAACATCACATCACCACAGGATAAGTGCAAGGTTTTGGAGGCATGCAGGACCACATTCTCAGGCATGTGACGTGTAGCATTTCTGTCTGCGGCCATCTTGAGTAAGGGCAATGATTTCTTTAGTATTTACTTCCTGGAATCAATCTGCCCTTAGCTCAAGCATGCATACAGTAGAGCAGGGGTCTCCAAACTTTTCAAAGGGCCAGTTTATTGTCCTTCAGACTTTAGGAGGGTCGGATTGTGGCCAGCGGGGTTTAGAAAATGTCCGGGGCCCAGCATTGGTGAGAATAAATATGGCCTCAGAGTTTACAGTCAGTAGGATAAGGAGTAGTGCCCCTATTAGTAGGAGTAATTGTATCCCATCATTGGTATCAGTGAAAGAATTGTGCCCCCTTGTTGGTGTCAGTGAGAAGAATAGTGCCCCATATCAGTGGGAGGAATAAAGCCCCAAGGGCCGGATAAAGGCTAGCAAAGGGCCACATCTGGCCCTCGGGCCACAGTCTGGAAACCCCTGCAGGAGAGTGTTCTTTGCTGAGAAAACCCCTTCTCCTGAAGACACCTGGGATGTATGACATTTGTCACAAAAGAAACAACAGTCTCTGACAAAATGTAAAAAAAAAAGTTAAAAACATGTAAATATTATGTATACTTTCCGATTTATTTACTAATGCTAGGAGCCCGAGGATTAAGAATAATCGATGTTGATTGGAAGAGTGAAGTTCCACTTTAAGGCTGGCCAAACATTATCCAATTTTTTTTTTTTATTCAATTTGTTTTTAGATTTCTCTTTCAACTATGTAGTGCAAGGCTCTGCCTGATTGCATACACATTGAAAGTGTTTAGGTTTGACCCATAATTATATGGCTTTGTTAACTCTAAAATAAAATTGTATAATGTATGGCCAGCCTAAGTGTTTATTGGGGAATCCTTCCTACACAGCAATTGCATTCTGACAGCTGGAGGTTTCTCAATCATCAGAACAAAATTATCACTGCTTGTGGCCACTGGCAATGATCAGTAGAACCAGCCTGTTTTTGGTTTCAAATTTAAAGTCTTATTTACAGCCAGCCTGCCCATACATGGATTGAAATTTGTCTGATTCCTACTGAAACAGCAGAATTTTTTAATCTGTCTATGGCCGGCTCGGGTTCCTAGTACCCACCCACCCACCTGCCCGATCCCGCCAGGAAGCTGACACCGCACACCTCTAATCACAAGCAGGGAGACATTTCCCGGTCCTCTGTTGCAAACATTGGGAAATGTCTCGCTGCCTGTGATCAGTGTTGGCTTTCTGGCGGGATCCGGCAAGTGGTGTTGGGACTAGGAACCCAAACATGCCGGAGCCCATCTCTAATGGTTAACATAAAGATGCCAGTTGTCCGAAGTGAGAACGGTTTCACACCTGTGCAGTGTGTTTGACATGCTTTGCCATTGAAGTCTGTAGATTTTTCTTGTCACTACATTTAAAAACTGATTTGATCTTATTACCTGGTTCTAAAGCCTTCCCTAAAATGTTATTCTTGCATGCTCTTTCCAACAATATTGCACAGAATGGTCCAACACCTTCTTCTTTTCGGTCCCCCACCGGCGCTATCCACATTGTCTTCCTGCGGGTTCCCTAGTAGCTATGTGGGCTTACTCCTGAGTAAGGATGAGCTCTGGCGTGTTCGCATGGTGAGACATTTCCCGATCTCTGCAGCCGAGCATCGGGAAATATCTCCCTGGCTGTGATTAGCGCAGCGCCGTGCACACTTCCTGGCGGGCTCTGCACGTGTACCATGCGAACACGCCAGAGCTCATCCTTACTCCTGAGCCAGGCTGTATGTGTCCGAAGACGCACACAGCCTAAGCCAGCCACGCATGGCTTTGAGAGGAGGAAGAGAGACCTGACAGGCACAGCTCTGGATCGATTAAGGCAGTGGTCATCATCCCGGTCCTGCAGGGCTCACTAACAGGCCAGATTTGCAAGATAACTGAAATACATCACAGGTGATATCATTTGCTGCTCAGTGATTGCAGTATTCCAGTCTGCATCTCCCCAAGGTAATACATAAAACCTGGCCTGTTAGTGGGCCCTGCAGGACAGGGTTGGTGACCACTGGATTAACTGCCTGCCGCCGTAATTTTACTGCAGCACGTCGGCTCTCCTGGGCGAGAGCCCGTAGCTCTACGTCGGCACTTCTGCGGCCGCTAGGGGGCACGCCGATCGCCGCCATTACTAGTAAAAAATAAAATAAAATAAAAAATGCCATAAAACTACCCCCTATTTTGTAAACGCTATAACTTTTGCGCAAACCAATCAATAAACGCTAATTGAGGTTTTTTTTTTTTTTTTTTTACGAAAAATATGTAGAAGAAAAATATGTAGAAGAATACGTATCGGCCTAAACTGAGGAATTTTTTTTTTTTATATATATATATATTTTTGGGGGATTTTTATTACAGCAAAAAGTAAAAAATATTGCATTTTTTTCAAAATAGTCGCTCTATTTTTGTTTATAGCGCAAAAAATAAAAACCGCAGAGATGATCAAATACCACCAAAAGAAAGCTCTATTTGTGGGGGAAAAAAAGGACGCCAATTTTGTTTGGGAGGCACGTCGCATCACCGCGCAATTGTCAGTTAAAGCGACGCAGTGCCGAATCACAAAAAGTGCTCTGGTCATTGGGCAGCAATATGGTCCGGGGGTTAAGTGGTTAAGGGACTTGTATGTGTTTGGGGGGGGGGGGGGGGAAGTGGTGGAACATTTATTTTTATTTTATTTTTTGCCCCGCAATGCATTATTAAAAAATTTACTTGGCTGTCTGAATAAATACTTTTAGATGATCGATTAAAGCAAGTAGTGACCACAGACAACTAACTTTGGTTGTGAACATTCCACCCACTGCCTTTTCACACAGGAGACAGTAGGTTTTATTGACAGTGTTCGTACTGGATTTCTGATCTGCCACTTTCCCAGGATCCTACACATCGGCAAACCTATCAGGGCAGCTTGCCATCAACAATTTCTATTGTGTCATGGTTTTTAGTAGAAGCTTCCATAGGTTGATCATTTTTGTAATCTAAAGATGGTGTTCTCAGTGGCTTTAAAATTGCTGTATGTATGGTTTAGCATAAGGATGCCAGTTGCCCTATTAGTTGGAACTTGTTTACAACCGTGTGACCCATTTTAAGGCAAATTTTACATGCATTACCATTGAACACTAAATAACATGCATTTTGATGAAAATGCATTAAAGATGGTTCAAGCAGGATTATATTTATAATGCAATGCACCCTGTTGTAAAGGGGGCATTACTGTACCTATTCCATTGTTATGGGCTATTAATATTGGATTTATTTTTTAGCAAATGACTATGGTACTAGTCTATTTGCACTATTGGGTGTGTTTTCTCTATGGTAGATACTGTTTTTTTATATTTTGTGTTTTGGGAGAGGGGGGTACACAGTGGTTGGCACTTCCACATAGTAGCACTAGGGTCATCGGATGAAATTCTAGCTACAACAATACCTGCACAGAGTTTGCATATTCTCCTGTGTTTGCATGGGTTTCCTTCCACACTCCGCTTTAATCTAGCATGATGACGTTGGAGCTCCATCCAAAAATGGAACCTCCGCTTTTCAGAAAGAGACCTTTTCAGGGGGAGGGGGGTGCAGATACCTGTTTAATACTATACACTGGTCCCAGAAGACAGTGAGAACCACTAGGAAATCGCAGCGCTACATGCACAGTAGGGAGCCAGGCAGTGAAGCTGCAAGGCTTTACTTCCTGATTCCCTCACAGAGGATGGCGGCAGGGGCAGCAGAGAGACGAGCGATTGCTCGTCTTCTGCTGCTGACGACGTGGGTACTCTAGACAGGTAAGTGTCCATTTATTAAGTCCACAGCTGCAGTATTTGCAGCTGCTGGCTTTTAATATTTTTTTCCACGGGACCTCCGCTTTAATTGGCTCCTGTCTATATTGGCCCTAGTATGTATATGTGAGACCTTAGATTGTAAGCTACTTGTGGGTAGGGACTGATGTGAATGTACATTGTACAGTATGTATGTAAAGCTCTGCTTAAATGTTGCTAGATAATTACCTGTAATAAATATTACAAATATGTGGTAATAAGTGAAATTGTTCATAATGACTAGTTATGTTTGTTTCATTGACTCAGAATTGAAAGATTAATTTTTTTTCTTCTGTTTAACAGTTCCCTTAGGGGATTGATAGAAAAGTGTGCCAGGAAGTTATAAGAACATTTTAGCAACTGTCTCTCATTAGCATAATTAGGCCAAAAGGCAAGAAGTTGGTCTAATTATTTTGTGTGTGCTTTTGAAGATTGTCAAAAATGTTGCTAGGTTCAATGGTTTTCTCTTTTGTATCCCAAGATAAACCATTTTGAGCTTGTATGCACACCTAGTTAGTTGGGACTTATTTTTTCCCCCCCCCAAGCACACTCGTGTTTTTATTTTCAAGCATTTCTGCACGTGTATACACGCTACTGGGTAGGAGGTGAGGAGAACTATTGTTTAGGTGCAAAAAAAACACCTAATAAAGGACCTACAGGAGCTAATGGCCCAAAAAAAACATTGAAGAAAAGTGCATGTAACCTTCATTACTCTGGAGCGTAGAGAAATAAACAGCTTGTATTGAAACATTGTCGCACATACAGGCTTTAAGTGTCACTAAAGGAATTTTTTTTTTTTTTTAGCTAAATAGCTTCCTTTACCCTAATGCAGTCCTGGTTTCATGTCCTCATTGTTCATTTTTGTTGTAATCCTTCTCTGTTCTGCACACTTCCTGGTTGTCTGTTTCGTTATGAAAAAAGTACTGGGAGCTTCTCTCTGGTCTCTAATGAAGGAGGTGTGATTACTGTTTCTAAAACCCCTCAGAACCAATCGGTTTTATTTAAAAAACAAACACTGCCCTGTATTGGCTCTGTGTCTCTGTCCTTCACACCAGCATGAAACTAGATGAAAAACATTTGAAACTGCAGGCACATTTATATGATTGGATATTTAAAAGGAATCGGTTAACTTTTATGTCTTTATACCCTGTAAACAGTCATTTCAGCAAAAAAATGTTTTTCCTTTACAACTCCTTTTAATCCTAGTACGCACCACTAGAGTGTTTTTTTGTTGTTGTTGTGGTCGAATGACAGCTCTGGTCGGAGCCACTGTATAACCAATCTAATGTTAGTACAGCGACCTCCCCTGCTGTTCTATTGTGTTCTGACGGGGATGCTCCTAAACACTCCGGTTAGTGCTCACAGCCATTGGTGCTGATTGGCAGCCGGCCGACTTCTGGTTCGCATGCTTGTCCGACATATACCAGTGGAATGGTCGACTTTTGTCAGACCGGCTGCCATTCACACGGCCAAATGTCGGCCAGTTTGTATTGAATTGGCTAATGTCGTCTGACATTCTGACCATTTGTACTAGGCTTTAAACAAAAATGGGTGTAAAGGGGAGGGGGAATGCGATTCTGCTAAGTAATAAAATACTGAGAGCAGTATTCTGTTTTTTAGCTTAAACATGTGATCGCTTTTAATGTGTGTGTGTGTGTGTGTGTGACATTATATACGTTGTGCGAACAAGAACAACTTTACTTAAAGGTCTGATTGTAAAATTTGTTGTGTACATGAAGTCGTGTCACTAGCTAGAAGTTGATAGATTCTTTTGGGAAAACAAATAAGATGTTCAGCTAGTAAATGAGGAGATTCTTTGGGGGGGGGGGGAGCAATTCAGATTGTATGCTTGCTTCTAGTCTCTGTCTGTCTCATTTGAAATGAAAAGTGATTATCTATACCAGGCATATGCAATTAGCGGACCTCCAGCTGTTCCAGAACTCCAAGTCCCATGAGGCATAGCAATACTCTTGACAGCCACAAGCATGACACCCAGAAGCAGAGGCATGATGGGACTTGTAGTTTTGCAACAACTGAAGGTCTGCTAATTGCTTATCCCTGATCTTTACGTTAATTTGGTCTCATGGCATAGAACAGGGGTATCCAAACATTTCTAACAAAGGGCCAGTTTATTGTCCTTCAGACTTCAGGAGGGGGCAGAAAATGTCAAGGGCCTGGCATCAGTGAGAAAAATATGGCCTCAGGGTTGGTGGTCAATGAGAGGAATAGTTGGTATCCCATCATTGGTATCGGTGGAGGAAATAGTACCGCATTGTTGGTGTCAGTGGGAGAAATAGTTCCCAGAGGGGCCTAGCAAAGGGCCACATTTTGGCCAATGGGCCACAGTTTAGAGACCCCTGGCATAGAATAAGCCTGAAGATGTTTGACGTGTATAAACATTTGCCTTGTGTTTGTGACTGAAGGTTAGCAGCTGTATTAACTTTATTACATGGCTGACATTCCATGCAATTCTTTATTTTCACTGCAACAATATCACATTTCCTTTTATAAACAGATTTTCAAATTTTGACAAAAGATGAAGTGGGTTCTTTAATGTTTTGCTTTTGGGAAGGAACACTCTGTTAACATGCCTTCGATACGCTGGGAAATATATCTAGACCCCCTCCTCTGATTCTTCCTTTTTTTTTGTCTGCTGGGTTGGACTTCATGAAGAGGCTCCTCCCTGGCATTATCAGAGATGTCTGGCATTCTGGTGTGTGGCTGTCAAGCCCAGACCATCTTTTCCCTTATTTATGTCCAGGGGGCCGGATAGCTGTGCTCCTGCCGGAAAGGCAGAAGGAGTGATCTTCATGGGGGAGGAAATGGAGGAACAGGGTTTGGAAGGTGAACTTTGATGCATTTTGTTTCTCAAGCCCTAAGAACTATTTGTAACTTGAATACTGCTGCTTTTGTAAGCTTTAGTTATTCCACAGCTTTTTATATGAGCAATGAAAACAATATTTTTATGCTTGTGGAACTTTTGCAGTTTTACGTAGAGGTTTTATGGAATAAAAGTGCATTTCTTGGCGACTTTACCTGCGTGTTGATAATTTAGATTATTTGTCAACTGTTGTCAGATGAACTATTTAGGATTACATCCAAAATGGTTGCTGGCTGCTTTTAAATGTGATTTATAGTGCCTTTTGCTCAATTTCAATCATTGTGTGCAAGCAATACGGGCTGGATTATAGCCTTTTACCACCTTTTTAAGCTGGGCATTGTATGTTTGATTAGAAAAATGCTCCTAAAACATATTTAGTCCCATTTGATATCTGTGTTTCTAAACTTTTTTTTTTTTTTTTTTATATCTTTTAAAAAACGTTTAGTTACTATAGACCTTGCTTAACAAATCCCTTTTTATAAATAATAGTGATGAGAGATTTTTATAAAGTCTTCACAAGTAGGGTGTGTACTGTTATGTAATTGAATTGTAGTCCTCTAGTTGTCTACGCAGTTGTCTGATTCTGTTGCATGTAAAAGGAAGAACTTGGCATGTAGGGTCATTTAGGAAATTATTTTGTCAGTCAAAGATTTTGTATCTTTTTCATCGTAAAGACTGGCATACAAAGTTATTAAAGTTATGTTGTCAGTCATGCTTGACTTATTTTGACATTGTAGGTAACTTTTTAAATGTATCCTGCTGTTTGAGATCTACAAACTTGTGCTGTGATAACCGCTTGTATTGTTCATTATTGAGTGGCGCTGTTTTCCCCGGGAATCACAAGGGTATTTTTCTAAAACATTATAATTGGCTTTACAGTTGATCAATACTGGCTGTACACTCACATTTCATCACATTGCTCAATGTGGTCTAAAATAAAATTTTCAATTTGAAAATGTTATTACAAGGACCAACTTTTTAAAACATTTTATTTTTAATTTGCATTACAGAATGAAGAAAACACACTTTACTTCAGGACTCCATTATTCAAATCTGTTGTAACAGGATTATTTGACACTGGAAAATGTGCTTCCATTAATAGAAGCGTTGCACCTAGGATTTGTTTAACAAAGTTATTACAATACTGTCATCTCGTGGTGCTGTAAAAAGTATGCAATGGGGTGGAGGCAACAGATAATATAAATACGTTAACTTATCCAATAAGAAGCACAGTGTGTGTGTGTGGGGAGAATCAATAATGAGGTAAAGGGGAGAGCCCCGCTTGTACAAGTTTGCAATTTAGAGGCAACAAGCATATTGGCTGTCCTGTATTTTTTACTTAAAGAAGGACATCGGGGGGGGGGGATATTTTCCTGCACAGTGCGAGTGTGCTTGCGCTGCATTGGTTAATTACTAATTTTTGTCTAGGGGATTGCAGAGCGTAGATATAATTACCTAATCCTCTGATCAAGGGCAGAACTTGTCCGTGATGCTTCTGCCCCCCATACACTAGCGGTCTTGTGAATGGGCTGTTCCCAACATCATCGCACCCATAGACTGGCACTGGATGTGAGGACAGCAAGAACAGTCCACTGCTGGATGTGGGGGAGCACCGTTTTTCAAAGGATTGGCTTTTGGTGCTCCCCTAGACAAAACTACAATTAGTGCACTGCGGGCACAGACCCACTGCATGGGAGAGACTATAAAATGTGACGGCACATTCATGTTATCTAAAATCTACAACCCCAATTCCACAAACGTTGGAATGCTGTGTAAATGTACATCAGAATGGAATAGAATGATTTTCAAATCTCATAAATTCATATTTTATTCAGCATAGGAAATGGAGAACATGACAGATGTTTTAACCTTGAAAAAGTACACATTTAAAAAAAAAAGGTAATTTTAAACTTGATGGCAGCAGCACAAAAAAATTGACAGGGCAACAAAAAAATGGTAAAGTAAATAGTACTAACAAGGAAGATGGGATGTGAACAATTTTTAACTAGGTTAGTTGGCAACAGGTCCGTAATATGATTGTTTAAAAAAAAAAAGCATCTTAGTCCAGGGTTCGGCAAACCCCGAGCGCCAGGTCGCCATTGTGACTAGAATTAGCGACCTGGCGCATCCTGTGTCTTCGTGCGCCCCCACCGCGCGATCATGTTGGGTCGCGACGGCCAATAATTGAGTCCACGGCTTTCTGCAGGCAGCGGCTTTCTGGGATCTGGCACCATCTTGTGGTGGCCGCTGGTATGACAAGACAGCCAGCAATGCTAATGGAGCTTCCCCAGTGTTTTCACTGCCATCTCCTTCCCTCTAATTAGAACCCCAAAACATTATATATAGTTATTTTAACACCCTAGAGAATAAAATGTCGGTCAGGGCAATACTTTGCCACACCCTATTTGCATAGCGGTCTTACAAGCGCACTATTTTTTTGGGAAAAAATATACTTTTTTTTTTTTTTTTTTTTTAAATAAGACACCAGTAAAGTTAGCCCAATTTTTTTTAAATTGTGAAAGATAATGTTACGCCAAGTTAATTGATACCCGACCTGTCGCGCTTCAAAATTGTGTCCGCTCGTGGAATAGCGACAAACTTTTACCCTTCAAAATCCCCATAGGCGACGTTTAAAAAAATTCTACAGGTGCATGTTTTGAGTTAGGCGGTCTAGGGCTAAAATTATTGCTCTTGCTCTACCAATCGCAGCGATACCTCACATGTGTGGTTTGAACATTCCAAGCAAATTTGTCAAACCCTGTCTTGGTGTGTCGCAGAGGTTCACCAGTTTCTGAAAGCTACATCTAAGTGTCGAACAGAATGTTACTCAATGTAAGATGGCAAATACTTCAAACCTATCATCTACAGTACATAATATTAAAACATCACGAGAATCTGGAGAAATCTTTGTTCCCCCAGGGACAAGGTGGAAATGCAATCCTGGATGCCCATGTTCTTTGGGCCTTCAGAAAGCACTGCATTAAACTGCATGGGCTCAGGAATACTTCCAAAAGAACTGTCTATGGACACTTGCCTTGTCATGATGCAAGGCAAAGCTTTATTGTGCAAAGCAGAATCCATATCTGAACATGATCCAGAAATGTCATCTTCTCTGGGCCTAAGCTCATTTAAAATGGTTTGTTGTAAAGTGGAAAATTGATCTGTGGTCAGACGAACCATGGGTTTTGGACTAAAGGGGAAGGGACCTTTCAGCTTATCGGCTCTGTTCTAAAGCCTGCATCTCTGGTATGGGGTGCATATGAAAGGGGCAGCTTACACACCTTGAAAGCCCCATCAATGCTGAAAGATATATCTGGGTTTTAGAGACGAATATGCTCTCATCCTGGCAATGTCTATTTCAGGGAAGGCCTTGCATATTTTAGCAGAACAATGCTAAACTGCATGAGTCTGGGTGCTTAACTGGCCTGCCTGCAGTCCACACCTTTCACTAACTGAAAAAAATTGGTACATCTTGAAAGGGAAAATGCAAATAAGGACTCCAGACTATTGAGCAGTTAGAATCCTATAACAGGCAATAATGGGACAACATTCCTCCCCCAAAACTCCCAACAACTGGTCTCCTCAGTTCCCAGATCTTTACAAAGTGTTTAAGAGGGAATGCTACCCTGTGGAAAACATGGCCCTGTCCCAACCTATTTGAGACTTGTTTCTGCCACCAAATTCAAACTGACCTTATTTTTTTTATTTTTTTTAAGTAAATTTTCTCAGTTTTTAAGCACTTCCCGACCGACTCGTGTACATGTACAGGGGAAGAATGGCTCTTCTGTACGAATCGCCATATATGTACAGCGGCTCCTTAACGGCTTAAGGACCGCCTCCTGCACACTTATGTCGGCAGAATGGCACATGCACGTACAGGTATGTCCTCTGTTAGTGCCCAGCCGTGGCTCGAGGGCGCGCGCCAGCCACCCGGTCCGAAGCTCTGTGACTGCAGGACCCGATCGCCGCTGGAGTCCCGCGAACGGTCCCCGGAGCGAAAGAACGGGGAGAACTGTGTGTAAACACAGGTTCCCTGTTACTGTGGCGCCGTCATCGATCGTGTGATCCCTTTTATGACATAAAAACCGCAGAGGTGATCAAATACCACCAAAAGAAAGCTCTATTTGTGGGAAAAAAGGGACGCCAATTTAGTTTGGAAGCCACGTCGCACGACCGCGCAATTGTCAGTTAAAGCGACGCAGTGCTGAATCGCAAAAACCGCCCGGGTCCTTTAGCTGCCTAAAGGTCCAGGTCTTAAGTGGTTAAGAGGGGGTGTGTGTGTGTGTGTGTGTGTGTGTGTGTGTGTACACACGCACATCCCCGTTCTGATAGGGGAGGAAAAAACAGTCTGTTCCTACCAAGCAGGAACATTGGTCTGGCTCCTAGACGGTCACATCCTGTCAAAGTTAGAAACGCCTCCCTAGGACACACTTAAACCCTTTAAATTAAATGCAACATTTTGTAGGTTAAAGTCGGTATAGTCCAGAGCTACACATGATGGCAATGTCTTCAGTGAAAATGAATAAAAGATCTGTTCTGACGGTGTCCACTGTGCAAAGCTACTGTAGGCCGCACGCCCTAGAGCTTCTTTTGCCAGCTTTGTATTGCTGTCTTGTGTTTCTGTAGCAGTTTTTTCTTTATTTATTTTTTCTTTCGCTACTCCTTCTGGTGACCTTTATTGGGCAGCAAAAAATCTTATCTCTTGCTCTCTAAAAATTTTAAAATAAATGAAAAGCCCCCACAGCAGCTGGCCATTTTTCTTGCTCCTGCTGCAGAATGTGGGCAACCTTTTGACATCCTTGTATTTAGCGCAAGACCAGCAGTGGCTCCTTGTTTGCTTTTAAATGATTGTAAGCATAGCTAGAGAACCGACTACTGTTTGCTCTCCTGCTTGGTGAGGTCCGGTTTATTTATTTTTTATTTTTTTAATATGGTAGCAGAGGGACTGGCAGGAACACCAGTGATTTCACATAAAGAGAACAGGATACGTTCTCGTACAAGTACACAAAATGGCAGGCACATATCGGATACAGTGGAACCTTGGATTGCGCATAACGTGGTTAACTAGCATTTTTTTTTTTTTTTTTTAAAACTGACTCCGTTTGCGTGTGTCTCACAAGCAGCATTTGGCCAGAGGTGCAGGGGTACTGGTGAAGCGCGGCTCGGAAATCCTGTTTCCAAGCCTTTCTGGGGGTTTCCGAGTGCATCCGAGCGGTCTCTGAGTATTTGAGTCTCTCTGCGCTCCCCACCTCTGGCCACATACGCTTATGTGCACACATATTCCATGTTCCAATATCCGAAATACTGCCGCTTTTATGGATCAGCAAAAACGGGCAGTTAACATTTTTAGAAGCCGGTAATGACAAACAATATATTTCTCTTAGTAGACGTTTCCAAGTCAGAAAAATGGGCTCTGGCAGTGCAGAGTTAGTTTATTTTTATTTCTTGGCCGACCAGCCCTAAAACTCCAGTTGTGACTGATGAATAAGTTCTCATGAGTGTTTTGCCTTGTTTTGGTGAGACAGAAAGGAAGCAGTCCTATTGCACAGAGTGCATTTTCACACAACTTGGGTAAATGAAACCTACAGTGTATATGTTTGAATTAAAAATTATTTCAAATGACGTAGGGGAGTATGAAAACCAGTGTCGGGTTTTTTTTTTTTTTCATGCCATCTGTGCCTCTCATTAAAGAGATTTCTCTTTTGCTTTCTACCCTGCAGATTCAAAAGGTATTATGATATCTATTGTAAAGGAAATCCCCTAGCCTTGGTTCACACTGATGCAGTGTGATTTCTTTGCATTTAAAGTGTGATTTCAAGGAGCAGTTGTGGTGCAATTCTGCTGTGATTGTGACACGATTGGTCACAGCTACGATTTGTTTGACATTACAAATACAGTAGTCTTATAAAATGCACTGAAATCTCATTGTATTTTGCTTTCCGTTTAGTTTCAATACAAGTCTATGGGGCTCTAAAACGCACTACAGCGTACCAAACATGCACAGCACTCTTTTGGCATGGACCCCCTTGTTTGGAGCACATTAGTGTGAACCCTGCTTAGACAGCTGTCACAGGAGCAGTTTTCCCCACTGGAAGATTTCCTCTTCTAGTTCTGGTGGTGAGTAAAAATTTGAGCTTTACCCTTCCTGCGCAAATACGGTGTGACAAAAAGTATTGCAATGACTGCCATTTTATTCTCTAGGGTGTTAGAAAAAATATATATATAATGTTTGGGGGGTTTAAGTAATTTTCTAGCAAAAAAAACTGTTTTAGTCTCGTAAACACCGAATCTGAAAAACAAGCCCGGTGGGCAAGTGGTTAACTGGACGTCTATTAATTTTCACTGAACAATAAAATAGGATTGATCAGCGCTGGATTAACTCTGTGTGGCAAGACTGGGCACAGATAGGAAATCTTATACTGTACATTGTGACATCAAAAAAAAATTTTTTTTTTTGCATTTACATCCACTTTAACCACTTGACCACCGAGCCTGTTTTTCAGATTTGGTGTTTACGAGACTAAAACAGTTTTTTTGCTAGAAAATTACTTAAAACCCCCAAACATTATATATTTTTTTCTAACACCCTAGAGAATAAAATGGCAGTCATTGCAATACTTTTTGTCACACCGTATTTGCGCAGCGGTCTTACAAGCGCACTTTTTTTGGAAAAAATTCACAACAATAAATTTGGCCCAATTTTTTTATATATTGTGAAAGATAATGTTACGCTGAGTAAAATGATACCCAACATGTCACGCTTAAAAATTGCGCCGGGACTGACGTTTTGATGTCACTTCCGCCCAGCAGAGCTGTGGGGACGGGTGGGGGCGTTTTTTTCACTCGTATCCCAACACAGCTGCCGACAGGACCCGATCGCCTCTGCCGCTACCGACGGCGGCGGAGAGCGTCGGGAGGGGGGGTCCTCTCCCGCCACCGATAACGGCGAATCCGCCGCGGAGACCGCCGTTATCGTGTACAGAACTGCCCACTGCAAAGATGGATACCTCGGTTGTGGCAGCAGCTGCTGCCGTTACCGAGATATCCATCTTTAAAAATAGTACATACTTTCCCTATACAGGGAGTGCAGAATTATTAGGCAAATGAGTTTTTTGACCACATCATCCTCTTTATGCATGTTGTCTTACTCCAAGCTGTATAGGCTCGAAAGCATACTACCAATTAAGCATATTAGGTCATGTGCATCTCTGTAATGAGAAGGGGTGTGGTCTAATGACATCAACACCCTATATCAGGTGTGCATAATTATTAGGCAACTTCTTTTGACCCATTTTGCCAAAGGAAAGGAAGGACTTGACAGGCTCAGAAAAGTCAAAAATAGTGAGATATCTTGCAGAGGGATGCATCACTCTTAAAATTGCAAAGCTTCTGATGCGTGATCATCAAACAATCAAGCGTTTCATTCAAAATAGTCAACCGGGTCGCAAGAAGCGTGTGGAAAAACCAAGGCGCAAAATAACTGCCCATGAACTGAGAAAAGTCAAGCGTGCAGCTGCCAAGATGCCACTTGCCACCAGTTTGGCCATATTTCAGAGCTGCAACATCACTGGCGTGCCCAAAAGCACAAGGTGTGCAATACTCCGACATGGCCAAGGTAAGAAAGGCTGAAAGACGACCACCACTGAACAAGACACACAAGCTGAAACGTCAAGAATGGGCCAAGAAATATCTCAAGACTGATTTTTTCTAAGGTTTTATGGACTGATGAAATGAGAGTGAGTCTTGATGGGCCAGATGGATGGGCCCATGGCTGGATTGGTAAAGGGCAGAGAGCTCCAGTCCGACTCAGACGCCAGCAAGGTGGAGGTGGAGTACTGGTTTGGGCTGGTATCATCAAAGATGAGCTTGTGGGGCCTTTTCGGGTTGAGGATGGAGTCAAGCTCAACTCCCAGTCCTACTGCCAGTTTCTGGAAGACACCTTCTTCAAGCAGTGGTACAGGAAGAAGTCTGCATCCTTCAAGAAAAACATGATTTTCATGCAGGACAATGCTCCATCACACGCGTCCAAGTACTCCACAGCGTGGCTGGCAAGAAAGGGTATAAAAGAAGAAAAACGAATGACATGGCCTCCTTGTTCACCTGATCTGAACCCCATTGAGAACCTTTGGTGCATCATCAAATGTGAGATTTACAAGGAGGGAAAACAGTACACCTCTCTGAACAGTGTCTGGGAGGCTGTGGTTGCTGCTGCACGCAATGTTGATGGTGAACAGATCAAAACACTGACAGACTCCATGGATGGCAGGCTTTTGAGTGTCTTTGCAAAGAAAGGTGGCTATATTGGTCACTGATTTGTTTTTGTTTTGTTTTTGAATGTCAGAAATGTATATTTGTGAATGTTGAGATGTTATATTGGTTTCACTGGTAAAAATAAATAATTTAAATGGGTATATATTTGTTTTTTGTTAAGTTGCCTAATAATTATGCACAGTAATAGTCACCTGCACACACAGATATCCCCCTAAAATAGCTAAAACTAAAAACAAACTAAAAACTACTTCCAAAAATATTCAGCTTTGATATTGATGAGTTTTTTTGGGTTCATTGAGAACATGGTTGTTGTTCAATAATAAAATTAATCCTCAAAAATACAACTTGCCTAATAATTCTGCACTCCCTGTAGTGCGGTGGGCATGTGGTTAAGTACTTACCATTTTATCTATGGAATCTTGATGCCGAGCCAATACTTTTTACATTTAAAAATAAAAAATGTACATGATTTTTGCAGGAAGTAGTTTAAATAACAACTATACTTATTTCCGCCTCTTGAAAAAACGCATATTCTGCTTTTTTCATATTTATTTAAAGCGGCCCTCCCAGTCTTTTTAAGGACATTTTTTATTGTAGCTGCTGACTCTTGATAAAGACACTTGCCAGTCCAGGGATCCAGTGCTGTACATACCTTCACCAGACCTTTACTGTTATTTAGGTCCCTAGGTCCCTGGTGCCGCCAGCGGCTCTCCACTGTGTATATATGTGCCACGCTGTGTGACTAGTCCCACAGCTTTATGAAACATGTCATGTGTCTCAGAAGGTTGATGCAGGGAAATTAACTTTTAGTGAAATTGCCTAGTTGATTCTCTGCTCGGGGAAGAGTGAAAACCGAGCCATTGGCGGTGTTCGGTGGCTCGGTTCTTGGTGCAGAGACACCGGGGGACAGATGCAGTATCGGTCTGATGCTGCATCCACCAAGGTAAATATCGCTAGCAAAAAAAAAGATATATTTCTTACTTTTAAGACAGGAACTGTTACTAGCAGGATCACCAGATGACATAATGCAGCCACCACATCTGGAATGTAAGCTGTAATTCTATCTATCTATCTATCTATCTATCTATCTATCTATCTATCTATCTATCTATCTATCTATCTATCTATCTATCTATCTATCTCCAGTTATACTATACAGGCGTACAAGCATAAATCTAAAACTCTAGCTTTTAGTATATGAAGTTCAGATTATGTTTTACGTTTTTAGCATGAATAGAGTGGATTTCATTGCTTTAGTTTTCTACTGTCCAAACTGTCACTTTCAGTGAAACAATTATGTTGCTGATCCTTTCCAGTGTATCTTGTGACTATCTTTACAGCTTTAATGGGAGAGATCTAGTTGCATCCCCCCCACTATTCCTTCCTTTCTGAATAGTTATGTCCAGTCATGCCTCTGGCATTTCCTCTTCCGATTTTCCTGTTTTTTAGTTTTCCTTTTTTCCTCCAGCTCTGCCCTGTATATATAAAATGTCACTACTTTAGTACGAGTACACCAACCAGAGATCTTCATACAAACAGCAAAAACTTAAAGTTTGTGCTTTCCCTCCCCCACATTATATATGAACAGAAGCAGCCTACAGCAATGTGGTCTGTCAGCTCATAAGCATCTACTTAACTAGTTTCTTGGCAGCTTCCTTTTAGAAGTGTTTCCTGTCTAGTCTGTTGTGTATGTGTAGATTTAAAGGAGTTGTAAAGGCATTTTTTTTTTTTATCTTAATGCATGAAGATAAAAAGCCTTCTGTGTGCAGCAGCCCCCCCCCCCCCTTTACCTGACCTCCATCTCTCTTCAGCGATGTCCACAAGTTCCTTGGCCATCTGGCACTCTCCTCCTGATTGGCTGGGACAAAGCAGCGGTACCATTGGCTCCCGCAGCTGTCAATGTCGGCCAATCAGGAGAGAGAGGGTGGGGGGGTGGTCTGCTTGCTATGGGGGCACTCGACAGGAAAGTGGGGCCAGAAGTTGCATAGAGGGGCCCGAGAAGAGGGGGATCCAGGTTGGGGGATATTTTATTATATCTTTTTATGTGATGACACTTTGATACGATGTAAATACAATGTAAATTGGTGAGTGTACATTTGCTGTCCCCCTCAAAATAACTCAACACACAGGCATTAATGTCTAAACCACTGGCAACAAGAGTGAGTACACCCCGATTTGGCCCGCGGGCCGGACTTTTGACTTGCCTGCTTTACATAAAGATGGCCTAGACCAGGGGTGGGCAACCTCGGCCCTCCAGCTGTGATGAAACTACAAATCCCATCTTGCCTCTGCCTCTAAGCCCAGGTTCACACTGGGTACGATTTAATTCGATTTGAGATGCGATTTCACCTTTATGGTGCTGAAAATATGGTATTTGATTAAAATAATTTTCTAAAATGGTTTTTGTTTTTGTGTTCAGTATGGACTGATTTGAAAGGCTATCCTACTAAATTTGGGTAAAGATTCTGGCCATAGGATCCTCAAATGGAGCTCTGAAAACTGGAGGGAAATTAAGGAATACGAAAGAAGGTTTGGACAGCTGCACTCCAAAAAAATGTTCCTTTTTTATTGTAAAAACAAATCACGAAAATACATGCCACAGCGAAAAACCAGACGAACGCTGACACGTTTCACACTGTAACTCAGTGCTTAATCACAGCTATGATTAAGCACTGAGTTAGTGTGAAACGCGTCAACTTTCATCAGTTTTTTTCACTGTGGCATGCATTTTTGTGATTTTTTTTTTTTTTTTTTTTACAATAAAAGGAACATTTTTTGAAGTGAGGCTGTCCAAACCTTCTTTCATATTCCTGTATTTCCCTCCAATCAGTTTTCAGAGCTCGCCTAACCTAGCTTTAAAATTCAGTACATTGAACAGATGTAGGGAAGAAAAGACTGCAGATAAACAGATACAACATATGTAGGATGATTTTTCATCTTTGTGTATAACTTAAGACCAGACACTTCACTGGGTATACTTTTATGCAGGGCTTTTTTTTCTCAGACAATAGGTATAGGAAATCCCCCTTTCCAAGTCACCCCTTTTCCCCGCCCCTACCCACCTCCCAGTACCGCCCCTTTTAGACAATATAGACCAAAGTATCATTTTGTGGTGCTAAGTAATTTGTATGGAATTTGGTTATGATATCAAGAAAAAAACTGTAAAATAGATCCACCTAACAGCAATGGACCACCCACAACTAAATTTCCCCCCAGTAACAATAGACTCCAGGCAGCATCAACAGATCTCTGCACAACCAGTATTAATAAACTCTCTGGCTGCCATCAACAATAGACCCCTCTCCCAATAGTAGACCTCTTTCAGCAACAACTGACCCCCCCAGCAACAATAGGTCCCCACCAGCAACAATGGACCCCCCTGCAAAAAAAGATCCCCCAGCAATGAGCATCAATACCCTGCAGCACACCCCAGCACCCCTTGCCACTACATACAGTCAGTCCAGGAGGTGCCAGAACTGCGTTACCCCACGTTCCCGCTGGAAAAAAAGCCCTGCTTTTATGTAGGGGGGTTACAACCACATTTGTGTCTAAAAGGCTACTTCCAGGATAGCAATTGGGTGCATACAGCAGAGTCTTGCGCACGGAATCAAAGGTGTATATGAACAGCTGTGGTTGAGAATCATTTAAATGAATGGCAGGCTGACAGTGTCCTCCATTGCTTGTGGCTGTCTTCATGTAATGGCCCATGGAGCGATAACTGCAGTTAAATAATTGGCTCAGGCCACAGACTACGTCCAGGGCTTGGTCATCTGTCTTTAACTAGGTTTATTGCTCTACTTGCGCTTACACGCGGACAGCCACTGCCAGCCTGACATTCCTTTGTACAGCCTCCCAGATGCAGTTGTTGGCATTACCACTGTAATTTCAGCCACAAGAATCCATAGTATGCACCCTAATAGCCTAAGTGTGCTGCAAGAATGTTATTCAGGGGCGGGAAGTTGCCACTATTATATAATCAGAAAAAATTCAGTCCATCTTCAGTTTGCTGTACTATTACTCCATTGGGGACCAACTGTGAACAGTGGTAGTGGCTGAATATTGTATCGGACGTGAAAGACCAGTGGAGCCTAAGGCCCCATGTACACTGGGTGTCTAGATGTGGGTGGAGGGCACACATGCATGGTCATGCCCTGCTGTTAGTAGCCTGTAAAACTAAGAGGCTGGCAGCTGCCGTGCCCGAACTGAACACCTAGCGGTACTTATATTTAGGGCAGTATGCTTCCAACAAAGAATGCATACAAAGCAAGAAGTCTGCATTCCGGGCATTCGTCTCTGGGCGCATACTGCTTAAAACATTCATCTAGCTAAATGCATTGTCCAGCTGAAGCAGTGGTCAGCCTCTCAATGAATCTGGTAGGCTGCTGGGAGCTGGGCTAGATGGCACAGCCCTATGCAGCTTAATGCCACAGCCACATGCATCAGGCCTAAATTCAAGAGTGGAATTTACTTAAAGCAGCTATGGATGGCAACCAATTGACTTCTAGCTTTCATTTTATTTTTTATAACAAACTTTTTTGTCATATGGGTACAGTGTTGCTTGACCATGCAATTGTCATTCAAAGTGTGACAGCGTTGAAAATTGGCCTGGGCAGGAATGGGGTAAAAGTGCCCCGTATTGATGTAGTTAAGATAGTTTGTTCAGGAAAGTCACCAATTTTTTTTTTATTTTCATTTGTGTTTAAAGTAGAACAAAATACTCTCCTATCCTTTAAGACAAATCTGCCATCGCTGATCTGTTTTCACCATTGGTGCTGCACGTGTGATCAGTTATTTGATGCCTTTGGAGTTAAGAGTATGTCGCTGTGACAGGTTTTATTCACGGCATGACTTAAATGTCCCTGTTTTGGGAAACCATTAATTTATTGGGTTTATTTCTACTCTTTAGTCCCCTTTCACACTGATCCGCTGCGGTTTCCCCACAGAACAAGCGCATCGGTTTTTGTGCGGGTTACTAGTGCTTTGCCATAGACTTCCATTGGATTGGGTGGCTGTGGGGAGTTTTCTCAAAGCTCTTGCTCTAATTCAAGTCTATGACAAAGCGCAGCTAACCTGCATGAAACCACAGGTGCACAGCGGATCAGTGTGAAAAGGGCCGAAATCAAGCAGGTTTTGGCTTAAATTCTATTCCAGTGTCATTGATGCAACAGTTCAGAAAAATGTGCAAGACCTGATGCAGAGCTTGGGCATGGATGCAGCTGTTTTTATGATGCCCCACAAATAAGGAGCATTTCCAAGGATTCGCTCATTTCTGGTGCTTTGGTAAGCTGTAAAATCAGTCTCCTTGGTCAAGCCTGCAAGAAACTGTTGACATGTCCATGTACTAATGTAGAATAGTAGTATTAAAGGGGTGTTCCACCCAAATGTAATGTTTATTAAAAGTCAGCAGCTACAAAAAGTGTAGCTGCTGGCTTTTAATAAACAGACACTTACCTTCTCCACGTTCCAGCGACGCGCCGACCGAGGCTCCGCTCCCCCCCCCCTCCCCGGCCGGCATCCTCATTGCGACTGTGGGCACCCAGCCGTGACAGCTTTTGGCTTCACGGCCGGGCACCCACTGCGCATGCGCGAGCGGCTCGCCGCTGATTGGACAGGGGATCGTCTAGGACCTGTCGGTGTCCTAGACGATCGCCAAAGGGAGGGGCTGCAGTAAGGCGATTAATCGCCTTACCAGCCCCTCGGCGGAAGCAGGAAGTGGGACAGGATGTACCACTCCTACTGAAGCCCCCACTCCCCCCCCCCCCCCCCCCCCCCCCCCCCAAAAAAAAATTACATGCCAAATGTGGCATGTAAGGGGGAGGGGATTAAGCGGAAGTTCCATTTTTGGGTGGAACTCCGCTTTAAGTGATATTGGCTTTTAATTTTTTTTTGCACAGCTAAAGCAAGTCGGAGCTTCTCTGCAACTCACTCTTTCTTGTGCATTTTATTTTTATTTTTCGATGTGTGAAATAGTGTGATCATTCAGATGCATGAGTTTTATATTATGAAGCCGCCCTTTGTGCCGTTAAAACAATCGGAGCTTGTTTTACCAGATAGCTCAGTGCTGGTTGCTTAACATGTGGCAGCCTCTGAATTGTAAGGATAATGCATACATTCCTTACATTTTATGGTATCTTGCTAAAGAATGTATAGTTGTAGTGTAACACATGACTGCAGATGTCTTCATTTCTGCATAGATTGATAGTGTTTGTGTTGGGTTTGTTTTAGGTTTGTTTTGAGGTGTTTTTTTTTTTGTGTTAACACTTTATTGCTTTTTCACACTGTGTGGCAAACAGAAAATTATATTTTTGTGGCCGGTTCACTCACATTTCTGGAGAGATTTGTGGTGCTATATGTAAAATTTCAGAAGACATGCTGGACTTTTCTTCAACTCTCTGCATGTCCCCTCACTACAGCACAGCACACTGTGGAAACATGAAGTGTCACTATGTGACAAAAAAAGAGAAAAACCCTGAAATGTGCATTGCATTAATGCTGCATTCACACCTGAGCGTAGCGGTTTGCGGCGTTTTTACTGCGTTTTGTCGCAAAATTGGACAGGTCTAGGGCCACCAATGTTAAAAACAGAAAAACGCCCAAATATGCTCAGGCTCCATGTACACTGGACTTAATGTTGATTCTACAGGCGTCTGATTTTTTTTTCTCCTGCCTCTGGAAGCACATCTATTGTGCTCTTTGTGTCTTTGCACATTTACTACAGGCATTTTCTGTCAGGGACTTTCAGAGGCAGGAAAAAAAAACCTTCTCTATCGCGTTTCCTGGAGGAGTTTAGGAGCTGTGAAAACGTCAGTCTCTCCTAAACTCCTCTTATCTATTCTGAACTTCAAGTGCCAACATTTTTTAAGGTGTGTCGTGGGAGTAAAAACTTTTGCAGAGGGGAGTGTAGTGCAAATAACGCCTATAAACTAAACTCTTAGGCCTCGTTCACACATGGATCCGTTCAGGTCCGCCTGTCAGTTTTTCAGGCGGACCTGAACGGGCGCTCCATGCACCCCTATGGAGCGTCGGATGTCAGCGGAGACATGTCCGCTGACATCCGACCTGATCCGATCCGCTAAAAACAAACGTATGGGGCTCACGTCCCCATCCGTCCATGCGGATCGGATCGGGAAAGATCTGATGAAAACGGACATGCTGTCCGTTTTCATCAGATCGCTCCATAGAGGACAGCGGGACTCGACAAGCTCCTCCCCGCTCAGTGAGCAGAGAGGAGCTTGTCATCCGTCGGCTCAGCGGAGATCTGCGGACTGATCTCCCGCTGAGCTGGCAGACACAGGCGGACTCCGTCGGAAAGGACTGAGACGGAGTCGGCTATGTGTGAACGAGGCCTTAGACTCGCCTAAACTTTGCGTCTTTTATGCCACGTTTTTCAAGCTAAAAACGTTGACGTTTTTTCTGCTCCTAGTGTGCATGGAGCCTCAATTCGAGCGACAAAAAAGGGTCCAGAACTTGTTTGAGCTTCAGGCATTCGGCGTCAGGCGTTTTGGAGTGGAGATGTGATCCATCTCCATTGAGAATGTCATTTTTCCCCTCTAGCGTTTTGGAGCTTCATACGTCAGGCAACAAAACACTCAGGTGTGAATGCAGCCTTAGCCCTGGACCATTATGCAGCTAAAGGAACAGGCCCCTTTTTGCGGTACGGCACTGCATCGCTTTAACTGACCATTGCGTGGTCGTGCAACATGGCTCCCAAACACAATTGATTTTTTTCCCACAAATAAGGCTTTCTTTTGGTGGTATTTGATCACCTCTGCGATTTTATTTTTTCATGTCTGTCTGTCACAAACAAGCAGGGAACAGCCTTTTTGAAGAACGTTTACTAAGTTTTGCAGAATGCTGTTCTGTCTAAACTTGAAGTTTGTTTTCTATTTTCTTTTGTGTATTGGAACAGTGCAGAAATTGAGTTTGGATACATAGATCAACACAAGGGTTGAAGAACATATTGTACTGGACTGTTAGGGTTCATTCATACAGACACTTTTGGGCATATACCGCAAGAATTCAAAAGGTTTCTGTGCCTGGGAGCCACTTGCGCTGGTGTACATCTGAAGCCTGTACAAATCAATTACAGGCTGTCTTATGCCACACCACACAGTGGTAACGTGCATACAAGAATAGATGAGCGACCTTGGGTGAACAGTTCATGTCCAGGGTCCCTCATTCACTTTCCACTTCACAGGGGGTGAAAATACACAGAATTTTTAGTGTTGTCTTTCACATTTTGTTTCAATTTTTTTTTGTGCAAATTTTCTTGTCCATCTAGTGATATACATGTTATAACATTGTCCGTATTACGAACAGCTTGCCTCTAGTCCAGCTGTTCTCAGCCAGGGTTCTGTGGAATCCTAGGTTTCCTCCAGAAGTTACTAGAGGTTTGTTGAGCTGTGGCTGATTGACCTCCCATTTGATGATGCCTGCATAGTTGAGTGATTAATACTTGGAAGAGTGGGCTGCATGAACCCTTTTGATCTTTTTAGCTGTCTTTAACTAATTGCCGACCGCCCGCCGTCATATTACTGCGGGGCGGTGGCACTGCTACGCGGGAGCACGTAGCTCTACGTCCTCCCTGTAGCAGCTAATAGGGCGCGCGCGTCCCTCGAGTCCCGCGCGCGTGCCCGGCGGGTACGATCGCCGCCGGGCACCCGCGATTGCTCGTTACAGAGCGGGGAACGGAAGGTATGTGTGTAAACACATACCTTTCGTTCCTGTCAGCGGGGGAAACGCTGATCTTCTGTCCATACAATGTATGGACAGAAGATCAGTGACTTCCCCTAGTGAGGCCACCCCCCCCCCATACAGTTAGAACACACCAGGACCACACTTAACCCCTTCCCTGCCCCTTAGTGTTAACCCCTTCACTGCCAATGGCATTTTTATAGTAATACAATGCATTTTTATAGCATTGATCGCTATAAAAATGCCAATGGTCCCAAAAATGTGTCAAAAGTGTCCGATGTGTCCGCCATAATATCGCAGTACCGAAAAAAAAACGCTGATCGCCGCCATTACTAGTAAAAAAAATAAAATAATAAAAATGCCATAAAACGACCCCCTTTTTTGTAAACGCTATAAATTTTGCGCAAACCAATTAATAAACGCTAATTGCGTTTTTTTTTTTTTTTACGAAAAGTATGTAGAAGAATACGTATCGGCCTAAACTGAGGAAAAAAAAAGTTTTTTTGTATCTTTTTTTGGGATTTTTATTATAGCAAAATGTAAAAAATATTGAATTTTTTTCAAAATAGTCGCTCTATTTTTGTTTATAGCGCAAAAAATAAGAACCGCAGAGATGATCAAATACCACCAAAAGAAAGCTCTATTTGTGGGAAAAAAAGGACACCAATTTTGTTTGGGAGCCACGCGCAATTGTCAGTTAAAGCGACGCAGTGCCGAATCACAAAAAGTGCTCTGGTCTTTGGACAGCAATATGGTCCGGGGCTAAAGTGGTTAAGAGTGCCATTTTGACCACCGATGTAAAGAACATTTTTCTCTTGAATCACCAATGAATTGGTTTTTGGAAGGGTTTCCTGAGACCTTAAAATTATTTCTAGCATTCCTCTGAGGTAAAAAGGTTGCGAGAGGCTGCTGTAGTCTATTAGAAGCTTGTCTGCATGACATAATAGTGGCACTATTTGTATTTTAGGTAATCTCCTAATGCAATGTCACAGGACAGAAATGCATCAATTGAAATGCTTACTGCTACTTTTCCAATGGAAAAGCTTTCAGATAGAGAGGATGCTTTAGTTTAGGGCCTCTGCCGACAAGCTTTGCACTTGTGTTTAATGACATCAGTTTGCGATGATTCTGAGATCATTTATAATTCACTGACTGTCTGCACCAGCAGCTTAAAGCGGGGTTTCCATTACATTTTTCAATTTTTTAAAATATCACCTTTCATCGTGCGTTTTTACATCTCTCTATAGTCTCACTATTTGCAAAAGGCCTGCGTTCCGAGTTATTTCAAACAAATACTTTATATTCCTCTCTGCTGAGCATTCCCATTTTGCTTGTGGGCATTGTGAAGCCCACCAGCAGTTGCTTCTGGGGATGACTAGTTGAAAGGGCCGGGCGTCCTGCCCCATTCTCGTGCGTTCGCAATAGAAGTGCAGCGCCGCGCCGTCAAACACTTGGGTTGCCATCACAACGAGCAGCGTCGGCGAAAGTGCACGCCATTGTGATGGTAACCTATAAACATCAACAAGCCCGGAAACACAGGGGAAGCGCACGGCTTTTTTTTTTTTTATCAGGTCATAGCTACAATATGAGGCAAACTTACATTTTTGATGGAACCTCCACTTTAACCACTTGCTTACTGGGCACATATACCCCCTTCCTGACCAGTTAAATTTGAGCTTCCGGCACTGCGTCGCTTTAACTGACAATTGCGCAGTCATGCGACGTGGCTCCCAAACAAAATTTACGTCCTTTTTTTCCCTACAAGTAGAGCTTTCTTTTGGTGGCATTTGATCACCTCTGCGGTTTTTATTTTTTGCGCTATAAACAAAAAAGAGCGACAATTTTGAAAAATACAATATTTTTTACTTGTTGCTATAATAGCCCAATTTAAAAAAAAAAAAGTGTTTCTCAGTCTAGGCCGATACTTATTCTTCATATTTTTGGTAAAAAAAAAAAAAAAAATCGCAATAAGCGTTTGTGCAAAAGTTATAGCGTCTACAAAATAGGGGACAGAATTTTTTTTTTCTTTACTAGTAATGGCGGCGATCTGCGATTTTTATTGGGACTGCGACATTATGGAGGACACATCGGACACTTGACACATTTTTTGGCACCATTCACATTTATACTGCGATCAGTGCTATAAATATGCACTAATTACTGTATAAATGTGACTGGCATTGAAGGGGTTAACACTAGGGGGTGAGGAAGGGGTTAAATGTGTACCCTGCATAGTGTTCTAACTGTGGGGGAGGGGGACTGACTGGGAAGATGATCGATCTGTGTCCCTATGTACAAGGGACACAGATCGGTCTCCTCTCTCCCTGACAGGACGCTGTCTGTGTGAGCTGCCAATGAGATAATCTCATATGTTTACATTTGAGATCATCTCTCATTGGCCGCAGAGATCGCGCTGTAAATAGCCGCTGTGATTGGCTATTTACCGCGATCTGTGATTGGCTGTGTCCAAGGGACACGGCCAGCACAGAAGTTCCCCGATGCGCGCTCGGGAGCGAGCACGGGGAAAGAGGAAAGGGGCGGATGTCTAAAGACATCCTCCCAGAGATTCAGAACCACCCTGCGGCCGTACATAGTCGTACGGCTGTCGGGAAGTGGTTAAGGTAAGGGCAAGTTATTTTTCTGAACCTAACTCTGCTGCTTGGAGAATCTTAGAGAGTGTGTGTGTACAATTCCTGTAGAGATTTAAAGGGTCAAGGAATTTAGCAGGATCTGGAATAGTCTTAACCTGACTTGGATTAAAGCTTAACAAGTCAAGTTCTGAAACCTTATTTAGCCACTTAACCCCCAGACCATATTGCTGGTCAAAGACCAGAGCACTTTTTGCGTTTCCGCACTGCGTCGCTTTAACTGAAAATTGCGCGGTTGTGCGATGTGGCTCCCAAACAAAATTGGCGTTTTTTTTTTTTTTCTACAAATAGAGCTTTCTTTTGGTGGTATTTGATCACCTCTGCGGTTTTTATTTTTTGCGCTATAAACAAAAATAGAGCTACAATTTTGAAAAAAATATATTTTCTACTTTTTGCTATAATAAATATCCCCCAAAAATATATATAAAAAAATGTTTTTCCTCAGTTTATTCCGATACGTATTCTTCTACATATTTTTCGTAAAAAAAAAAAAAAAATTGCAATAAACGTTTGGTTTGTGCAAAAGTTATAGCGTTTACAAAATCGGGGGTATTTTTATTTTTTTTGCCATTTTTATTATTTATTTTTACTAGTAATGGCGGCGATCAGCGATATTTTCTTTCGGTACTGCGACATTATGGGAGACACTTTTGACACATTTTTGGGACCATTGGCATTTTTATAGCGATCAGTGCTATAAAAATGCATTGGATTACTATTAAAAAGCCACTGGCAGGGAAGGGGTTAACACTAGGGGGCGGAGAAGAGGTTAAGTATGTTCCCTGGGTGTGTTCTAACTGTAAGGGCGGGGGTGGCCTCACTAGGGAAAATGACTGATTGCTGTTCATACATTATATGAACAGACGGTCAGGCATTTCTCCCCTGACAGGACCAGGAGCTGTTTGTTTACACACACAGCTCCCGGTCCTCTTTCTGTAACGAGCACTCGAGGGTGCCCGGCGGCGATCGCGCCCACCGGGCACACGCACGGGAGCCATGGACAAGCAGGCGGCGTGCACGCGCCCCTAGTGGCTGCTTAGAGAGCAGACGTATAGCTACGGGCTCTCGCGCAGGGGAGCCAGCCTGCTGCCGCAGTTATAACTGCGGCGGCTGGTCGGCAAGTAGTTGGGGGGGGGGGGGGGGGGATAGGGCGATAGCTGGCCAAACTTTTGGGCCAGGCGAATGTTACATTTAGATTTTTCGGTTGTTGAATTAGGCAAGTAAATCTTGACAAATGCGTTGGAAATTGCCGAAAAACTCATTTAAAGACAACGTTTTTAGGGCAGAAGACAATAAATGCACATATATTTGTAGAAGAAAATGTGCAGTTTTTGTTTTTTTCTTTCAGGAGCTTGCAAAGCATTGCACCCTTGCTTGTTGGATCACAGGGTGCAAAGTCAAGCTCCTGCAGACAAGCCCTACAGCGTTCAGCTTGTACCTTGCTACGGGCTGGCCGTTTGAAAGCTTTATGGGTTGTGCATGAACTGATGCGTGTGCATTAGCACCTTCGCAGTTCAGTGAGAACTACAAGTTCTGCCATGTTCCTGTGAATGAATAAGGCTGTGTGGGCGGAGCTCCGCACAGCCGTTCGGTTTTTAAAATATGACCATGGGTATAGGGATAGAATCCCCTGCCTGTTATCAGGGGGCGAGGAGGGCATGGTCTGGAGCATGTTACCCAGCAAATATGAGTTTAACGTATAACATTAGTGTGTATTGGTGCCGATACTAAGAATTTGCACGAGTAAGTGCTCTGATACTAAAACTGACACCATGAGCCCTGGCTCACATTGATTCGATTTAGCATACAATTTGACAATATGGTGACTATTGCCCAAAGTGGAACTGTTGGAATTGGTAGAATGCCGACTTTGCTGCCTAACCTATTTCAAAAGTTGAACTTGGCCTGTCATTAAATTCGCCATCTAAAGTCAAAAATGTTTAGGTTAAAGGAGTTGTAAAGGAAAACATTTTTTTTGCCTAAAATGTCTGCAAAGTAGACAGACAGAATAGTGTAATGATTCTGTTAAAAAAACAAGTAAATACCTATTAAATTCCTTCATCTATATCACCTCTGGCGTTCTAGTTTCTGTTCTCTCAATCACTTCCTGGTTTGCGGCTCTCGTTCATGTAAGAACTAAATTTCCCAGTATGCATTGCGCCACGCCCAGTAATTCACACCACCTTGAAGTTTAACACATAGATAGCGTCCTGCAACACAGATGTACCGTATTTATCGGGGTATTGTGTGCTCCGGCGTATAGCGTGCACCCCTAAAGTGGACCCACATTCCTGTGGAAAAAAGATTTTTGTACTTACAGTTTTGGTGTCTTGCGCGGCGGCCTCGTCGGGGTCCAGCGTCCGTCTGTGGCTTCGGGTGTCCTCTTCGTCGGGTCCGGCGTCCTTCTGCGGCGTCCTCCCCGCTTTCCCGTGCCAAGTTTGAATACTGCGCTGGCATATACTGAGTGCAGTACACTCGTGTATAGTCGGGCAGGCTTGGCTACTTTCGCGCTCACGTCCTGTGCGTCCAGGACGTCTCCTGTCTCCTGCAGCAATTGGCCCTGGATGCAATCTGCATCCAGAAGTGATCACTTGCAGGTGATGGCTGCATGAGCGATTACTAGGTATTCTGCAAACCTTGGCTGTACGAGTGGTTATTTGAGTTTACTGTTCTTTCTATCATTTCGAACCAGTCTGCCCATTCTTCCCCAAACATCAACAAGGCATTTTCGTCCACGCTCGCTGGATATATTTTTTTTCCTCTTTTTCGGACCGTTCTATGTTAACTAGAGCTGCACGAATAATTAAGAATTGAAATTGCAATCTTTTTCCCTTCCCAATCTTCAAAACAGCATGTCGCAATTCTTTTTAAAAAGTGCAGAGTTCTCACAGCTAGAAAAAAAAATCCAGGCAGTCTGAAACAAAGGGGGTTATTTACGAAGGGCAAATTCATTTTTCACTACAAAGACATGTCAAATCAGGGGCAATTGCCAGCAATGGCACCGTCCTAATTGGTGCGACACCGCATCTGTGGTACTGCACCGTTTTCAAAAGTAGTTTATGTACTACTTTTTGGAATTTCGGCCCGCGATTTACATTGGCATCTGTGCAGACACTGCACGGATGTCTCTGTAATCACGGCCGAAATCGGGACTAACAAGCGGGAGTGAAATCGTCCAGTGTGAGCCCAGTGTGAACCCGGACTACGGGGCCTAAAAGGTGAGAATCATTTTTGGAAAAAAAATTAAATTGGGTATGCTGTGTGAAATGTGTGTATGCTGTGTGAAATGTGTGTATGTGTGGGTTTTTTGCAAATCTGACTGCAAAATTGTAAATCCACTTTAGGAGCTCACTCCAATGTGTGTGTGTGTATGCCATGCATTGCGTTTGGGCAGCCTAATAATTTGAGTGGGTTGGTTGGTAATGCACTAAATCGGACCACAAATCTAATCTAATATACCCTGCAGCGCATTTGTGTCGCAATGTGTAATGCTGGCCATACGCTATACGAAAAATCTTCAGAAATCCTGACATTTGGACAGTTTGCTTGTTTTTGTGTCATCATTACACGATGGCACTATTGTTTGCTCTCATGGCCGAATGTTCGTTTTTAAAAAGGGTTTGAGCGTTTATTTATTTTTTAAAGCCTGAAAAAAAAAAAAAAACATTGTATTGTGAAACGCTCGTTAACCACTTAAGGACCGCCGCATGTACATTTACGTCGGCAGAATGGCACCGACAAGCACATCAACGTATATATACGTTGGTGCCTTGGGGGGGATCGGGGGTCCGGTCGGACCCCCCCCCGTACATGCTTTGGTCCGCGCGGCTGCAGGAGCGATCCGACAAGAGGGGGCGGCTATTCGTTTTATTCCGCCCCCTCTGGATCGCTCTCAGCCAATGCGCCTGCCCTGTCACTTCCTCCTCCTGTGTAAACACAGGAAGGAGGAAGCGACGTGATCTCTCCCTCTGCGTTTTTTTCAACCACCGCTGAGGAGAGATCACCACACAGTAAGTCCTGCACCAACACTACACACAGACACATTTAACCCCCCCCCGATCGCCCCCCCCTCCCCCCTGTCACAGTGTCACTGAATGCAGTAATCATACATGTATGATTACTGTATTTAGTGTCAGTGTGACAGGCAGTGTAAAAGTCAGTTAGTGTTAGGTTCAGGGTAGCCCTGTACCCCCCCCTAATAAAGTTTTAACCCCTTGATCACTGCCCTAGTTAACCCTTTCACTCCCTATTGCCAGCGTCACTAAGCGATCATTTTTCTGATCGCTGTATTAGTGTTGCTAATTTTAGGTAGCTAATTTTTTTTTTTTTTTTACTAAAGACATGTGGCTAAATAAATTTTGGCCTAAATGTTTGACTAAAATTTAGTTTTATTGATTTTTCTTATAACAAAAAGTAAAAAATATTGATTTTTTTTCAAAAATGTCGCTCTATTTTTGTATATAGCGCAAAAAATTTAAATCGCAGAGGCGATCAAATCCCACCAAAAGAAAGCTCTATTTGTGGGAAGAAAAGGACGCAAATTTTGTTTGGGAGCCACGTCGCACGACCGCGCATTTGTCTGTTAAAGCGACGCAGTGCCGAATCGCAAAAACCCCTTTGGTCATTTGGCAGCATATTGGTCCGGGTCTTAAGTGGTTAACCGCGTTACACTTAATCCAAGGTGCCACTGTATATTACTTTCGGTCCGTTTACTTTTTTTTATTTTTGCACTTTGGCCAGTGGTACCCATTGTTTTTAGTACTGTCTGTAGCTTACCATTTCAAAAGCTTCTTTCTCCATGTTGTTCCATGCAGATCGGTAGGATTCACTGATTTATTTTTTCTTTTGGGTTATCTGTAACCCTTTTTGTCTTCCAAGTTATGCGGAATAAATTGCATTAAACAATGCAGTATATTGTTTAATAAGCGCACCTCAAAACCAACATAGAAACAGTTTAGATGCCGATTGTCGGAAGATTTTGCAAAGAATTGGCTTTTATTCCAAGTCATCAACTTCTTTTAAAGCTTGATAGCGTTGGACCGTCAATTGGTGTGACACGTGACAGTAAATATTACTGTAGAGTACGCTTGGCAGGCCACCTTTAAACAATGAAACCTGAAAGTTGAATGGTTTTCTGTGTATCTGTCCTTAATACTTTTTATCTACAGTCACATTTCATAGTTCTGGGCTGAACAAACCAATGCAGGCTTCCTGTTTCACTTGCATATCTATGACCTCATCTCTTGAATATGATATTTTAGAGAGAGTAAAGGGTTACTATGACTGGTGTCTTATATTAGGAGAAAACTTCCTGTAGTGCTAAACTATGTGAACCCTATTGTTTTCCAATGCAGCCCCCCTACATTTTTTTGCTGACAGTGTTGTAGATTTAAAGACCTGCTTCTGTTTCTCAGATTTGTAAGGCTGCCTCTTGTTCTGTTAACAAATTAAGACTTGCAAGGGGAATATTCAGGCCTCCTGTGATTCCAGTGGGGATAACCAGGTACTTTATTTAGAACAATATTAGGTGTTTAATACTATTATCTCTCGATTGTCCACATAGTCACTTTGAAGATCCGATTCACAAAAAAGCTGCCTATTCACTGTAGTGCCTTTCCTTGTGATGACTCTATTTTGCAGCAACTAAACAGAATGTAATTCTAAAGAGGTTTGGGGGCCCATCTCTGATTGTAAGATATTGGAGTATATTCTCAGATCTAGGTTGTCATTTATTTTATCAATATCATTAGAGGTTTATTTGTGTAACAAATAACTGCTAAACTCCAGAATGTTTGGCAATATAATTTCCTGTAGTACACAACAAATCATGTTCCCAACCTTGTCTCTGTAGGTTAGCTGTTGCCTTCAGCAAAAATCTTTACTATTATAATATTGCTAGCCTTATGTAACCAGAAAGTCCAGTTGTATATGTGATTCCTCTCTTTTAAATAATTGCAAGGCAGTGTCTTTCACAATCCAAAATTGCCCTTCATTGTGTGTGTGTATATGTATGTATATATGTGTGTGTGTGTGTGTGTGTGTGTGTGTGTGTATATATATATATATATATATATATATATATATATATATATATATATATATATATATAAATAATTATTATTCTTAAAATATTTATATTGCCAATAGGTTCTTTTTTTTTTTTTTTTTTTTTTTGTGACAAGAGTAGGAAAAGATTAAGCCCTGATTCACACTGGAGCGTTTGACATGTTAAGTCAATGGCATGTCCTAATCGGTGCAACACCAGTTTAAAAAAAGTAGTTTCTGTAATTCTGCAATTATTTTTATTTTTTATTTTTTTTACGTTGACATTTGACAACCTGCACAGATGTCTCTGAAATCAGAAATGCGGGAGCGAGTTCATCTGAACGTTCCAGCGGCTCAGTGTGAACCTGGGCTAAAACTGCTGTATGTCTTGTTAGTGAGATTTTCTTTAATTTCTTGTCACAAACTAATAATATGAACTTATATTTTTATACTACGATCCATGCATTGCTATTTAGTTACTTGAAACTGCTTTTTTTTTTTTTTATAAGTGAATGTGTAGCTAACTTTCTTTTTTTTTTTTTTTTCTCCCCCCTTCCTTCCTTTCTTTCCCACATGTCTGCTCACATTGATTACTACATCTTATTGAACATCTGCGATACTGCAAATCCCTGGAATCTTTCAATGCTGGATATTGGTTATTTACAAAGTAGCTGTAAGTAGTGCTTTTTTATCCATTCCATTTTCTTTTTCCAGGTGATGAAATGTGAATTGTGGCATATAAGTGTTGAAATTTACAGCTGAACTCATGGCATGTAAAAAAGCAAAATGCCGTTCAATCTAGTTGGATTTAAAAAAAACAAAATAAAAATCTTGACATGTACACTGCTCAAAAAAATAATAATGAAGGGAACACTTTGAAAACACATTAGATCTCAATAGGGAACATTTTCATGCTGGATATCTATACTGATATGGACTGGGTAATGTGTTAGGAATGAAAGGATGCAACATTGTTTGATGGAAATTGGCAATCTACAGAGGGCTGAATTTAAAGGCACCCCAAAAATACTCCTCTTTTCTGACTATTGAAGAACAGTTTTTCATTTGGCTAGGGTCAGTGTCACTGCTGTTAGCACGAGGGCGATACTTGGACTCTATAGAGTTTGCATAGGCAGTCCAACTCCTCCAAGATGGCAAATCAATACGTGTTTTTGCCAGAAGGTTTGCTGTGTCTCCCAGCACAGTCTCAGGAGCATGAAGGATGTTTCAGGAGACAAGCAGTTAAAAAAAACAGACAGGAAAAAATATGATTATAAAGTCCAAATGTTGTAAAAAGATTTCTGTCGTAGTCCTAATAATACTGTGATCAGAGCACTCTAGAAGAGCTGGACAGGGCTGTCAAAGGTCCTTAAATTGGTTGTCTACTGTTGAAAAATATATATTTTTTTTCATCCTGCAAGGTAAAATCCTAATGTGCTAGTATGCTTTGTACACTAGCACATTTTGTGAAACTTGCCTTAAAACAAAGCTGTTCCAGCGCCGCTTCCATTTTCACCCCTCTTGCTTCTGGGTTTGTAGGCTCCAGCTCTGACTGGCCAAAGCCGCCGTTCACGACCCAAGGTATATGGGTATAGATTATAACGCACATACAGTTTTTACATTTTATTTTCATTTTTTTAATTAAACTTCAAGAAAAACGTAGGAAGTTAGTTTAAATTTAATTATAAAACTTATCTAGTATATTGACTGTTGGTCACTTTATAGTCCACATCTCCCCCCTCATACTGTAATGTCCACATCTCCCCCACTGTACATATGGGAGGATTGTCTGCTCTTACCAGAATAGAAAGGATGACAGGTAGACCCGTCCGCAGATGACACAAGGATGAGGGTGATGTCAGCATTACCACTACTAGGTCCCCTTCAAAGATGGCTGCCGCTCTGGAACTAGGCTGAAGCCGCGGCCTTTCCTATGGGTGAGACAAGGGAGATCAATCCGCGGATCGTACCGATCAGAATTATTTTGATTGATCAAAGAAATTTAAAAATTAATCGTTCATTTCCACAGCCCTTTTAGAAGTCCTTCAGCCTGTGTAGCAATGGGAGGTGCAGGAGAGCTGACGTCGGGTTGTACTGAGGCAAGAGCCAAATGGGTATAAATGTGCTGAAGAAATGCATGTAAAGGACAGTGGACCCTCTACTGAGGGGGACGCTCGTATTGGGGAGATTCTGATGTTGTGGGAGTGCTACTTGGGGATGTTTTGTGGTAGGAGTATGGGAAATGTTCTTAACATCTACTCCCATTTCAGTTTCCCCTTTTCGCAAACTCCCATCTATTGTTGTTGCATAGAGCTTATAGAACACCAGCTCAATTGCATCGTTGGGGTAGAAGAGACTCCCCGTTATGTCCAAAATACAAAAGATACTGGGAATTTATGCCAAATGTGTTTAGCTAATGGAGAGGAGACCCCATACTAACAATCTGATGTTAGTACAGTGATCTCTGCTAAGCTATTGTGTTCTGACGGGGATGATCCCCTGCCAGAACACTCCAGTTAGCCAATGACTGAGCTCGCAGCTCTCAATCAGACTTTATTTTGTTCCTAGAGCGGGATGAAAAGTTCCTGTCCCGCTGCAGGAACACAATGCTCGATTTTGTATGTAGCTGCTGTTATATACAGATTAGAGCTTTCCCAGCAGGCACATCTATTAGTAAAGAAAATGGTTTGAAAAGTTTAAGACTGCTGTCATTGACCACCTCCAATGAAGAATGTTGCCTGCCCATTATTTTGACTAGCTTGAGTCGGTATTTCACTGAGTAATATTTTGTGCGAAAGGTAAATCTTGTGTCGCAACATTTTGTATGTTTTAATATTCTAAGACATTAAGAGCTTGTTTCAAATGTTTTGCCATCTGCAGCAGATCACTTTTTAGAGGGCACTTGACAGGCATTGAGGTGTTATGTTGCCTCCTCACCATATTATTTTTTTTTTTTACACTTTGAAAGCCCGCACCACAACCACATTTCAATTGAATGGGTTGCATTCGGTGATGTAATATTCTTTTGCTGTGACGTGATGCTGCAAAGCATAGTGGTCGCCATGTGTGTGCGTCCCCGTCTACTGCCTTTGCAGTCTTCGGTGGGGCAGTTAGGGCTTGGTAAAAACATTGCGCAACTGTGTGTTCTTTACCACCCTGCAACCACAAATAAGCAAAACCTTGAATTTGCCAGATTTTTCTTGGCTTGTGCTAGCATTTTTTTGCTCTTGAGTGTGTTCTGTACGCCAATACTACTGTTTATCAGATAAATCTGTTGGAATTTAATATTCACTTGAAATGTATGCGGAGTATTGAGAATATTTATTCTTTTACTATAACCTTAGCTGGCAACATAGGTGTTAATGGTTTACTGTATGTACTGATTACAGCAACAGAAGAACCTTGAAGGATATGTGGGATTTGCCAATCTGCCAAATCAAGTATACAGGAAATCTGTGAAGAGAGGATTTGAATTCACGCTTATGGTAGTAGGTGAGATCACATGCTTAATATAGTATAAGTAAGATTCATTTTTACTTATTGGTGGTGTTATGTAGGGATATAAAATTGGCTCCGTAATCATTAATTTACATTACAGAATGCATTTTACAAATGCAAGCAGTGCAAGTAGCCCAATTTGCAGTATGTTGTATAGCAAAAGCTGGAGTGTAAGAGGAAGAAGCAGAAGGAGCCAGTGAGATCAAGGAGCAGGCAGCGTAGCAGAGTAATGAGCTTATCACAGATGCTTTTGCTTTCTCTGTCCAGCCACTGGGAGGTTCTTGGACTGTCTGGGCTCAGAGAAAATGGTTTTATGATGCTTGATAACAAACTGGTAGCATCTTATGGTGGAAAATAAATGGGTGAAAGCTGTACGTTCAAAAGTGAATATTGCAAAAAAGCGGCATTTAAAATGTCATCTTTTAATGGGCTGTTCATTTATCTATTTTAGTATTTTTGTGTGTGTGTGTGTGTGTGTGTGTATGTATATATATATATATATTCAAATTTTTGTCTACTTCCCTCACCATTGAAATGCCAATGGGGTTTCCTTTACTGCATTCTCTATTTCTTCAAGATCATTGAATCTTCTAGCATATTTATATGTGTATTGGATGTATTAAATCAATCCATTTAGCAAATATTGCAGCTTTTCTGGTTGTTTGTCAGGTAAACGTCTGCTTTTAAAAAGTGCTTTTCTCATTAAAATGTATCTGCTTATAAAAAACACTGCAATTTAAATGTACCAGTAGGTATAACATGCTAGTCTGATTGACCTATATGTAGGGCTACCCTCGCAGAGGCTTGCAGGCTTTCCCCAAAAATGTAGAGGCCACCAGTCACCCAAACATTCCACTCACTATTTTTAGCGGTGCTTTACCATAGTTTTTGTGGTGTTTTTCGGCTGCCAGTGGGGCACTTTTAACCCCCCGCTAGTGGGCAAAGAGGGATTAAAAGCACCGCACACAGTTCGGCAGCTCTGCCGGTTGAGGTCTATCACAGCCCATGATGGAGCTCTGCCGAACCACCATTGATTTCAATGGGCGGGGTGCTTTAGGAGGAGTGTATCCACCGCTCTTAAAATGCTGCGAAGAAGCTTCTGCCAGGACTCTTTTTTTTTTTTTTTCTTTTCTTTTTTTTTTTTGCCCAGCCAGCACAGCAGCCCAGTGTGAAAGCACTCAAGCTTTCACACTGGGATTGCAGTTGAGGCCTTTCAGGTGCTTTAGCGCTAAAAAATTGCACCTATAAAGCACTTGAAACAGAAGCCTGGAGTGTCCAAGGGGTTTAAAAACGTATTTTTCAATGACTTTTTCTTCCTTTCAGCATGCTTGTCGGCATGTGAACTGATTGGCTCCTTGTACTGCTACCTCCTCTCATGCCTCAGTCCTGCTATACAGGCACTACGAAAGGGTAATGCCAGGTCAGAGCCAGACACTTGCACCACTTTTATTCAATGATGAATACATGAATACAGAGCTTTAATTTGTGTCTTTAGATCTGCCCCTTTCACACTTGTACAAATTTTTCTGTGACTTTGGACATCAGTCACATGACAAGTTGTATCCCTTGATTCCCAATAACCATTCATCTCTGCGACTTCATTGTAGTCCCTGTACTACTTTGATCTGACTTTGATGCGAGTTGAGGTCCATAGACCTTAAGTTTACACATTACCTGAAATCATGGGGAAAAATCGCTTGGACTTTCAAGTCGCAGCAGTGTGAAAGGGGCCTTAGAGTTTTAGCTATAAGAAATGGATTTTCAAACACTGGAGAAGCCAAATTAGATTTTAGTTATTTTTTTTCTTAAAGCGGATGTCTGCCCAAATAAAAGAATTTTGAAAAACTAGCAGTTACAAATACTGCAGCTGCTGATTTTTACTATATGGACACTTACCTGTCCAGGGCGCCCACGATGTTGGTAGCCAAAGCCGATCTGTCAGTCACTTCTTGGTTCCCTACTGCACGCGCGTTGCGCTGTGCGCCCGCGCTGGTCCCTGCTGCCTTCTGGGACCGGTGTGTCTCTCTCAGAAGACAGCAGGGGAGGACAGAGTAGGTGCTGGAACTGGCGTTCCATTTTTGGGGATACTCCACTTTAAGCATTTCAAGTCGTGTGCTTAAATGATTTGGCCATTACCCCTCTATAGTTGCAAAGACAGGACTTCACTGTGTGGGGTTTCAATTCATCCTAACAAGCTTGATAGTTTTAATTTCCTCCTCCTTCTTATCAATTCAAAAATCTGTTTAAAGATGCATTGCATATTTCTGACTACGTGGGCTAGAACTACAACTCATGATGCCGTTTCTAAAAATAGCTGCTTGCGGAAATTATCTCATTCTGTTTTTTTTTTTCTTTTTTTTTTTTTTTTAGTATTTAACTGTTTAGTAACTTGCCTGTGAGCATTCTTAAGTTAATAAAAGACTGTAATTGACAGCTGATTTGCTTTAAATTTTGAATATTATGTCAAATTGGTATGGCTGTTTCTTTAATGCTGTTAAAAAAAGCAGTTCCTCTGAAGATGAGGAACGTTGGCCAGCTCCTTTAAAACCACAGAAGCTTGGGTCAGTAAAGGGAATTTCAATGCGTCATCAGGGGGTGGTAGGTCATTTTATTCAGAAGAATGTGGTAAAATGTTATATATATATATATATATATATATATATATATATATATATATATATATATATATATATATATAAATTTCTCTGTCTTTATATATAATTTTCCTGGGGGGTGGGGAGAGAAGTATGGGAACTTTTTTTTTTTTTTTCTCTATAATACTCTCCTAGGACCTAGGTGGACCAATGCTGCATCTTTTCTCTGCTGCTTCTCAAAGACAACTGTCAGTCGCTGTCTCCCTGCTCTGCCCCTCCAGCGCTCACTGGAGCCTTGGACTGTGGAGAGGGTGGGAGCAGCTGGCTCTGACTCTATGCAGTGTGCTGAGAGGCTGAGCCAGCTGCTGGTTGGGCATCTGGGTGCAGCCTGACAGTCTGGATACTGCCAGAGTTATGCTTCAACTGAGTGACATCAACTGACAGCAGACTGTCGGCTCAATATGGGTCACAGGAGTGAATAACTAAGTTAGCTTTGGCCGTACAAATGCAGCGTCACCAGCCCTGCCTTCTGCAATACAGTGCTACCTATTAAAGTGGTTGACAACCCTCCCACCTAACTTCAGCACATATTAATCATCAGTGAATACACTGCAAATTGCTGTGTAGATGTCACTATACCTCCTCCTTTTGCTTGTAATCTGTCCCATTCTATTTATGGACGTCGCTCAAGCATATTCTCCCTGGTTAACGGCATGCTTGTTGTGGTGTTGGTCCTTTCATGTCTCCTTCATTTCCCCTCTCTGCGGCACTGCACCGAGATACCATGAGATTTTAGCCCCATTCAGACCTGTCTAATACCCATGTGACCTGGATCATCAGAACAGGCCTGCTGTGATAGGCGGGACACGGTTGCCTTGGCAATCCTGCAGCTAGAATGAGGCTTGGCCAATGAAGTATTGAGCATGTGCGAGATTACAGCTAGGAATAGAAGAGGGTGGAACTATTACAATGCAGACTTGGAAAACCATACTTAAAATGGAGCTGGAATATACCAGGAAGCACAGATTTTAAAACTGCTGGAAAAAAGTAAACGCACAAATGGGAGTTATTATTCTGTAGAATGTTGTAATACTTATACTGGTTTATTTTAACCACTTGCCATCCTGGCCATTGTAGAATGACTTTTGATTATTGACTTCCTCGGCTCCTCCTGGCCACTGGGGGGGGGGGGGGGGTGCTCAGATGCCAACGCGTCTGCCTGGTGGCTGCAATGTCCGCCAGGTACCCGCGATTGGCAGATAGAGACAGGGACATGGATCTCTGTGTGTAAACCGAGATATCCACGTCCTATCAGGGAGTGTGTCCCTTGTACATGGGGACAACCATCAGCCACCTTCACCAGTCAGTCCCATCCCCCCACAGTAAGGATCGCTCCCAGGGAACACATTAACTCCTTGATCGCCCCCCAAGTGGTTAACCCCTTCCCTGCCAGTCACATTTATACAGTAATCGGTGTGTGTAATATATAAATTTCTTTCTCGTACATCACGGGACACAGAGCGGCATATTCATTACTATATGGGTTATATGGAGTACCTTCAGGTGTGGACACTGGCAATCTCAAACAGGAAGTCCCCTCCCTATATAACCCCCTCCCCTAGAGGGAGTCCCTCAGTTTTTTCGCCAGTGTCTTAGGTGTTGGTCACGGAATAGCTTTGCTCCACATCCTTGGGATTAAGGGCGGGCTAACCGGATCTGTCCAAGGAGCCTCAGTGCCAAAGTGGACAGTACCCGGGCCCCAAACCGTGGGGTTTTGCCTATAATGCTCCTCTTTGGAGGGCTGGACCCGGGCCCAGGACTTGGAGTTTGTAAAAACCATAAGTTCCTGTTTGCCAGGGTGCTATATAGGTCCAGGACAGTGGGTACCTTCATAGGACCCCAGGGCCTGAAGGTCTACTACGCTACCCACGGAGATGGGAGAAGATTGGATCGTTTTGCTGGACAAACATCCTGCAGCATGGAGCAGGTAAGGGGGAGCCTGCGGGACTTGGTTCGACAGCAGGCTCTCCGGGGTAACCTAAAAGGGGGGTAGCCTAAGTATGCTCTGCATTGGCAACCTTGCTCACTATGTCTGAGAAAGACAGGATGATCCCTTTTCCCCCATCACTAGGTTCCCCTGTCTAAGAATGGTGTTGCTAGCTAACCTGCTGCTTTCTTCCTAGGACTGGTAAGGATCCCTATGGGGCCTTTTGGAGAGTCCTACCTGGCCGGGGGTTTGAATCTGCCGCCTGATACTGCAGTCCTGGGTCTCCAGCAGCGCGGCTCCTCCATGGTCCTCCTGTTCCGGCATACGCGCGCGCGCGCACGTCTTATAGACGTTTTTCGCGCCGTTCAGAGAGGAGGGCGGGGGGGGGGGGGGGGGCGTGCCTGCAGCGTCATACAGGGGCGCGCCTTGTGCTGTTATAGATCAGCAGGCATTGTCAGTGCTCAGTCTGAGGCTGATCTCAGAGGGAGAGGACGCTGAGCGGCAGAACAGTGGCTCCCGGTGGCGGAAGAGGGGTAGTACATGCTGGACTTTGTTCCAATGCCTTTTTTTTTTTTTTTGTTAAGCCAAGAAATTCCCCTTTTTGCAGCAGGTTGGAGGCTGGCAAGCTAAGTTTGGGGTCACTGTATGTTTGAAAAAAAAAAAAAAAAAAAACATACGGGGCCCCATCAGTTTTTGGGCATTAGTGATCTATTGTCCCCTAAGCTCTAGTTTTGTACTCCTGGCCACTACAGTCTGTTGTTGTTGGCGGAGTCCCTCGATTTTGTATTATGGCTTCCAAAGGTTCGGGGTCAAAGGGTACAAAAAAGACCAAAAAACAAAGGGGTTCCCCCTCTGATTCTGATGATATGCCGATACTTTCCCCGCAACTTATTCCCATAAAGGGCGCCTTGGATGAGCCATTAGGGGGATCTGGTGCGGAGGCTGGCCCAGATCAGCCCAGCCCTGTGTTTATCACAGAGGAGATGCTAGCCGTATCCCTAGGGGGGCTAGAAGAGAGAATAGCAGCATTGATCGCTAGAGCTATTCCTAGCAAGAAACGGGTTAGATCCCCATCACCAAGAGGTGTATCCTCAGATGCTGAGATTCTCTCTCCGGAGGAATTGGTATCGCAGGAGGATCAACTAGACCTGAACCAAGAGGGTTCAGGGATTGAGGGATCTACCTCTGAGGAACCATTTTCAGACTCCCAGACAGAGACTGTGGGTACAGTCTTTGACGGACATGGTCCGCTCGGCATTTAGTTTACCATTGCCAGAGCCTCAGGTTCCTCCGGTATCCTCTCTGGGCTCTTTGAAAGCCCCGTTAAGCAACGCAGTTTTTCCGGTCCATCCTCTCTTGGAGGAATTGATCTTTCGGGATTGGGTACGACCGGACAGGATTTTTCTGCCGCCGAAGAGATTTGCGGTCATTTACCCTATGGAGGAAAAATTCTCCAAGAGGTGGAGGCTCCCAGTGGTGGATGCAGCCATCTCATGTGTGAATAAATCACTAACTTGCCCGGTGGAAAACATACATATGTTTAAAGATCCGGTTGATAAACGGTTAGAGACACTTTTAAAAGCATCCTTTGCTACGGCAGGAGCAGTGGTACAGCCAGCTGTGGCTGCAATTGGAGTTTGTCAGGCGTTAAAGGACCAGACAAAAGAAATGTTAAAGGACATGCCTACCCAACAAGCAGAAGAGTTTTCTGACATTCCCAGAGCTCTGTGTTTTGCTGTAGATGCTATAAAAGATTCCATCCAGCAGGCCTCTCGTTTATCACTATTTTTGGTGCACATGAGAAGGCTCTTATGGTTGAAGAACTGGGCGGCGGAGCCCCCATGCAAAAAGCTTCTGGCAGGGTTTCCCTTCCATGGAGGACGACTCTTCGGGGAGGATCTGGATAAATACATTCAGACTATTTCAAGTGGCAAAAGTACCCTTTTACCGGTCAAAAAGACATTCCGGGGTCCTACATTTAAAAGGCAGCTCTTTCCTGTCTCAGGGCCCTCAAATTCCAGGCAGTATCAACGGCCGCCTGCACGATCCAACGTTAACAGTAGATCGCAGGGACAGGCCCCTGGGGGTAAGAGGCCATGGTATCGCAAGCCGACAAAGACAGCCCCTAAGTCTGCCTTATGAAGGGGCGCCCCCACTCTCGCGGGTGGGGGGAAGGCTTTGTTTCTTCTCAGAAGTTTGGGAAGCCAAGATCCCCGACAAATGGGTCCGGGCATCTGTAACCACAGGCTACAGACTGGAGTTTCTAAAGTGTCCTCCGCCTCATTTTCAAGAGTCAAGGCTACCAAAGGATCCAGCAAGGAAGGCCTCAATGCTGGCAGCTTTGGATCACCTGCTTTGCCAGGACGTAATAATAGAGGTGCCAGCCCAAGAGCAAGGGCTAGGTTTCTATTCCAATCTCTTTGTCATACCAAAGCCCAACGGCGATGTCAGGCCAATCTTGGACCTAAAGAGGTTAAACGGTTACCTAAGGGTTCGTTCCTTCCGGATGGAATCCATCCGGTCAGCAGCCGCCGCGCTTCAGAGGGACGATTTTCTGGCCTCCATAGACATAAAGGATGCTTACCTTCATGTACCAATCTTTCAGTCGCATCAAAGATTTTTACGCTTCGCGGTGGGGCAACGACACTTCCAATTCAGGGCGCTCCCCTTCGGGCTGGCCACGGCCCCCCGGGTATTCACGAAGATCCTAGCCCCAGTTCTGGCCAATTTAAGGATCCAAGGGGTCACAGTCCTAGCATACTTGGACGACCTTTTTAATCATAGATCACTCATGGCCGTGTCTGCAACAGGCAGTAAACCTCACGGTTCGGTACCTCGAAGGATTCGGCTGGGTCCTAAACCGGGGAAAGTCAGCGTTCCAGCCTACAAAGCAGTTGGAATACCTCGGCATGAGGTTAGACACAGAACAGCAAAGGGTGTTCCTGCCCCTTGTAAAGATCGAGGCTATCAAGGGGTTGGTTCAGTTGGTTCTAAGCAAGAAAAAAACAACTATTCGCCTGTGTATGCCATTACTAGGCAAGCTAGTGGCCACGTTCGAGGCAGTACCATACGCTCAGATCCACACTCGCGTCCTACAGGCAGCCATTCTAGCAGCCTGGGGCAAGAGGGCACATGCCTTAGAGTCCCCTTTGACGCTATCATCAAGGGTCCGACAAAGCCTGGCCTGGTGGTTGAACCCTCAATCTTCTAAAAGGAAAATCCTTCAGCCCTGTTGTCTGGAAGGTAGTTACCACAGACGCCAGCCTGGCAGGCTGGGGGGCGGTCTTCGAGGGGTTCTCTCGCCAGGGAACTTGGGTGAAAACAGAGAGGCAGCTCCCCATCAATATCTTGGAGATCAGAGCTGCTCGCCTAGCCCTTCTGGCATGGACCTCCAGATTACAGGGGTTCCCGGTGAGAATCCAGTCAGACAATGCCACAGCGGTGGCATACATAAACCACCAAGGGGGAACCAGGAGTCAGGCCGCTCAGAGGGAGGTGAGCTTGATTTTTCAGTGGGCAGAGGTTCATGTACCCTGCATTTCGGCGATATTCATTCCCGGAGTGGACAAACCTGCAGGCAGACTTCTTAAGTCGCCAGAGTCTGTTGCCAGGGGAGTGGTCTCTGCATCCCCAGGTCTTTCAGACAATCTGCCAGAGGTGGGGAATGCCAGACGTAGATATAATGGCATCCAGGTTCAACAAGAAACTAGACAGGTTCGTGTCTCGAGCGAGGGACCTTATGGCCTGCGGAACCGATGCGTTGGTTTGCCCTTGGCATCAATTCAAACTTCTATATGCATTCCCTCCGCTACAGTTACTTCCTCGCCTGTTGCGCAGGATCAGAGTGGAGCACAAGCCGGTCATTCTAGTAGCTCCAGCTTGGCCCCGGAGGACATGGTACTCACTAGTCCTGAAGATGGCAGTGGGAGACCCTTGGACTCTTCCTCTACAACCAGACCTACTCTCACAAGGCCCGATCCTCCACCCTACATTACGGCGTCTAAATTTGACGGCCTGGAGGCTGAATCCCTGATTCTCAGGGGTAGAGGTCTGTCTAGGCAGGTAATTCCTACCCTGATTAGGGCTAGAAAGCCGGCCTCCAGGGTGATTTATTACAGGGTGTGGAGGAACTACGTAGGCTGGTGTGAATCCAAAAGATGGAATTCCCGCAAATATACTATTGATAGGGTGTTAAGTTTTCTCCAGCTAGGAGTGGATAAAGGCCTGGCACTAAGCACAATCAAGGGACAGATCTCAGCTCTGTCAGTGTGGTTTCAGAGGCCGCTGGCCACCCACTCGCTGGTAAAGACCTTCTTACAGGGGGTCTTGCGTATTAATCCTCCTGTCAAGTCACCAATTTGTCCATGGGACTTAAATCTTGTCCTGTCCACTCTACAGAAACAACCCTTTGAGCCGTTGGCTGAGATTCCTTTAGTCTTACTGACAAGAAAGTTGGTTTTCTTGGTCGCCATAGTTTCGGCCAGGAGAGTGTCAGAATTAGCAGCCTTATCGTGTAAGGAACCATATCTCGTTCTACATAAGGACAGGGCAGTTCTCCGGCCCCATCCTTCCTTTCTACCAAAGGTTATATCCAAATTTCACTTGAACCAGGATTTGGTACTTCCATCCTTCTTTCCGAAACCCACATCTAGAAAGGAGGGGTTGCTGCATACCTTGGATATTGTCCGGGCCATGAAGGCCTATCTTAAAGCTACAGAAAAGATCCGGAAAACAGATGTGTTGTTCGTTCTACCAGATGGCCCCAAGAAGGGGCAGGCAGCTGCAAAATCCACCATCTCGAGATGGATTAGACAATTAATCATTCAGGCCTACGGTTTGAAGAGGTTGCCTCCTCCTTTGTCGGTAAAGGCCCATTCTACCAGGGCCATGGGCGCCTCCTGGGCAGCACACCATCAGATCTCTATGGCTCAGATATGCAAGGCGGCGACGTGGTCATCAGTCCACACGTTTACAAGGTTTTATCAACTAGACGTGAGAAGGAATGCGGATTCTGCCTTTGGACAGGCAGTACTACAGGCTGCGGTTTAAGATCCTCGGGATCAGGGGCACCCTTGGTTGTAAAAAAAAAAAAAAAAAAAAAAAGTTTTTTCTTGACTAAGTTGGAATTATTATTATTATTTGAGTATACCTCTAAATTGAATCCTTCTTTGGAAGATGTCTCCCTCCCCTCATTAAAGCATTGCTTTCGGACATCCCATATAGTAATGAATATGCCGCTCTGTGTCCCGTGATGTACGAGAAAGAAAAAAGGATTTTTAATAAACAGCTTACCTGTAAAATCCTTTTCTTGGAGTACATCACGGGACACAGAGCTCCCACCCCTCTTTTGGGTGACCATTTTGGGAGGCATACTGCTTGCTACAAAACTGAGGGACTCCCTCTAGGGGAGGGGGTTATATAGGGAGGGGACTTCCTGTTTGAGATTGCCAGTGTCCACACCTGAAGGTACTCCATATAACCCATATAGTAATGAATATGCCGCTCTGTGTCCCGTGATGTACTCCAAGAAAAGGATTTTACAGGTAAGCTGTTTATTAAAAATCCTTTTATATTATAGCATCATTGCCTGTATAAATGTAAATGGTCCCAAAAATGTGTCAAGTGTTGGATGTGCCCCCTGTAATGTCGCAGTCCTGAAAAAAAACGCAGATAACCGCCATTGCTAGTAAAAAAAAAAAATGTCATTCTATCCCCTATTTTTTAGACGCTATAACTTTTACGCAAACCAATCAATATACGTCTATTGCGTTTTTACATTTTTTTACCAAAAATATGTAGAAGAATACATATCGGCCTAAACTGATAAAAAAAATGGGATATTTATTATAGTAAAAAATATATATTGTGTGCTTAAATTTTTGCTTTTTTTTGTTTATAGCACAAAAAATTAAAAAACGCAGAGGTGATCAAATGCCACCAAAAGAAAGCTCTATTTGTGCGGAAAAAAAAAGACATACATTTTGTTTGGGAGCCATGTTGCACGACCGCGCAATTGTCATTCAAAGCGCGACGGTGCTGAAATTTCACCTGGGCAGGAAGGGGTTATATGTGTCCAGTAAGCAAGTGGTCAAAAACTGCATCTGAGCGGAATCGTTTACTTCCTCTTTAAACCGACCTACACCTAATTCACATGCAAACATTTGATTTTTCTTTCCCAGCAAAAAATATGCTGCTGCCTGAAAACCCCCAAGGTGTTGATTCTTGGGGTATGTAAATCGGAGGGAGGGGGGCATCCCTAGGTTGATGGCAACTGAGCCCCCAGCAGCTGCCTCTGCAAGGATTTTGCAAGTCTGATAATTTTACTACAGGGAACAAGGTAAAAAAACAGAGAGAATGTTGAGTCATGATCTAGAGGGGAAGAGGGATGTTTTAAAGGAAAATTATAAAATGATTTGCCTTTTTTGTTTTTGGGCTTTTTAGTTTGTAATTTGGAAGACTACTAATACAAATACATAGGCTTTGTAGGTGTATGTTCAGGAGTTATGGCATTACAACTGAAATGATCAGTCTAGTACAGCTTGGCATAATAATGTGATGAACTTACAAAGAGTTAAAAAAGAATTTTGTTTCCTGAAAGTAATGCACTCCCCATCCCCCAGGCTTGGCTTGGTCTGGGAAGCTTCCTGTGTTTTTCATTCAAGCATCTAGAGCGGGGCGCCAAGGAACTGAACTGAACTTTAATACTTGAATTATATCTTAACTTTTCCAGCAGAGAACTCCCAGATCATCCCGATTTTGGTTTTGCCCACTTTGTTTAATTATCTGAATTGGCAAGGTTGATCAAATACAGTATCTCACAAAAGTGAGTACACCCCTCACAATTTTGTAATTTTTTTATATCTTTTCATATAACACTGAAGAAATTACACTTTGCTACAATGTAAAGTAGTGAGTGTGCAGCTTGTAGAGCGGTGTAAATTTGCCGTCCCCTCAAAATAACTCAACACACAGCTATGAACCGCTGGCAACAAAAGTGAGTACACCCCTATGTGAAAATGTCCAAATTGGGCCAAAGTGTCAATATTTTGTGTGGCTACCATTCTTTTCCAGCACTGCCTTAACCCTCTTGGGCAATGGAATTCACCAGAGTTTCACAGGTTGTCACTGGAGTCCTCTTTCACTCTTCCATGATGATATAATAGAGCTGGTGGATGTCTGAGATCTTGCGCTACTCCGCCTTCCATTTGCAGATGCCCCACAGATGCTCAATAGGGTTTAGGTCTGGAGACATGTTTGGCCAGTCAATCACCTTTACCCTCAGCTTGTTTAGCAGGGCAGTGGTCCTCTTGGAGATGTGGTTTGGGTCGTTATGTTGGAATACTGCCCTGCGGCCCAGTCAGTAGCAATCATGTAGCCCCAGATCATGACACTCCTACCACCATGCTTGACTGTAGGCAAGACATTTGTCTTTGTACTCCTCACCTGGGTGCTGCCACACACGCTTGATACCATCTGAACCCAAAAAGTTTATCTTGGTCTCATCAGACCACAGAACATGGTTCCAGTAACCCATGTCCTTATTCTGCTTGTCTTCAGCAAACGATTTGCGAGCTTTCTTGTGCATCTTTAGAGATGGCTTCCTTCTGGGACAACAGTCATGCAGACCAATTTGATGCAGTGTGTGGTCTGAGCACTGGCAGGCTGACACTCCTCAGAGTTCTTTACCATGGGGTGACATGTTTAACTTCCAGTGACCAGTATGAGAGAGTGAGAACACGAATGAATCGCATGACACGGGGAGGGATAATGGCTAATTGGGCCCAATTTGGACATTTTCACTTAGGGGTGTACTCACTTTTATTGCCAGCGGTTTAGACATTAATGGCTGTGTGAGTTATTTTGAGGGGGACAGAAAATGTACAAGCTGTACACTCACTACTTTACATTGTAGCAAAGTGTAAATTCTTCAGTGTTATCACATGAAAGATGTAATAAAATAGTTTAAAAAAATGTGAGGGGTGTACTCACTTTTGTGAGCTTCTGTAAATCCTCTTATAGTAGCCATCAGTTCTTGGCTGTGGTGGCTGCATTTGTTTTTTAAGGCTTTTTTTTTCTTTCTTTCACTTGATCAGCCATAACACTCTTTAAGGCCCCTTTCATACATTTTTGTCTGTTTTCATGGACTCTGTTTGCTCAGCGGGGATCGCTTTGTTGATCCCCCGCTGAGCCGGTGGGTGACAGGTCCGTGTCTGCTCACTGTCCCCATTCCGATGTTCGTTTTTTGAACTATATCAAGTCCTCTTCAACAGGTCTAGATGCCTAAATGCATTGAGTTGCTGCCATGCGATTGGCTGTTTAAAGGGTCACTAAAGGGAAAAAAAACATTTTTGCTGAAATGACTGTTTACAGGGTATAGAGACATAAAAGTTAACTGATTCCTTTTAAAAATGATTAAAAATAGATAAAAAATCATATAATGTGCCTGCAGGTTAGTTTTACTTTTGAACTGGCTTCATGTTTCTGTGAAGAAGAGACACACAGAACAAAAACAAACAAATCCAGGGCAGTGTTTTGTTTTTAAAATAAATCTGAAGTTTTAGACCCACAGTAATGACAGCTTGAACCACCGTGAGAAAGCTCCCAGCACTGTGGTTATAAGGAAACAGACAAGCAGGAAGTGTGGAGAACAGAGCATCATTACAGCAACATCAAAGCAAAAAAAACAAACACCCCCCCCCCCAACAATGAGGACATGAAACCAGTACTGCAGTAAGGTAAAGACAGCTATTTAGCTAAAAAAAAAATCCTTTAGTGATCCTTTAATTGCTTGGTAACAGAAATTGCTAAACGGGTGTACCTAATAAAGTGTCCGGTGAGTGTATATTGCAGCCCTCAAAATTTCCACTCGCCTACTAGCATTTGGCGAGTGGATTTAAGCTGGGGGCGAGTGATGACAGGGCTGCAAGACCAATCTCCCTCCAATCTGTGCCTACACTTAGAGTCCCGATGAGATTGGCGGCCGAAGAGGAAAGGTGCATGCTCAGGAAAAGTAGTCTGGTGAGCCGCGCACAGGCAGAGCAGTACACAGGTGCTCTCCTTACAATTCTCATTAAGCCATGGGACCTAATAGTATGACCTCTCTAAAACCTTCCCCCCTCCCAATGTAGCTGGAGAGCAGGAAGTAATGAGTGAGGTGGAGGATTGCGAAAATTACCACTCTTGTGCAGCACTCACTGAAAGTTGCCCTGACATGAGAGCGGCAGCCTTCCAGTTTGTGCAGTTTTCTTCTCCTTATGCTCTATGTAAGTGACCAACAGTTAAGCCTGAGCACTGCGAACAGACTGGTCTCAATGTGTGCTGTGCTCCTCACTGCCAGCCTGAATAAAATGTGGAAGTGGGGACATGCAAGCATGGAGCCGCACACACAGGCTCCTGATGAGATGAATAGGAGAGGGGGGAGAGAGAGGATTGATGGGAGTTGCAGAGGAGACAGCAAGAGAATGGGGAAGAGACCCAGTTCTAGTGCCCTGTCCCTCTGGTCTGCCCCCAGTGCCCTGTCCCTCTGGTCTGCCCCCAGTGCCCTGTCCCTCTGGTCTGCCCCCAGTGCCCTGTCCCTCTGGTCTGCCCCCAGTGCCCTGTCCCTCTGGTCTGCCCCCAGTGCCCTGTCCCTCTGGTCTGCCCCCAGTGCCCTGTCCCTCTGGTCTGCCCCCAGTGCCCTGTCCCTCTGGTCTGCCCCCAGTGCCCTGTCCCATTTTGTTAAAGTTGTTGTTGGTATTATTTATTTGATTATTTGATTCTGCATAAAACATTTAACAGTGTCATTCCATGAGATAATCTACGAGGGCGTGTTTACGGGTGCAATTAAGCGCAGGGCAGTGTACAAATTAGGTGGGGCAACTTGTGGCAAGTAACTCTTGAGGCCTGGCTAGTAGCTCAGGGCTTGAAATTTTGAGCCCTGGTATATTGTATTGCATGGATTCGGCAGTCGTGTTTCTTTTTTCTTAATTACTACAAGTATAACCTGCTGTACCATTGGATCATTGTTCATTAAATAATCAATTGTTTTTAGTTATTTAATATAGCATTCCTGTCGCCAAGTTTCTTTGTTTTCTCCTGTTAGTCACCATCACCCTCTGTCTTGTGCAAAATAGGTTTTCTGAATGTTCTGTTACTTAACACAATGTGGATTGCTGTCAGATTAAGGGATTTTTTTTTGGTCTACAAATTCGTCAGTCATTCTGCAGTAACATGATGCACATAACGCATTTCTATGCTGCCCTCTGCTTTCTTTAGTAATTGCAAAACACACACACACGTCCTGTGCCGCTCCCTCCATGCACTTGCAGGCAATTCCCAGCATTTAGAATGATAGCCTGGAGCTGTTGTGTAAATACAGCAGCTAGTACTGAACTGAGGAGGAAAAGGGAGAGGTTCAGGAGCTCATGGAGGATGTTAAAAGGAGACATAAAAACGTAGTAGTGGAAAATAATTTAATGAAAAATGGATTACAGGTCATTAAGTATGTATGGATTATTTTTTAAGACTAAGGAAATGTATTGGTGCCAGTTTTAAAGAGGAAGTAAACCCTAATGAGTTTTGTTTCCCTGCAACGGTAGAGCATAATGGGCTACTATGCATCACATACTTACCTGAAACCGAAGCCTGCGATTTTACGGCTGTCACCTCTCCCATGATGTGTCCATCTTACTTCCGGGTATCGCGTCTCCGGCGCTGTTATTGGCCAAAGCCGCCACTCCCACGCATGCGCACGGGAGCTGGCAGTCATGACACGATCTCCTTTAGAAATGGCACGCTTGACGTTTTTCTAAAGTGCACCTGCACCGTAGACATCGGCGCCTGTCTAGTTTGTAAATATCTCCTAGGACGTGCAGGTCTGGGAAATATTTAGAGATAATCTAGGCTTACCTGTAGGTTTTAGTGGTTGTAACGGGTTTACAACCACTTTAATGCCCAGAATATGGGTGTACCATGTTACTAAAAAGGTGATTATCCATTAAACTGTTGTTAGCGTATCATACATCTGTTGTAAACTCTCATTCCTCCTAAACAACTGTTTGTATCTGGCCAGGCATGTGTGCTTTGTCCTTTTTCCCTGTCAAATATTCCCATTTCATCCATGTTATGGCTGGTATGTCCCTCATGCTGCCTGGATTTGCCACACCTTTAGTTGAAATGTAATTGAGCTTTAATTATGTGCAAAGCAAACATTCTCTCCTTGAATGTGTTTTTTTCATGAAGAAACTGAAACCATTAGAGGGACTTCTGGAAGAACATGTGTTTCTTATTAAACGGAGAACATTCCAAAATACAAACTCCTTCAAATCATCCATTTCGACTTGTACGCTCTGTGTGTTATCAGCATTTTATTTTTGTATGCTCTCTTGATATAGTTTTTACATAACATTTTGAATATTGTTTCATTATCCTAAACTATAAACCAGAGGGCCAGGTTACTGCAACCAAAATGTTCAGGACCCATTCGGATCTTTATGGTGTGTTACAGGCAGTCCTTTAAAAAGAATAGAAATCAATACTAAATTTATTTAACCGCACACCTTCTGTTTTTTAAAGTGCAGACGTACAAAGTGATTTCAACTACCGGTATATACCAACATGATAATGTGTGTAAATGTCCAAAATGAGTTCAATAGTGCAAATAGTGAGTGTTCAAACAATGTATCGGCGTCATAGTAAAAAGTATACCGCTCTGAAAAACTATTAACCACTTGCTTACTGGGCACATAAACCCCCCTCCTGCCCAGGTGAAATTTCAGCTTCCGGCACTGCGTCGCTTTAACTGACAATTGCGCGGTCGTGCGACGTGGCTCCCAAACAAAATTTACGTCCTTTTTTCCCCACAAGTAGAGCTTTCTTTTGGTGGTATTTGATCGCCTGTGCGGTTTTTATTTTTTGCGCTATAAACAAAAATACAATATTTTTTACTTGTTACTATAATAAATATCCCAATTAAAAAAAAAAACACATTTTTTTTTTCTCAGTTTAGGGCGATACGTATTCTTCTACATATTTTTGGTAAAAAAAAAAAACGCAATAAGCGACTGGTTTGCGCAAAAGTTATAGCGCTTACAAAATAGGGGAGAGAATTATTATTATATATATATTTTTTTTTTACTAGAAATGGCGATTTGCGATTTTTATTGGTACTGCGACGTTATGTCGGACACTTTTGACAATTTTTTGGCGCCATTCACATTTATACTGCGATCAGTGCTATAAATATGCACTAATTACAGTATAAATGTGACTGGCATTGAAGGGGTTAACACTAGGGGGTGAGGAAGGGGTTAAATGTGTATCCTAGGTGTGTTCTAACTGTGGGGGGAGGGGGGGGGGTGACTGGGGGGTGACCGATCTGTGTCCCTATGTAGGAAGGAACACAGATCGGGCTCCTCCTCTCCAGAGACAGGACGCTGTCTCTGTGTAAAACGGCAATGAGAGATGATCTATGAGATCATCTCTCATTCGCCCACAGATCGCATCGCAAACGGCCACTCTGATTGGCCGTTCGCCGCGATCTGTGATTGGCCGTGTCCAAGGGACACGGACAACACAGGGCTTCCCCGCAGCGCGCTCTACAGCGCGCGCTGGGAACACCCGAAGGAGATGCCGTCAAATGACGGCATGTTGGATATTCAGACCCGCGCTGTTGCCGTCATTCGACGGTAGCACGGGTCTGAAGTGGTTAATCCCCGTTGCTTCCATTCCCAATGAACCAAGGGGGTGCTGGCTGTGCACAATTTGCATGGGATGAAAGAAAAATCCTGGACCGCTGCACTCCTCAAAAAACAATGTTTTTTCCCTTGTCCAATTCTTCCTTTTTGACTGCATGAACTTTGGTTGTTTTTCCAATTTGAATTTTTGTTTTTTATGTTCTGAATAAAGAAATCGTTTTTTGAGGAGTGCGATTTTTCTTTCATCCAATGTTTCGGAGTCCTCAGACAATGTATCAACCTCTTCAGATAGTGTACACAATCTTTAAATCCCCTGCTGGACAGTAGGTTTATATGACTGAAATTTCTTCCATCACCTATCACACATCTACTTCCAGACGTCCATAACCCCTATTGCATGTAGTCATAAAGCACATATGGGTATATCCAGCAGGAGTTGTACACGATCCCAACGTTTAACCGACCTCCAGGACACTTGCACTAAAAAGGAATCCAGATAATTTGAGCATGTTCCCAGGCAAAAACGATTTGAGGTGAGTTGTCCAATGGTTAATGGGAAAAATCAAAAAGAAATGTAAAGTATGTCACGATTTTATTCCAAAAAACTGATAAAAACAAGGTAAAACAGCAAATGCTTGCAGCTTAAAAATCCATGTCCATGGACACGCCGTGGTGCGTTCCAGCTGCGCTTCAAAAAAAAACAAAAAACGGCGGAAATGTCTTATCGCAATCGAGCATCAGGTTACTTGATTGTGATACGTCATTTCCGTTTTTTTTGCAATTGCCGTTTTACCTTGTTTTTATCTGTTCTTTGGAATACAATCTTGACATACTTCACTATGGAAACCCTTTTTTTGAACCTGCACAAAGTCTGACACGATCCTTCTCTTAAATCAGAACTATGCTGCATCTGAGCACCACAAACCAAAAGCGCTATTTAATTCATTTTTAATATTCAATGCGAACTCTCCCACCCATGTCTCCATGCTTTATTTTGCTGCAAAATCACTTAGAACCTGTTGAATAAGGGCAGATAATTCATGCAGCATTTACTTCCTGGAATCCATCTGCCCTTGGCTCATGCATGTAGGCAGGAGATTGCGTTTTAGCTAAAAAAAGAAAACCCTTCCTCCCTGGGATATGACATTTGCCTAGGCACAGAAACTAGGAAGTAACTTTAAAAATAGAAAACAATGTTTCAACAAGTAAATTATCTACTTTCCTATTAGGGTTGTCCCGATACCACTTTTTTAGGACCGAGTACAAGTACCGATACTTTTTTTCAAGTAGTCGCCGATACAGAATACCGATACTTTTTTTAAATGTCCCCCACAAATGCAGCCATGTTCCCCACAAATGCAGCCATGTCACCCCTACCTAGCCACCGCCGCCCGGGGAACATCACAGCATTCATTTGAATAGCTGTAGTGTTCCCGCCCGTATAGACACCCCCCCTTGCTCGGGATTGGACAGATCACGATCACCCATCCAATCCCGAGCAAGGGGGAGAGTGTATACGGGTGGGAACACTACAGCTATTCAAATGAATGCTGTGATGTTCCCACACAATGTTTAACCCATGCGGCAGCGGGTTTCGATGCAGCGTTCGGCGGCAGCGGTGGGGGGGTAGGAAAAAGTATTCTATTCTGGTATCGGGGGTATTTGCGGGAGTACAAGTACTCCCGCAAATACTCGGTATCGGTCCCGATACTGGTATTGGTATCGGGACAACCATATTTCCTATATATTTTTACTAATGCTAGCAGCATAAGGATTCAAAATAGTCGATGGTTGTTGTTTTAGAGCGTACCTCTTTAAATTTATTTTCCCTGGGTATGCTCTGTAGTTTTCTGCATTGAGGGGTGAGCTGTCTGTAGACTACCAGAAATAAGTTAGCCGCAGAACCAAAGGAGGAAGTTGACGTCCTGGAAAATATCCAAGATTTCCTGAGCATGTAGCTGTCTTTGGAATGAGGCAGTAAACAAGCTTTAAAGCAAGCCCTCACTGACCTCTTTCCTTTGTTTTTACATGTGATTTTAATATTTAAATAAAGGTGGCGGTGTTACAATGGCAATTGTCAGTTTAATTATGTGGAGCGAAAAGCTGGATGAGTGAGATGAACTATAGGAGAAGGAGTTAATTGCAGTGTTGGGAACTATGAATTAGACAGAAGTGCAGTAAAAAATCACACTTTTTAATGGTAGAATGGCGCAAACAAGGCAAATGTAGTCAAGATAGCCAGGGTTCGGTAACCGGAGCGGGTAGTCAAAACAAGGCAGTACGACAGGAATCCAGAGATTGGTATAGTAGAGGCAGTAAACTGGATCAGGAACAGTAGGCAAGTCAAACAGGCAAAAGTCATTAACAGGAGAACACAGCAGATTGTATCCAGATATGTCGACCAGGTGAGGGCACAGGAGGTCTGCTTCAGGCAGTTTAACCACTTCAATCCTGGAAGGATTTACCCCCTTAATGACCAGGCCATTTTTTTTGAAACATGGCACTTTCAACAAATAGAGCTTTATTTTGGTGGTATTTGATCACCTCTACGGTTTTTATTTTTTTGCGCTATAAACAAAAAAAGCTACAATCTTCTTCTTTTTTTTTTTTCTATAATGTCCCCCCAAAAAAGTCTTCATTTTGGTTTTTGATTAAAAAAAAAAAGTAATAAGCGTATATTGATCGTCTTGCCAAAAGTTATAGCGTCTACAAAATAGGCGATATACTTATGGCATTTTTAGTTATATTTTATTTTTTACTGGCGGTGATCAGCAAGTTTTTTTTCTTCTGGGGTGCCAAGGTTCGCCATCACTGTCCTAAACCATGTATATTTAAGAGAGATTTGTTTACATACAGGTAAGTCTTAACTTTTTACAAACCCTATAAGTAACAGGTGTGCGTGGGGGTTTTAAATTTTTTTGTTCAGAAAAAATGAACAGAATCCACCTTTCACTCTGCTGTGTCAGAATACACTGATCCCCATTGAGAACGTCATTCTATGACGAAACGTGTCTGGGTACACGGCGTGCAGTGACTTCACCGCGTTCGACGCTACGAGGAAGGGCTCCTCTTGTTGCCGGCCGGCATCTGTTTTTATACGATCGAATTTCAGCTTTGTTTGTAAGTAGGCTTTTATTTGTTATTAAATTTCCCCTGATGGTATTACACTATGTATGGTCCTTCATTTCTTGGTTTGCGGTGGCAGTAACCTGTACCAATGCTGAGGACCGTTTATGAGGCGAGGCTACTTCTGGACCTAATCTGCTGTCATCTGCCTGTGTTCCTTGAACGGCTGTGGAGCTGATATATGCTGATACCTTACTACCTGTTGGTAAGCCTCTGTCCATGTGGTGGTGGTTCACCAAATCTTGCAAGCACTTGGGTGTTATTTGTCTTCAGGCATCAATTTACTGGACTTATATTTTTTATTTATTCACAAGGACTTTGTTGTTTTGTGTTTGCACTCATCGGCGCAGTTTTTTTCTTTTTCTTTGTCATTGTGGTATACACGCTTACTGCTGCCGTTTTTGAAATAATTTTTCATATTTACACTGGTTTAGCGCAATTTTTTTCTCTTATTTAGAATACACTGATCAACAGCTGCCGCTACTAATCGACAAACGTATATCATATTTCCATTCCCAAGCAAATGTCATACATCCCAGGAGTCTTCAGGAGTGGAGTAGGGGTCTTCTCAAGTATACGAGTAAAGGGCAGATGGATTCCAGGAAGTAAATATTACATGAATCATCTGCCCTTAAGATGACCACGGGCAAAATTGCTAGTGTGTTTTTTTTTTTTTCTCTAAAGTAATTGCTCAAAATAAAGCGCTGAGACATGGATTGATGGATGGGTTAGTTTGCTTTGAATATTTAAAAAGGAATGAAACCATGTTTTTTGTTTGGTGCTTCCATGCTTTTAATGTAATGGTCAAGTTTATTAAAGTCTGCTAGTGCAGCTGACACTACTTTTTTTTGGCCTTTTGTGTAGGCATTTTTTCATCCGCCCAAAAAAAAAACTGGATCGGATGTAAACTGACAAATGGTCAGTTTCCATCCAAATTTGCATTGGTAGTGGATGTAAAAACTGATATACTTCATCTGTTTTGATGTGACTGAACTGATCAAATAAATGGACCGCATTTGTGAAAGGATCCTTAAAGCGGATGTACCCCCTCCATACACCCAGTGAAGTGAACAGCCACAGATATGATACCCAGGGATGAAACACATCTCCCTACATATGTTTTACATGTATATCTGCTGTCTTCATATTTATATACTGTTTAGAAAGTTCAGATCGTGATGGGAAATTTTCTTTTCCTGTTTAACAGAGTGTGATGTCTGGACAGCCAAGATGGCTGAAATTGCTGATTGGAGGAAAGGCGCGCACACACCCCCTCTCATCATAGGCAGAGACTATCGGAAGTGTTTTGTAACAGGGCCAGCTCCCTGTTAAATCAATTTTAGCAGCCTCCCCTGACAGAAATTTCAGGCTGCTTTTATCTGATGTGTGCGAGAATTTGTCAGGAGTTATCAGGCTGATAACGGAGGAACGGTTCAGGAGAGAGCTATGGGACTTGGTGCTTTGAAGCGAGATAACAAAATACTGCAGATATGTGCCGAGCTCATATTTCATGAATCGGGTTTACATCCACTTTAAATGTCAGGTTTATAACTGAATAACATTTAAACAATTGTACATTCTCCAAGAAATGGCTTTACATCAAAAACCACCCATCTCACCACCCCAAGTCCCTCCACATCAAAGGCTCCTTCACATTAAACCCTCCCATGTCTGAGCTTCCCTTTTCATTTGGGTTCTCTTTTCATATTGGGACTTCTGCACGTCACATTCAGCCCCCTAGATCAATGTCTTCAGTCCTCCTGTCCCATCTTACAAACTGGGAGCATGGCGAGAGGCAGATCAGCTCTTTTTGTGGCTGTGAATGCTGCAGCATTTCCCTGGTATGATCATGCCAGCTGCCAGACACCGGCACCATAGCGACGAATGTTGCCATGTGTGCTGGCCACTCTGTATCACTGTTTGTCATGGTGCTGGCAGCCAGCATGCATGTGCCATGGAAACTCATGACACAAATAGGACAAAATGCTGCGGGCCAGGTAAAATCTTGTAGTGGGCTGGATGTGGTCTGCTGACCTTAGTTTGGAGACCCCCCTACTCTAAAGTATTCTCTTTTCCTCGTCCCCTTTGTCAGCTACACGGAAATGTAGGGAGCCCGGAAAGACCATGGCAAGGAAATTGATGAACATTCCCAGAACAGGAGAGGACAATGACGTGCACAGAGGGAGGAGGCTGTGCTAAAGAAACGAGTTGTCACATTTTGTTCAATAGTACAAGTGGATACAAAAGATAAATAAAGGAAAGAGAAAAAATGCAAGTAAACATAGTTTTGTGTGCATTTTTTACCTGCAGTATTTTTAAGGCTGGTGATAGTTTCTTTGAGGAAAGTCCTCTGGGTGCTGCAAGGAGACTCCATGGATTTGCAAGCTTGAAAATGCCATGAAAACATTTGCAATAGAGGTTTTCGAAGCTGCTTGGTCAATGTTGCCTCCAGGAGAAGTTATCTACATTTTACTTGGAGCAATTGGTATGCGAATATTACCAGACACATCTGAAAATGGCTGCTACTAGTGTATGCTATTTCATTTCCTTGGGCTGCTTAGCTGTCTCTTGCTTCCTTTCCCTCCTTGTGCTAAACCTGATGACTCATTGGTGATCTTTTTACATTGATAAACATTGAGTATTTCATGTGGGTGCTCAAAGCAGTACATGTGAAATCCTTTTTTACTGTGTTGAATTTGGTTAGGAGACGAGGATTACCATTTTTAAAACCAAAAGTATGATATGCAGAATAACTAGCTAATTGTGTATTCCATGTCCTAGACATATGTTTTGGCTCTATTTCTAAACACTGCTCTAGAAAAATGGCTTTTTGTATCCGTTCCAGAACAGAAATGGGTACATATCAACAAGGCATGCACTTAGGCCTCTTCCACACAGACGGACTGCCTGCATACTTGGATGTACCTGTTTTACTCATCAACCATGTGAGTTGCTAAATGTTGTGCCTTCATTAAATGTAACCAGATTGCTACACTTAGAGGCGCCTCTCTTTTTTTTTATATACTCTGGAGCTCCTGCTGGATTTTGCTTCTAATTCCCTTGTGGAGGCTTCCATTGGTGGATGAACATTTTATGGCTACACAACATTGCCATAATCTCTTTATATGGGCTATAAACTGAAGGACATATGAACAAATGTCTGGAACAAATCATTTAAGTTTCCATATTATTTCTTATGGGGAAATTTGCTTTGATATACGAGTGCTTTGGATTACAAGCATGTTTCTGGAACAAATTATGCTTGCAATCCAAGGTTTTACTGTAATTACTTTTGTCTCTGGTCACAAGATGTAAACCCATATTGTGACATGAGATTTTCTTTGTTTCTACAGCTGCTAGAGAAGCTTCTGGCATTCCCTGCCAGCTGCTACTCAAAATCTGCCTCTAGTATGCTTGATATGACTAGGCTGAAATAAGGTAAATAGTTGGAAGTCTTTAAATGCCCCTAATTCTTATTTACATAGTTGTTTGGTTCTGCTGCGTACACTGATATAGTATGGAGCAAAAAGACTGATAACTCTTTGAAACAGGACTTTGTCCTTTCCAGTACTTCAAGTAAATGTGGCATTTGAGGAGTTTTAATATATTGATTATAACATGAAAATATCCAATTTGGCATCTGTGCTGTATGGAAAAAAGTGTGTGCCTGTCTCCCAACATGTTATCACTTTATCCTGGTACATATACTGTAGTTAATGGCTGAGTAAAGAACTTCAGTTTTATTGACCAGTATCTTTCTATAATTGGCACTTTTTCTATCGGCTTTATTCTGTTTTAGCAGCATTGTGTGTCCACTGTCTCTTTTTAAAAGGGTTTGATTTACTAAAGCTGGAAAGTGCAAAATGTGGCGCAGCTCTGCATAGAAACCAACAGGCTTCCAGGTATTTTTGTAAAAGCTTAAAGGGGTTGTAAATGTTCATTTTTTTTTTTTTTTTTTTCTAAATGGGTTCCTTTTTAAGCTAGTGCATTGTTGGTTCACTTACCCTTTTCCTTTCCTTTTTTTTTTAACCGTTAACATTGTTTATTATGTGAAACAAAAAAAAGTACAAACATGAGAATAGAAAAACATTCATGCCTTTTCCAGTAGATCCAAACACAAGGAGAGGGTTGAACAAAGTACTTCAAACAAGAACACATGTACAGTCATGTGAAAGAATATGCCAAAGCCGTTTAGTTTCTTTAGCCCAGGACCAGACTGGACTTCCCTCCTGGAGGATTTCACCTTCTGGCTACTGCTACAGGGGCAACAGGTTGTACGATTTCTCCATCAGCTTCAGATTCATCATTTCCAGACTCTGTTTCTGGTACTTCTGCTTCACCCATGTGGTCAGCAGCTTCTCCCCATTCTTCCTGATTACATGTTTCCTGTGCATCTTCTGGGTTTCCACAAGCTGAACCATGTTGGCTATCTTTTTCTGAAGTGTGGGATACAGGAGTCGGTTCATCTAGTAGGCCATATATGTTGGAAGCCATCTTATGTTTTCTAAGAGGCTGTTTCTTTTGTGCATCACCAAAAGCAATGCTGGACCCACCACCTGGAGGTCTCGGCATTCTAGAACTTCCTTGGGTCTCGGGGTCTAGTCCTTGGAACATAGCTGTGGTAGACATGGCTTCTTGTTTTATTTTGGCTGCGACTCTACCTTTTCAGTTCTAAATGTGTGTTTTTTTTTTTTGTTTTTTATGTCTGAATTTCTCACTTCCTGTTCCTCGGTAAGCTGTTCTGGCTGACTAACCCCCAGCTAGAACAGCTCGGATGTGAGAAATTCAAACAGGGGGGGGGGGGGGAACCTTTTAGAAGCGAAATCGAAGCAAAAGGTAAGTGAACCAACAATGCACTAGCTTAACCACTTAAGGACCTGGCTGGACACAAGCACGTACCTGTACGTCCTCTTTAAGAGCCCAGCCGTCGGTGCGCTCGCGGCCCAGTCCGAAGCTCTGTGACCGCGCCCAGGGACCTGATCGCCGCCGGTGTCCCGTGATCGGTCACAGGAGCTGAAGAATGGGGAGAGGTGTGTGTGTGTGTCTGTTCTTCATTGTGGCAATGTCAGTGATCGGTGCATTTTTATAGCACTTTTCTCTGTGAAAATTACAATGGTCCCAAAAATTTGTCAAAATTGTCCAATGTGTCTGTCATAACGTCGCAGTCACGAAAAAAAATCGCTGATCGCCGCCATTAGTAGTAAAAAAAATAATAATGCCACAAAACTATCCCCTATTTTTTTAAACCCTTTAAATTTTGTACAAACCAATGGATAAATGATTTCTTTTTATTTTTTTACCAAAAATAAGTAGATGAATATGTATCGGCATAAACTGAGGAAACCATTTTTTTTTTTTTATATATCTTTTTGGGGATATTTATTATAGCAAAAAGTGAAAAAATTGTAGCTCTATTTTTGTTCATAGCACAAAAAATAAAAACCGCAGAGGTGATCAAATACCACCAAAAGAAAGCTCTATTTTTGAGAAAAAAAGGACGCCAATTGTGTTTGGGAGCCACGTCCGCGCAATTGTCAGTTAAAGCGACGCAGTCCCGAATTGCAAGGTCCTTAACCTGCATAATGGCCCAGGTCTTAAGTGGTTAAAGGAACCTCTAATAGAACAAGCCAATGTTAGAAGCTGAGTGGCTACTATGTACAGCTGCACCACGTTTTTGCATTTTTTTTTTTTTACTTTTAGTAAATCAACCTCATTGTGTACATATCTTTTGGATCATGATTCCAAGATATTGCAAGCAAATTCCTGGGGGTCATGGTATTGGGCAAGACTTTATGCAGTAGAGTAGCAGAGATGTAAATGACTAATGGTAAAACGCGATGAGTTCCCACCACGTCATAGTTGTCTGCATTGAATGACATGAGCTTGCCCCAGCTTCACAGGGCTAAAACGCTGAGCTTGGGGAAATTTACCTTGATTGAAGCACACAGCATGAGCACATGGGAAAACCAATTTCTGCATTCAGTTTAAAGCCGGTTCACACCAGGAATCGTACAGGAAAGTGCTTGCATCTATGTGCAATTCATTAGCAATTTGAGTGCACGGTACCTAAAGTAGTGCATGTTGTATCAGATGCAGGCAAGCGCACTGCTTTTCTCTGCATTTTAGGGTGTCAGCTTTAGACCGACACCACCTGTTGCAGCTCAGTGCATTTTGAACACTGTGTGGGAAACGCAGGTTTCCTGCACTGTGTTCCAGCGTGAACTGGCACTTAGCCCAGGTTCACACTGATGTGGTGTTGGGAAAATGGTGATCCATGTGCATTTCTTGCACCACATTTAGATCGCATTACCCTTGTGATCCTCTGTGGGTGTCGGTGCAATCTCAACCCCCCCCCCCCCATCCTATAAACGTAGGTTGCAAAGGCAGTGCCAATACAAAAGTACCATTCTTTTTGTTTGCAATGTTTCCAAACTTGCTGCATGTTCATAATGTGAACCGAGGCTTAAAGTGGTTGTAAACCTCAGACGTTAAAAATGAACAAAGCGTGCACTGCCACCCATATAAGTGAGCAATAGTATGCTTGTAAACCTCAATGGATTCTGTATCTCCCCCCCCCAAATGGACATGGTGCATGCATTGGGAAAATGCCAGGAATTGTATGCCAGAAGACTGAGCACATGCATGTCCATGTGCATGAGGCTTTAAGAGTGAAGATTTTAAAACTTTGTCGCACTACCAAGACCAAATCTAGACAGGTATTTGCACCCACTTCTGGCCACAGTCGCGGGCAGGACGTCACCCCCCCCCCCCCCCTGTGTGCTGGGAACACTCGCTGGGAACATATAGCTCCCAGTACACAGCGGGAGCCAATCGGCAGGCGCAGTGTGACTCGGGCATGGGCAGTGAAGCCAGGGCGCTTCACATCCTGGCTCCCTCACTGTGGATGGCGGTAGGGGGGGGGGGGGGGATGGAGCAGCAGAGCGACTGGCTTTTCCCGTTGTGTGCTGGGAACTCTCAATGGCGGGCGCGACTCGCGCATGCGCCGTAGGGAACCGGGCAGTGAAGCCGGAGCGCTTCACTTCCTGGTTCCCTCGCCGTGGATGGAGGGGGGAGCAGCAGGGTGACGAGCGATCGCTCATCCTCTGCTGCGGACGCCGCTGGACTCCAGGACAGGTAAGTGTCCTAATATTAAAAGTCAGCAGCTGCAGTATTTGTAGCTGCTGGCTTTTAATATTTTTTTTTCAACGGACATCCGTTTTAAAATGTCTCGCTACTGCCTATATATACTGTGAAGTGTTAAAATGATTTTATTCTGCTATTCTGAAATATAGGCCCTCGTGTGTGTGTGTGTGTGTGTTTTTTTTAATCAAAATTTTGATTATTAAATATGTGCATACAACTTGGGGTCCTGGTGTGGTTTTAGGGTTTTAATCTTGAAAAAAAGCTGGGCACAATCGTTATACACTTGTCTTCTTTGAACAATAGCCCATTTACACAAATGAGTTGGATAAAGGAGTTCACCACCCCTGAGACATTGCATTCCAACTGTGGGACGCCATGTCAGAATATACCGATCAGCTGCTGCCGTTGATCAATAAGTTATCCAACTTGTTCATTCAACAGAAGTCAGCCTATTAATCAGCTTCTGATGAACAGGCCGGGCCACTCACAGATCAGAATTCGGCCGGTCTCTGCTAAAACACCTTAAAGCGGATGGTTCACCAAAAATAAATATTAAAAGCCAGCAGCAACAAATACTGCAGCTGCTGACTTTTAATATTAGGACACTTACCTGTCCTGGAGTCCAGCGGCGTCCGCAGCAGAGGATGAGCGATCGCTCGTCACCCTGCTGCTCCCCCCTCCATCCACGGCGAGGGAACCAGGAAGTGAAGCGCTCCGGCTTCACTGCCCGGTTCCCTACGGCGCATGCGCGAGTCGCGCCCGCCATTGAGAGTTCCCAGCACACAACGGGAAAAGCCAGTCTTTTGCCCGAGACTGCGGGCCGGAAGTGGGTGCGGATACCTGTCTTTAGACAGGTATCTGCACCCCCCTCCCCCCTGAAAGATGTCAAATGTGACACCGGAGGGGGGGAGGGTTCCGATCAGCGGATCTTCACTTTAGGGTGGAGATCCGCTTTAATTCTAAGGGATTACTTTTAACCGTTTTAAATTTGCTTGCTTTTCCTCATGCATTATGCAAAATGAGAAACATTTAGAATATAGATTTTCCATGACGTAGATGCATTTAAAATGCACAAGACTGTATAACACTAAGTTTTTATGCATCATTTACCTGTCAATTGTGCCCCCCCTCTAATGCAATGCTTTCCATATACACACACGTGAGCTAGCCACATGACAATTCTCGAAATTTCTGCTGGAAATTAATCAGCATGCAGTGAAATAGGCAAGTCTGAATGGGCCCTAAAGCAAAGCTCAGAAAGCATCCAAAAACCTGTCAATCTTTTTCCAACTACAGTAAACTAAACAATGGTTACTCTGTGTGGGCCAGTCAAGTTCCTCCACCCTAAACTTACACATCCATGTCTTTATGGACCTTGCTTTGTGCACTGGTCCAAATCATTTGGTGGTGGGAGATTATGGTGTGGGGTGGTTTTTCAGGGGTTGGGCTTGGCCCCTTGGTTCCAGTGAAGGGAACTCTAGTCTTCAGCATACCAAGACCCCTTTGCACAATTAATTTAATGCTCCCAACTTTGTGGGAACAGTTTGGGGGCGGCCCCTTCCTGTTCCAACACGACTGCGCACCAGTGCTCAAACAAGGTTCATGAACACTTTTTTTTTTTATTATTATTATTTAAATATAACAAATACATAAACACATCCCTGGAAACATGAATGCTTCCCCATGTTGTATCCCTTTTTAAAATCAGAAGTATAGAAAAATATCTGTTCTGCCTGAAATTCAGTGTGCTTGTTTAATCTGTTCAACGCTGTAATGAGCACATATCAATTCTGCAAATGGCTCTAAACTAAAATTCTATTCAGTAGTGTCCAGCCACTATGTACTTCAGGCTGTAGTAGGCTCAACGCTTCATCTGTGTCTCCCAGGTGCACAAAAATGCCACGATTTGACGCAGATGGGCCAAACCATGCTTGTGTACTTGTTACTTTCCATTAAAGGGGTTGTAAAGGAAAAAAAAAATGTTTCATTATAAGCATCCTTTACCTGCAGACTTTCCTCTTTCCACTTCCTCGTTGTTTTTGTTTAGAAGTTGCTCTATTTCTTCTCTGTTCTGTTCACTTCCTGCTTGTCTGATTTTACTGACCACCGTGAAGGGAGACTTTACTGCGGTGGTCAGTGACGTGCTCACCCCCTCCTAGGAACTACATCTGTGCGGCAGGATGCTCTCTGCGTGTTAGAGATTTCAAGGAAGTGTCAATTACTGTGCGTGCCGCAATGCATACTGGAAAATGTAGTTCTTACATGAACTAACGATGCAAACCAGGAAGTGAATGAGAGAACAGAAACTAGAACGCCGGAGGTGATATAGATGAAGGAATTTAATAGGTATTTTACTTGTTTTTTTAACAAAATCATTACACTATTCTGTCTGTCTACCTTGCAGACATTGATTTTAGGCAATTTTTTTTTCCTTTACAACTCCTTTAACCACTTAAGGACCGGATAAATATGCTGCTAAATGACCCAAGGGGTTTTTACAATTCGGCACTGCGTCGCTTTAACAGACAATTGCGCGGTCGTGCGATGTAGCTCCCAAACAAAATTTGCAACCTTTTCCTCCCACAAATAGAGCTTTCTTTTGCTGGTATTTGATCGCCTCTGCGATTTTTTTTTTATTTTTTCCGCTATATACAAAAATAGAGCGACATTTTTGAAAAAAAATCAATATTTTTTACTTTTTGTTATAAGAAAAATCAAACTACATTTTAGTCAAACATTAAGGCCAAAATGTATTTAGCCACATGTCTTTAGTAAAAAAAAAAATCGCAATAAAAAAAAAATAGCTACCTAGCAGGAACAGCGACACTAATACAGCGATCAGAAAAATGATCGCTTAGTGACAATGGCAATAGGGAGTGAAAGGGTTAACTAGGGCGGTGATCAAGGGGTTAAACCTTTATTGGGGGGGGGGGGTACAGGGCTACCCTGAACCTAACACTAACTGCCTGTCACACTGACACTAAATGAAGTGATCTGTACATGTATGATCACTACATTCAGTGACAGGGGGGTGGGGGGGTGATCGCAAGGGGTTAATGTGCCTGTGTGTAGTGTGTGTCGGTGTAGTGTTGGTGCGACTTACTGTGTGAGTCTTCTCTCCTCAGCGGCGGTTACATCACTTCCCCCTTCCTGTGTTTACACAGGAGGAGGAAGTGACACGCAGGGGGAGCGCGCAGATTGGCTGGGAGCGATCCAGAGGGGGCGGACAAAAAAGAACCGCCGCCCCCTCATCCCGGATTGCTACTGAAGCCACGGGGACCGCTGCAGGTACCGGGGGGTCCCGATCGGACCCCCGACTCACGTCTAGGCAGGGATGTACAGGTATGCCAATGTGCATGTACGTGCCATTCTGCCGACGTAGGTATGCCAATGTGCATGTACGTGCCATTCTGCCGACGTAAATGTACATGCGGCGGTCCGCAAGTGGTTTAAGCTGCACCATTCCATTTTGGTGTGGCTGTTCCCAACACCGTGTAGGATAATTGGCTGCAGGAGATCATTTCAAATAGGGTTGTTCCGAAACCACTTTTTTAGGACCGAGTACAAGTACCGATACTTTTTTTCATGTACTCGCCGATACCGAATACCGATACTTTTTTTAAATGTCATGTGACAGTTTTCAAACCACAATACAGACTAAGGATATTTTCTTTAGAATTATGAAGAACTCTAACTCAAGACATTAGAATAAAAATGAATAAAACAATTTTATTTGCTTGTCATGCAGTAGTAAAAAACTCAAAGAATTTTCACAGAACATGTTGATAAATACAAAAAAAGTATTCTATTTAGGCATCGGGAGCATTTGCGTGAGTACAAGTACTCCCGCAAATACTCGGTATCGATACCGATACTAGTATCGGTATCTGGACAACCCTAATTTCAAAGGTGGATTAGGATACCGGAGTTTTTTTTTTTTACTTTTAGGATTCATGGTGTTAAAAATCGCAATTAATGCTTAGAATTTTTTTTTAGGGTGAACCTCCACTTTAAAGATTTCTAACAATACATTGAGAAGACTGATTACACTGCGGGGATGCTGTTTTTTTTTCGTACATACCTCGTTATCGCCGTTTCATCCCTCGGCTTCCGGGTATGATTCTTGCGGCTCTGGGCATTCCTAGTTGATTGACGTTCCTCCGACCGGCACATACTGCGCGTCACGACTTTCCGACAGAAGCCGAGCGTTGCTGCGCAGGCGCCGTATAGATACTGAAAAGAATTCCAGCATTAGCGGCGCTCTTAAATTCCAACAGGGAAAAAGTCAGTCAATGAACATCCAAATTATCATGTAGTTCAATCTCTTATGTGAAGTTACATCTAATCAGTATGTTTCCACATGATCTGTATCCCAGCCGTCACCACACCTCATGCCTTAACACTCATATGGTCATACACTCCCCAAATAAAAGGTGGATATAAGCTCGTAGACTCATCCCTTCATGGAGCAGCAGGTACAGGTTATCCCATCTGTGTCACTCTTGCTATGGAAAAGGAATCTGAATACTGTCTGCAGTCTGGCAAGCATTTGACTTGAAATTCTGTTTGTCATATACATAGTTACATTGGTCCATTGCTGTGAACCAACCACACAAGTAGGAAAATACACTTCTGCATGCGTTCCTTGCACTAATGGTATACAGAAAGTCTCCAGGTTGCCATATTGCATTGAATTTGCAATAACAAGCGAACAGAATTGACAGACTCAGTATTCACTTCCATACATTTGAACTGTACTTGAGCTTGCTTGGGCACAATGAAAAACCTCAACACATCTGTACAATTGTTGTTGCTATCTGACACCCCAAATGTTTTTATTTTTTTTATTTTATTTTTTAAGTTCAATACTTTTTATTGAAATCTTTCATTTAAAACAAAAGTTAACAGAATTGGCAAAGCCTCAATATTCACTTCCATACATTTGAACTGTACAGAGATATATAGCCTGTTATCCTTTTAAGCTGTATCCAAAAAGCCCAAAAAAAAAGTTTAGCAATCCTGCTGAGTTTCTGTTGCTTTCGGTGTCCCTGCTAGGGAGATTCTCCGTCTATGTATCCAAGTGACCATTGTTGCCAGGATTGAAAATCCAAAAATTTGAGTGGTCACAGTGGAACAGGAATAATGGGGAAATCTTACAGCAGAAGAAAAACATATATTCTGATGACAACAGTTTTTAAATCCAAGCTACTCAAGCCAAAACTAAAAATTAGTTTTGGCTTTTGAGATAAGAGCTCATTTACACTTTAGCACTTTTATGCCACAATCTACTAAGCACTACTTTAAGGCTTCATTTATGACGGGCTGCTGTTGCACTATAATGCAGCCTAAAATTGATATGTACCGCCTATCTCACCCCGTATTTTTCCCCGCAAAAAGTGCGCTTGCAAGATTGCTGCACAAATACGGTGTGCCAACGTATTGCAATGACCACCATTTTATTCTCTAGGGTGTTGGAGAAGAATACACGCACACGCACACACACACATGTATATATATATTTAATTTCTTCTGAGTGTGTGTGTGTATACTAGATTGTAAGCTCTAACGAGCAGGGCCCTCTGATCCCTCCTGTATTAATTTGTATTGTGACTGTACTGTCTTCCCTGATGTAAAGCACTGCGCAAACTGTTGGCGCTATATAAATCCTGAATAATATATAGTCCAAGTAATTTCCTAGAAAAAAATAATTATTTTAACTTGTAAACAACAAGTTTGAAAAGTAGGCTCGGTCCTTGAGAGCCGATTCATACAGGGGCAGCATGACTTGCTGAGCGACTCGGCAAGGCGATCTGCCCACGACATCAGAGGCGACTTGCAAAATGACTTCTGTATTGAAGTCAATGCAAGTCGCCCTGAAGTTGTCCTAAAGTAGTATAGGAACCTTTTTCTAAGTCGGAGCGACTTGAGTTGCTCCTTTTAAGAACAGTTCCATAGTACAGAGCGGAGCGGGACTTGTCAGGCGACTAAGTGTGTGAATCCGGCTCTAAGTGGTTGGAAACCCATTGTTAGAATCTTCTAAACGGGTATTTAATTTTCTTCTTTTTGGAAGTCTGCCTTGGCTTAACCTAATTTAAAATGTTTTTCGAATGGAGTATTCATATTTTTAACTTGGTCAAAATTTGTTTAAACTTGGGCCCATTTCACACTAATGCAGTGCAGGAGTTTTGCACTTTCACAAAGTGCACCAAAACAGCAGGAGATGATGGAAGTCAATAGTAAAACGCACAAAATCCATAGACCAGCTGTGTGGTTAAACTGTACTGCATCAGTTGAAAGGGGGACTTGTAGGTTTTCTACAGATTCTGCAACCTGCTAAAAATAAAGCATTTCATTAAATTTTGTTTTGACTAGACTCCAATATTATAGAAATGATTTTCACACTTTAGTGCATCTTAACTGTTCTTATGCTTGGCATTCTTACTGTGCCCCCACCTTAGCAACCGAATACAAGCAGTCCTCAACATTGGCTCCCAGAATGTGTTTTGCAGCACTGTCAATGGCGGATGTGGTTGAAAAGTTCTTATGGAGATAAATATTTCAAGGATGTCTTTTCCTAAGACACTTGCCAATAACCTGTCGTACAGAAATTTAATGAAAGGAAACTTTTGGACTCCAAATAAAATGCTGCTGTTTTTTTATTCTTGAAAAAGGCTCTGGTTTGGCATGGCTCTTAAATGTCCCAGTTACATTTTAAATTGCACTATTGTAAGGCAATTCAGTAAGCACACTAGGGCTGTAATGTGCCTTTATATTTCTTAATTGCTACTGCTGTTCCTACTTTATTCACAGGCCTTTGGATGAAGCAATGCTTGGCATAGTTTAGAAAGACTAAGGGGAAGGTCTCCATGGCTACATGTTTAATGAATTTAGTAGTAATATAGTAAACCAGTGATACTATGTGTTATGCAGTCAGCTTTGATGGCAGTTTTTTTGTTTTTGGAATATCTTTGGAGTAGTCATTTAGTCTTGGTCTGAGGAACCGATCCCAATTAAATCAAAATCTTCCTAAAGCTGTTAGCATAGCCAAATGATGGATTTCTTTGTTTTTCATGGGAAAACATAATAGTTTGCGTTTTTTTACCACCGTGTACAACAGAACAGTGATGCATCTGAACAGGTTGTGCTAATGAATGTTGAGGAATTTTGAATGTGTTGCCCAGCAGGGAATGTGTTTGGGACACCAAAGCAGCCCATAAACAGCAAATGTATTTCCTGCAACCTTGTGTTGACAGATGAATCCCTCCTGACTTGGGGAACACGGTGATTATTGCTAGTGATAATCGCATGAAAAATCCGGCAGGGTGGTTGTACCCAAGTTGATGGTAGATTCTCTGAGCCAGATGCCCCTCGGTTATCTGGGTGGATTCCAACATTAAAGTTGGGACCCCATATGGAGCCTGGAGCAGCTCTGTGACGTCTGCCCATAGCGGGCTTTAGCTCATTGTTGGCTGAATCTGGGTCACAAAAATGCCGATCTCAGTGAACGCCTGTGACCCAGAAGAGAAGCTAAATGCCTTTTTTTTTTAAATCTTTTTATTGTGTATAAAACATACAAACAGTATACCTGCCACAGCATTGGGACTAGACCCACGCGGGAGTCAGTACCAGCAATAGGCTGCTTCCATCATTAGTAACATACAGCTGTAGCATGGTTGCTTTATGCCTTTTAAAATAAAAAAATGTTGATGCCCTCTTTTATGATTTAAGGTAATTTATGATTATTTCTGTTACTTTCATGTTTTTTGCAAGCGGGAAAAAGTTTAAACTTTTAATATGTTATTTTATGTGTCTGTCATAGGTGAATCTGGTCTGGGAAAATCAACTCTCATAAATTCACTCTTCTTAACGGATTTATATGCTCCGGATTATCCTGGTCCGTCACACAGAATTAAAAAGACTGTTCAGGTGAGTTTATTCAAGTGTAACTATAGTCATGGAGAAAACCTTAAGCTGTTGAGTAGGATAATTTCGATTTGAAGTATATATATAATTATTAGAAATGCCCTTCCAGGAGCTTTAGCTGTTTGTTTACATTGAATACCCTCCATCTCTACGTAAAAAAAAAAAAAAAAACGCTGTAGCTGCTGACTCTTAATAAACCATCACTCGCCTGTCCCCTGATCCAGCACACTGCTCAGCCCAGCTGTTTTCAATCTGTGCCCTCTGTCCCTGGCATCCTTACTATGGGCACCCAGTTGTGACAGCTTGTGGCTTCACAGCCGAGTGATCATGCAGTCTTCTGGGACCTGTCGTATGTCCTAAAAGACTGCAGGAAGGAGAACTTCAGATTCTGATTGCCTAAGTGGTTGGAGCAGAAGTGGGTCAAAATTGGGTACCTGCTACCCCCCCCCCCCCCAAAAAAAAAGCTCCATTTCCCAAACTAGAGCAGGAGCCGAGGCCTTAAAGCAGGACTTCCCCTTTTGGGTGGAGGTTCATATTAAGTATGCTTGCATTGGATCACGTGTTAATGTGGTTTGCTTTTGGGGAATGGGCTGCCCATTGCATCACAAGAGATCAAAATTCGGACATGCAGTGTTTTTTCAGCAGCATGGCCACACAAGTGTGTTGGGGAAATCGAGAGGAATATTCAAGCTTGCGTTGCTTGTCTTTGCTTTTAAAAACAAACTTAGATTCTTTCTAAATAGTATAATATCCCTAATATAGGGAAACACAATCAATGACGTCACACCTACAGCCACACCCCCCTACAGTTAGAAACACAGACGAGGTCACACTTAACCCCTTCACGCCCCCTTGTAGTTAACTCCCAAACAGCAATTGTCATTTTCACAGTAAACAATGCATTTTTAATGCATTTTTTTGCTGTGAAAATTACAATGTGTCAAAATTGTCCGACGTGTTCGCCATAATGTCGCAGTCACGAAAAAAAAACGCTGATCTCCGCCATTAGTAGTCTAAAAATTAATAAAAATACAATAAAACTATCGCTTATTTTGTAAACGCTATAAATTTTGTGCAAATCAATAAACGCTTATTGTTTTGCTTGTTTTTTTTTTTTATACCAAAAATGGGTAGAAGAATACGTATCTGCCTTAACTAAAAAAAAATGTTTTCCCTCAGATGTTTTTGGGGAATATTTATAATGGCAAAAAGTAAAAAATATTAAATTTTTTTTTTTAAATTGGCGCTATATTTTTGTTTATAGCGCAAAAAATAAAAACCGCAGAGGTGATCAAATACCACTAAAAGAAAGCTCTGTTTGTGGGAAAAAAAGAGCGCCAATTTTGTTTGGGAGCCACGTCGCATGACCGCGCAATTGTCCGTTAAATCGACGCAATGCCGAATCGCAAAAACTGGCCAGGTCCTTTACCTGCCTAAAGGTCCGGGTCTTAAGTAGTTAAGGGAGTTTTCTAGAAAACTGACAGGCAGTTCTGGGCTTTATTAGGAAGGTCAACATATAGCTTAGCAAACGGTGTGATAGATGTGCCCTGTAATATATAATTTTAAAATAAAGATTTTGTCAGTATGATTGAAAATGTATAAAACTTCAGTTAAACCTTTAACAGTTATAATTTCACTTTAACATGCGCCTAATGCATTAAGCATATTATGAACAAAATTAGCTTCAGTTACATAACTATGCATGTGTTCACCTCAGGGATACTTTGTCCTTGACCTACATTAGTAGGAAACAGAATTGTTACACGCTTCCACCTTCGCTATAACAGGATGAACTGTGTTCCTTGCATAGACTTTTATTTGCCCAATCTCATGGTGTGTTTGATCCCTGCAGACAAATGGGGAACTTAAGTTACACTTGGTAGTAATTGTAAGTAATGTTCTGCAACAGTACCTCAGACTCCACATACAAGTATTGATTTTGTTTTCAGACTGTGCTGTTCCATTGTTTTCTCTTAGCCTTAAGGGTCTGCACAGGCTGAATATCAGGCGGTATCGACCGGTTCAATAGAAACCGGCTGACATTCAGCCCGTGTATGGCAGCTGGTCAGACAGAAGCTGACCGAATTTTCAGCAGTGGTTGAGAGTGCTGACCAATGTATTATAGCGGGATGGCAACTGTACTAACCTTAGATTGTTAGTACAACATCTCCTGAGCTCTTAAGATTTATTTTTTTCATTTGTCCACTGGGTTGAATGGGGAAAAAAATAACGAATAGTGTGCGCCAGGCTTTGGTTAAGTATTAGACTGGTTATTAAAGGGAGGTTTAGTAACCACTTCTCTACCGCTGGGCATCATATGATGTCCTGGATTTTAGGGGGATATCTGAATGATGCCTGCAGCTACTGCCATCATTCAGATATCCTTTTCTGCCGGTGATTCTGCGCACCATAAGAACGATCATAGTGGCAGTTCCGCCGCTTGATCGTTATAGGCTGCCCTCCGGGCCCCCCGTGCCATCAGGGGCCCCGATAACGAATCGGCCGGTGACGACCGAAGACCATAGAAATTTCTGACCGCCAGAGGCTCGGGCCGACGTTATGACGTCACACCCGGGTACCCAAAATTAAAGCCGCGATCGTGGCTGTCGGCATCAGATCGTGAATTTTTCCTACCTGAAGGAGAGATGTGGGGTCTCATTGACCCCCGCATCTCTCCATAAAGAGGACCTGTCACTAAAAATGCCTATTACAAGAGATGTTTACATTCCTTGTGATAGTAATAAAAGTGATCAAATTTTTTTTTAAATAAAGTGCAAAAATAAAGAAATTTAATAAAAATGTAAATGCCCCTGTCCCCAGTAGCCTGCGCTTCGAAGCGAACACACATATAAGTCCCGCAAACATATGTAAATGGTGTTCAAACCACACAAGCTAGGTATCGCCGTGTGCGTTAGAGCGTGTGCAACAATTGTAGCACTATAGCTCCTCTGTAACTCTAAACTGTTAACCTGTAAAAAATAAATAAAATTAAAGCTTTGCCTATGGAGAATTTTAAGTACCGAAGTTTGGCGCGATTTTAAAGCATGACATGTTGGCGCGATTTTAAAGCATGACATGTTGAGTATCTATTTACTCGGCGTAACATATTTCACACTATACAAAAAAAAATTGGGCTAACTTTACGGTTTTGTTTTTTAGTTCATGAAACCATATTTTTTCCCCAAAAAAAGGTGTTTGAAAATGTATTGCGCAAATACCGTGTGAGATAAAATGTTGCGATGACCGCTACTTTATTCCCTAGGGTGTCTGCTAAAATATATATTTGTGTGTTTTGGGGTTCTGAGTAATTTTTCTAGAAAAAAAAAATGATTTTTACATGAAGGAGAGAAGTGCCAGAATTGGCTCGGTAGGGAAGTGGTTAAATGCAAACTCTATCTAGACAAACATTAAGTATAGATTTTGTCCAGTTATTTCTTTCTGAGCTATTTTTCTTCAAACAAACTTCATCTACAAGCTGCTTGAGCTTGTGTTCACATCGGCTATAATTTTTAACCCTGCTGCCCTGGACAACTGCAGAATCTGCATGCAGTGTGGCCTTTGGGCACTGGCATCTCAGCTTGTTATACTTCTAGACCGTTGTGTATTGTTACTTAGCCATAGACTTTCTAGAACCAGAACCGATCTACATCCTGCTACTAAAGACTTCTGAGTAGGCTGTGTGGGCTAAGCATCAGGAGCTACCACATTTATTAGAACTGTTGGGCTCCATAATTGTCCTTTTTTTTTTTTTTATTCCCCTAACTACACAGAAAGGGTTAATCTGCTGAGGAATTGGGTGATGCCTCACTTGTGGTTTGGTGCGTTCACATGCTGCTCAGTTTTCCTGTTTTTCTCCTCTTCCTATTTGAAAGATGCATATGGTTCTATCTCATTTAGTCTGTTTTTCCTGCCTACAGGGACGTGCTGTCTTTTGAACCTCTGCTTGTAATGGTCAGTTTGTGTTACTGTTAAGTTGTTCTGCTTGCAGTGCAACAAGTTGGATCCCAAATGCAAGAAAAGCAGTCCTGCTGCATTTGTTGCCTCGACTGCTCCAGGACCGTTGGTGGTTCGAGAGCCAGAGTTTTCTTTCAAGAGCCTGACCACCTAAATCTTTTTTTCCTGCTTGAGTACTTATGTTTGGTGTCATCAACTCTGCCGAGTCTGGCCTATGCCACAGTTTATGCCACAGGGAAGCATTGACAATTCCTGTGCAGGATGTGCCAGTATTTATGGATCCCGTCGACAAATGTTTGGAGACTTTGGATCTCCAACGCATAGTTTTTACTTGCAAATTCTGCGTTGCAACCTATCATGGCCGTGACATTAGTCTGCCAAATATTAGGGGAATGGACTAAACCATACGGTACCTTACCAATTCTGTATTTTTGGAGAGGTTAGTTACTGCCTACAACTCTGCACTATTAAGGCGATGTGTTACTGGATCTCTCCAGTCTCATTTCCTGTTGGTTTCCAATCAAAATGTTACCACAACATATTTCTGGTGAGTCTGTTGTACCATGTACTTGTATTAAAAAATATCCTATTCTTTTTGCATTGCTTCCTTTGTGTGAAATACCTGGTGATTCCACCAGTCCCCCTGCTTTCCTATTTTAAAATAACCACGCTAGGCTTGGAAGCATATCCATCCCAGCAGGGTCAGTTTTCTTCTTTGCGTTGTACAGCCTGCCTGTACTACAATTGTGCTGACACACCCCTATGCACAGCTAATCGCTGTAAAGATCAACATAGTGCTACTTTGTCTCCTGCTGACACTCCACCCCCAGCTCTCCAAGTGACGGTTCACACAGGGGCGACTTGTCAGGCGACTTGGCCTCCTGACAAGTCGCGCTCCGTTCTGAACCATTTCAATAGGAGTGACTCAAGTCACTCCGACTTAGAAAAAGCTTCCTGTACAACTTTAGGACATCTTCAGGGCGACTTGCATTGAGTTCAATACAGAAGTCATTTTGCAAGTAGTCTCTGAAGTCGCGTGCAGATTGCCTTGCCGAGTCGCACGGCAAGTCGCGCTGCCCCTGTGTGAATCGTCATAAAGTCCTTTTTGCACATGAAAACAGGTCATATGATTACTTGTAAAAGAAAAGACACGCACACTTACTTTGCATTTGTTTTAACAGAATGGGTTGTTTTACAGGGTAAGGGTTCACATATACTTTAATATGCAAAGAACTCTGGTTGCAGAGCAGTCGTAGAAGTGTCAACTACTCATTCCCTTTGAGGAATGCCTTTTTAGAGGGGGTTCAATAGGCTACAAACTATTCCCCTCCTCACTTATTCAATCTTACTGCATCACTACTCATGTTATCAGACTAATTCACATTTTTGTATTTTATTTTTTATATATCTCAGCCTGATCCTGGACACAGGTCAAACCTTAATATGCTTTCCACCTGAAAAACTTTAAACTTTCCAACCCCAAATGCGGATTCTGCATTTGAATCCTGGGGTTGATGTATCCTCCTTTCAAAGTCCATAAAGAAAGGTTTGAGAGGCGCTGGGATTCCTATGTAATCAAACACAAACAAGGTTTAAAAGTTCAGTTTAACAACAACAAAAATAAATCTACAAATTTCTGGGACAACAAACTGCCCCCTTCATCAGGGCTTGGACCAGAGGTGTAAGTACTTGAGACTCCAAGAACAATCTGTATCCAGTATCTCTCAAGTCTGATGTTCTTTGGAAAGCCAGACATACACTGGTGGTGGTCACTGGCAGTTGTATTGGCTTTTTTTTTAATTTATTTTTTAGTAAACATTCAGTACAATAGAATTGAGATCAAATCTAAATCATTATAGGGAAAATCCCCCCCCAAAAAAGATTGTGAGTTTGTGATATACATTCAGTTTCATTATGTAGAGTTAAACCTTTTTTTCTTTGATATTTAGTTGTGTTGTCTTCACAGCATTATAGGAAAGTGAGTTCACAAGCTTTGTTTTGCTACCCCGTAGCTGTTATGGGTGCCTTGCTTTCAAGCTTTGAAAGTAATATAGCTACCATATGTGTTTTAATGGTTTGCTGCAGTTACTACTGTATGCAGGACTATGTTAACAGTTCTTGTAAGTCCTGGTTTATGTGGGGATAATGCTGTTTGACAATGCCCCTGTCTCTTCTGTGTTCGTGTCTATTTTACAGAACTACTATGAAAGTATGTTGAGTTCAGATGCTGTGGCACCACCCTTTGTGAAGCATGCATGCCTTACATTGCATGTACAAACATATGTTTGTTTTACTGATACTTTATTCCTGTCCGGTCATTGCTTCCTTCTTTAAGTGGTGTGTGTTTGGAGATGCAAATAGACATTTCAAATGGATGGAAATGACCTGCCTTGGGGAGTGCATGGGAAAACAGCCATTTGGAGTGGGATTGCTGAGAAAAGTTTGAAATTCCAAGGCTCAGGCTAATTTGTTTTCCATGAGCCTCTGGGGAATTCTGGCTAAAGCAGATGATGGGATACAGTTGGAAGTCTAAACGTAGAGGACACTGCTTTACAGTTATGTTTTCTTGGATCGCTTCCAGATGTTTTACTGCATGTTTGACCATGTATGGAAACGGAATGCTCCGTTCAGTAAATTAGCTGGAAGTTTCACATGTGCACAAGGACTACACTGATGTAAAGCAGCAATTATTTGTGCAGCTATTGGAATCAAAATATTGAATAAATACTAAACAAAAAATATAGGAAAGAGAAGAGAACCAGGGTGTCTACAATTTTTTTGTCTTGTGAGCCGTTTCAAATATTGTCAATGAAAACCTATTTTATTTGCAACTTTTATTCTATAGTCTGCGTTCAGCTTTTGGAGTGTACAACACTGCTGGTAAACTGACGTTTCGAAGCAGTTTGGCATTTTTTCAGCTGCCCCAGAACTCTGTTATCTTATGAGTACATGTACACAGGGTTGTTTATAGTCCTTTCTAGGCAGCTGAGTTTAGTAGCATTTTTTGGAATGCATAGAGGCATTTCAAACTGCAAATGCCTGTAACTGTAAATGCTGCTAAACACAGCAAGTGTTTAATTTAGACATTTTTTAATTTTACCAACATTTTTTTTTTATTTTTTTTTATTTTTAATCGCATGTTAACGCAGCTGAACAGACGTTTTTAAACATTGGATTCTAGCCGTTAAGTTAAATCGTCCAGGAGAGGTTAAACATCCCATGTACATGAAGCCTAACTGTGGTTAAAGGGGCACTAAAGGAAAAAAATATTAAAAATAGATAAAAATCAATCATATAATCAACCTACAGTTCTAGTTTTGTTTTTTTGCTGTTATTTCCGGTCTCTCTGATGTACAGAGCCAGAGAGCCAATAGAGGGCAGTGCTGGTGTGTCTAAAACCCCTCAGCACCAACCCAGTTTCAGTTTACACACAGTAATCACACCACCTTGATTAGTGACCACAGTGAGAGCTCCCAGCACTGTGGTTATAAGGAAACAACCAGGAAGTGTGGAGATCAGAGCAGAATTACAGCAACATCAAAGCAAAAAACGGACAATGAGGACATGAAAACAGCACTGCAGTAAGGTAAAGGAAGCTATTTAGCTTAATTTTTTTTTCCTTTAGTGACCCTTTAAGTGTCACTGTTAAACCCTTTTATAAGAGTCTATTGCAGTTAGGGGGGTCACAATTTTATGCAACCTACAGCTTTTTTTTTTCTTTAAATGATACTAAACACACACTGTTTAATTTACACTGTCCTTTCTATTTCTGTATGCAGATGTTGGCACTGTTATTTTGTTAGGAAAAAGGTACTTGGATTTTTTTTTTTTAACTGATATACAGTTGTCGCATGACCCAGATCTTTCCCGGTCTGTCTGCAGGGAAACCTAAGCAGGAGGAAAAAGTAAAATCAATAAATGATTTTAAATTGTCATACATATATTTGAAATCAAATCTTATTATTATCCTTTATTTTTTTGGGCAATAACCTGGTGATTGGCCAGATTTCTGACAGTCACAGGCTGTGTCACACCAGTCCAGCCTGTGTCTTAGGATAAGAGGGAGATGAAGCCTCTTAATGTGCATGTAATATCCCAACTTGGGCATGGAGGAGAACTGGAGGGAGTGGGCTGTCATTTACCACTGTGTATACACCCACATGTGTGACTATAGTCACATGGGCTGCTCAGATGTGATGGGGATTAAATGCTCAGCATAGAAACTCACAGAAAACGGAGCATGTGCAGATTTGCCACCATAGCTGCAAAATTCCTAGCTGAATTGCGTACAGGTGGAGATGGAAAGCAGCAGGATCAACCATTTTTTTTTTTTTTTTGCAGAATACAGAAAACAAATCTCATAGGGAGTTTATTTACTAAAACTGGTGCGTGCAAAATTCGGTGCAGCGATTCATTGAAACCAATCGGCTTCCAGGTTTTATTGCCAAAGCTTAATTTAATAGGCTGAAGTTAAAAGCCGATTCGCTACCATGCACAGCTGCACCAGATTCTGAGTGCAATAGTTGTAGTAAATCTCCCCCATAGTGACTGAGTATGAACCGGGCTAAAAATAGCACGTGAAAAACTCCCCCCCCCCCCCCCTGCAGTCCGGGTGTGAATGCTGAGGTTTAAAAAAAAAAAAACTCCTGCAAGCAGCATCTTTGGAGCAGTGAAGGAATGAAATTTATAAGCAGCGCGGCTGAACCGCCGGCAAAGCGCCACTGCAGCTTTGCGGATGTTTTAAGCCCTTTTTCGGCTGCTAGCGGTGGATAAAAGCACCCTGCTAGCAGCCGAAAACCTCTGCAAAACGGCGGCACAGCGCCATTAAATTTAAGCGGTGCAGATTTTTACCACAATGTGTTTTTCGTAGGTCATGTGACTAAAAAACCACATCAAAAAATTTACATGGGTGCGTATATGATGCGTTCTTGCTGTGTTTTTAATACAATGGAACTGTGAGGTGCGGTTTTTGTGCGTGATGTATTTTTTTGTTTGTTTTACCAAAAATGCAGGAAGCAGGGTTTTTATCACCAAAATAGAAGCCCAATGGACAATTTTGCAGACATGCATAGAGTTTAAAGGGATACATTTTTCTTGCGCTAAGACCTGGTTCACACTGGGGCGGCACGACTTTGGGGGCGACTCGGCAAGGCGACCTGGAGACAACTTCTGTATAGAAGTCAATGCAAGTTGCCCCTAAAGTCGTACAAGAACCTTTTTCTAAGTAGAACGGGACACGACTTGTCAGGCGGCTGAGTCGCCTGACGAGTCGTCCCAGTGTGAACCAGCTCCAAAGATGCTAATAATGGCTGATGATTCCTAATTCATTTAAATTGAGAAAAGAAAAAGGGGGTTCACCTGGGTGGACTTTTAAGGCACTAATATTTCAAAATATACAGGATATTGAATGTAAAAAAGGTTTTATTCACAATTCTACATATTCATCACAAACATTTTTAAATATCAAATTAAAATACAGAGTTCCAATGATTGTCACCATATAGATAAATACAAGAACCTTCTTAACTGGGTGTTATTTTAATTTGATATTTAAAAAGGTTTTTGATGAATATGTATAATTGTGAATAAAACCTTTTTTACATTCAATATCCTGTATATTTTGAAATATCGGTGCCTTAAAAGTCCACCCAGGGGAACCCCCTTTTTCTTTTCTCATAATTACTGGATGTGGCACAAGCATACATTTGCCATTCACCCTCCTCTATTCATTTAAATTTATGCTATTTAACCCCTTCCATACAGGGCATTTTCACCCCCTTCCTGCCCAGACCAATTTTTAGTTTTCAGAGCTGTTGCACTTTGAATGACAATTGCGCGGTCATGCAGCACTGTACCCAAATTAAATCTTTGTTTTCCCTTATCGTCTTTCAGGACAGCACCTTGAGAGCGTGGCTCCACCCACTTGACAGGAAACACACCTCCACCAAACTTCTTAAAAGGGAGGTTCCCTCCACTTATCATCAGTTTTTGTGTTTCCTCCGGCGGGAACACATGTGGGGGTTAGGAGCTCTCCAGGTTTCCTGGAGAGGTTTTTTTCTTTCTATCTCCCTACTCCACCTTTTTTTCTACCTACCTCAGAGAGTCTGTTCCTCCCATTCACGGGTTAGAGAGTGCCTTGTGCATGGGCTCCTTCTCCCTCATCAAGTGCTCAGTGAGCCAGGACTGCTCCAGGACGCTGCCCCCCTGGCTAGGTACTCGCGCGGACGTTCCTTACTTTTTTCCGTCCAAACCGGCGCCATCTTGGGAAGGTCAGCTGGTGACTTCCTTACTCCAGCTGCTTCCCCCGGAAATGAGGTAACCGGAAGGGGCGGGGTTCTTACGAGCGGGCGCAGTTCCACCCGGAAGCGCTGAGGGAGGAGGGAGGAACGGGTCTGGTGCCTTATTAGTTGGTTCTGGTCCGGTGCAGCGGCACTAGTGGAGTCCGGAACCGGCGTTCTGCCACCAAGCATCACGCTACTGCCCTCAAGCATGGAAGGGGGATCCGCAGCGAGTGGGACAGGCACTGGCACCAGCAAGACCCAGGTAAGGGGTAGACTTGTGTTCTACCCTTAGTTACTTGGAGGTCTCTCTCCAGCTCTCTCTCTCTTGGGGGGAGTGAGTGGCTTTTTTTCCCCCCCTGGTGGCGGGGGCCTGTTTGGGCACGTGAGTGTATAAGGATCTCTCACTGTGCACCTTTGGTGAGCACCTTGATGGGTTGTTCAGGTTATCTCACATGGTTGGTTTTTTGTTTTTCCCCTTTTGTTTCCTTTCCTTATCAGGCCAAAGGCTCTGAACCCGGAAACAAAAAGAAATGTCCTTCATGCAAAGCTAAACTTTCTGAAGGATGGAGAAAAGCTTTATGTCAATCATGTGTTGACTCCTTGGTGAAAGAAGAAGCTTCTGCTGCCTGCAGCGACATAATTGCTTCTGTAAAGAAGGAGTTGGATGCTACGATTCAATCCTTTAAATCTTCACTCATGAAACCATCTGTGAGCCAAGCCTCTACCTCACAATCCTCACAAGACTCACCTTTAGTTCCTGTAGTGGAGGCAGAAGAGAGTCCTCTGAACCAGGACGGTCCCCCTCCCTCACATTCCCAGGAATCGGAAGAGGAGGAAGACGAATTAGAAAATATATCTTCTAAATATAAATTGTCTTTGGACCAAGTGGATGACCTCCTTAAAGGGGTGTTCCAGCCCAAAAATGTGTTTATTAAAAGTCAGCAGCTACAAAAAGTGTAGCTGCTGGCTTTTAATAAACACTCACTTACCTGCTCCTGCGTTCCAACGACGCGCCGACCGGGGCTCCGCTCCTCTCCCCCCCTCCCCGGCCGGCGTCTCCATCCTGACTGTGGGCACCCAGCCGTGACAGCCTTCGGCTTCACGGCCGGGCACCCACTGCGCATGCGCGAGCCGCACTGCGCATGCGCACGCGGCGCGGCTCGCCTCTGATTGGAGAGGCGATCGCATGGGACCTGTCAGTGTCCCATGTGATCGCCTACAGGGAGGGGCTGGTGTAGGCGATTAAGGCTTAATCGCCTAACCAGCCCCTCGGCGGAAGCAGGAAGTGAGACAGGAAGTCCCACTCCTCCTGAAGCCCCCACTCCCCCCCCAAAAAAATTACATGCCAAATGTGGCATGTAAGGGGGTAAGGAGTGGGATAAGAGGAAGTTCCAAATTTGGGTGGAACTCCTCTTTAAAGCTGTGCATGCAACTTTGGGCTTGGAGGAGGAGCGCAAAGAGCTATCCTTACATGACAGGATGTATGCGGGTCTCTGTGAGCCCAAAATACGTACTTTTCCTGTTCATTCTGTGATTTCTGACTCAATCATGAGGGAATGGGCTGATCCAGAAAAGAAACCTTTCTTTGCTAAAGCTCATAAAAGAAGGTTTCCGTTTGATGAGGATCCAGCAGCTCTTTGGAATAAGACTCCAAAAATTGATGCAGCCTTTTCTCAGGTCTCAAGGTCTTCGGACCTGGCGTTTGAGGACATGGGGATTCTTAAGGAACCCATGGATAAAAAGATGGACCAGCAGTTAAAGAGGGCCTGGCAATCCATCTTAGGCAACCTTAAGCCAGCAATGGCAACCACCTGCGTCTCCAGAAACATGGAGTACTGGCTGAGCCAGCTTAAAGCTCATATTGTAGCTGATTCCCCTAAGCAGGAAATCTTAGATTCCTTCTCTACCCTGTCTGCTGCGGTAGCCTATGTCTCAGATGCGTCTGCAGAGTCTATCAGGATGACAGCTAGATCTGCGGCCCTTACTAATTCAGTAAGAAGGGCCTTATGGTTAAAGACCTGGCCCGGGGACACAGCGTCCAAAAACAAACTGTGTGGAATCCCTTTTCAGGGGGATTTTTTGTTTGGTCCTGAGTTAGATACAGTACTCGATAGGACCGCAGACAAGAAAAAATCTTTCCCGGTCAAAAAGAAGGGTCAGTCGGGTAAAAAGTTTTTTCGTCCCCCAAGGGCTCAACAACAGAGTAAGCCTCAAGAGAGGAAAAAGGTCTGGTCAGGGCAGAGGGGAAAGGGCAAAAGCAATGTCCTTTTCAATCCTCCTGCGACAACCAGCAAAACCCAGTGACAGCCAGTTGCAGGTAGGGGGGAGACTTCAACGCTTCCTCCCTTTTTGGGCCAGCATAACAGAAAATCAGTACATTCTCGCTATGCTGTCTCTAGGCTACAAGATAGAATTCTCGGACCCTCCCCCAGAGAGGTACCTTCTGACAGACTTACCAGGAGATATTGTCAAGTCCCTAGCCATGAAGAGCCTTTTAAAGGATCTGAGAAAGCAGGGGGTTGTAATTCCAGTACCAGAGGGGGAGCTTTACCAGGGGTTTTATTCCCATGTATTTATGGTAAGAAAACCGTCCGGAAGCTTCAGGCTCATTCTCAATCTAAAGCCTTTAAACAGATCAGTCCTATACGAAAGGTTTTGCATGGACTCAATCTTTACGGTAAAAAAACGGTTAACAAAGGGTTGCTTTATGGCGTCTATCGATTTGAGAGACGCCTATCTGCATATCCCCATAGCTTCCCAATCCCAAAGATTTTTGAGATTGGCAGTAAACATGGGAAGGGAGGTCGTGCACCTTCAGTTCAGGGCCCTCCCCTTCGGCCTCTCCTCGGCCCCGAGAATTTTTACAAAAGTCATGGCAGAGGCTCTTGCTCCGCTCCGCCTTCAGGGTATAGCGGTAGTTCCATACCTAGACGACCTACTCTTCTTTGCCCCCTCCAGGGAAAAATTACTGGAGGATCTCGGAAGAGCTCGCAGCCATCTAGAGGCTTTGGGTTGGATCATAAATTTGGAAAAATCAAATTTCAGCCCAACCCAAGAGGCACAATTTCTGGGGTATCGGATAAGCTCAGTAGAGCAAAGAATTTTTCTCCCAGAGGACAAAAAACTAAAGATAAAAGGGGTCGTTGCCTCCTTACAGACAAATCTAGAGCTGTCCATCAGACAGGTAATGTCAGCCCTAGGAACCCTTACCTCATCTATGCCAGCAGTGCAGTGGGCAAGACTGCACTTCAGGCCCCTCCAGAGCTTCCTTCTGAAGGTGTGGGATCGCAGGACAGAATCTCTGGAAACAAAAGTAAAGATCCCCTCCAGAGTGAAACGGTCACTATGGTGGTGGAGAAGTCAGACCAATCTGTCAGCAGGCCTGTCTTGGTCATTCCCAGTAGAAAGAGTGGTAACGACAGATGCCAGCCTATGGGGATGGGGGGCACACTTGGGTCAGAACTATGTTCAGGGAGTTTGGTCCCAGTCAGAGGCAGGAAAATCCTCCAATTGGAGAGAGCTAAGGGCTGTAGCTTTAGCTTTAGATGCCTTCTCCGCAGACCTTCAAGGTGCCCATGTTCAAGTGTTCTCGGACAATGCCACTACCATTGCTTACTTAAACAGGCAAGGAGGCACAAGAAGCAGATTACTTCAGCTTCTCGCCTTGGGCATCCTAAACTGGGCAGAAAATCATTTGCTGTTCTTATCAGCGGTCCACCTCAAGGGCACTTCAAACATAGTAGCAGATTTTCTAAGCAGAAAACGGATTCAGGAAGCAGAATGGACCCTAAATCCGGAGATCTTCAGGTTAATCACCCAAGCCTGGGGCCTACCACAAATAGATCTATTTGCGTCAAAAGAAAATACGCAACTTCCAGCCTATTTCTCCATTTACAGAAACGACAGTTCCCAGGGAACAGATGCGTTAATTCAGCCTTGGAATTTCCAACTGGCGTACGCCTTCCCTCCTTTTCAGCTAATACCATTAGTGATAAGGAGGATTCAGAAGGAGAAATCAGAAGTAATCTTAATCACCCCATTCTGGCCAAAAAGGGCTTGGTTTACCTCCCTTCTTCGAATGGCGGTCAAACCACCTTGGCGACTACCGCTTCGACAGGACCTACTTCTGCAGGGGCCAGTGTGCCATCAGGGGGTGTCCTCTCTAAACCTCACAGCGTGGTATCTGAGAGGCAGTTATTGATACGGAAAGGTCTGTCCCGACCACTGGTGACTACCTTACTTACTAGTAGAAAGCTGGTTACCAGAAAAATCTATGAAAAATACTGGAAGGTTTACAACTCCTGGTGTCACTCGTCTAATAGAGTGGTAAAGAACCTAGTATCAGTGTTGGAATTTCTTCAGGTTGGGGCAGAAAAGGGCTTATCAAGCAGTACACTCAAAGTACAAACAGCCGCATTAGGAGTCTTTCTGGAAAGGCCGATATCCTCAGAACCTTTGGTTGTCAGATTTTTCAGGGCACTCTCTAGGTCCAGACCAGCTCCTGTACGACACTTCCCGAGTTGGGATTTATCAGTAGTTCTGCGGTCTTTGACGAAAGAGCCCTTTGAACCTTTACAAGATGTCTCTCTGAAGTACCTTACTCTCAAGACCGTATTCTTAGTGGCAATTACAACAGCCAGAAGGATTGGCGAACTGCACGCCCTGTCAATAAAGAAACCCTTCCTATCCGTCTTCACGGACCGGATTGTACTAAAGACTGATCCAGCCTTTCTACCAAAGGTGGCGTCAAGCCTTAATAGGGCGCAGGAAATCGTCATTCCAACCTTCTGCTCCAATCCATCAGGGGAAAGGGAGCGACAATTTCATATGTTGGATGTAAAAAGAACATTGCTACATTACCTCGAAGTGACCAAGGATTTTCGATCCTCAGACTCCTTGTTCATACTTTTCTCAGGAAAAAGGAAGGGCCACCAAGCATCTAAGGGGTCAATTGCTAGATGGCTAAGAACCGCTATTCTGGAAGCCTATTCCCAAGCAGGACTATCTCCCCCGCTGGGCATTAAAGCACACTCTACTAGAGCTCAGGCCACTACATGGGCAGAAATAGCTGGTGCCACCCCAGATCAGATCTGCAAGGCGGCTACGTGGTCAAGTTACCTTACGTTTGTCCGTCATTATAGACTGGATCTTCTGTCAGCAAGCGATCAGGCTTTTGGCAGAAAGGTCTTGCAAGCTGTGGTCCCTCCCTAGAAGTGGGTAAGTCTCTATTATCCTCTCAAGGTGCTGTCCTGAAAGACGATAAGGGAAAAGTCAAGTTAGTCTTACCGGTAACTTGTTTTCCATGAGTCTTTCAGGACAGCGGCAACCCGCCCTTAATGTTTTTAGGAATATTATACTGTGACTAACCATACTCTGTTTATGTGTTCCAGTTTGGGCCGGAGGTTTCTCTACTACTACTGATAAGTGGAGGGAACCTCCCTTTTAAGAAGTTTGGTGGAGGTGTGTTTCCTGTCAAGTGGGTGGAGCCACGCTCTCAAGGTGCTGTCCTGAAAGACTCATGGAAAACAAGTTACCGGTAAGACTAACTTGACTTTTTCCCCCATACAAATAGAGCTTTCTTTTGGTGGTATTTGATCATCTATGCGGTTTTTATTTTTTGCGCTATAAACAAAAGAGGAGCGACTATTAAAAAAAAAAAAAAAAACACGTTGTTTATTACTTTATTTAATAAATATCACAATTTAAAAAAAAAAAATTTCCCTCATTTTAGACCGATATGTATTCTTCTACGTATTTTTGGTTAAAAAAACGCAATAATCGTATATTGATTGGTTTGCGCAAAAGTTACAGCGTCTACAAAATAGGTGATAGATCTATGGCATTTGGCACTAGTAATGGCGATCTGCGATTTTTTTTTTTTTTGTGAGCGTGACATTGCGGCGACACTTTTGACACGTTTTTGAGACCATTTACACAGCGATTAGTGCTATAAAACTGCACTGATTACTGTGTAAATGTGACTGGAGGCGAAGAGGTTAACACTAGGGGGCGCTGAAGGGGTTAAAATGTTCCCTAAAGTGTATTCTAACTGGAGGGGAACTCGCAAGGGGAGGAGACCGATGTGTGTTCCTCTGCACTGGGAACACACATCGGTCTCCTCATTGCTGACAGGAGGTGGATCTGTGCGTTTACACACACAGATCCACACTCCTGCCATGATCGTCGGTAATCGCGGGTGCCTGGTGGCCGTCGGTCGCGGGTGGTGCCGTGGGTGCACGCACGCCCTAGATCGCTGGGAACAAAGGACGTCATATGACGTCCACCCGGATTGAGGAGGGGTTCCTGCCGCCGTCATTTGACAATGACGCGGTAAGGAAGTGGTTAAAAAGTTGAATGTAATCCAATTTTAAATTTTTTTTGTTTTTTCAGCCAAATGCATCCTGCATTTTCAGTTTCAGCACCAAAATGTGCACTTTTTAGTTGGTGTTCTTTTTAATAAAAAATAAAAAAAAGTGGGTGTAGTGATGCTTTGTTTAGAAACTGAATATTTGGCCCAGCATGCAAACATAAATCAAAAATTGTGTGTTTTGTAGATTTGCGATGGTGTAAATGGACCTTAAAGCGGCCATTTTTTTCACTTTTCCATCTATTTAAATCTTCTGCCCCTGTTTTAACTTTTTAATAGTAAAATATTTTATGGCAGTAAATGCCTTATACAGCCCACTTCCTGTTTGGTCATTAGCCTAGGCTTATGACGACATGCACAGCGCTCTCTCTCATGTCTCGTACACACAACCATTTTTCTCTGCAGAAATTTCTCTCTAGCCTGACTTGCATACACACGTTAATGCAAAAAAACATCCGACCAAAGCACGGTGACGTACGACGGGGCTATAAAGGGAAAGTTCCTTTCAAATGGCACCACCCTTTGAGCTGCATACTTGATTCTGAGCGTGCATGTTTTTTTTTCCCTCGGAAAAGCATACACTCAACCGTTTTTCGCGACGAGAAAAAAAACTGACAAAACACGACGAGAAAAGAGCTGGTTTCAATTTTTTGCAGGCAGTTTTTTCATCAAACTGCTAGTGAACTTTATACACGACTGGTTTTCATGACCATCATAAAAAAATGCCAGTTTTTTTGTCGTGAAAACCGGTCGTGTGTACAAGGCATCACTCTCGAGAGTTTGCCTGCGAGGGGGGGTGGGATGTGTCATAAAAGGGTCAATGAGAGCTGCAGAGCTGGAGGTGTGCCTGTGTGTCTGTAAATCCAGGAAGTGAACAGGCAGCAGCTTCAGCTGCCCACAGTTAAAATGGATGCAGCCAGACTCAGTGGAGGGAGATTTCTGCAGCATATTTGGCAAGTACAGAATCACAGTATATATATAAAATATGCCAAGTAGTTGGAGGGAAGTTTCAGAATGGCAAAGATGGTTTTTATTACAAACTATGTGAGCAGACTTTAATGGGGGTTTTTTTCCCTCGAGGACGGCAATATTTGCTTATTAGAAATGTAAGCTCTGCTTTAACCTTGGAAATGTCTTTCAGTGGTGGAAGGTTAGTAGTTTACAGAAAGAAGATAACATTGTTTTGGGTTTGCTCGCAGGAAGTGACAAGGGCACTATATTTCCAGCAAGTTTAATAGGTATTTTCTGTATTTGCTGAAAATGACTACAGCTACCACATTTTAAGACTTCTAAGCTGCAAAAACGTAAAAGTGCATAAAAGATACACATTTTAAGCTGCTTCCTAACCCTTATACATTTCAGGCAACTCTCTAATGCCAGACAAAGAAACCAATGTGTTTTGAAAGTTTGCATCTTTAATAACTACAATTTGCAGATGGAGTATTTCTTTTAATTAAAGTAATGCTAAAGTCTTATTAAAAAAATAAGTTATACTTGCCTGCTCTATATATAAATGGGAAGTACCCTCTATGGGTGGGACTATACTGGCATTAATAGAATACAATGGTAATATAAAAAAATGTAATTTATGGGTACAAATGATTAAAACCAGAATTGTGGTACATAGTCATAAAAAATGCGGCATGCAATATTACGTACAGTGGATATAAAAGTCTACACACCCCTGTTAAAATGCATGTTTTGGTGATTTAAAAAAAGACAGAAGATAAATTCAGACCTTTATCCACCTTTTAAATGTGACCTATAAACTGTACAACTCAGGTAAACTGACATCTTTTAGGTGGAGGGAAGTAAAAATTAAATTATGGTTACACAAGTGTGCACACCCTTAACCGAATCCTTTGTTGAAGCATCTTTTTGATTTTATTACAGCACTCTTTTTGGGTATGAGTATCAGCATGGCACATCTTGACTTGACAATATTTGCCTACTCTTCTTTGCAAAAACACTCCAAATCTGTCAGATTGCAATGGCATCTCCTGTGCACAGCCCTCTTCAGATAACGCCTAAGACTGGGATACAGAACACCGCCTCCTTGCTGGTCATTGTAGAGGGGAAGATTTCTGTAGTTCTAACAAACTTCCTGATAACATTGTTTGAAATTAAACTGCAGCACAGGATTTTTATTGGGATCAACAAATCACTTATTGAATAGAACAAATATAACAAAACTGTTTCAGTGGTATATTTAACAGACCAAAAGAGAGGAAATGAGATACAAATCCTGTGTAATAAAGTAATTGTGAAAGTTCATTGTTTAAAGTAATTTACCTGCTCTGTGAAGTTGGTTTTTGCACAGAGAGGCTCCAATCCTCCTTTGCTGGGGTCCCCGGTGGTGCTCCTGGCTCCTCCTCCTTCAGCGATTGCCCCCACAGAGCCAATTTCCATGGGGCACCCGTACGGGCACGTTCCAGAGTTCTGCTGCATCCATTGACACAGACAGCAGGACTTGGTCCCCGCCCGGGCTCCCAGTTTACTGCATTTGATTGACAGCAGTGGGAGCAAATGGCTCCTGCTGCCATCGATCTGTCCTTTAAGGCTCGTGCTCTTCGTGGAACAATCAGCAATCAGGTTTAGGTAGGAGAAAGGGGGGGCTCTGGCAGGCAGCTGCACCACAGAAGGTTTTTCACCTTCATGCATAGAGGTGAAAAACCCTGAGACTTTACAACTCCTTTAATATAACAAGAGGAGAAGTTCATTGTGAGCGTTTACATTTTAACCTTAGTGGGCCCCAATCCCCTCCCCCAGATTTTCTGTAAGGTCACATACTTGCCTCTTCTCTGCTGAGATATTTTGTTTGCAGTCTGTTGTATTTATGTATTATAAAAACCATATATCACAATTTTCTTATGATTCTTCTTTTTTCTTTTTGTGTGTTTGTAGGTTGAGCAGTCAAAAGTTCTAATTAAAGAAGGTGGAGTTCAGCTGCTACTCACAATAGTAGACACACCCGGGTTTGGCGATGCCGTCGATAATAGCAACTGGTAATGGTCTTTTTTTTTTTATTTCAAGACTTTATTTTTTTTTTTTTTTGACTGTTCATTGAGCAGTACCTGTAGTATTTCATTCTGCTTGGCACTGTTTCAGATTTTAGTTTCTGCTCCTGCAGATGAAAACAAATACAACAGCCTGACGCAATGATAATATTGAGATTGAGAAGATTTTAAATAAATATTCTATTCAGTAGTAAAAGCATAATATTGAAAACTGTACATCCCTTAGCAGTATAAAAAGATTTGATTACTTTTGTTTTTAAACGTGAATTGAATTTGAGTGTGTTATTTATTAGTATGGTAAGGTCAGTGTAAAATCATTATAAAGCTGTTTTGTAGTGGTATGTAAGCATTTATTGTTTTTAATGTGTCATACACAGGACAATTTAACAAGCCTGTCCATTTCTTGGTCCCCCTTCACATTGTTTGTGAAGCCTTTTCCTTCCCTTCCAAGGCACAGGTATCATTGTTAAAAGAGCTTCATAAGCATTGTAGATTCAGACTGATGTTACTTCACATGAGCCAGGTGGGGGCAGTCATGCACAGAATTTTGAGGCAGGTTTACTCCTCATTGTGCCCCCTGACTGGTTACCAAGTTGCTTAAGTGGCCCTCGCTCTTCAAAAGGTTGGGCACCACTGGCATAGAACCTCTGTCAGACTTGTATTGTAGGTCTGCATCCATAAAGTAGATTCTGTTTTTCGTCTTGCCACAGTGACAACTACTCTCCATTTCTCAGCTGCTGCCACAAGAAAAAGTGAGACAAATCTGCCCAGGTCACATAAAGCCATTCAGAGTTGATAGAAGTATTTACTCCCATGTAAACCTTGAACACATTGACTAAAGTCTAGTACACACTATTCGTTTATTTTTGGGGTCTTTGCCCGTTCAACTCAGCGGGCTGAACGAAAAAAGTGAAGTTGGGAGGAGCCACTGTACTACCAATGTTCGTACAGCTACCCCCAAAACACACCAGCCAGCGCTCTCAGCCATGGGAACCTGTACATGTTTAGTCATGCCCCTTCAGCAGAATCTGGACCAGCTGCCATGGGCCGAATTTTGGCCCATTTCTATTGAAACGGCTGATACCGCCTGATATGCGTTCCATGTGCCCGGGGCTCGAGGTTTTTAAATAAAATGGTAAAAATATTGTGCCTTTTTTTTATAAATGTTTTATTTTAATGATCTAATATATTGGCCACTTAAATTTAAACCAATTCATTAGTTATTTGTTGGGTGGAATAACTGTAGTAAATATTTTTTATTTCAGCTGGCAGCCGGTTATTGACTATATTGACAGTAAATTTGAAGACTATCTTAATGCAGAATCTCGTGTCAACAGACGTCAGATGCCAGACAATCGTGTGCACTGTTGTTTGTACTTTATTGCACCTTCAGGCCACGGGTGAGTGGTCACACGAATTGACCTGTACAGCAATTATGAAAATGTGTAACTCTGTTTTTAAAGTTGAATTCCAGGTTTATTGTTACAGGCATGCCCAAACCAACTATTTATATTTCAGAAAGATGTGGCCACTGTGCGTTCTTTAATATAATGTATTAGAAATCGCTACATACAATAGGCGGCAGCAGTACGAGCGATTTCCTCTCTGGTACTGGAATTAAAAAGTGTTAGACTCGGTTCTTCTCCACCATTCAAGAGAAGCCTTATATATTAATGAAAACAAGTTTCAACCTCAGCCAATCGGAGGAAGCCTTGTGTTCATTGATATATAGTGAAGTACAGAACATGTTTTTATTTTTTTTGCTTTTCTTTCTTTAAATCCAGCAGACGTTGAATTAATAAAAGCCAGCACTGCTGTCTGTATTTTAGCAAGGATGCAACGGAATGAAATCTGTATTTATAAGCTTAAAGAAATTTAAAGCTGAGCTGCACTCAGATAACAGCTGAAATAAGTGTATTACATATAAAATCTTTGACTTGTTTAAATGATTTGTAATTCTGTTAAATCAATGTTTTTAGTTGTCCTTCCTGCTAGATAGCACAGCCAGATTGTGGACTCTCTGCTACATTGCATTTAGTAATAGGTCTGGTCTAGGACCTATACTTGACTGATGACAATCTTTGAAATAATAGAAACCAGTTCCTCGCTCTCTGATGTGAAGGCTAAGTCACTCATTCTCCATGTGTGTTCTCCCCTTGTGACTGGCAGTGGGCATATTTCAAAGCCAGGGATCCGCCTACTGTCAATCACAAGGGGACCCGATGGGGGAAATTGTGCCCCTTGAAAACCCTGTCAGGCTCTTCCCACACAGCTACAAAACTCTTTGGACACAGATGGGGTGGAGCTTGGCGGTGTTTTTGGCACACACTGGCCTCATTGTTTTGCTGTGTGCCCTCTAGTAACACTGCATGTGGTTCTTGCCCTATATTCATGTACCCGTTTCCCATACTGACATTTGTCATACGGAGACACAACCAGATTCTACAAGGTGTCTACAACACACTATGAATTCCCCAGATTATGTTCAAGACTGCTATGTTCCATTGGAAAAAATAAATAAAAAATCAAACTACGTCTAAGCCCTGGTTCACACTGGTGCGTTTTGACATGCGATTTGGCATGTCAAATCGCATGTCAAAACGGCGGATTTTGCCGCAAATTGCCAGCAATGGCACTGTCCTAATCGGCGCGACGCTGCATCTGCGGCATTGCACCGATTTCAAAAAGTAGTCTCTGTACTACTTTTTGCGATTTCAGCCTGCGATTTACATTGACATCTGTGCAGAAACCTGCACAGATGTCTCTGAAATCGCGGCTGAAATCGGGACTGCCGGGCGGGAGTGAAATCGTGCGAGTTCAGCTGAACTCGCACTGCTTCACTCCCGCAGCCCAGTGTGAACCAGGGCTTAATCTGTAATTTAAATGGAAAGCTTGATCATTCATTATCGGTTAGAAAACCTGACTCTAGATGTCTAAATCAAACTAAATTCTAGTTTGTGAACTATAACTATTAAAGTTAAGTATAAGTGCTCTTAAGCTGACACCCCCCCCGCCCCCCCGGACTGCATAGCCTGTATAAAAAACATGTGTAAATACTTTTTTTTTTGCTCTAATGAAGGTCCAGAGGCTTTAGCTTACTTGTGTCAGAGTGGTTGCTGCAGGGGATATGAGGGAATGCTGACAAGGAAAGGAACAGTTGGAGTCGACGGGTGATGTCGTTGCACCTTTGGCAGGCACTCTTACATGGGGGAGCAACAGCAGCTGCAACTTAAATTTAAAAAATATATTTATAGCCCTTTCACATTGAGGCATTGGGGGCGTCAACAATAAAGCAGCGCTTTTCGGCCACTAGCGGGAAGCTTTTATACATCATTCCTAAAGCGCCTCAAAGAAGCTGCTTGCAGGACTTTTTTTTACGTCCTGCCAGCACACCGCTCCAGTGTGATTCCCCTCTCCTTACCACTCTGGACCCGCAATCACCCACTGTACACTGCAAGCTGCTGCACCGTTTGAAATCCCCATGGCTTGCTCTCCCCTCATCGCTGACCAGACAGGTTAGACAGATTCTGACTGGTCAGCACCTCTACATGCATGGCGTGACCAATTAGAATATCTTTTACTGTACACACTGAGAGGTACAGATTAAACCGCAGGGATTTAAAATCCCTGGACCGGTGAAGTGGAGTCCCGGTGTCTGACTGGAGGGGATTGCGGCACTCTAGTACTACTGGGGAGATTGGATGGTGAGGGGGATTAGTGTAAGGTCTCCTTTTCACAGATTTACTGCAAAGGTGAACTTGCACTTTAAAGGGGGCACCATTTGGTTTAAATCATTCTGCACTACATAGAAATTAATCTCTTCTCATATACAGTATTGTCTTTTCGTTAAACCCCTGCTTTTACAGTATCAAAGGGTGTTTTCCATGTCTTTGGCTCTGTCTTGATTTCACCCACCCCCCTGATTACCGCATCATAGCCTCATCTTTTCCTGATGGTGAGAAGCACATTCCTGAACCTGAGTGCACATTGAATTCTGGGACATGTCATTTTTCAGTACAGTAAACTATAATCCTAGATGATATGGGAAGCAGGAAATGAGGCTCTCTGCATGCATTTTATAAAAAAAAACAGCCAGAACACAAGGCTAAGTACATTTTCATAAACGTGACTATGTATGTGAAGATTAGCATCTATGTTAGGCTTAGTAGCTGCTGAGAGGCGTACAGGTATACTGTGTGAAAAAAAAAAATCGACATAAAAAAAAATGCTACTACAACAAAAAAGTGGTATTAAACTCCAAAACCAAAGATGTATTCTATTGCAGCTTACTAATCATTAGACGTGGCTGCATTTATTTCCCCCTTCTGATGGCAACATTTTTAATCCTAGGGGAGGGGAGTGTAGCTGTTCTAACTAGGGCTGCAACTAACAATTATTTTCATAATCGATTAGTTGGCCGATTATTGTTTCCAATAATCTGATATTGGCCTTAAAAGAAAAAACAATTTGCATTTTTACAAATTTTTGGGCCAATTTGTTGGGCAGATTACAAAACACAAATTTCCACAAAAACACATTCCATGCTTTTCTGCAGCTTCTCCATTGAAGTATATTGAACCAAAAAAACAAAATGGCGCCGTTCCGTGTTAAAAAAATCCCCGCCTCTTTCCAAATATGCAGCAGCTGAGAAAAATGATGGATGTAAACGTGTCCCATAGGAAAACATGTAAATGAACTGTAGTGTGTTTCTACAAAAAGCAGAGGTGTGACCCGGCCTGAGATGTTTAGTAACATAATAGGGAGTAAAAAAACAAAAAGGTACAAAAAAAAGCAAATAATCGCTACTGTAAGGGGTTCATTTTTTTTACTGTTGGACAGTGAAAGTAATATTTACAGGAGCGATTTGCTTTTTTGTACTATAAAGGGCTAATTTTAGTTTTTTTAACCTCATTATGTTACTGGCTGATTAATCGATTATGAAAATTGTAATCGATTAATTTCATAATCGATTAGTTGTCGAATAATCGATTAGTTGTTTCGGCCCTAGTTCTAACAGATTTAGATACACTAACAAATTGAAGCCAAACTCCAATTAACCCATAAGCAGTTACAGCAAACAGATTTTTTTTTTTTTTTTTTTTATCCTTTTAGGGATACTTGTTTTACATAAATAAAAGCTGATTATCACCCCTATCTCATCCCGCTAACTGCTGCATCTGCAAGATAGCTTGTTCTGTTGAACAGGCTCAGTGGCCTCATCACCAGGTGAAAATAAAGGGAAGAAAGCCTAAAGAAAAATTTATGCAGCCATCACATCTAAGGTGTAAGCTGCAATATAATAAAAGTTGGGTTTAATGCCACTTTAAAGCTGTAATTTCACTGACTACATTAATGTAGTATTTTGTACTGCATGTGGCTGAGTAGTCTGGTACACCATTGATCTGTATGTCTCTGTAATAATAGACAAGGAGACATCAATTCTGAGTCAGTGAACTGCACAGGCAGCTACATTTACAGTACTGATTTACTCATGAGACCTAGTTTGTATAGTAGTTTCAGCTGTTTGTGTATTTCCATTTAAAATTGTTTAAAATTGTTTCCAAAAATTTTATCGATACGTCGCATGTGTGGTTTGAACGCCGCTTTCATATGCGGACGCTACTCACGTATGTGTTTGCTTCTGCACGCAAGCTTGGTGGGGTAGGGGCGCATTCCTGGCTCCCAACTCTTTTAGCTGGCTCCTAGATTCCCAGAAAATTTGTCAAGCCCTGGGTTTAAGATATAAAGTAGATGTTTTCCCAATTTGGCTGACAATGTGTAAATTGCACTCTAACGAAATACAGCAAATACCTATAGATATATATATATAGATGGAGATCTCTATATCTATCTTGTTGATAGGGGCGTGGTGTGTAAGCCCCGCAGTTCTGATTCCACACTACAGCTAGTCATACCCTGCTTGAATTTTTACCGATTCAATTGGTACTTATTGTAAAAAGACAAAAGTCTGCTTTAAACTAAAGGTGCTCGGTGGGAAATCTGTTAGCTGAATAGTGATATTCAGACAGCCACGGCTGCTGCTGTCTTAATGCAGTAGCCAACAAACAGTGCAGCTGCTGAACAGTGTTAATGGAGGAATTGGTTGATTTATAAGCATTAATGGCTAGCTAGTCATTGGCAGGCAGAGATTTATCTGCCTATTTCCTGCATGCACTGTTGGCTACATCATAGAAATTTGGAATCGAAAGTCCCAAGTGACATTTCATTTTCACTCACCGCAGCATCTTTGACATGTAGTGGTTTTCGCCACTCGTTTTTTTGCTTGATTCCCCCATCAGCACAGACGGCGTTGACAGAGGGGTCTCTCACCGAATCATTGTATTCTCCCAGGGGAGAGAGAACTGTCTCCGCCGGGAGTAGGCAGTGATTATTGCTAGCGGATATACTAGCCACTAGTGGTGATTGCATGCAAAATCCAGCAGGTTGGTTGTACTTAAGTTGATCGACTACATTTGGCCTCCCCATGCATGGTTTAAACCTTGGCTGGTGCAGCAGGAACTGGCAGACATTTGAATTGTCCTATGGCTGGCCTTAGACCAAGGGAGGGTCGTTTTCAGATACTTTCAAAACCAATATATCGGAGGGATCACCGTGATCGGACAAGGTTTTCTAATCTGTCCAGTGGCTAATTCCCCTGATGATCCTCATAGGGCAGTGTCTCCGTGGCCTGTTATCACTGTAAAAAAAAAAAAAGTTGGGTCAAGAGATTGTCATCTGTCTATGGGCTTCCTAATGCCTAGTGAGAAAATCGGTTCATCTTCAAAACGATTGTCCGATAATATAACATCTTTGGTATCTTTCGTACACAGCTTTCAAGAGCTGATCACGACCAAAGGGAAAAACACAAAAATATTTATCATACAATACCAGAACCAACTACGGTATTTTCTTGTAATCAGTACAGTATTCTTTGGAGAAAAATAAAATGACCAAGACTGCACATGCTTGAAAATGAAGGAATACATTACATCACTTCTGAAGTTTTATTCTGTCCTATGAGAATTTTCATACCTTTTTTTTTTTTTTTTTCCTTCAAAAACGGAAGATCATTTGCACAATTATCCCATCACGTGTACGAGGCTTTAAGGAGCATGTATACGGACTTTGTTTCCTGTGTTTGACATTGTCTTCAGTAGAGTAGTGTAGATAATAGTTTAGAGGCTGCATTTGATCTGCTTTCAGTTTCTTAGGACACAGTGTGTATTGAGGTGTCAATATATGGAATAGCGCAGCTCAAAAGCCTCCTGTGTCCTATTGGCACTCTCTCTCCTCCCACATTTAGGTGCTGGCCTCGGCAATGGCACATCTTTCTGTTCACCTACTGCAATATTAAACCCAGGACCACCCTTCAAATCCTGTAGTACCCATGCAGGTTTTAGCTACAGACCATCTTGGCCACGCCCCCTCTCTCATGCTTCGCTTTAATTGTTCAGGGCGAAACCTGTTGGTAGGGTGTGGCTAAGATATGGGGACTATGGCTGATTTTGTGTGTGTTTGTGTAACTGGGTTTAATGCAATGTATTAAGGTGCATTTTGAACTGCAGGCAAAAGAATGCCAAATGCAGGTTTTTCTTGCAATGTAATTTAGCAGTGCTGCATTTAGATACAAAAGACTGTTTGACATTGTGACAAGAATGACCATATCCATAAGTTCTTAGAGTATAGCTTATTGCCACACTGCTGGTTTACTGATAAAACAGATGCTGATGGGTTTTTTCTTTTAATATCAGTAGGTTAACCACTTAAGGACCGCCGCATGTACATATACGTCGGCATCAACGTACCTGTACGTGCCTGCCTAGACGTGGGTCGGGGGTCCGATTGGGACTAATCCCCCCCCCCCCCCCCCCCCCGGTACATGCGGCGGTTCCCGTGGCTGTCCGAGCGATCCGGGATGAGGGGGCGGCTGTTTGTTTTTGTCCGCCCCCTCCGGATCGCTCCCAGCCAATCCGCGCGCTCCCCCTGTGTGTCCCTTCCTGTGCCTGTGTAAACGAGGGAAGTGATCTCTCCTCTCAGTGGTATTTTCAACCCCTGCTGAGGAGAGATCACATCACACAGGGAGTCTGCACTACACTGACACCAGTACATGCAGGCACATTAACCCCTTGCGATCACCCTCCCCCCACCCCCCTGTCAGTGTCACTGAATGCAGTGATCATATATGTACTGATCACTGCATTTAGTGTCAGTGTGACAGGCAGTTAGTGTTGGGTCCAGGGTAGCCCGCGTACCCCCCCCCCCATAAAGTTCTAACCCCTTGATCACCGCCCTAGTTAATCTTTTCACCCCCTATTGCCAGTGTCGCTAAGAGATCATTTTTCTGATCGCTGTATTAGTGTCGCTGTTCCCACTCGGTAGCTATTTTTTTTTTATTGTGATTTTTTTTTTTTTTTTTTTTTTGTACTAAAGTCATGTGGCTGAATACATTTTGACCTAAATGTTTGACTAAAATTTAGTTTATTTAATTTTTCTTATAACAAAAAGTAAAAAATTAGATCTATTTTTGTATATAGCGCAAAAAATAAAAATCGCAGAGGCGATCAAATACCACCAGAAGAAAGCTCTATTTGTGGGAAGAAAAGACGCAAATTTAGTTTGGGAGCCACGTCGCACGACCGCGCAATTGTCTGTTAAAGCGACGCAGTGCCGAATTGTAAAAACCCCTTGGGTCATTTAGCAGCATATTGGTCCGGTCCTTAAGTGGTTAATGGACTGCAGATCTAAATACAGTTTTGTAAATTCTGTTCCCCACCCCCCCCAATTCTATTAAGCTATTACTCCTCTGCACTGCAAGTACTCTGGTGTCTGTTTTCCCAGCCGATTTTGTGGAGTCTTAGATAATCGCATTTCTCTCTTCTAATATGATTGTGGGATTTTTTTATTTTATTTTTTTCCAGTTGCAATAATATAATAATGTTAGCAATTTTATGGATTTGTTGTATTTATAGACTCTATAGAGTGCAGACATCGTCCATTTTTAATTGGATTAGAATTCTGTTTCCAGTGTAAAGCAACCCGTAGGGAATACAATATGTAGACTACCATTGCTGACTTCCCCTCCTCTAAGTGTGATCTGTTTGCCTGTGATGCTGATCCAGTGTTCAATACCCTCACAATGCATATTTGTTTCAGTAAAGTTTTCCTTAGGTTATATATGGTTCCCTTTTTGTTTTAAAATAAGATGCTCCAATAAAAAAAAAATATATGTATTTAAAAATGATTACTCTTAATGTGCCAATTATTTGCATAATGTGTGCAAATTATTGTACATTTTTTTAATATGTGATGATTATTTAAAAACCTTTTTGCTCTGAACCATTGATATCAGTACTTGTGGAGGACCTATTTGATTTTGGTGGCTCTACTTTTTTTCTTAAGACTGGGTCACACTATTGCGAATTGAATGCTGGTTTTTACATGTAGGAGAGGAGTGCCAGAATAGGCCCGGTATGGAAGTGGTTAATAATGCCCCAAAACATTTTGCAAATGCAGTTGCCAGAAACTCATCGCATGGGCGTGAGCACCCATGCAATGCGATTCGGATGTGGGTGGGAAGGGTCCTGCACCATTTGGGTACAGATGCAATGTGCTATGAGACATACAAAATGTATGGCTCAAATCGTACCGCCCTAACATTGCATGTGAATCACATGCAGTGTTCCACATGCACTAGTGCGAACCCTGGGTAAATGCTTATAGTTTTGCCAAGCCTTTGTCTGACGAATGTGCAGTTCACAAACAATTAGGAAGACCCTTCTTGGGCTACTTTCACACTCGGGCGCTAAAAAGCCAGAGGCCGAGGGCTTTCACACTTTCAGGATGTTAAAAATTAAATAAAGTCCTGCAAGCAGCATCTTTGAGGCGCTTTAGGAGCTCCTAAAGCGCCCATTGAACTCAATGGGTAGCGCCGCAGGAGCGGTGCTTTGTAGGCGCCCTTTAACCCTTTATTCAGCTACTATCGGGCGGGGGCGGGCTGGTTAAAATAAAAATGTTATTCCTCATTATATAACCTGCCTCCAGCAGACAATATAAAGGGGGGGATAAAAGAATACCTCTCCGCTGCAGGAATGTCTAGACTGCCACCCCCAGCCCGGGACTGTTTAGAGAGTCCTATCACCGCGGTAGAGGTTGAGGAAACCCTTAAAAAGGTAAAATCCGGGAAATCCCCAGGGCCTGACGGTTTCCCAATAAGTTACTATAAAGAATTCCCCACGATTCTAACAGGACAGATGTCAAAATTTTACAATGAGTTGGGCTGTACTGCGGCATTCCCTCCGGATGCACTTTTAGCCCATATCACCGTGATTCCTAAAGACGGGAAGGATCCGGCGGAATGCGGCAGCTACAGGCCAATTTCATTGTTAAACGCGGACTTAAAACTTTTTTCAAAAATTATTGCCTCTAGACTCCAACCATGGATAACACAGTTAGTAGATCTAGACCAGGTAGGGTTTGTCCCTGGACGTGAGGCCAGGGACAACACGATTAAAACTCTTAACCTGGTGCACTGGGCTGGAGAAAAAAAGATCCCCTGTGTATTTTTGAACACCGATGCCGAAAAGGCGTTTGATAGGGTGAATTGGTGGTTTTTGGAAGAAGTACTGAGACAGGTGGGTTTGGGAAACCGGATGGTCAGATGGATCATGAGTGTTTACACGAACCCACGGGCCTCAGTAAGAGTAAACGGTGTAATATCACGTCCCTTTAAGATCTCGAACGGAACAAGACAGGGATGTCCCCTGTCACCACTGCTGTTCGCGCTCTCATTGGAACCCCTATTAAATAAAATCCGGCAAAACCCGGATATTCAGGGGTTACAGATGGGAGAGCGGACACATAAGGTGGCAGCATATGCTGACGACCTGCTCTTTTCAGTGACTAACCCCCATGTTTCATTACCCAATCTAATAAGAGAAATTGAGATGTATGGAAGACTATCTAACCTGAAAATCAATAACACCAAATCAGAAGCAATGAGCATCGAGGTCCCAGGCCCAATGGGAGAGGTACTAAAAAAGAACTATAAATTTAAATGGGAAAAGACCTTAAAATATCTGGGGACACATATTGCATCGCACATAAAAAACACTTATAGATTGAATTTCCCCCCATTATATAACGAAATAAGAGCACTCCTAGACAAATGGGGACACGGGATGCATTCGTGGTTTGGGAGGGGAAGTATAGTTAAAATGTGTATTCTACCAAAGGTGCTGTACTTGTTCCAGGCCCTGCCAATCTCCATCCCAGCAGTCTTTCTCCGACAGGTGAATGCCTTATTCATGAAGTATATATGGGCAGGGAAGCGAGCCAGAATTAAAAGAGATCTGTTGAGAATGCCAAAGGCTGTCGGGGGGATGGCAGTCCCAAATATAGTAGACTGGTGCAGACATAGGGAGGGTAAACGTTGGGTTGAAATAGAGCAATATGTCAGCCAGGTTCCTTTGAATAGTGCACCGTGGTGCTATGAAGCACTCCCGGGGGACCTTAGGAGACACCCTATAATAGGGACTACCTTACAAGTTTCAGCAAAAATATGCAGAAACAGGAAATTTTCATCAGGTAAATCACCATTATTACCTATAATAGGAAATCCCAACTTCCCACCAGGGATGGAGAGGGACACAGCTGGGAAGTTTAGAGAGAAAGGCCTTAGCCAAGCCTTAGATTTTGTGATATCGGGTTTGTGGCCTTCCATAGGGGAGCTAATGAGGGTTGGTGGCCCATTTGAGCTTAGGATGTGGCAAGCACTGCAGGTAAGCCATTTCCTGAGATCATTGGGCCATGCAACGGAATTTTAAAGGCAATTGACGCCACTGGAGAGAAGCTAATGATGATGAAGAAAAGAGGGAAGGACGGCCGCACTCCAAGGATTTTCAAACGAAAAAAGTTGTCTTTATTGTAAATCCAAAAACATGTACAGTCACAGCAATCACAGAAAACAGGACAGCCGACGCGTTTCGCACTCGATCAGTGCTTAGTCATGGCTATGGTATGGTGCTAACACAAAAACATTTATACTAAACCCCAAAATACCAAATGAAACATGTGACTCCCTTCAGCCTATAGCAAGGGTCTCCAAACTATGGCCCTCCAGCTGTTTCGGAACTACATTTCCCATCAGGCATTGTAAAATTCTGACATTCACAGACATGACTAAGCATGATGGGAATTGTAGTTCCTGAACAACTGGAGGGCCATAGTTTGGAGATCCCTGGCCTATAGCAACTTAAAGTTAATTAGTTGTGATAGACATCCTGAATGGGTGTAATCAGAGTGTCAAGTGTGTGCAGGCTGAAAGTCAACACTAACATGAAAAAGGTAACCCTTAAAGAACCTGTGTATGTGTGGATGTGAGGATTGCATGAAAATGGGAAGGGATATATATATATATATATATATATATATATATATATATATATATATATATATATATATATATATATATAGGTGAATGGGAGAGTGGATGTAAAAAATAGTGAAAAATAAAATAGACTGGTTTTAAGTGTCTATATATTTATATATATATATATATATATATATATATATATAGCCGAAATAGTGTTTAGGATGCTGAAGCAGTCATATGGCCCGCAAACCAAAAAAAAAAAAAATATATAAAAAAATAAATATATAAAATAAACTAAAATAAACACACACAAAAAAAAAAATTAAACACAAAAACAAGAAAAAAAATTTTTCAAATAAAATTAAACACAAAAAAAAAATAAAAAAAATAAAAATAATGATAAACACAAAAACAAGAAAAAAAAAATTAAACACAAAAACAGAAAGAAAAAAAAATTAAACACAGAAACAAGAGACAAAAAAAAGAAAAAAATATTAAATAAATAAAATAAAATATTGTGCCGGGATATGTGCCCATATGGACCACATTGTGAACATGTTTGTGAATTAATGTCAACTTGTGAAATGAGTGTATACGTAATGTAATGTATACGTGAAAACACGTGTCCGTGAACAGGTGTTCATGAATACAAATGTGTCTCATTCATATATTCATGTGATCGTGAAATGGATGAAGATCAAGTGAAGATCAAGTGAATGAGTAAACAACACGGAGACGAGGGAAAAGGAATGGGGAAGAGGGGAGGGAAAGGGGGAGGGGAATTGTAGTTAGGCGAACACGGACTGAAAGGGAGAATGCCGATAATTAGTATAAAAGGGAAACCTGTAATCTAAACAGGAGAGTGGAATATTATATACGTCGGCATATGTAAAAAGGTCCCGTGTATAAACATATTCGCCTAACATAGCCCGAATGGAGCCACGAGCGCAGAACCCTGATATTATATAGGGATAAATCACAACTGGTGTTGTGTGTATAATTTCAACATGTAATGAGAAAAGCTGTAGTGGGGTGGAGCCACTCTCAGGAGTGTTATCCAAAATGTACGGGTTTTTGAACACACCCCCAGAAGAATATGTGATGCCGAGCATTAGTAAGTGGGAGAGGGATCTGGGGAGAAGTTTTAGTCCAGACCAGCATAAGCAAATAATTGCTCTGGCTCTTAACACCTCAAGATGTTCGAAAACCCAAGAAGCTAACTACAAGCTTCTCACCCAGTGGTATTATACCCCAGAAAGGCTACATAAATTCAATAACGAAGTAGAGGAAAACTGCTGGAGATGTGAGGAGGAACAAGGAACGCTTTTACATGTGTTTTGGTCATGCCGAAAGGTCAGACAGTATTGGGAAGAAGTACGGAGAATCTCCCAAAAATTTATTGAAGATCGAATCCCAGATGACCCTGCCTTCTTCTTGCTGCACTTATCACAGATTCCGGGGCAGAAGTATAGGAAGTCAGTAGTGTGCCATCTGGTTAATACAGCAAGGGCGGGTATTACCTTGAGGTGGAGGGACCCAAGGCCCCCATCTGTCGCGGGATGGCTTAATCGGACCCAGGAGGTAGGAGCAATGGAAGACCTGGTTCTTTCTGCTCATAACAGGAGGACGCAATATAAAGAAACTTGGTCAAATTGGAATCATTTTACAAGAACAGAGGAAGGGAGGAGACTTATGGTGGAGGAATGAGGGGAGAGGTGGCAGGGAGAGAACCTAGGATTGATATAATTTTTTTTTTTGTTTTTTTTTTGTTTTTGTTTTTTTTGGGGGGGTGGGGGGCAGGCGGAGAGGGGGGTAATTTAAGAGAATAAGGGAATAGAAAGGATAAATGTATAGACCAATATTAGGTATATGGTGAAGTATAAGGAATTGGTATTTTGGTTTGTAAATGTATGTATATCAGCTATAAGATGTTGTATACTATTGTTTTTTTCTTGAAAACTAAAATAAAAGATAAGTAAAAAAAAAAAAAAGCCCCGCTAGCAGCCGAAAATCCCCCGCGCCTCTGTGTGAAAGTGCACTTGGTGTATCAAAGCTGTTGGATTTTGGTAGGCACCGATATACAACTCTTAACCAATTATCTACACAATGTGGGCGTAGAAATCCTATTGGTGTCCAGTTTAGTTGCTCATCTAATTTTCATGTAAAGCACCCTCCTGCTTCAGAAACGGTTTTGGCATTGGAAACAGTATTTGTTTTGACTAGAGTTCCTCTTTAGGAGTCTGTATTACTGCACAGTTAAGGAATGTCGGCACTTACAAATGTATCATTTACACTCAACCGCAGGAGACGGCAAGATAGTCTGGCACAAATGCAAAATATTGTTTTCAAGGCTGGTTTGAGGACTAATTTGTTTTCTTCCTTTTCTTTTTTTTCTGTTCCGAAAGCACTTTTTGACTTTTTTAATCTTTTAAATAGTTTATCAGAATTTCCTTTAAACGTTAAGATTATTTTTGTATTAGCCTAATTAGAATAAAAGTTAAGAGAAGTACAGGTTTAATTTTTATTTTTGATTCTTACTTACCTCGGTGGATTGGAGCATCTGTCCCTTGCCGTCTCTGCACTGAAAACTGAGCCACCGAACACTGCTGATGGCTCGGTTATCTCCCCTCCCGAGAGGAAAGCTGCTGACTGTCAGTCAGCGTCTTTCCTCTCTGCTTCTCAACGCTCATTGGCGTGCTGAGCCATCGAGGGGCAGGGAGAGACTGTCCCAGCGGCTTGCTGAGACTGCCATCAATCAAGGCAGCTGGCGGATCCCGACTTGGAAGTCGTGATGACGCGATGTGACATCAGTGGAGAGCAGACTTCAGACAGACCTCCGCTGAAAACTGGTAAAAGGAGTGCCAAACGAATTGCGCTCCTGTGACCCAGAGGAGAAGCCCAGCCTAAAAAGCTCAGGCTGGACTTCTTTAAATCCAGGAGTCCTCTGTCATGTTGAATTAACTTGATTTAGTAGGCCTATTGAGTGGAGACTTGATTCTGGCCATTAAATTGTGATTTTAGAAGCTGCTGCATGTGTTTTTGTATACAGCAGTATTCTGTAATAATTGCCTGAAGTCCTGTGAATATTTTAGTAAGACATTCGGCGTGTATGCAAGGCTTTGCAGATGGCTTCAAACATTGATATTTAAGCCTTGGGTTAAAAGGGATGCGATTGATATTGATCTGATAGATGAGTATTGATTTGAATTAGTTACAGGGTGGGTGGGTGGGTGTAACTCCTGTTTTTTTCCTATGTGAAATATTTGTTAGGGAGTCATTTAATGCATTTAATACAAATATGCAATAATGATTAGCACTGTTGAATTTTCACACTGACCTGGATTCAGGTCTTGGCTTCCGCACAAATGTTTCCCCTGAGTATGCATAAGAATAAGGAATACAGTGGGGGAAATAATTAATTGGTTCCCTGTTGATTTTGTAAGTTTGCCCACTTACAAAGATTTTTTTGATTTTTTTTTATCATCATTTGTGTATTTAAAATGATAGAGACAGAATATCAACCCAAAAAACACATAAAACAAGTTATCAATTGAATTGCACTTCAGTGAGCAAAATCTGTATTTGTTCCCCAAGCAAAACATGACTTGGTTCTTGGTGGATAAAGCCTTGTTGGCAAGCACAGAGGTAAGACATTTCTTGTAGTTGGTTACCAGGTTTGCACACATCTCAGAAGGTTTTTTTTTTTCACAGATCTCTTAATCCTTAAAGCGGAGGTTCACCCAAAATGGAACCTCTGCTTTTCGCAATCCTCCCACCCCCCTCCGTTACCGATTTTATTTTTTATTTTTTTGTTTAATTTTTCCTGCATTTTTGGATCCTGGGATCTACAATCAACTGCCAACTGGGTGACAGGCTGGATCCTCGATCCTTGTAGTCCCCCCCATGCTCGGCCATCGAGCGTGTGCCGGCCTTTAGCTCTGCGCTGGGCCATCCAACATGCCTCATTGCTCCAGGGGTGGCCGGTGAGCTATACGCTCCAGGGCACACATATGACCGGTCTCTATGGCCATGTCAGTGTGGCGGGCTGACAGCCATGCCGTAAGCAGACATTGGTTCTGTCTGGAATGCCTCCAGTTGGTGGTCGCAGGATGGGTAAGTAGTTTCCCCTTGCCTTGGCAAGGTGTTTTTTTGGCTGGTGCATTCCTGGAGAGGTCGATTGGGGGTCCGCCCTACTTTCCTCTCTCCCTTCCTCTCCCTCCTTCCCCGTTCTGGGTGGTGGTCGTGAGGTAAGGGGTCTGTCTGGGTGGCTCCGGCATACCTGAGGGCTGCCTGCTGGGGGGTGCTGTGTGCCTTTTTATGCTGCCGTGTGTGCGGGGGGGGGGGGGGACCTGTGGGGTCTGGTATGTTTTGCCGTGTTTTTTTTTTTTTTTTTTACTGTTTTTAAAAACTTGGTTAGCCGCCATTTTGCCGGTGACTGCCGCTCTTATGACGATCGGCGGCCATTTTCCTGTAGCCTGCATGCTGGTTATTACATGTCGTCGTCTGCCATCTTGGAAGGGTTTTTGGCCTCTAGTGACCAGAATAACGGCTTCAACGTTCCCTGCACACTTCCTGAGGGACGGCACAGCACGGGCAGAATTTTCCTAGTCTATCGGCAGCACTGCAGCTTGGTCGGGTGGTGAGTCCTCTGGGGGGGTCTCCTAATCTCTGTTGCAGCCGGGAGGGTGGCCTGTGGGTCTTGCCTTGCAGTACAAGGGTGACAGTTATAGTGGGTCAGTATGGCGTCCGAACCGGAGGCTTCTCCCCCCAGACATGCCGGATTTAACCCTTAGTGCCCCTGTTCCTGCGGCCTCCATGGATGCTATGACGGTAGTCCTTGAGGTGTTTGTTGCCAAGATTAAAGCGAGGAGTGGCCAGAAGGGGGGTAAAAAGCGCCCCCTCCCTCCGCCTTTTTCTGGGGATGTTTCTGACACTGACTCGGGCCCCGCTAATGCGTCCGGCCCTGGTTCTGTTCTGTCAGAAGATGCAGGCCTAGCCCACACGGACACTGATGACTCTGCTTTAGGGTCAGCGCATGTTAAGGCGTTTGTTTGGATCTCTTACCACTGCGGTGCGGGATACTCAAACTTGAGGCTTTGGCGGAGACATCAGAGATGCCAGTCCCTTTGGGGTTCCACAAGCCGCCCCGCACCGCAAAAGTGTTTCCTTGTGTTCCATATCTGGACAAGTTCTATACAAGGAATGAGATTGCCTCCCTATTGCAGGAGCTGGACGCGAACAATGCTCCTGAGCTCTGTGTGGACCTGGCCGACCAATTGGTGCAGGGCCTAAAGTTTGTGAGTCGGCCCTGGATACGCTCCCCTTGCTCTCCAGGGTGTTTTTTTTATGCCGCCTTGTGTGGCTAAAATGTTGGTCTGCGGACCAATCCTCTAAAAAGGCCTTGGTAGACCTACCCTTTAAGGGTGAACGGCTTTTTGGGGCATCCCTGAATGACATCATAAAAGATGCCACAGGGGGTAAGAGCACTCTGCGCCCGCAATCTGGAAAGGGTAAGGAGCCTCGCCGTAAGCAGGGGCCCTCCTTTACTGCCCCCAAGTGTTTTTTTTTTTTCGCCCCCCAAGGTGCGGCAGGAAAACGTTCCCAGGGTGCTAAGGTGCCCGCTGAAGACCAAAAGCGCACCTGGTTCCGCAAGCCCAACAATCCTGCATGAAGGTCTGCCCCCGCCCGTCACCTGGGTGAGGAGCCGGTTTTGCGAAGAATTTGCGGCTCAGTGGAGATCCCTCCTTTCCGACCGCTGGGTTTGCGAAGTAGTTTCCTCTCGGTACAAGATTTTTTTTTTTTTTTCTCCAACCTTCAACTTCCTCCGGGAGGCCCTGTCGGTGGCTGTTCAGGATCTGCTGGTCAGGGGAATAATTGTGCCGGTTCCCTCAAGAGAACGGTTTCAGGGGTTTTATTCCAATCTGTTTGTAGTCCCCAAGAAGGAAGGGGTCTGTCCAATCCTGGACCTCAAGGCCCTCAACTGTTTTGTCAAAGTGCAAAAGTTCAGCATGGAGTCGGTTCGCTCTGTAGTGATGGCACTCCACCAGGGGGATTTTCTGGCGTCCCTGGACATCCAGGACGTGTACCTACATATCCCCATATGTGCAAAGCACCAAAGGTTTCTGCGCTTTGCAGTCGGAGGGGACCACTTTCAATTTGTGGCCTGGCCTCGGCACCACAGGTTTTCACCAAGGTGCTCGCTCTGATTCTGGCCCTGCTGAGGCATCGCGGGATTGCTATTGTAGGATACCTGGACGACCTTCTTCTGAGAGCTTCTTCAAGCTCAGAATTGGTAGAGGATGTGTATCACCTGCCAGACCCTCCGAGAATTCGGTTGGCTACTGAATGTCCAGAAGTCGGTGTTGGTACCGTCTCAGAGGCTGGAATACCTGGGGTTGACCCTGGATTCCTCAGAGGCAAGGGTTTTCCTCCCAACGGCAAAACTACAGACACTGCAATCTGCGGTCCAGCGGTTGGCGACCTAGAAGTGGTCGTCGCTTCGCTTTTGCCTGAGAGTTCTGGGTCTGATGGTGGCCTCTTTCGAGGTGGTTCCTTATGCTCAATTCCACACTCGAGTGCTACAGAAAGAGATCCTGTCGCGTTGGGACCATCTCCCTGCGTCTCTGGATTACCAGATTCTGGTGAGTCACCTGGTCATGGGCCTCCCTAGTGTGGTGGCTGACATCTCCCGTACTTCGGACCGGGAAATTGTTTCTGCCGTGCCATTGGACAGTGGTTACGACGGATGCCAGCCTCTCCGGCTGGGGGGGTGTCTGGGGTGTCCAGTCAGCCCAGGGGCGCTGAACTCAGGTGGAGTCCCACCTACAGATCAATGTCCTGGAACTCCGGGCGATCAAGCTGTTTCCCTCTCCAAGTGGTCTCTGAGTCTGCAAGACCGTCCGGTCAGGATCCAGTCTGACAAAGCCACGGCATATGTCAATCATCAGGGGGGCACACAGAGCTCAGCCGCAGCGACGGAAGTCGCGCATATTTTCCGGTGGGCCGAAAGGGATGTCCCGGCTCTGTCGACCATGTACATTCCAGGGGTGCAGAACTGGCAGGCTACCTAAGTCGCCAAACGCTAGACCAAGTAGAATGGTCGCTACACCCGGAAGTGTTTCAGAGTTTGTGCCAAAAATGGGGCACTCCAGTCGTGGATCTTCTGGTGTCCGTCTCAATCGGAGGTGTCTTGGTTCATGGCCAGGTCAAGAAACTCGTGAACGGACGTGTCAGACGCGTTGGTGGCGCCGTGGGGTCACTATCACCTAATCTACGCCTTCCCTCCACTGAAGCTTCTTCCTCGCCTGCTGCGCAGAGTGGAAGCCGAGGGGATACCAACTATCCTGATCGCTCTGGATTGGCCACACCGCCCCTGGTACGCGGACCTGGTGCGTCTGGTGGCAGACATCCCTTGGTGTCTACCCCCTGAGAGTAGATCTTCTGTTGCAGGGTCCGATCTTTCACCCTGCTTTACAGTCGCTGGCTTTAACTGCATGGCTGTTGAGAGCCAGGTGCTGAAGGACCGAGGCCTGTCGGACTCTGTGATCTCTACAATTCTACAAGCATGGAAGTCTGCTTCACGAAGGATTTACCATCGTACGTGGAAGGCTTACATCTCTGTGTGAAGAGATGAAATGGCACCCCCGTACATACGTGATGTCCTGGATTGTGCTGTTCTTACAGCGTGGAGTGGATCAGACTCTCTCCTTAAGTATGGTCAAGAGTCAGATTTTGGCCTTGGCTGTTTACTTTCAGCAACCATTGGCGGCGAACTCTCTGGTGCATACGTTTTGTGCAGGGGATTCGACATGTGGCGCCTCCTGTAGGTCCACCACTGCCTCCATGGGACTTGAATCTCAGTGCTTCAAGAGGCTCCATTCGAGGACATTCGAAAGATTCCTTTGTTGACTCTGTCCCAGAAGGTGGATTTCTGGTGGCAATTACCTCAGACGAGTATCTGAACTAGCGGTCTTGTCTTGCAAGGCTCCTTACTTGGTCATCCACAAGGATTATATGGTGCTGCGGCCGCAGCAGTCGTTCCTTCCTAAGGTTGTTTCGGCCTTTCACATTGAGGACATTGTGTTGCCATCCTAAAGAACCCGAAGGAGGCCATGTTACTTTCCTTGGACGTGGTGTGAGCCCTACAGGTGTACTTGTCTGCTACGGCTCAGTTTCGGAAGTCGGACTCACTGTTCGTGTCGGTGAACCCACACCCTCTCGAACCCACACCCTCTCGAAGTTTTACAAGGTGGATGTGAATGCATCTTCAGATGCCTCCTTTGGCCGCAAGGTCTTACAGGCGGCTGTTTAAGGTTAGAGTTCCTCTGTTGAGAAACTCTGGTTTGTTTGGGGTGAAGTTTTGGTTTGCTGTGTTTTTCCCACCCCTCAATTTTTTTTACACTGCTTGTACTCACCGTAAAATCGATTTCTCTGAGTTCATGGACGGACACAGCACCCTCCCCTCTTTTGTTTGTACTGCTTGTTTACGAACTGGGGCTGCATGAGGCAGAGAGAGGGATGTACCTGGGGGACCTGCCCCCTGGGAGGTGCTGTACTGAGAAGTGTTTTAACACTTGAAGTGCTGTTTTTTCTGCCTGATAACCCTAAGGTCAATTGCTGCTCTGTCCGTCCATGAACTCGGAGAAATGGATTTTACGGTGAGTACAAAAATCCTATTTTTCACCACTTCCTCGTATAGACTCCCGCTGGAGTCCCGCCCCTTTGCGTCACCCCCTGCTATGTTCTGGGAAACACACGGCTCCCAGAACACAGCGGGGACCAATGAAGATGGCGCAGCGCAACTCGTGCATGTGCAGTAGGGAGCCGGGCAGTGAAGCCGCATCGCTTCACTTTTTGATTCCCTCACCGAGGATGGCGGCTGGGAAAGCCGAGCGGAAGCTCTGGTTCGGCAGCCGACGCGGGCAACCTGGACAGGTAAGTGTCCATTTTTTAAAAGTCAGCAGCTGCAGTATTTGTAGCTGGCTTTTAAAAAAAAAAAAAAAATTCCGATGAACCTTTGCTTTAAGGTTTTTTTGGTTGTCGTTTGGCAACTCGAAGTTTCAGCTCCCTTTATACATTTTCTATAGGTTTTAAAGTCTGGTAACTGGCTAGGCCACGCCTTGCCCTTAATGTGCTACTTCTTGAGCCACTCATTTGTTGTCATGGTGGTATGTTTTGGGTCATTGTTATGCTGAAAATCCCATCCATGACTCGTATTCAGTGTTCTGGCTGTGGGAAGAGGGTTCTCATCCAAGATTTTACAATACATGGCCCTGTCCATTAGTCCCTCAATTAAAGTCGGCCTGTACCTTTAGCAAAGAAACGGCCTTAAAGCGTCATGTTTCCATCTCCATGCTTGACTGTAGGGATGGTTTGCTTAGGGTCATAGTCAGCATTTTTCTTCCTCCAAACACTGATGCCGCGTACACACGGTCGTTTTTTGCGATGAAAAAAACGACGTTTTCTGTGAAGTAAAAAATGACGTTTTTGAAACGTCACTTTTCAAAGACAATTTTGCATACACACCATCGTTTTTTCACAAAAAGCAAGGTTACGTTCACCACTCTTTTCCATTGAAGCTCGCTTCATAACTAGCTTCTGGGCATGCGCGGGTTGAAAAACGTCGTTTTGAACGACGTTTTTGCTACACACGGTGACTTTTTGTGAAACAAAAAACGACGTTTTGAAAAACGACACAAAAAATTCAAACATGTTGGAATTTTTTTTTGGTCGTTTTTTTGAAGACAAAAAACAACGTTTTGCCCACACACGATCAATTTAAATGACGTTTTAAAAAACGTTGTTTTTTTTCATCGCAAAAAACGACCGTGTGTACGCGGCATAATTCTCTCTCCTCAAGAGGGCACGTGTACAGTCATGCCAATGAACATCTTAATGATTCAAAGAAGGATTGGGAGAACGTGCTCTTTGGCATTAATTCGACTTGCTGTGCTTGAAGGAAGGAAAATGTTGACTATGACCCGAAGAACATCATTCTTGCAGTCCAAGCACAGTAGGCAGAAACATGCTTTCGGGCTGTTTCTCTGATAAAGGTACAGGCCGACTTTGCCCCATTGATGGGGCCATGTATTGTAAAATCTTAAATGCAAACCTTCTTCCCTCAGCCAGAACACTGAAGATGGGTCGTGGATAGGTCTTCCAGCATTACATTGACCCACGGCATACCGCCAAGGCAACAAAGGAGTGTCTCAAGAAGAAGCACATTAAGGCCATGAAATGGCCTAGTCAGTCTTCAGACCTTAATCCTATAGAGAATGTTATGGGGGGAGCTAAAACATTGAGTTGCCAAGAGACAACCAAGAGAAGTGTGGCAATTTATTTTATTTTTTGCTAGTGATGCTTTGCCGCAGTGAATGCATCCGACCGATGCTGCATCTGTCCCCCGGCCTCTCTGCACTGAGAACCAAGCCACTGAACATCGCCAATGGTTTGGTTCTCGCTACTCCCCGAGCAGAGCGATGCCGACGGTCAGTCTGCATTGCTTCTGCTCTACTTCTGTGCACTCATTGGAGCGCTGAGTCATGGAGGGGTGGGGAGCGGTAGTCTCATTGGCTCGCTGAGACTTCCATCAATCAAGGCGGCTGGCGGATCCACACTTGAAAGTCGGGATGACCTGATGGCAGTGACGTCAGTGGAGAGTGGACTTCAGACAGCTCTCCGCTGAAAAACGGGTCACGAGAGTGCAAAATGAATTGCACTCCTGTGACCCATAAGAGAAGCCCAGCCTAAAAAGCTCGGGCTGGACTTCTTCCTTTTTAAGAATTTAGAGAAGATCTGTAAAGAGTGGACCAAAATCTCTCCTGAGATGTGTACAAATCTGGTAACCAACTACACGAAACGTCTTACCTCTGTGCTTGCCAACAAGGGTTTTTCCACCAAGTACTAAGTCATGTTTTGCTTTGGGATTAAAATACTTCTATTACTCCCTGAACAACAACTTCATTTATAGCATTTGTTTATGTGGGTTTTTTTTTTTCCTGGATTTTTGGTTGATATTCTGTGTCTATCATTTAAAATACAATGGTAAAAATGATAGATGATTTCTTAAGTGGGCAAAATTACAAAATCTGCAGGGGATCAAATTTCCCCACTGTACATAGTTTATTCGAGAACATTATTTTCTGTATAGTAGATCCTGGAGATTTTCATTTTACAAAAAAACGTACTTTTTTATTTTAGACTGAAACCATTGGACATAGAGTTCATGAAACGTTTGCATGAAAAAGTCAATATCATTCCACTCATCGCAAAAGCAGACACCCTCACACCAGAAGAATGCCAGCAGTTTAAAAAACAGGTATTTATTTTTATCAGTGTTTGATCCTATTTAGGAGCTGACCAAGGCTTCATTCAAACTTGTGTGACATTTTGGACATCAGAGTCCTATGACAATTTGTTTTCTAATGCTAACTATTGGTATATTTGGAACTAAGTTGTAGCAACTTCCATGTAGTTCATGCACTACGTTGGTTCAACTTTCATGCGACTTGACGGCCATAGACCTCAATGCTAACCTGCAGAAGTTGCATGAGTCGTACCTGAATGTTATACTATGCAACTTTTGTGCAACAGTTGCCCATTATCACTGGTCAAAGCCAAAGTCGTATCCAAGGTGCACCCATCCAAAGTTGCATCAAAGTTCTACTCCATTGTTTGCGCATCTTGGGAGTCATACAAGTGTGAATGGAGCCTTAGGTTTTTTTTATATATATTGTTTGTGTCTACAATTTATGCAATATTTGTGTTACAAATGAACATTTATTATCGGATAAAGAATCCTCCGCACTACAGGTTAGAGACACTGAACAGTGGACATTAATAACTTTGTGGCCCAATTTGAAGCTGTATAATATGGAGTGAGGCAATGCTGTGATATTTGAAACAACTTCTACACAGCTGGAATAAACACTAATACAAATTCATGATTTTGTATTACTTATTTTAACATAGTTGATTCTTGTATGTTACAAAATAGGGAAATGTGTACAAAGCCACTATACTAAATTCTATGGTTTGTGAAGAGTTCTGCAAGCCATTTTGCTCTTTAAAGCTACAAGTAATACTTGACATTCACAGTATAATTATTTAGATTGTTACATTCCTAAACTAAATGTGGTTTACAGAAAGCCTTCTAAACCTACACATTTGTATATACAGTATTTAAACAGATTACATTGTTCTTTTTCTAACTTAAAATAATGTTGCATAGTAACTTATGTTATCCTATTTAGTTATAGTAAAACCTTGGTTTGAGAGCGATTTTTGCAAGACAAGCCAATTTTTTATTTATTTCTTAATAAATTTTGACTTGATCTACAAGCAATGTCTTGATATGAGTAGCGTAATGTCACAACTGAGTATAAAAGATAAGAGGACCAGAAAAAAGCGACAAACCGAGCAAAATAAAAATGAATGCTTCCTTTGTAATGGCACAAGGTCAAAGGTCACATAAAGTGTTATGCATGCTTGCCTGTTGAGTTTGACCTTACACAATGCTGTTGAAAGAGCAGCTTTTCACTTAGTTTAATAAATAAGGAAAAACTGTATTTACTTTGTATATCCAATTACCGGTATGTACTAGTGAAAATTTTCACTTGATGGTGATTGAAGTGTATGCAGCATTAACCTACTCATTAGGCTAAATGAACATACCCAAAGTGGCCATTCACTATGTAGAAGCAAAATTATGAAAGCCTTTTATGTAAAACCACCCATATGAGTAATGCACCTTTCAGGCTGGTTTCACACCTATGCAAATTAGATGTGCGTTTCCCCGCATCCAGTTTGCATTGTAGTAGATTGTGACCAACTCTCTATGGAGACAGTTCACATATCTCTGCTGCGGCTTTTGGTCTGTTTCAGGTCTAAATTCAGCCCAAAGTTCTGGCTGTAATCTGACCTAAAACTGAACGGGGGTGCACCGGACTCCTGTGAGCCGCATGTGGCAATAGTGTAAACCCATCCTTATATTGGTGAGACTTGCATAGTTGGCTTTGTCATCCATGGATTGGTAGATTTGAAGTTTTATAACTTTTTGTCATGAACCACTTTTTCTGTAGTTCAGGTTGACCCCATGGGTAATCGCTGCATGACATGAAGTTCAGTTTACCAACGTGTTTCTTTGCACTCAGATAATGAAAGAAATTCAGGAACACAAAATCAAGATTTATGAATTTCCAGAAACAGATGATGAAGAAGAAAATAAGCTGGTGAAAAAAATAAAGGTATATGAAATAAAAAATGCATTTATTTTTTCCCCGCTCACAGTGGGACGCAGGAAGTATTGAATTGTGAGAGTCATGCTGCTACCTACAGATGGATTTTATCTGATATACCCGCACGCAGCCTGTAAAGCCTGGTACACATGCGTATATCTGACGAATGATCGTCTGTTTTTTTTTTGCCTGCTAGTCTCATATCAAACGAATAGGTTACTAAAGTTGGGAAAATTTTTGTAAGGCACAATACATTTTCCTGCAATGTCATGTAATCTATTGTAATGTATTTTGTTTCCAAGCATGCGCGATCTTGGTCACTCTGTTCGTTTTTTTGTTTTTTATATCGCAGACTTCAAATGTACTGATTAACCACTTGCCCACGGCGTCATGTCAAAAAGACGTCATGACTTTAAAGATGGATATCTCGGTAACGGCAGCAGCTGCTGCCACAACCGAGATATCCATCTTTTCCGTGGGCAGTCCTGTACACGATAATGGCGGTCTCCGCGGCGGATTCGCCGTGAGATCGCCGTTATCGGTGGCAGGAGAGGGCCTCCCGCCGCTCTCCCGCGCCCTCCGCCGCTTACCGGAGCCGTCGGTAGCGGCGAAGGCGATCGGGTCCGTTCGGCTCCTCAGCGGGGATACGAGTGAGGGAAAAATCGCCCCCACCCGCTCCCCAGAGCTCTGCTGGGCGGAAGTGACGTCAAAACGCCAGTCCCGCCCAGCGTCTTAAAGAAACATTTTTTTTTTTTTCTAAAGTTTGAAAAATTACATTTTTTTTTTCTTTTTTTGCATTTAAGCCTAAATATGAGATCTGAGGTCTTTTTGACCCCAGATCTCATATTTAAGAGGACCTGTCATGCTTTTTTCTATTACAAGGGATGTTTACATTCCTTGTAATAGGAATAAAAGTGATAATTTTTTTATTTATTTCGGTGTATAAAATTACAAACTAATTTAAAATAAATAAGAAAACAAAAAAATAATAATTTAAAACGCCCCATCCCGACGAGCTCATGCACAGAAGCGAACGCATACGCGAGTAGCGCCCTCATATGAAAACGGTGTTCAAACCACACAAGTGAGGTATCGCCGCGATCGTTGGAGTGAGAGCAATAATTCTAGCCCTAGACCTCCTCTGTATCTCAAAAAATGCAACCTGTAGAATTTTTTTAAACGTCGCCTATCGAGATTTTTAAGGGTAAAAGTTTGACACCATGCCACGAGCGGGCGCAATTTTTAAGCGTGACATGTTGGGTATCATTTTACTCGGCGTAACATTATCTTTCACAATATATAAAAAAATTGGGCCAAATTTATTATTTTATTTTTTTATTCAAAAAAGTGTTTTTTTTTTCAAAAAAAGTGCGCTTGGAAGACCGCTGCGCAAATACGGTGTGACAAAAAGTATTGGAATGACTGCCATTTTATTCTCTAGGGTGTTAGAAAAAAATATATAATGTTTGGGGGGTTTAAGTAATTTTCTATAAAAAAAAAACTGTTTTATTCTCGTAAACATCGAATCTGAAAAACAGGCCCGGTGGGCAAGTGGTTAAACAAAAATCGTTCGTTCTGCTGTACGAGAATTTTTTTTGTGTTTCTCTCCTAATAATCGACTCTCGAAAGCTGTATACGAATGATCATGTTATCACCCTGAAAGCAGTTTTTTGTCTGCTTTTGATCACCGTGTGTACTTGGTTTTAATTTTCAGCCTTTGAGACTGTCTGACGCTGGGTCTCTTTTATTATTGGTGGACAAAACGGTGAGGACCCTTGAGAAAATCTGTATTACGCTAAACTGAAAGACAGTTTCTGCATTTATTGATGCCCTCTCTAAAACTTCAGGCTCAGCCCTAGCCCTTGCCAACGCTGTATCTAGTTTGAAGTTTAGAGCTTCTAAGACCACCAAGACTCTCCTGGTGCTCCTTCTGTTTTGAGACTTTCTTTATGGCAGGGGTCTCAAACTGGCGGTCCTCCAGCTGTTGCGAAACTACAAGTCCCATGATGCATTGCAAGGCTGACAGTTACAAGCATGACTCCCAGAGACAGAGGCATGATGGGACTTGTAGGTTCGAAACAGCTAGCGGGTCGCCAGTTTTATAGAGACTGGAAACATCCTGACAAGATGTTTCTCCCTCCCAAGCGCCTATCCGTCTTGAACCCCTCTGAGGAAGGGGGACTTTGTTAAAAGCTGACCTGCCCTCTCGGTTAATATAACAGTATTATGTCCAAGGCAAAGACATTTTTGGACAGACAAACCAATAATTTAGAAAAATAAAAATAACATTCACTCTAAAGGCTTATACCAGATCAATATTATAAATACCAATACTGGATAATTGCAGATTTAAAGGGGGAGCCTAAACACTTGGGTTCAATGAATGCCTCAAATTCATCCAAAGAAGCCCAATACAAAAAAAATCACACATTTACATTGATTAATTAAACCAGTGTTTTTCAACTCCAGTCTTCAAGGCACACCAACAGGTCAAGTTTTCAGGATTTCCCTCAGATGAAATGGCTGTGGTGATTACTAAGGCAGTGAAACTGATCAAATCACCTGTGCAAAATAATGGAAAGCCTGAAAACATGACCTGTTGGTGTGCCTTGAGGACTGGAGTTGAAAAAACACTGAATTAAACCACTGATTGAATCTAGACCATAAGGGCCCATTTACACTACAACGCATAGCGGCAGGTGTGTTTCACCGCTTCAGCAGCTCTGCATTGCCAGGTGTGCTAGGGAGCAGTGTGCTGGATCCCTTTTTTGTTTTTGTAGGAGCTTAATTTGAAGTGTTCAAAAACTTAAAGTGGATGGTCCCTTAAAAAAAAAATATTAAAAGCCAGCAGCTACAAATACTGCAGCTGCTGACTTTTAATATTAGGACACTTACCTGTCCTGGAGTCCAGCGGCGTCCGCAGCAGAGGACGAGTGTTCGCTCGTCTCTCTGCTGCTCCCCCCTCCATCCACGGTGAGGGAACCAGGAACTGAAGCACTCTGGCTTCACTGCCCGGTTCCCTACGGTGCATGCGCGAGTCGCGCTGCGACAGCCGATTGTCTCCCGCTGGGAGCCGAGAGTTCCCAGCACACAACGGGAAAACCCCGTCTTTTGCCCGAGACTGCGGGCCGGAAGTGGGTGCAAATACCTGTCTTTAGACAGGTATCTGCACCCGCTCCCCCCGGAAAGGTGTCAAATGTGACACCGGAGGGGGGGAGGGTTCCGATCAGCGGAACGTCACTTTAGGGTGGAGATCCGCTTTAATCTTCAGTCACTGCAATGTCGGGCCCGGCGCACTGCGATAAAATGCAGCATGTTTGCATTTTATCGCAGCATGCCACAGAGATTGGCTGTACTGCAGTGTGAATGGGACGCATAGGAAAAAAATGTTTGTGTGTCCCTTTGGTGACAGATGGTTATACCATGCGGTAAAACATCTGTCACCACTTATAGTGTGAATTTGACCCTACAGGTCCATACACCCAGGAGAAGAGGAAATAATCCCAAGGAATAGGCAAAACCCGCCATCCTATAAAAACAAAAACGACATAAAATGGTGCTACCCTCACACCTCTTTCTAATCTACTTCAAAGGATTGAGATGGATGGCATTCCATTGATCCTCAAAGAAATATACTTGTTCAGGTGGATATGGTACATTAACCTGACAAGACTCCTGGCAGCTGCTGTGTTCTTCCAGGTCATCCAGATCTCGAGGACCGATTTATTAACCTTCTGGTTGTCTAACTGCAAGTCCTGAAGGATAAATGCATATCTGAATTGGTTATTCCTATTATAAAAAAACTGAAGTCCATTTTTCACATGGTCTGTCAGTTTACGTGAAAGGCACACTTCACTTGGTGCAAAACAGACTTTCTTCAAAGAAAATAAATACTTGTGGTATGAATCTGTGCATTTCAGCTGTTGAATCTGGACCAGCATTTGGCCCACAGCACCATCAAGGGTCAGGTCTTCACTCTTATGACCTTATACCATTAGATATTTGTGCATGGTGTCTCCCATGTTTTCCATGGTCACACTCTTGTGACTCTGGGATCTAAATACTGTACATCCTCATACTGTAAAAAAAAAAAAACTGGTCTTGCACAAGATGGTACTGAAGCCCAGAACTTCCTTCCTTCCCACCTAAAGGTAGTTTTGGCCTTCCAACTCAACTGGGGACATCCTTTGTTCCATTCCTGTGTCTTTTTGAGGAACTTTAGGAAGTCCTTAGTTGTATTTTTGTGGGCATTTTGTTTGCTGTTGCTCACACATCAGTTGGACTTCTTTTGAACATCTAGACAGTACAAGAATGTGTCCCTAAATGAAGGAAATAGAAGAAAAAAAATGTTATACTCGCTTTAAAATCCTTTATTGGAGTTCATAGAGAGACTCTGGTTCCACCACTTTATGCTTTGCACTCTCCATTCCCCAGCTCATGGACTCTCTCCTACACCATGCCAGTGGAGATGGGGGGGGGGTGAGAAATTCCTTTAAACTAGGGTCAGCAGACCAAGAGTAGTTTTGTATGCAGTTTTTTGATGTACCAATGCCTGTGGCTTTGCTGCTGCGGAAAGAACAAGAGGGGTAGTAGTGGTGAAATGGTAGAAGAATCTGTGGGGAGACATGGGAAACCATTGAGCAAAAAAGCAGAGGGCTGCTATAAGAGTTGTAACAGGTTTGCACTTGGGACCTGAATAGTTAGTAAACCCTCTCCCTATTAATAAAGAAAAATCTATTTGACCTCTATATTTGTTCCTACTTTATTTTTTTTGCATTTTAATGTGCAGTCAAAATTGTAATCTCAACAATAATTTAATGCTCAATTTGCTGTTTTTTAGGACCGTTTACCTCTTGCTGTTGTGGGTAGCAATACTATCATAGAAGTGAATGGCAAAAGAGTAAGAGGAAGACAGTATCCATGGGGAGTTGCGGAAGGTGAGAATACATTCCAAAACCCACAAGGGTTTTTTATTTTTTTAATTACCCTGTCTCTGATGTAGTTACTATATTTACATTCCACATTCCTCTTGTGCTGTTGAACCAGATTGTATGTCCTTGTTTCCAAGGATAGTCTCATCCAAAATATTTATTGTAACTTTCGACACAGAGAGCAGAGTAAAGTTGAAATTCCAAGAAAGGTTCTTGTTTTTCTCACACTCCATTTAATCATCTGGTTTTGTAGCTGGCTTCTTGCACGGTTTATCTGGGATGTTTAGGCGCAAACCATTTTAACCTTGACCATATTTTTTATTCCTGTTTTGGCACTTTCGTCATTTGAGTTAATGTGATAGAATATTTCTGTGCATTTTTCTTTAGTTGAGTTATAACAGATATATTTGCAAACCTGCATAATGTTGAATAGAAGATGTAACCAAGACAAAGGTTTAGTGTGAGGGCATGACTTTCCCTGACAAGTGACCATGCCAACTGCCATTCCACTGTCCAAAGAAACAATTTTAGTGGCCTTAAATGGCACCCTTTTTGGAAAGGGGAATGGCAACTGATGGTGCCTAGCAATGCACACAAGTGCCCTTGTGCATCTTGCCTTGATTGTATCCAATTTGTTCTCTATTGTCAACACTTATGCAAGATGCCTAAATCACCTTTTATGGCATTCTCAGTTGGGAAAGGGGGAGCAGTTCCACTTCAAGGATACTTCTGCTTGTACTTTCCAGTTTTTTTCCATATCTCATGTCCATAAATGAGAATGGAAACCTAGATTGACTAGTACACCTAATGCTTTGTCTAAATCTTTTAGCCTGGCCCTAAGGCCCAATGCACACTAGTGCAGTGATTGCCATTTTTCTGCACTGGAAGAATGCCTATCTCCTCTAAAACACACAGAAAACAATTGCTTTCCATGTGTCCTACTCGCAGCCCAGTATGTTTGCATTTTATCACAGTGCACGGGACAAGATCACATGTCGCAGAACATCACACTTTTATGCACTTCAAATGAAGTAAAAAAAAAACTGAGCCATTTGATGCAATGAATTGTGCAGCACACTGCTCACTGCAGCCAAAACAGAATTGGGAGATGTCTCGGCCCAAAAGGCCAGACAATGAGACAACTGCCTCATGTTGGCTAGCACAGAAAGAAGGCTGCAGTGGTTTATGCACTGTTTAAGCCGACAAGGTAAATGTTTTGCATTTAAAATTAGTCTATACTTTTTTTCTTTTTAGAAAAGGAATTCTCATCATCCGTTCACACCAAGATTTTGCATACAAGATGGTGAATCTATGTAGGTTAAAAAGTGCTTCCAATGACTGACAGTGCTTATAATCACTGGGATGATCCTATGTGGCCCAGTTCTGCCAGAGCATTGCAAAAGGATATTCATATCTGTCACTATTGCAAAAGTCATTCGGTGTTCAGGAATCCTTATTTCCCCTAATATGCAAATGTTGACTTCACATTCCTGCTTTTTGCATATTAAATATTTATCTTTCGTAGGGGTGAGCTGAACATACCTGGGGTTCAGCAAACCTTACTGAAGTTCAGGTGCCAAATCTGATCCCATTGTAGTTAATAGGAGCCAAATGTTATCCCTTTCTGCCAGACCCTGTGTTCCATTTTGTACACTCAGGTGGCCAGACCATTTTTGCACTTTTTTTCCTTTGCTTTTTTTTTAGTCTTCGCTTATAGCTTTCAGAATTTGTGAAAGCCCCCCCAAACCATATGTTTTCAGAAGGCACAATTGAATAAAAAAAAAGCTACAGATTTTTTGGGCCCCCAGAATAATTGCGCAAATGTTTATCATATCTCTATTTTCTCAAAAAATACACTACAATCGTTGATATTGCACATAAACACAACATAACTTACAAAATTCCTGCTAAATTAGTACTAAAGCATTGTTCACATGTGGCATACTATTGTACGCCAATTGGGGGCCACGTATACCTGCACAGGTGTTCCATGCACCCCCGTACAGTCACTCATTTATGTCAATTGGGATGCATCGGCTGCACAGGCATAGCTGCTGTTCCCAGTCTGACATCCATGTGGCTGTGGATACATGACACCCGAACGCAGACCGTGTGAGCTCACGGACATGCATGCAGACCTACATGGATGTAAAATTGGGAGGAACCGTTGCTACATCCCAAATGACATCAATGGGACTGCCTGCACAGAGATGCATGGAACACCTGTGTATGCCCTGTGTGAACAAGGCCTTTGGTCCCTTTCACACAAGCACACCAATCGGGTCTGCCTGTCCGTTTTTCAGACGGGCCAAATCTGACCACCCATTATTCTCAATGGAGAGACTAATGTAAATGGACACGTGCCTGCATCCCATAAAGTCCAGTCCGCTAAAAACAGATTAATGGGAATTCAACATGGATGGGTGCGTGCGTGCAGGTGGGTGGGGGTTTGCTGTCACATTGGAGAGTATGGGAGCGGGGGGGGGGGGTGTCTTTGGTGAGATATCAGAGGTCTAAACAGACCCCATAACCTCCTTTTTTTTTTAAACAGAAAGGGACTGAAGATGGCCCTTTTCTCTGTATCACTTTACTTGAATGAGGAATCTGCATAGATATTCCTCACTCATTCAGAAACTGACAGTGATTGCTGCATGCGCCCAGAGTGCCACGCTTAGGGGGGGGTGGTAAACACATGTTTATGAAACCCCCCCAAGTCCAAACATCACCCGCACCGCTCAGCCTCCCCATCCTCCCACCGCGATCCCCAGCCTGTCAGCTTACCGGAACAGAAACTAGGATGGGTCTGGGGTGCGGGGACCGGTATGGGGGGGTACTTTCTGAGTTTTGGGGGACACATCTGGATCCCCCAAGCCCCCAGCAGCACCCCTGAAGCTGGCGGGAGTGGCAGAGGAGTGATGCCGGCTTATGATGGTGGCTGCAGTGGGTCGGATCGGGTGGAGGTTGAAGGGGAGAGGAGAGCAGGGGGAGTAGTTATCGGTGAAAGAGCAGTGGGAGGTATAGATGGGACATGGAGGGGGCAGTCGCATTAGGGGTTAATAACTTTGATCAGCGAATTGTAATCCGCTGATCAGAGTTATAGCATTGTTCTGCAGTCTCTGCTGAACAATTCTGATATAAGCTTATGGTCATTGAAGTGACCATAAGCTTATAGGAGAGGGAGAAAGGAGGTCTGTATGCCGTTCTGATCTGTCCAACTGCAGGCCCTTTTGTAGGTCCGTAGTTTGTAAGCCCTCTCCTTATTAATAAAGAAAATTCATCTATAAATTCTGAATTCCTTTAAATAACATGCCTGGGGTAAACCCTTAGGCTGGGTTCACACCTATGCAAATTGGATGCAGGGAAACCTGTTGAGTGTTTGACTTCACACAATGATGTGTTGAAGGAGCAGATTTTCACTTGGCTTAATAAATAAGGCAAAACTGTATTTACTTCATGTACTAGTGAGAATTTTCGCTTGACAGCGATTTGGTGATTGAAGTGTATGCAGCTTTAACCTACTCCTTAGGCTAAATGAACATACACTTCCCAAAGTGGCCAATTACTATGTAGACGCAAAATGATGAAAGCCTTTTTGTTACAACTACCCATATGAGTAATGGATCGGTTCACATACAGTGCAGAAAATAAGTATTTGAACACCCTGCTATTTTGCAAGTTCTCCCACTTGGAAAACATGGAGGGGTCTGAAATTGTCGTCGTAGGTGCATGTCCACTGTGAGAGACATAATCCAAAAAAATAATTCCAGAAATCACAATTTATGAATTTTTAACTATTTATTTGTATGATGCAGCTGCAAAGAAGTATTTGAACACCTGTCTATCAGCTAGAATTCTGACCCTCAAAGTCCTGTTAGTCTGCCTTTAAAATGTCCACCTCCACTCCATTTATTATCCTAAATTAGATGCACCTGTTTGAGGTCATTAGCTGCATAAAGACACCTGTCCACCCCATACAATCAGTAAGAATCCAACTACTAACATGGCCAAGACCAAAGAGCTGTCCAAAGACACTAGAGACACAATTGTACACCTCCACAAGGCTGGAAAGGGCTACGGGGAAATTGCCAAGCAGCTTGGTGAAAAAAGGTCCACTGTTGGAGCAATCATTAGAAAATGGAAGAAGCTAAACATGACTGTCAATCTCCCTCGGACTGGGGCTCAATGCAAAATCTCACCTCGTGGGGGCTCAATGATCCTAAGAAAGGTGAGAAATCAGCCCAGGACTACACGGGAGGAGCTGGTCAATGACCTGAAAAGAGTTGGGACCACCGTTTCCAAGGTTACTGTTGGTAATATACTAAGACGTCATGGTTTGAAATCATGCATGGCACGGAAGGTTCCCCTGCTTAAACCAGCACATGTCAAGGCCCGTCTTAAGTTTGCCAATGACCATTTGGATGATCCAGAGGAGTCATGGGAGAAAGTCATGTGGTCAGATGAGACCAAAATAGAACTTTTTGGTCATAATTCCACTAACCGTGTTTGGAGGAAGAAGAATGATGAGTACCATCCCAAGAACACCATCCCTACTGTGAAGCATGGGGGTGGTAGCATCATGCTTTGGGGGTGTTTTTCTGCACATGGGACAGGGCGACTGCACTGTATTAAGGAGAGGATGACCGGGGCCATGTATTGCGAGATTTTGGGCAACAACCTCCTTCCCTCAGTTAGAGCTTTGAAGATGGGTCGAGGCTGGGTCTTCCAACATGACAATGACCCGAAGCACACAGCCAGGATAACCAAGGAGTGGCTCTGTAAGAAGCATATCAAGGTTCTGGCGTGGCCTAGCCAGTCTCCAGACCTAAACCCAATAGAGAATCTTTGGAGGGAGCTCAAACTCTGTGTTTCTCAGCGACAGCCCAGAAACCTGACTGATCTAGAGAAGATCTGTGTGGAGGAGTGGGCCAAAATCCCTCCTCCAGTGTGTGCAAACCTGGTGAAAAACTACAAGAAACGTTTGACCTCTGTAATTGCAAACAAAGGCTACTGTACCAAATATTAACATTGATTTTCTCAGGTGTTCAAATACTTATTTGCAGCTGTATCATACAAATAAATAGTTAAAAAATCATACATTGTGATTTCTGGAATTTTTTTTTTTGATTATGTCTCTCACAGTGGACATGCACCTACGATGACAATTTCAGACCCCTTCATGATTTCCAAGTGGGAGAACTTGCAAAATAGCAGGGTGTTCAAATACTTATTTTCCGCACTGTATCTCCGCTACGGCTCCGGTACCAATTTGCACAGGGTCCTGTGCGTCTTTTGCTCAGTTTCCGGTCCAAATTCAGCCCAAATTAAATGTAAACAAACAGGTGGGGTATACCCAGAGATGTCCAAATATGACAGATGTCAGCAAATATCCCTGCCCCCTTTGCTTATAAGGCTGATAATTCCCAGCCAGCAAATAGGTGAGACATAGGGACTTGACTGGTTAAGGATGGCACCAGTGCTGACACCTACTGCTTCCTTAACCACTGACAGCGAATAAAAGGAAGTTGTCATATATAGTAGTGGTATAAAAAAACACTGCTGTATAGGACGTTTGGCTCCTGCCCATCCCCTAAACTTGGTTTACCTATAATCCACAAACCTGAAAGAACTGCTTATTTCTTGGTGCTAAATAAGTGTATGCTGTAAGCAAAGATATCACTTCCCCCTCTTTTAGAGCATTCTTCCATCTACAGCTGTGCTAGCTGCCTTTAAAAGGACACTAAACTTTGTTATGAAAAACTTTTTTTTTTTTAAACCTATTACTTCTATATCCAAGGTGCAACATGTTACTAAAGGAATAGACCCTGCACCTGCTGTCACAATTAAAAAAAAATCTGAGTTCTGTGAATGGGAGAACTACAACTACTATCGGCCTTTGCATCTGACTGCTTGTAGTTCTCGATGAACTACCAGAGCGCTAATGAGTGCTCTGGCTAGTTAATTGGTGGTCCTTGTCATTCTGTAACTGCCTGCCTGTATGTCAAAACATGCAAATGTGCACAAAAACACGCGAATGGCACGCTTCCATTAATTTCTATGGGGGGAAAAAAACATGCACATTTCAGGCGATTTAGAGTGGAGATGTGAAACTTCTTCATAGAGAATAGATTTTTTTTTTCCCCCTCAATTGATTTTTTTGAGCGTCAAGCAGAACTTTTCTCAGGTTCTATAATGTTTTGTGACCTGCAAGGAACTGCACCATTGCTGGCTATGAACAAGACAGCAGCAGCACAATAGGGTAAGCACCCAAGCTTAGTATTGACACTTTTTTAAAGTGCCTCTTTTGATGTAAGATATTGTACTGTTGGCAATTTTTTTTTTAACTGCAGAATGATAAAGGTGTCTCTACCATACAGAGCCAGTATTCTTTAGAACATTAGAGAAACTTGGGTAATGGACATAAACTTAACAGGCCTTTGTGATCTCTGCTTGAAACCTTGTCACTTTATTTTGTCCACAAAATGTGGAATAAGTCATTTCAGGGATTGAACTACTTAAACAGAGGAAGTACTTTTGCTCTTTGATGTGTTAGACTGGCAGGAAACGGAGCTCTGGCATTAAAAATCAAACAGCTGCACTAAAAGAAAGAACAACTTTAACTTTCAAGTTTTGGCAATCTGATACCTTTTTGTTTCATCTTTCAGTTTTTCTTTCCTTGATTCGGTAATATTGCAGCGGGAGGGAAATGGATCTTTCTTCATGTTGGGCATTGCAATTCTCCTTTTGGCTTTTTTATCCACAAAGTTTTGCATTGAGGGAACTGTATAGTATAGTTTAAGATGTGTTTTTCATACATGTCTGTATAGAAGCAAGGCTAATTTTAGAGATCTGGTTGGTTTAAGTGGGCCATTGTCCTTATAGAAGAACTCTATTCAACTAATCTGGAGACTGTGCAGGTTTGTAGTTCACCTTTGAGAACATGTTGCATGTTCCACCTGTTTTTAGGTGGAACATGCAACATGTTCCCACTCCTGCAGCCTCTCGCCAATACCCCCCATTGTGACAGCGTGCCAGGGATCTTCTCCCCGCACGCGCTGTCACAATTTAAAAAGAACACTGCCACATGGGGCTCTTCCCACGTGTCTGCTGATTTGTGAATGAATAAACTACCACTACCGACGCCCTTTGTGGAATATTTGTAGTTCTCAATAAACTACCAGAATGCTAGTGAGCACTCTAGGTAGTTCATTGAGCCTTCCTGTCATTGCATAACTACATTTCTGGCAAGATCAATGGATACTATTTTCTGTATTTGTACAAATGTTCTTAGCCTGAAAATGTAAAACCAGTGCAGTCTCCATATCTAAGGACCTGGCACTATAATATGTTTTTGGGGGGAGGGGGTGGTTTAGATACTTTTAATTAGGACCGTTTATTTTTTGTGTGCGTATATATGCTTGTATGAATGCAATAAGCACAGATTGTAAATCCTAGTACACACAGGCCGAATGTCGGGCGACATCACCTGGTTCAGTAGAAACTGGCCGACACGCAGCCTGTGTGTACTGCAGGCGATCTGACAGAAGCAGGATTCTGTCGGACATGACCAAGTAATGTCTGCTGGTCAGCTCCCAATCAATGCGCTCTTCCAATGGTGCTGACTGGAGTGTTCTAGCGGGGTGTAAGGAGCTTAAGTCCTCTATGCCAAAGACTGATGTAGTTGTATTCTTAATAATCTAGTGTTCTATAAACACACATTCTTTTGGAATTGATGTTGGGATAGTTTACTATCTTATCTTCTCTCCCCCCCCCCCCCCCCCCCCCCCACGTGTACTTTTGTTGTTGACATCAGACAGACCCCCATCAGTGTGAATGATGACCTGCATGCATATACTTAAGTTTATCATTCGATCTGCTTCCTTAGAATGCAGCTTAATTTTATAGCTAAACTATGGTAACTTAAGGCCCGTACACATGGGCCGAATGTCCGGAGACCACGGGCAGGTTAAGAAAAAGTCCAACATTCGGCCTATGTGTATGTCAGTCTATCCGACAGAAGCTGGCCATGCATTCTGGAAAACCAGCAGCTGACCAACTCCCGATCAGCGGTCTCAGCTAATGGCAGAGAGCGCTGATTGGAGCATTGATTGTTGTGTAATAAAAGGGGCCATACTGTAAAATTTGGGGTTTCCCCTCATTTTCTTTTTTGGTAACAGTGGTCACCAGTACAGATAGAGGACCATTAAAAATATAGGGCTGAATCTCCATGCAGGGGGACAGATGGTATAACCCTTCACCACTCTCTCCAAAAGGTTCAAAAAAGTTTGGCCTAGAGATCTGCTTTAAGTCAAGTTTATTCTCATAGCAGTGCTCACAGATCTGTTAGAAGCTTAATGTGACCTAACCACCAGTTTTGTGTGGCAATTTCACGTTAATGGTATATGATGACTTAAAACTCTTTGCCTGGAAAAATTGCTACCCTTTCTTCTGTCTCTCTGACTACATTCACAATCCGTGCAACATTGCAGCACATGCATAGGGCAGCCCATTCATTTCAGCCCCACACACACACAGACACGACAAAAGTAACTCATGGGCCTTTTTCTTTCTTGTACATCATGGGACACAGAGCGGCATATTCATTACTATATGGGTTATATGGAGTACCTTCAGGTGTGGACACTGGCAATCTCAAACAGGAAGTCCCCTCCCTATATAACCCCCTCCCCTAGAGGGAGTCCCTCAGTTTTTTCGCCAGTGTCTTAGGTGTTGGTCACGGAATAGCTTTGCTCCACATCCTTGGGATTAAGGGCGGGCTAACCGGATCTGTCCAAGGAGCCTCAGTGCCAAAGTGGACAGTACCCGGGCCCCAAACCGTGGGGTTTTGCCTATAATGCTCCTCTTTGGAGGGCTGGACCCTGGGCCCAGGACTTGGAGTTCGTAAAGACCATAAGTTCCTGTTTGCCAGGGTGCTATATAGGTCCAGGACAGTGGGTACCTTCCAGGACCCCAGGGCCTGAAGGTCTACTACGCTACCCACGGAGATGGGAGAAGATTGGACCGTTTTGCTAGGCAAACGTCCTGCAGCATGGAGCAGGTAAGAGGGGAGCCTGCGGGACTTGGTTCGACAGCAGGCTCTCCAGGGAGACCTTAAAGGGGGGTAGCCTAAGTATGCTCTGCATTGGCAGCCTTGCTCACTATGTCTGAGAAGACAGGATGATCTCATTTCCCCCATCACTGGGTCCCCCTGTCTAAGAAACGTTGAGTTTGCTAGCTACCTGCTGCTTTCTTCCCAGGGCTAGTAAGGATCCCTATGGGGCCTTTTGGAGAGTCCTACCTGGCCGGGGGTTTGATTCTGCCGCCTGAAGCTGCAGTCCTGGGTCTCCAGCAGCGCGGCTCCTCCATGTGCTTCCTTCTCCGGCATACGCGCGTGCGCGCGCACGTCTTATAGACGTTTTTCGCGCCGTTCGGAGGGGAGGGCGGGGGGGGGCGTGCCTGCAGCATCATCAGGGGCGCGCCTTATTTGCTGTTATAACAGCAGGCTATGGTCATTGCTCAGTCTGAGGCTGATCTGGAAGGGAGAGGACGCAGAGCGGCAGAACAGTGACTCCCGGTGGCGGAAGAGGGGTAGTACATGCTGGACTTTGTTCCAATGCTTTTGTGTTAAGCCAAAAAATCCCCTTTGGCAACAGGTTGGAGGCTGGCAAACTAAATTTGGGGCGACGCTGTATGTTTAAAAAAAAAAAAAAGTTATATATTATAACAAAAAAAAAAAAAGAAAAACATACGGGGCCCCATCGGTTTTTAGGCATTACTGATCTATTGTCCCCTAAACCCTAGTTTTGTACTCCTGGCCACTACAGTCTGTTGTTGTAGGCGGAGTCCCTCGATTTTGTATTATGGCTTCCAAAGGTTCGGGATCAAAAGGTACAAAAAAGACCAAAAAACAAAGGGGTTCCCCCTCTGATTCTGACGATATGCCGATACTTTCCCCGCAGCTTATTCCCATGAAGGTCGCCTTGGATGAGCCATTGGGGGGGTCTGGTGCTGAGGCTGGCCCAGATCAGCCCAGCCCTGTGTTTATCACAGAGGAGATGCTAGCCGTATCCCTAGGGGGGCTAGAAAAAAGATTAGCAGCGATGATCGCTAGCTCTTTTCCTGGCAAGAAACGGGCTAGATCCCCATCGCCAAAAGTGTATCCTCAGATGCTGAAATTCTCTCTCCGGAGGAATTGGAATCGCAGGAGGATCAACTAGACCGGAACCAAGAGGGTTCAGGGATTGAGGAATCTACCTCTGAGGAACCATTTTCAGACTCCCAGACAGAGAGACTGTGGGTACAGTCTTTGACGGACATGGTCCGCTCGGCATTTAATTTACCATTACCAGAGCCTCAGGTTCCGGCGGTATCCTCCCTGGGCTCTTTGAAAGCTCCTTTGAGCAACGCGGTTTTTCCGGTCCATCCTCTGTTGGAGGAATTGATCTTTCAGGATTGGGTACGACCGGACAGGATTTTTCTGCCGCCTAAGAGATTTTCGGTCATTTACCCTATGGAGGAAAAATTCTCGAAGAGGTGGAAGCTCCCAGTGGTGGATGCAGCCATCTCATGTGTGAATAAATCACTAACTTGCCCGGTGGAAAACATACAAATGTTTAAAGATCCGGTTGATAAACGGTTAGAGACACTTTTAAAGGCATCCTTAGCTACGGCAGGAGCAGTGGTACAGCCAGCTGTGGCTGCAATTGGAGTTTGTCAGGCGTTAAAGGACCAGACAAAACAAATGCTAAAAGACATGCCTACCCAACAGGCAGAAGAGTTTTCTGACATTCCCAGAGCTCTGTTTTGCGGTAGATGCTATAAAGGATTCCATCCAGCAGGCCTCTCGTTTATCACTATTTTTGGTACACATGAGAAGGCTCTTATGGTTGAAGAACTGGGCGGCGGAGCCCCCATGCAAAAAACTTCTGGCAGGGTTTCCCTTCCACGGAGGACGACTCTTCGGAGAGGATCTGGATAAATACATTCAGACTATTTCAAGTGGCAAAAGTACCCTTTTACCAGTCAAAAAGAGATTCCGGGGTCCTACATTTAAAAGGCAGCTCTCTCCTGTCTCAGGGCCCCCAAATTCCAGGCAGTATCGACGGCCGCCTGCGCGATCAAACTTTAACAATAAATCGCAGGGACAGGCCCCTGGAGGTAAGAGGCCATGGTATCGCAAGCCGACAAAGCCAGCCCCTAAGTCTGCCTTATGAAGGGGCGCCCCCACTCTCGCGGGTGGGGGGAAGGCTTTGTTTCTTCTCAGAAGTTTGGGAAGCCAAGATCCCCGACAAATGGGTCCGGGCGTCTGTAACCACAGGCTACAGACTGGAGTTTCTAAAGTTTCCTCCGCCTCATTTTCAAGAGTCAAGGCTACCAAAAGATCCAGCAAAGAAGGCCTCGATGCTGGCAGCTTTGGATCACCTGCTTTGCCAGGGCGTGATAATAGAGGTACCAGCCCAAGAGCAGGGGCTAGGTTTCTATTCCAATCTCTTTGTCATACCAAAGCCCAACGGCGATGTCAGGCCAATCTTGGACCTAAAGAGTTTAAATGTTTACCTAAGGGTTCGTTCCTTCCGGATGGAATCCGTCCGGTCAGCAGTCGCCACGCTCCAGAGGGACGACTTTCTTGCTTCCATAGACATAAAGGATGCTTACCTTCATGTACCAATCTTTCAGCCGCATCAAAGATTTTTACGCTTCGCAGTGGGGCAGCGACACTTCCAATTCAGGGCGCTCCCCTTCGGGCTGGCCACGGCCCCCCGGGTATTCACGAAGATCCTAGCCCCAGTTCTGGCCAATCTAAGGATCCAAGGGGTCACAGTCCTAGCATACTTGGACGACCTTTTAATCATAGATCACTCACGGCCGTCTCTGGAACAGGCAGTAAACCTCACGGTTCAGTACCTCGAGAGGTTCGGCTGGGTCCTAAACCGGGAAAAATCAGCGTTTCATCCTACAAAGCAGTTGGAATACCTCGGCATGAGGTTAGACACAGAACAGCAAAGGGTGTTTCTGCCCCTTGTAAAGGTCGAGGCTATCAAGGGGTTGGTTCAGTTGGTTCTAAGCAAGAAAAAACCAACTATTCGCCTGTGTATGCGATTACTAGGCAAGCTAGTGGCCACGTTCGAGGCAGTACCATACGCTCAGATCCACACTCGCGCCCTACAGGCAGCCATTCTAGCAGCCTGGAGCAAGAGAGCACATGCCTTGGAGTCCCCTTTGACGCTATCATCAAAGGTCTGACAAAGCCTGGCCTGGTGGTTAAACCCTCAGAATCTTCTAAAGGGAAGGTCCTTCAGCCCCGTTGTCTGGAAGGTAGTTACCACAGACGCCAGCCTGGCAGGCTGGGGGGCGGTCTTGGAGGGGTTCACTCGCCAGGGAACTTGGGCGGAAGCGGAAAGGCAGCTACCCATCAATGTCTTGGAGATCAGAGCTGCTCGCCTAGCCCTCCTGGCATGGACTTCCAGATTACAGGGGTCCCCGGTGAGAATCCAGTCAGACAATGCCACAGCGGTGGCATACATAAACCACCAAGGGGGAACCAGGAGTCAGGCCGCTCAGAGGGAGGTGAGCTTGATTTTTCAGTGGGCAGAGGTTTATGTACCCTGCATTTCGGCGATATTCATTCCCGGAGTGGACAACCTGCAGGCAGACTTCTTAAGTCGCCAGATTCTGTCGCCGGAGGAGTGGTCTCTGCATCCCCAGGTCTTTCAGACAATCTGCCAGAAGTGGGGAATGCCAGACATAGATATAATGGCATCCAGGTTCAACAAGAAACTAGACAGGTTCGTGTCTCGAGCGAGGGACCCTATGGCCTGCGGAACCGATGCGTTGGTTTGCCCTTGGCATCAATTCAAACTTCTATATGCATTTCCTCCGCTACAGTTACTTCCTCGCCTGTTGCGCAGGATCAGAGTGGAGCACAAGCCAGTCATTCTAGTAGCTCCAGCTTGGCCCCGGAGGACGTGGTACTCACTAGTCCTGAAGATGGCAGTGGGAGACCCGACCAGACCTACTCTCACAAGGCCCGATCCTCCACCCTACATTACAGCGTCTAAATTTGACGGCCTGGAGGCTGAATCCCTGATTCTCAGGGGTAGAGGTCTGTCTAGGCAGGTAATTCCTACCCTGATTGGGGCTAGAAAGCCGGCCTCCAGGGTGATTTATTACAGGGTGTGGAGGACCTACGTAGGCTGGTGTGAATCCAAAAGATGGAATTCCCGCAAATATACCATTGATAGGGTGTTAAGTTTTCTCCAGCTAGGAGTGGATAAAGGCCTGGCATTAAGCACAATCAAGGGACAGATTTTAGCTCTGTCAGTGTGGTTTCAGAGGCCGCTGGCCACCCACTCGCTGGTAAAAACCTTCATACAGGGGGTCTTGCGTATTAATCCTCCTGTCAAGTCACCAATTTGTCCATGGGACTTAAATCTTGTCCTGTTCACTCTACAGAAACAACCCTTTGAGCCGTTGGCTGAGATTCCTTTAGTTTTACTGACAAGAAAGTTGGTATTCTTGGTCACCATAGTTTCGGCCAGGAGAGTGTCAGAGTTGGCAGCCTTATCGTGTAAGGAACCATATCTCATTCTACATAAGGACAGGGCAGTTCTCCGGCCTCATCCTTCCTTTCTACCAAAGGTTATATCCAATTTTCACTTGAACCAGGATTTGGTACTTCCATCCTTCTTTCCGAAACCCACATCTAGAAAGGAGGGGTTGCTGCATACCTTAGATATTGTCCGGGCCATGAAGGCCTATCTTAAAGCTACAGAGAAGATCCGGAAAACAGAGGTGTTGTTAGTTTTACCAGATGGCCCCAAGAAGGGGCAAGCAGCTGCAAAATCCACCATCTCGAGATGGATTAGACAATTAATCATTCAGGCCTACGGTTTGAAGAGGTTGCCTCCTCCTTTGTCGGTAAAAGCCCATTCTACCAGGGCCATGGGCGCCTCCTGGGCAGCACACCATCAGATCTCTATGGCTCAGATATGCAAGGCGGCGACGTGGTCATCAGTCCACACGTTTACAAGGTTTTATCAACTAGACGTGAGAAGGAATGCGGATTCAGCCTTTGGGCAGGCAGTACTACAGGCTGCGGTTTAAGATCCTCGGGATCGGGGGCACCCTTGGTTGTAAAAAAAAAAAAAAAAAAAAAAGAAGAAAAATTTCAAAATTATTTCTTGACTAAGTTGGATTTATTATTTGAATATACCTCTAAATTAAATCCCTTTTGAGAAGATGTCTCCCTCCCCTCATTAAAGCATTGCTTTCGGACATCCCATATAGTAATGAATATGCCGCTCTGTGTCCCGTGATGTACGAGAAAGAAAAAGGGATTTTTTAATACAGCTTACCTGTAAAATCCTTTTCTTGGAGTACATCACGGGACACAGAGCTCCCACCCCTCTTATGGGAACATGTTTTGGGAGGCATACTGCTTGCTACAAAACTGAGGGACTCCCTCTAGGGGAGGGGGTTATATAGGGAGGGGACTTCCTGTTTGAGATTGCCAGTGTCCACACCTGAAGGTACTCCATATAACCCAGGGGTGGCAAACACAAGGCCCGTGGGCCAAATCTGGCCCGCCAGGCCTTGTCATGTGGCCCGCGCAGCCGTCCCCATCAGCAGGGGGATCTCTCTCCTGTCAGTAATGAGCGAGGGGCCGAGCTGCGGACAGATAGGCCTGAGAGCCCGGAAGTCGGGAAATTAGTTAATCCCCAGCCACCTCCTCCTTGACCTCTCCCCCCCGACCCCGCCTCCCCCCAAGAGGCGAGAATCGGCGGGCGCGGCATCTCCTGTGCCTCCAGAGCATGGGTTGCTCTAACTTCCTCTCCAGTGAAATGAGCCCCGGGGAACAGGCTGATTGGGGACCCAGAGGATGGGCAGGCTGCCAGGGAGCTGCTGGAAGGATCAAAGGAGACACGCTGCCATGGAAGGTAGGGCTAGCAGTCTCTCTTGTCATCTCTCAGCCTCCCCCTCCTCCCCCTTTCCCTCAGCTCCACTGTCTTTGTGATCCCAATGTCTCAGTAAATCCAAATCACCATTGCTGCAGAAAAAACCCACAATTGTACAAATATATAAATAAACTAGTTTTATATAATTATTAATAAAATGTTCATTCATAGTTATGTTTTTGGATGGTTTTTATTGATTGTTATATGGAATTTGTTTGTTTACTTCTATATTTGCACAATTGTGTGTTATTGCAGCACTGGTGATTTGGATTCACTACCCAGTAGGGCCATCTTAGAATTATTGTATTTGTTGAATTGTTTTAATAACATTTTCTGTACTTTTTTTTGCACAATGAGGTTCATGGGACTCACTACCCAGTAGGGTTATTTTATAATATTTCAGTTAATGGAAGCTACATATGTCATGTTCACACTATAATACTTGTTGCAGCACCGTGCACTTGGGATCAATACCCAGTAGGGTTTTTTTTTTTTAACCTTTTTGATTTTTTCTATATATATATTTTCAGGCTGTCCGGTCATGTTATTTCTGTGTGAGTGTATGCAGGGAAGAGGAGGGAGCACCAACAACAGATGGGACACAGGAATCTATATTTGATGTCACCACTCCAGGCTTTTCCAGTCATTGACGAGCACGCTCTCCTCTCCCCTGCAGCCACCGCTGGCTCACACAGGCCCAGACTAAAGCTAGCTGAAAATAGGTACATCTGCGAGTCGGGGGGAGCAAATTACCTTGGGCGGTGACAACCCACGCTACGCCAATGGTGTAAGCGCAGATACAACCGGCCCTTTGAGGGCAACAAAATTGCTGATGTGGCCCCCGATGAATTTGAGTTTGCCACCCCTGATATAACCCATATAGTAATTAATATGCCGCTCTGTGTCCCGTGATGTACTCCAAGAAAAGGATTTTACAGGTAAGCTGTATTAAAAAATCCCTTTTTTAATGGAGAGAGGTGTGTTTGAGGTGCATGGTTATATCTTGGTCCTCTCCATAAAATGATCATAAATTTCTGCTTAAAGTAGAACTATAGGCAACACTTTTATTTTTTTTATTTTTTTTTATCATTTTGGATAAAGTAGGGGAGGGTAAAAGCCCCTGTCAGTTTATTTAATTTTTTTTACCATCCCTGTCTCATTGCAGAGATTTCCCTTCACGTCCTGCCCCATAGCCAAACAGGAAGTGAGAGGAAATCTATGCAAATTAAAGGAATCCATTACCCCCCGCCCCTAAGAACTACTGTCCTCACTCAAAAATGTCAGGGTGAGCATTAAACAGAAAGGGGAGTGGCATTGGGAAGGAAGGGGTGTGTGTCCTATTTAAATTGGGGGGGGGAGAGAGAGTGCATGAGTTGAGCGCGGGGGGAGGGGGGCACAGCTTAGCTCTCAACTGCTGGGAGGACATCCCTAGACGTCCTATTTATATTCCCGCACCGCCGAGAAAACTGTGCCCAGCGTGTCACGTGATGCCGGGGCGTGTGCCTGGTGGCTGCGATGTCGGCCAGGTACCCACGATCGGCAGTGACCGAGCAAGGATGTGGAGCTCTGTGTGTAAACACAGAGCTCCATGTCCTGTCGGGGAGAGAGGAGACCAATGCTGTGTCCCTTGTATATAGGGACACGGATCGTTCACCTCACCCAGTCAGTCCCCTCCCCCCACAGTGAGAATCACCCCCAGGGAATACATTTAACCCCTTTCTCGCCCCCTAGTGTCACATTTATACAGTAATCGGTGCATATTTATAGCACTGTTCGCTGTATGAATGTGAATGGTCCCAAAATAGTGTCAGGTGTCCGATATGTCCGCCCCAATATCGCAGGCCTGACAATTTTTTTTCATTTTTTTTTACATTTTCTGTCTTTTTGTTTATAGCGCAAAAAATAAAAAACTTAGAGATGAGCAAATACCTCCAAAAGGAAGAGCTATTTGTCGGAATAAATGATAAAAATATAATTTGGGTACAGTGTTGTATGACCGCGCAATTGTCATTCAAAATGTCAGCGCTGAAAGCTGAAAATTGGTCTGGGTGGGAAGGGGGTTTAAGTGCCCAGTAAGGAAGTGGTTAAAGGGATTGTGAATGTTTTTTTAGGATGCATTATGGTGGGAAAAAAAACTGGCAATGACGGTCACTTCATTTCGGAGGCTTAAAAAAAAAAAAATCACTTTAAAATGTTTGCTCTGTAAAATACCACTTGGATACATGTTTGGAGCTCTACAATAATGTTCCCTGCACACAGTGTGGTTATCCCTTGCCTGGACCACATAACTGTCATATTTGATTATTAACTTGGATAAAGTTCAAGTATTGTATTTAGTGATTACCATGTCTAATTGCTGAATAAGTCGCCTCTAATGTGGACGCAGACAAGTCTGAATTGTTCACAAGAGCACAATGTACGCATTCTTGGTACGTCTCTATCTCTGGTGGTGCAAGGCTGGTTGTGGATCCAAATGATGATGTATTTTCTTATTTAGAGAGAGCATTGTGTCCGTAGCTTGTCAATATGTAAACATGCAGACAAAATGTTTTCGTTTTCTGCGGGAAGTGGGGCAGGTTTGTTGTAAAATGTTGCTTTATTTTAAACCACATAATCATGTTCTTATTGTCAGTGCTTGTAATGTGACAGGAAGTGTGTGAAAAATGTAAATGAATCTGTTGGAAACTAGCCGTTTCTTTTCCTTTTACATTCTGTTTTTACCTTCCTTTACAGTTGAAAACGGTGAACACTGTGACTTTACTATTCTGCGGAACATGTTGATAAGGTAAACACATCTTTGTCAAATATACAATTTCACAGCATCATGACGCATCTATAATGGTAGCATACATGACTGCACCTTACTGAAACACAGTCCTGTATATTTAATCCAATGCGTTTACATAATACTTCTATTGTCTGATAAGACAGAATAATGTCCGTTACCGTATAATTGTGCCTAAATGGGGGGGGGGGAGGGTAACCCCACTTCACTTCACTTCACCTGTATGTATGTTTGTGTGCGTGGTGTTCATGGAATATGTGCACCAGTTGCATTCTGGGTTCCTTTCTTCAGCGTTTTATCTCTGCTAGAACTAAATCAATTTGCTGGCAATGCCTCAGAGCAATTGGCAGTTTTTGTTTATTAGAAATGACTACCAGTTGGACTTTTTACTGGCACATGTAACAGACTTGTTTAATGTTGACACAATTTGATTCCTAATTTTAGGCTGTGATCATTTTAAAAAGTTTACATAGGCACAGACAATGTAGTCGCAGGATTTAAATAGCATCTCCTAGTCCTTTATTAAAGTGGTTGTAAACCTCTGATGTGAAATATGAACAAAGCATATCCCCTCTATAGTGTGTACTTGTCTCAATTCAGAGCAGCAAGTGTAATTTCTGTCTGCTGTCTCCTTCCACTGCTATCTGCACGAGTCACTTCTGACTAGTTTTCCTGACACCCAAAAGGAAAAAAGGTGACCGGGGAGGGGAGCTCCAACACTCGGCCTTTCACAGCCCCAGCTCTGTTCCTGTGTGCTACATGAATCCCTTCCCTCCAATCGACTCTCACTAGCTATGCAAAATGTCAATTTGGCTCCCGTCCCCATGAATGAAGAGAAGATTTCCGACAAACAGGTATAATGTAAAGTGGCAGGAAAAAATGTGAAACCTTTGGAATTATCTGGTCTTCTGAAGAAGTCACAATAAGACCAGCACAAAGTGCTTAACACACAAACCATTCAAATTTCTTGTCTGTCTTGGATACAATCATTAAACCTTCACACAGCGCTGTAGCAAAAAGTGAATAATTGCGCAAAACTCTTTGGAGTCAGTAGTTTGCTCACCTGGAGTCCAATTATTGCAGTGGTTCTCAACCTTTCTATTGCCGCGACCCAAGTTGTGGGGACCCCCAACGGTAAAATTATTTTCCTATCGTGGGTTGTCGGCACCCAAGGTAAGACCAGTAATTTGCGCCCCTAACCCACGAACATTTAGCGCTCCCTGAGTGCCTTCCACTCGTACAGTATTAAAACCCCTTATAGTACATTTTAGGATGTACCACTCTTTCTCTTTTTTCTCCTTTCTTTCCCTTTTATCTCTCTCTATCCTGATTTCTTGTTTGTTTTAACCATCCCTCTCTAGCCATATTTTTTGTTCCTCCCCCTCTTTTCCTTTCCCTTCCATGTATTCTCTATTTTTATTCCTTCTCTTACTCCCTCGTGGGGAGTATGGGATCAGTGGTAGTACTGGCAGGGAGTTGGGATCAGTGGTGGGGAGTTGGGATCAGCAAGCTTGGGTGCTCTTGATCAAGGTCATCTGCTGATCTGAGAACTGTAGTGGGGAATTTTAAAGGCAACTCTAATCACAGGTAGTGTTACTCACTGTGTCTCCGACTTTGTAGTATCTCGTAGCAGTGACACCTATGCTGAAATCGACAGATAGGGTCTCCTCCAGCCCTGACCACTTCACATTCCTCACCAGTCAGCTGACCTCTAGTCCCTGCCCCCTAGCTATGCCGTAAACTGAATGGGCAGGTGTGAAGAGGCTGAGTGGGCGGCCGCGGGCTTCAGGAACAGCCCAGGGTTTGGTAACCCCTGGCAAATCCTCATTTGACCCCCAAGGGGGTCCCAACAGATGCAGCATCGGTTTGCACAAGTTAGTATAAGGCAGGGGTGGGCAACTTCGGCCCTCCAGCTGTGGTGAAACTACAAGTCCCATGAGACATTGCAGGACCCTGACAATCACAGACATGACTCCTAAAAGCAGAGGCATGATGGGATTTGTAGTTTCATCACAGCTGGAGGGCCGAGGTTGCCCACCCCTAGTATAAGGCATCATTCATACAAGGCGGATCCATTTCAGTGGAGTCCGCCAGCTCAACAAGAGATCGCTCAGTTGATCGCCGCTGATCTGGCAGATGACCTGTCCGTCTCTGACCATACGTGAGTCTTCAGCGGATCAGATGGCAGACAACTCTCCACTGACATTTATCTCCCACAGGAGTCAATAGATGGCTCACTCACATCCACCTGAAAAATGGACAGGCAGATCCAAGCGGGTTTGACGTGTGAAAGGGCCGCAGTGTTTTTTTTTGTTGTTTTTTTTAAATCCTAAACTTCTCTTTTAAATAGGTTGTAATGAATTATGTTACATTATTTTTTGGTGTGAAAAGGTTGTTTGGTTGTGTTTTCCTACAGGACTCACATGCAAGATCTCAAGGATGTCACCAATAATGTACACTATGAAAACTACAGGAGCAGAAAGTTAGCAGCTGTGACTTACAATGGTGTGGATAACAACAAAAACAAAGGCCAGCTTACAAAGTATGTACCAAGTACACTGTACATTCACATCATTGACCTTTCTTGTTCTGTTTACCATCTTTCCCTTCCATTTCCTACTCCACCTTGTGACTTCATGTTTCAGGCATTTCACATCAATCTCTCCATTTCAGTCATCTCCCATTGTTGCATGTGTGACATCACTATCCTAAGAGGCATTCATGTACTACCACTCGGTATAGCCAAACTAGTTTGCAAGGTTGCTAAACATTATTTGAAGGTTTACTCATTCTGTGTATTTGCTTTATAACTATCTAGAAGGCATAGGAGAGCTTCATCTTAACATGTTGTATTTTAAAATAATTAATTGCCAATTGTTGAAGACATGTTAAAAAAACAAAAAAAAAAAACGTAACTTCAAGGTCTTGGAGCGCTTTGGATGCACTGCAGTGAAAGAATGCATACTTGTATGAACAATCTGCAATGATCAGCGTGACAAGGAATGTGCTGCATAGACTGGTGGATAACTTTATGGTTAGCTTTCTGTGTAGTAGGCTGTCTGGTTTTCATTTTCTTCAAGGCCAGTTAGAGTTCAGGATGTTGTAAAAGTAGGCGTGGTGCTAGAGCATGATTATGTAGAAATGGCGACACCTTGTGGATTTTGAAGGAGACTTCATTGTAGAGAAGTAATTGTATTTGACCAGAAAGAGCTAATATTTTTAGCGTCTGCCTTTAATGCAGCTAAATATGTTTGTACTAATGTGTGAGTGCTTGGTTCACACAGGGTCAACCCGACTTACAGCGCGACTTTGCAAGGCGACTTCAGCGCTACTTGAAGCAACTTACAACGCGGCTTAGTTGCCTCTAGGACACAGAATAATCAGCTCTATGGGAGGGAGGGGTTTGCCTGAGTAAACTATTTTATTTTCCTGTAAAGTTGCTTCAGTTAAAGGGGTTGTAAAGGTTCATTTTTTATTTTCTAAACGGGTTACTTTAAGCTAGTGCATTGTTGGTTCACTTATCTTTTTCCTTCGATTTCCCTTCTAAATATTTTTTTTTTTCCTGTGTTTTCTTTGTCTGAATTTCTCACTTCCTGTTCCTCCTCAGTAAGGTGTTCAGTAAGCTGTTCTAAATGAGTTTCCACCGCTCGGATGAACAGCTTATTGAACACCTTACTGAGGAGAAACATGAAGTGAGAAATTCAAACAAAGAAAAAAAACATTTAGAAGGGTAATCGAAGGAAAAGGTAAGTGGACCAACAATGCACTAGCTTAAAGGAACCAATTTAGAAAAGAAGACGAACCTTTACAACCCCTTTAAGATGGAGATCCGACTTTGGAGGCAACTAACATTGAAATCTATGGATACAAGTTGCCTAGAAGTCTCCTTGAAGTAGTACAGGAACCTTTTCTGAAGTCGGAGCGACTTCAGTAGTGTACATTAAGACGGCTCTCATTGCCTAACATGGGATTACTGATGTCAAGCGACTTGAGGTCTGACACATCGGATCCCAAGTCGCTGTAGTGTGAACCGGCACTGACAGAGTACTGTGGTGATGAAAACAGCAGCAAGTACCAGTGTTTTTATTTTTCCTATGGTTGGGAAGGTTTTAAAAAAAAAACAGGTACAAATACATTTGTAGCTCAATATACATTTTAAATGATTAAGATAATTATTATAAACCATATAATTAAGTCTATGAGAACATTAAAGAGCTCTTTCCTGTGGAGGAAAAAATCACTGCACCGTGTGGTCAACAAAAACCAAGATAACTGCACAAGAAGTCTCTGTATGATCAAGGTCAGAAAAATTTCTCCCTGCCTGTTAGACGGCTATGATGACATACTACTGTCTGTTCGTCAACATCCCTCCATTTCCCATTGTACACTCTTCGCTTTGGAGTATGCATAATAAAAGCATCACACAGATTTTTGAATACTCCAATTTGTATTTTTGTTTTTAACTACTTCCCGCCCGGTCAATGGCAGATTGACATCCGGGAAGTGGTTGTGTTACCCTGACTGGACGTCATATGACGTCCAGCAGGGTAAAAGCCGTCGCGCGCCAGGGCTGGACTGGGACAAAAATGTGGCCCTGGACTTCATCCAGACTGGCCCACTTTGATAGGTCTCTCCAATGGCTGCCAGACAACTCCTGCATCCCCCCCCCATCCGTCCGGTCACCCAAGCCTCCTTTCCCCCTTCACTAGCCGTTCTACTTTATTAGAGTAGAACGACTGGTACTTATGGACATTATCAGCAAAGAATCAGTTTGGTGCCCCCCTTATGGGACAAGATTAGGCAGAAGTGAGAAACTCCCAGGCCATAGCTGTGGAATCAGCTGTCTGTCCCCTCCCCCATGCTCCTCTGTTGTCATCCCTGCTCCTCTGGTCCCCCCCTGCTTCTTTGTTCCCCCCAGGTGAGCGCTGCGGGAAGGGGGAGACAGAGGAGCAGAGGGGGGCAGCGGTCCGCTGACACTGAAGCCGGCCCACCGGGAAACTCCCTGTAGTCCCAATGGCCAGTCCATCCCTGTCGCGCGCCCATCGTGGCGATCGGTGGTGCGGTGTGTCAGGCTGACACACAGCTACACCGATCTCCGATGGAGGTTCTTTACATTGTGATCAGCCGTGATTGGACACGGCTGATCACGTGGTAAACGGGAAGAGCCGCTGATCGGCTTTTCCTCACTCGCGTCTGACCAGTTGTGAGTAGAGGAGAGCCGATCAGTGGCTCTCCTGACAGTGGAGTCTGTGCTGATTGATTATCTGCGCAGCCCCCCCCTCGGATCCCCACCCAGAAACACCATTATGCCACCCAGGACCACCAGGGAAGGGGGCAACATGTGGATGGGCAGGTATGTACCCCATGGCCATCCACTTATCAAAAAATAAGCACAATAGATGCCAATCAGTGCCCACAAATAAGCACTGACTGGCAACATTATGGTCAATATAAAAAGGTGATGCCCATCAGTGCCGCCTTATCCGTGCCCATCAGTGCAGCCATATCAGTGCCAGTCATTGAGGTGATCAAATACCACCAAAATAAAGCTCCTATTTGTGAGAACAAAATTATAAAAATTTGTTTGGGTACAAAGTAGCATGACCATGCAATTTGTCATTCAAATTGTGACAGTGCTGAAAGCTGATAATTGGCTTGGGCAGGAAGGTGTGCAAGTGCCTGGTATTGAAGTGGTTAAAGCAAAAAAAATCAAACCCATGTGTGGCCAACTGAATACAGTTGCATTAGCAAAAACAAAAAGTGTGCAGGTACAGAGCAGCTGTCAATATCTGTTCTAGGCCTGTGTGAAATGTGTAGTTGTGATGACCACAGTCGCTGCATTAAGATTTGAAATATGGAAACCTTAATGCAGTAACGTGAATTCAGTCTCCATTACTACTATTTTAACCTGTTGGAAGCAGAATGTGGTGCATACGCATAAACTCTGCTTTCTGATTGGCAGGGACAGAAAGCAGCTAGGGGAACTGACCGATATACAAAAGTTGGGATAAATATCAATCTGGTGGCTGCTTTAGTACACAATTTCAGTGAAAAGTATAGTAGGGCAAGTCTTCAAACAATCCCTTATAAAGTTTAATGCCTATTAACTTTTGAATGTTAACTGAATAATAATATAAATGCATGTAAACTGATGGCGCTGTCACCAATGCACTACTGCACATCTTAATTCTTGCACATGAAGTAAGCTTTTCTCTTTTTAAACTCTGAAGTAACCAATTTCTGTTTCCACTAACCTGGTGATCTCCGCTTTTTAAGACTGACGTTATTTAATCTACTTGCACACTATATTAAAGTCCTAGATGCACAAATAAAGCTTTTCTTAATTGATTAATTTTGATTTGCTTAAATTAAGCATGCTAAGTCCTTGTGTTTTTGTTTTGTTTCTTTGTTTTTGTTTTGTTTTTTAGACTTGACACAGTTGAAGGCATGTAAGTGGTTTAAGTTTTTGCATACATTTACTTTACTTTGATATAAAGTAATTAGCACAGTTTAAATTGTGATTTTAGTAATGGTAATCTTTGTTGTGCTGAGAAAGAACAGACAACAGTACTATGAAATACAATATTATCCCTTCCTGACTGAGAAATGCATTATGATGCTTTTTGCTTACCAATATTAAGCTACAGAGAAAAGTGTGAGAAAAGGGTCATTCCATGTTCTGTGTGTACATAGGAATATAGTACTGTGCAAAAGTTTTAGGTACTTGTTAAAAAATGTTTAAAGTGGTTCTAAAACCTAAACATTTTTTTTTTTTTTTTTTTTTTTTACCTTAATGCACATTAAAAAATGTTTGGGCATGAGCTTTGACTGTCTTTCTTACAAGACTGTGTTTGTAAGCATACCCAAAATGGTTAGATGCTATTGGTCAAGACTCTGTAGGGGCCACACTATTTCTTTTTTATTTTGTTGCAGATTGTTCTTTATCATTTCAGCCATAGGTTTGGGATCATTGTCATGCTGCAGAAGGAAATAGACACCAGTCGTATACCTCCATGCGGTGGTATTACATGAGGATAAGAATCTGCATTTCCTTCTGACAAGTGACTGTGGCACCAGTTGTGACCTAATCGCCAAATACATTTGCATAAATGCAGTCCCAAACAGGCAGGGAAGCGCCCCATGCTTAATTTCTCCAAGTGCCTTTCTCCAAGGCAAACTGCCTTCTAAAACAAATATAGAATTTTCCTCCATTTGCAGAATCGGAGGATTGTGGAACCGGGCGAGATCAAGTGTCAGCGGATGTTCATGCACTGACACCCGCAATCTCATAGGGACCAATGTATGTCTGTTTTTCTTCCGTACTCGGATGGATGAAAAAGTGGACATACGGTTTGCCCGTGTGAAAGAGCCCTTAGTCATTTGGCTTTTGTACCATGGGGGGGGGGGAGGTTTTTGGTTGCAGAGCTTCCACAAAGACCACTTCTTGGAGACTTCTCTAGATTTGCAGATAGGTGTACCCAGGGATCTAGTGATTTGTCATCCTTCAATTTTAAAGGGAAGTAAGCTTGATGTATTTCCTATTTGCTGCACTTGGTTTCAGTGGCTACTGTGTTACCAGTCATAAGCCCTGTCCATATTTTCTTCTGCAGAAGAGCTTGGATGGCACATCTAAGAAACAAAGTTTTTTTTTTTTTTTTTTTAGGACTAGCACTTTGTGGCTATATGTCACCTTTTTTTACAAGGCAACATAATTCTTTAAAGGGATTCACTTTTTACAGTAAGATAACTCTTAACATGTACTTGTGACTAATGTAGAGAATGTGAAATGACCATCTAATAAAAATTCAATGAACCATCGAGAGCCCAAGACCTTTGCACAATATATATATTGAGAACATGGCAATACAAGAATCCTTGTGTGAACAGCGGCTATATTTTATGTTTTAATGAGGGAAACCTATCGAGTGATGAGGTTGTTGACCCTGTTCAATACTTATCACTGACCCACAATGCGTGTATGGAAATGGATTTCTGTCGGCTCCCTGAATTTTACTAATCTGCATTCCTGTTCCATGCCAGTGACTCTGTAAAGATTTAAAGCAGAACTCCGGGTTCATCAAAAAAAATCTTTTCGATACCCTCCTACACAAAGCACTAAACGGTTATTAGATTTGTGAAATTCTTTACCATTGAAAAGTCCAATTGAATTTTCAGGAAGCCAGCTCTGTAGTTAAAAACAATGCATCATGTATTCTGTCAAGGAGGAGCTGTTAGAGAGAGAGGGGAGGATATGGTGTAATCACTGTTCTAACTAAATGTCTCATGTTAAATGTGAACAAGCACTCTTCAACATAAATCACACCCATCATTCTGCAGCCAGCGATACTACTCGGTAACAAACAGGATTAGGTAGGTTATAGCCTTATAAATGCAAATCATGTCTCTGCTCCTCCCCTCCAGCCACAACAGGACATAAACATATTGCCCTTACATGCTTTATGTAATACCTACACGTGGGCAGTGGCAAGATTGCTGGCTGGGGGATACCAGAGGAATAGCAACCAGCTGTCTAACAAACTGGATATCAAGCGCCAGCAATTGTTTTTCTTCCAAATCCGCAGGCTATTGCAGAGGAACTACAGAGCTCAGAATAACATGAATGGCATAGTCGGTGAAAGTTTTTCCCCAGAGTTCTGCTTTAAGCCAAGTGGATCAATATAACAGGCAGCTGGCATTTTCCTGTATGTTATAATTGATTTACTTCAAAGTTTCCTCAACACAAAGTTTAGGTTTAGTGTTGTCGGGTAGAATTTGGACTTCCTTGGGAAACAAAGGCTTTTGGAAGAGGGTATTACAAAGGGCTCTACAGCCGGGGTTTATTTTGCTAGAAATTGGGAGGCCAGATATATCGTGATGTCAAAAATTGGAGTTGTTGAAGCTGCACAGAAATTGTCTGGAAAAAATTGATTTACTTTCTTTAAGTAGTAGACAGTTTCTGGGAGATATTGCCTATAGCTGCTAATTTTACACAGAAGCTGGAGAACATAAGATGGGCCATGTACGGTTCTGCAGAACTATCTGTCTTTTTAGAATGTTTGTCTCCTGTCCACGTGCCGGATGGATTTACTGATACAGAGACATGGACAAGTTGGGAGATATGATATAATGGTTAGCTCCATCTGGTCCCTTAATTTTAACAATTCAGAAATGGAGGCAGTTCACCAGTGCTTGTGTGTCCAAAGCCTAACACCATTACTCAGAATATGCTTATACAGGTATAGGTGATCTAATCCATGCAATTTGATCTGTTTTTATATCCTCCTGGTGTATTGAGACTGGATGTTGTCTTCTTTAACCAGCAGGTTACTTTGCATCATGGTGGTTATTACCAGGTAGCATCAATACCTCACCATCCCATCTGTCATTTTACTCACTTTAAGTATTAAATGTATTTTCGTGCTGGCTTTTAGTTGGTTACCCATGCTGTCATGTGTTATAGGAGCCCATTGGCTCAGATGGAAGAAGAAAGAAGGGAACATGTGGCCAAAATGAAAAAAATGGAGATGGAAATGGAACAGGTATTTGAGATGAAAGTCAAAGAAAAAGTTCAGAAGCTCAAGGACTCTGAAGCAGAAGTAAGTATATTTCTCATAATTCATTACTAAAAAAAAGAATGTTTAGAAATCCATGAACAATGTTAAAAGTTTTGCTTAAGCAGCATTTAATCGGCTGTATATTTGTTATTTTATAAAGGCAGCAGCTTGCAGTTTTATTAATGTGAATGATAAAAAAAAGCTTCAAAACTGTTCTTTAAATGCTGATGCTTGTTGGCGTTTACTGAATGTTCCTCCCCTACTTGATTTTAATGCATTATGTAAACTAGTGGCATGCATCTGCAGAGATCATACATTTTAGTGATGGCAGCAGAATATCTTTAATCACTTAAACAGTTATTTTATTCCTCATTTTCCGCACTAGACTTATGGAACATTTTCAGTTTGGTACTTGAATGTGGATCCTATTATAATTTAGAACACCACAAACGGCACTATTCTATACCCTACTGTTCGATTGAATCCAATTTTTGCTTTTTGTTTTGTTTTTGTATTTTTGCACATATATTGCTTAGATTTTTATTGTTTTCCCATGTCCTTTAAGCTTCAACGACGTCATGAGCAGATGAAAAAGAACCTTGAGGCTCAGCACAAAGAATTGGAAGAAAAGAGACGCCAGTTTGAGGATGAGAAGGTCAACTGGGAGACTCAGCAACGCATACTGGAACAGCAGAACTCTTCAAGGTTAGAAATGCTCTATACCTTTATATTTATAAGTTATAAGTATATTATATTAAGTATATATGTATGTATATGTACACACACTCACACGGTGCACCCAGAAAGTGTTCACTGTGCTTCACTTTTTCCACATTTTATGTTACAGCCTTGATTTAACCAGTTGCCGACCAGCCCACCGTCATTCTACGGCGGCAGGTCGGCACTGCTGGGCGAGAGCACGTAGCTCTACGTCCTCCCTTTAGCGGCCGCTAGGGGGCACGCGCCTACACCCCCCCCCCCGCGCTCGCTCGTCCCCCGTGTCCCGCGCGTGCCCGGCGGGCGCGATCGCCTCCGGGCACGCACGCACGCACGCTCGTTCGTTACAGAGCGGGGAACGGGGGTTATGTGTGTAAACACATACCTCTCGTTCCTGTCAGCGGGGGAAATGCTGATCTTCTGTTCATACAATGTATGAACAGAAGATCAGTGATTTCCCCTAGTGAGTCCACCCCCCCATACAGTTAGAACACAAGCAGCAACACACTTGACCCCTTCCCTGCCCCCTAGTGTTAACCCCTTCACTGCCAATGGCATTTTTATAGTAATCCAATGCATTTTTATAGCATTGATCGCTATAAAAATGACAATGGTCCCAAAAATTTGTCAAAATTGTCTGTGTCCACCATAATGTCTCGGTACTGAAAAAAAACGCTGATCGCCGCCATTACTAGTAAAAAAAAAATATTAATAAAAATGCCATAAAACTATCCCCTTTTTTGTAAACGCTATACATTTTGCGCAAACCAATCAATAAACGCTAATTGCGATTTTTTTTTTTTTTTTACGAAAAATATGTAGAAGAATATGTATCGGCCTAAACTGAGGAAAAGAATAGTTTTTTTATATCTTTTTTGGGGATATTTATTATAGCAAAATGTAAAAAAATATTGCATTTTTTTCAAAATAGTCGCTCTATTTTTGTTTATAGCGCAAAAAATAGAAATCGCAGAGATGATCAAATACCACCAAAAGAAAGCTCTATTTGTGGGAAAAAAAGGACGCCAATTTTGTTTGGGAGCCACATCGCACAACCGCGCAATTGTCAGTTAAAGCGACGCAGTGCCGAATCACAAAAAGTGCTCTGGTCTTTGACCAGCAATATGGTCTGGGCCTAAAGTGGTTAAAATGGATTAAATTATTTTCCTCTAAATTCTACACACAATACACCATAATGACAACATGATAGAAGTTTGTTTGAAAGCTTGAAAATGTATTGAATAATAAACTAAAAAACATTGCATGTGCATCAGTATTTATGGCCTTTGCTCAATACTTTAACTCACTCTTGGTCCCAATTACAGCCTCAAGTCTTTTTGAGTATGAGGCTACAAGCTTGGGACACCTTTTTGGGTCGTTTCCTCCATTCTTCTTTGCAGGATCTTTCATGCTCCATCAGGTTGGATGGGGAGTATCGGTGCACAGCCATTTTCAGCTATCTCCAGAGATGTTTGATCGGGTTCAAATCTCTGCTCTGGCTTGGCCACTCAAGCACATTTACAGAGTTGTCCCATAGCCATTCCTTTGTTGGATGTGTGCTTAGGGGCATTGTCCTGTTTAGGGTTGTCCCGATACTAGTATCGGTATCAGGACCGATGCCGAGTATTTGCGGGAGTACTTGTACTCGCGCAAATACTCCCGATGCTCAAATAGAATACTTTTTTTTTTTTTTTGTGACAGCGGTGCATAGAGTAGGCGGTGAGCGGGAATAGAGCGGCAGCGATCGTATTTGGTCGCTGGTGAGGGTGCATACTGCATAGCGGGCGGCAGCTGAGAAGGGGTGGAGAGAGCCGCGGCAAGGAATCCTCCTGATTTGCAGTGCTGGTATGTGACTGTGCACTGCATTTGTTTCCTCCCCTCGAGGAAGCCTATAGCCTACAGCAGCGGCAGCTGAGAAGGGGTGTACACAGAGCAGCAAAGACCATCCTACAGTGCCTGCCTACAATAGAATTCTAACCTCGAGGGTGCATAGGGATGCGGAGAGCAGCAGCTGAGAAGGAGTGGAGACTGGAGAGAGCGCCAAAATTCATCCAATCGGTATGCGCTTTCATCTCCTCAGCTAATTGTGCAGAGAGAGGGAGGAGAGTGGGAGGAGAGCAGGCGGAGTGCAGTACGAGCAGGAAGGACATCGCAGCAGGCAGCCCTAGCCGAACAAGTAAGATTGATTTGAGAGACCAAGTGAATTCAAGCTTAGCTGAATGTACTGTATAAGTGTCTATCTATCTACAGTAGTGCACAGTGCAACTTGCAAGCTATGTGTAATATTTGTCACTGCATTGCATGTTCTTTCAGGGTCACTCAGTATGGAGTCACATAAAACAATGCTTTCTAAATTGTACTTTAGGAAACAGGAATGTAGTTGTACTTGTAACTTCTAAATATAAGGTTAATCATGTAAAAGAAATTAATTGGTATTGTTACTGTAAAATAATTTTGTAATACTTAAGTTTAGATCCGTTTATTTTAAAGCGAAGTTCAGTTTTTATCAGCTCAGTAAGCATGGTCCAGGGGGAGGGGGGGCTGCCTTTCTCTCATGACTAAGTAGGAAGATGAGGACAGTGCCACCCGCTGACAGTTATTGTGTATTATTACACCTATAATACCTCATTTAAGTTTAAAATGCTAAAAAAGCAGCATTTTTTTTGCATGGACTCATTTCCAACTTCCAAAATTAATAGTAGTAACCCCAATGAATGTTTTTGCCATCTGTAAAGGAGCATTCTTCCCACCGACCACCAATGTAAGGGCATTCTTCCCACCGACCACCAATGTAATGGGCATTCTTCCCACCGACCACCAATGTAATGGGCATTCTTCCCACCGACCACCAATGTAATGGGCATTCTTCCCACCGACCACCAATGTAATGGGCATTCTTCCCACCGACCACCAATGTAATGGGCATTCTTCCCGCCGACCACCAATGTAATGGGCATTCTTCCCGCCGACCACCAATGTAATGGGCATTCTTCCCGCCGACCACCAATGTAATGGGCATTCTTCCCGCCGACCACCAATGTAATGGGCATTCTTCCCGCCGACCACCAATGTAATGGGCATTCTTCCCGCCGACCACCAATGTAATGGGCATTCTTCCCGCCGACCACCAATGTAATGGGCATTAATGTAATTAGTCTGTATTGTGGTTTGAAAACTGTCACATGACATTCAAAAAAAGTATTGGTATTCGGTATCGGCGAGTTCATAAAAAAAAGTATCGGTACTTGTACTCGGTCCTAAAAAAGAGGCATCGGGACAACCCTAGTCCTGTTGGAAGATGAACCTTCACCCCAGTCTGAGGTCCAGAGCACTCTGGAGCAGGTTTTCATCAAGGAGGTCTCTGTACATTGTTGCATTCATCTTTCTCTTGATCCTGACTAATCTCCCAGTTCCTGCCACTGAAAAACATCCCCACAGCATGATGCGCCACCCCCATGCTTCACTGTAGGCATGGTATTGGCCAGGTGATGAGTGGTGCCTGGTTTGTGGCAGACACAACGCTTGCCTTTCAGGCCAAAAAGTTCAATCTTTGTTTCTCATTGTCTGCAAGTCCTTCAGGTGCATTTAGGCAAATTCCAGGTGGGCTGTCATGTGCATTTTAGTATAATCCGTTTTTATTGCATAACAACCAAGGACAAGACATGTCAAGTAGAACATAAAGCTTGGAGCCATGAACCACGCAGGGTCAAAGAATTGGCAGTAAGTACAGGCAGTACATAACGTCCATGTCATGCATCGGCATACATGTATTGAGACCACTTATTAACAAAAAAATAAAATAAGTACAATAAAACAGGGAGAAAACAAAAACAAAACGGGGTGTTGCAAAATACAAATGAAACAATACTAAGAGGGGAGGGAGGGGGGAGGAAAGGGGAAAAGGTAGGTGATGGGGAAACCGGACTCGGGGGGAGAGGCTGACTCCATTCGAAACAGGAGGACCAAGGAGGGGCAAGCCCCGGCGGTCCGCGACGGGGGAGGGAGGGGGGCAAATCGCCTCCGTCTAGCCACCCCACACCCCGACACGCACCAAGGTCAACCAAACGTGTGGTCTTCCGCCCAGACGGGAACGCCAGGTCCCCAAAAAGCATGGGGCCGTCCCGTGGGTCGCGGAGTCATGAGTCGGCCATCTCTCTCAGGTCAGCATATATTTCAAAAAACAATCCGCAAGGAAGTATGAGATAAGGGAAAGAGGGATACAGTAGAAGGAGCGGAGCTCCCAGTGGAGAGCAAGAAGGGTGTGAAGACTCCAAATACACATTAAACACCAGCGGGTCAAATCGTTGTCTCTCGCGTTCCAGCCAGCCTGAGAGCCTTAAGCGCGGGATCTGTTAATTCTAATAGAGCAGCATCTAAGCTTGAAGATACATAAACAGGGTCTGAAACCTATTCAGACCAGGGCGCCCAAACAGCACGAAAACGTTCCTCTGTCCCCTTACAAGTAGCAACCCAGTCCTCAGCCTCCCGAACCGCATTCACTCCTTTAATCCAGTCTTCCCGAGTAGGAATCCTGGGCATCTTCCAATAGGTTGGTATCAAGCGTCTTGCCACAATCAGAATATGTGGCAGCACACTGTTTTTATAGTGACTGAGCGGTATCGAAGGGACATGGAGGAGAAAATGTTTCGGGGAGAGAGGAACGTCTACACCAGTCACTATCTCTATTTGGCCCTGGAGGTCCTCCCAAAAGGGCTTAACTAGGGGGCAATCCCACCAAATGTGGACCAGCGTCCCCCGTTGTCCACACTCCCTCCAACACAGTCCGGACACTGAGGAATAGATACGTGCTAGTTCCGCAGGCACCCGATACCACCTAAATGTGTAGGAAATGTGTAGCGCTTAAAGTGACTGTCTGTTAATGACACTCAGAAGCACAAAAAAAGAATAAACAAATTTTGTGTAGAGTAAAACAAATAAAGGACCCTGGAAAATCCAGGGACAAGCACTGTATAACTCGTGCGTGATGAACAGTGTGAAAATAATCTATTAGTGAGATGACACCCGTTGTTGGATACAATTAATCACATAAAGAAACATATATACATTGAAAAACAACAGTGATTGTTCATTTCTTTAGAAAGACATGTGTAAAATATTGGCCACTGACTGCCAAGTGCAATAATGTCCCATGAAAGGAAAATAAAACAAATCCTGATGTAAATAAGTAATAGTCAATCTGATGATTGGTGAATAACAAATAATGACTTTTCCACTGTGTTGTTCCCACCACCGAAAGCAATGCAGGCTTACCAGAACCAGTTGACTTCAGATGGCTTACGCCACTGAAAGTCAAATTAGGCTTGTAGTAGCTGATATCACAATGGGCTCCTTGGCAAGGCAATACTTTGAATGGTCAGCATAACCTCCGTGGGATGGATGGATGAAGCCCAGCTGGGAGTGCGATCCCCAAGTGGATATTCTCATAGAAAATGGTTTGTATAAGAGATAAGAGAAAGAAGTGGCCACATCCCGTTTAAGTAGAAAAATAAAATATTTATTTACAGCTATCAAACTTACATTTTAGCTGAATAAAAAATGCTTGTATACAAGTAGGGCAGCAGTGGAGTCCTCCCGACGCGTTTCGTGTACAGAGCACTTCGTCTAGGGTTAATTAGTTCCGCAGGCACCCGATACCACCTAGTTAGTACCTTTAAAGTTTGTCTCCTGAGTCCTAGAGTCCACCGAGGACGAGTGGGTGAGGTAATATAAGTGGGATAACTGCTGGTCAGTGAAAGTCAACCCTAAGTCTGTCTCCCATCGCCGAACGTATGGTGGAGTTGTCGGGGGCAGCTGCACCCAGGAGGCGATATAGCTCCGACACAAGGTGGGGGGTCGGTTCATCCGCAACGAAGAGACGTTCAAACGGGGTAAGGGAGGAGGGGTCCCGAATTGAGTGGCCGTGTACCTGAAAGAAGTGGTGTAGCTGTCTGTACTTCCAGAAGTTCAGGCGCGTATTATGTAACCCTGCGGGCAGAGCCTCATAACTCAAGAGCCTGCCCTCTCTCAAAAATTTACCACAACTGGCGTAGCAGTCGTCATCCCAGGGCCCGAAAAAAACCATTCGTTCACCCGGGGGGAACCAGAGGAATCCACCGAGAGGAGCCAGAGGGGACACAGGGGGAGCCAGCTTCAACAATGAGTTGATCCGGTCCCAGACCGATAGCGCCTGGACCGTCAGTGGGGAGGTCGTTAATAACAGCTCCCTGTGTTCCCGTTGCAGCCAGGGTGCGTAGGACAAATTCCTACCCGCCAAGCACTTTTCCAACGAGACCCACAGCTTTGAGTGATTGTGAGTCATGTGCCTTTTACTGAGTGGATTTCATCTGGCCACTCTACCATACAGGCCTGTTTGGTGGAGTGCTGCAGAGATGGTGGTTCTTCTGGAAGGTTCTCTGCTCTCTACAGAGAAATGCTGGAGCTCTACCAGAGTGACCATCGGTTTCTTGGGCACCTCCCATGACTAAGGCCCTTCTCCACTGATTGCTCTGTTTGGCTGGGCCGCCCGCTCTAGGAAGAGACCTTTATTTATTTATCGTACATCACGGGACACAGAGCGCATAGCCATTACACTTGGGTTATATGGGTACCTTCAGGTGATGGACACTGGTGTAATCAATTTCACAGGAAGTTTCCTCCCTATATAACCCCCTCCCACTGGGAGTGCTTCAGTTTTTTCGCCAGTGTCTTAGGTGTTGGTCACGTCTAGCTGTCCCTCGGAGGTCTCGGGACCCAGGATAGCTAGCCGGATCCGTCCGAAGTGCTTCAAAGCCAAGGTGTACGGTACCCGGGCCCTGCTTGCGTGGGGTTTTGCCTATAATGCCTCTCCTTGGAGGGCTGGATTCTGGGCTCCAGTGCCTTAGTCTCTTCCAAGAACTAAACGCTACTGATGCCAGGATGCTATTTAGGTCCAGGTGTGTGGGTTCCTTAACACAGGACCCCGGTCCCTGAAGGTCCAAGACAATACCCACGGAGATGGGGGAAGATTGGGCCTCTTGCATTTTGCAATACCCTTCGGCGTGGAGCAGGTAAGAGGGAGCCTGCGGGACTTGGTTCGACAGTAGGTATCCCCCTGGGGGTTCTGGGTCGGCTAATGGTATGCTTGTGCATCAGCCACTATCTCCACTATGTCTTTTGAGGCAGGATGGGATGTACTAATGTTTACCCAGATAACATGTAGGTATATGTATGCTTTTAAAGATATGTATTTGCTACTCCCCCCAGATCTGCCTGTTAGCATGATACTGCAGCCCCACGTGCTATAAGGAGGAAATGCTGGCAAAACTCCTGTTTCTTAGAGGAAGCTGTCCCCATAGGCTTCCTATGTGTGCACTACAATAAGATTAGTGTCTTGCCTGGTGTCTGTTGAGTTGCTAGCGCTGGTCCAGGCTTCTCCTCTGCTTTCTGCTTCCTCCATGTTGGTTTCAGCGTGGGGGGGGGGGCGCGCCAGCAGCGTCAGGTCTCAGTTAAAGCAGCAAAGCATTTCCTGGCTGGTCATTCCCTCCTGAAAGCAGAGGAGGCTGAGGACACAGAGCGCGCAGCTGAGCCATTTCTGGCTATACAGTGACACCCAGTGGGGGTTTGTGGATCTTCAGGTCTGGACTTAGCTCCATACTGACCAGAGAAAAAAAAAAAAAGGATTTTTTTCTTAAAGGGACTCAGCCTTAGATCTGGCAGTATCTGAGTCGGTGCAACCTTGGGCTCCAGCTAACAGGCATTGGTGTGGCAATACTCACAGGACTTCCTCGGTATTGCCGCCTTCTCGGGCGTATGGAAATTTGGAAAATTTTTACTATAGCCTGTTCTTATTAATGGTTCACTTCTAGCTACAACAGTTGGGTGTTGGCTTTAGGGGTGTCTCAAGGTTGTGCAATGGCTCCCAAGGGATCAGGACCAGCTAAGGCTGCAAAAGGTACCAAAAAACTAAAGGGGTCGGGGTCAGAGGATTTGGGCCAGGCTCCAGCGGTCCCACCCTCACCAGATAGACCACCGAACAGCATGTTGCAGGAGCCATTGAGGGTGCTAGGGGCAGAGGCGGCCCCCAATCAACCCATTCCCGTTTACGTTACGGAAGAAATGCTAGCGACCACCCTGGGTGGGCTAGAGGAAAGGTTAACTGCTTTAATTGCCCGCTCTTTGCCAGGTGGCAAACGGGCTAGATCCCCGTCACCTAGATTGGTGTTTTCAGATGCAGAGGTCCTCTCTTCGGAGGAATGGGACCCACAGGGGGATCAAGCGGACCCGAGTCCCGACGGTTCAGACATTGAGGGTTCCACTGTAGATGAATTTTTTTCGGCTTCTCAAGCGGAGAGCCTGTGGATCCAGTCTCTGACAGATATGGTTCGCACTGCTTTTAAACTTCCAGTGTCAGAACAATTAGCCCCCATGGTATCCTCTTTAGGTTCCTTGAAGGCACCGTTGAGTTGTGATTCTTTTCCGGTTCACCCCCTTCTGGAGAGCGTGATTTTTCAGGATTGGGCTCGACCTGATAGGATTTTTATCCCTCCTAAAAGGTTCACTATTCTCTATCCTATGGAAGAGGAATTTGCAAAGAAATGGGCACTCCCTACCGTGGACGCAGCCATTTCCTGCGTGAATAAATCCCTGACCTGTCCGGTTGAAAATGTCCAGATGTTTAAAGATCCGGTCGACAAAAAGTTGGAGACCCTACTGAAGGCTTATTTTACCACAGTAGGTGCCGTGGTTCAGCCAGCGGTGGCAGCCATTGGCGTTTGTCAGGCTTTAAAGGATCAGACTAAACAAATATTAAGGGACATACCGGCTCTGCAAGCTCGTGAATTGGCTGACCTCCCAAGGGCTCTCTGCTTTGCAGTAGATGCTATTAAGGACTCCATTCAACAGGCGTCCCGTTTATCTCTGCTATTGGTTCATATGCGTCGCCTTTTGTGGCTGAAGAACTGGTCAGCAGAGGCACCCTGCAAAAGGCTTTTAGCAGGATTTCCCTTTCATGGTGGGAGACTATACGGTGAAGACCTAGATTAATATATCCAGACCATATCAAGTGGTAAAAGTTCTTTCTTACCTGTCAAGAAAAGACCGCATGGGCCCGCGTTTAAGCGACAGGCCTTCGCAGGCTTGGCCCCTTCAACTTCCCGTCAGTATTGACGGCCTCCCGGGCGTTCAGCATTTAATAGCCGCCCACAAGGACAAGCCACGGCAGGCAAGAGGCCATGGTCTCGCAAGCCGGTTAAACCAGTCATCAAGTCAGATTCATGAAGGGGCGCCCCCACTCTCTTGGGTGGGGGGAAGGCTTCGGTTTTTCTCCGAAGTGTGGAAGGCCAGAATTCCCGACTCTTGGGTACTGTCCGTGGTAGCCACGGGCTACAAGCTAGAGTTTCGGGAAGTCCCCCCTCCTCATATTTCAGGGGTCAAGTCTTCCAAGAGACCCAATGGCGACGTCAGGCCTATCTTAGACCTCAAACGCCTAAATCGCTTTCTAAAGATTCAGACCTTTCGTATGGAGTCCATACGTTCGGTGGCAGCCAGCCTACATCAAGACGACTTTCTAGCATCTATAGCCATAAAGGATGCGTATCTGCACGTGCCGATCTACCCGGCACATCACAAGTTTCTTCGTTTTATGATAGATCACCGTCATTACCAGTTCGTAGCCCTCCCTTTCGGGTTGGCAACAGCTCCGCGGGTATTCACAAAGGTGTTAGCCCCGGTGCTAGCCGTCCTAAGGACAGAAGGCATTTTGGTCCTGGCATACCGGGACGATCTTCTGGTTATCGACAGATCAGCTTCCAACCTCAATCATGCAGTAGTTCGTACAGTTCGGCATCTAGAGGAATTCGGATGGATTGTGAACCAAGAAAAATCGATATTGCAACCCATAAAGCAGTTGGAATATCTAGGCCTTCGGCTAGATACAGACTGCCAGAGGATATTTTTACCTCAAGCAAAGGTCAGATCAATAACTCAAGCAGTTCAAGTGGTCTTAGGCAAGAGGAGGCCGACTATTCGCCTATGTATGCGACTGCTGGGGAAGATGGTGGCCGCCTTCGAGGCAGTGCCCTACGCCCAGATCCATACCAGATTTCTCCAGGCAGCCATTCTCTCTGCTTGGAACAAGTCCATTCAGGCGTAAGATCGTCCGTTAGTTCTCTCCCCAGGAGTCCGGCGCAGCCTGTTCTGGTGGCTGGTCCCTCAAAATTTGTCAAAGGGGAAATCCTTTTGCCCCATCACGTGGAAGATAGTAGCCACGGATGCCAGCCTGTCAGGTTGGGGGGCAGTTCTAGAAGGACAGACCCAGCAAGGGCAGTGGTCGGAGGCAGAAAAACTGCTTCCCATCAATATCCTAGAGATCAGAGCTGCTCGGCTGGCCCTGGTCGCCTGGACTCTTCCCCTTCAGGGTCTGCCAGTAAGGATACAGTCCGACAATGCCACTGCGGTGGCATACATAAACCACCAGGGGGGCACGAGGAGCCTAGCGGCCCAAAGGGAAGTAAACCTGATTTTCTCATGGGCCGAAGCCCATGTACCCTGCATCTCGGCGGTGTTCATCCCAGGGATAGACAATTCTCAAGCAGTTTTTTTGAGGCGTCAACAGTTGCTCCCGGGGGAGTGGTCTCTTCACCCCCAGGTATTCCAAGAGATTTGCCAAAGATTCGGAGTTCCAGATGTGGACATTATGGCAACGAGATCCAACAAAAAGTTGGACAAATTCATATCCCGAGCCAGGGATCCCTTGGCCTACGGGACCGATGCGTTGGTTTGCCCCTGGCACCAGTTTTCTCTCCTGTATGCATTCCCTCCACTGCAGATGATTCCCCGCCTTCTACGGAGGATCAGGGTGGAGCGCAGGCCTGTGATCCTGGTGGCCCCAGCCTGGCCCAGGAGGGCTTGGTACGCACTCATCGTGAGGATGTCAGTAGGGGCGCCGTGGCCGCTCCCCCTGCGCCCAGATCGGCGGTCTCAGGGCCCAATCTGCCACCCTGCTTCACAGCAGCTAAATTTGACGGCTTGGCGGCTGAATCCCTAGTTCTTAAGGGCAGAGGCCTCTCAGCTCAGGTCATATCCACGTTGATTCAGGCTAGGAAACCAGTCTCTAGAAATATTTATTACAGAGTCTGGAGGACCTATGTGGAGTGGTGCGAGTCTCAAAAATGGCATCCTCAAAAGTTTTTTATTGACAGGATCTTGCGATTCCTCCAGGTTGGCGTTGACAAAGGGTTGGCTCTTAGTACTCTAAAGGGGCAGGTGTCGGCTTTATCGATATGGTTTCAAAGACCCTTGGCCACCCATTCGCTTATGAAAACCTTCTTGCAGGGGGTCTTGCATGTGAATCCCCCTATTAGAGCTCCCCTCTGCCCCTGGAATTTAAATCTGGTCTTGTCAGCTTTACAAAGGCAGCTGTTTGAACCTCTGACAGAAATCCCTCTTGTGCTACTAACCCGAAAGTTGGTTTTCTTGGTGGCTATGGCTTCGGCCAGAAGGGTTTCCGAGCTGGCAGCCTTGTCATGCAGGGAGCCATACCTTATTCTGCATAAGGACAGAGTGGTTCTGCGGCCTCAACCTTCTTTCCTTCCTAAGGTCATATCCAGTTTTCACTTGAATCAGGACCTAGTCCTACCATCCTTCTTTCCTACTCCCCAGTCCAGAGAGGAAAGACGGCTTCATACTTTGGACGTGGTTCGAGCCATGAGGGTCTATCTCAAGGCTACAGAGAAGATTCGGAAAACAGATGTGCTTTTTGTTCTTCCGGATGGCCCCAAGAAGGGTCAGCCGGCTGCCAAGTCTTCCTTGGCTAGGTGGATTAAGCAGCTGATTTTTCAGGCCTATGGTCTGAAGCGCGTTCCACCTCCCTTATCAGTTAAAGCCCATTCTACGAGGGCCATGAGTGCCTCCTGGGCGGCACACCATCAGATCTCTATGGCACAGGTTTGCAAGGCGGCAACCTGGTCTTCCGTACATACGTTTACTAAATTTTATAAGTTGGACGTTGCAAAGGGTACGGACGCAGCATTTGGGCAGGCGGTCCTACGGGCAGCAGTATAGAATCCTCGGGCCCGGGTCACGCCCCCTTTTCTCTGTTGGTGGAGCTACTTTACTTCCTGATAATTTTTTTGTTTGGCTATTCTTGGCCTTACGGTCTCCCTCCCTTCATAGAGCATTGCTTTAGGACATCCCAAGTGTAATGGCTATGCGCTCTGTGTCCCGTGATGTACGATAAAGAAAAAAGGATTTTTAATAAACAGCTTACCTGTAAAATCCTTTTCTTGAAGTACATCACGGGACACAGAGCTCCCACCCCTCTTTTGGGGAACATTGTGTAACCTCGGAGGAATTGCTTGCTACAAAACTGAAGCACTCCCAGTGGGAGGGGGTTATATAGGGAGGAAACTTCCTGTGAAATTGATTACACCAGTGTCCATCACCTGAAGGTACCCATATAACCCAAGTGTAATGGCGCTCTGTGTCCCGTGATGTACTTCAAGAAAAGGATTTTACAGGTAAGCTGTTAATTAAAAATCCTTTTATTGTCTACAAAATATGGGTTGTTTTTATACCATTTTTGTTAATTTTTTTTACTAGTAAAAAAAAAAAGCCATAAAACGAACCCCTATTTTGTAGACGATATAACTTTTGCGCAAACCAAACATATGCTTATTGCATTTATTTTTAATTTTTTTTCTTGTGAATGAGACTTTATGGCCGACACGTCAGACACTTGACACATTTTTGGGACAATTGTCATTTTTACAGCGATCAGTGCTATAAATATGCACCGATTACTGTGAAAATGACACTGGCAGTGAAGGGGTTAAGTGTGTCATAGGGAGTGCTTCTAACTGTTAGGGGGCGTGGCTACGAGTGACACATAACTGATCGCTGTTCCCAATGAGAGGGAACAGACTATCAGTGACAGTGTCACTAGGCAGAACAGGGAGATGCTTATTTACACTTGCCTCTCCCCATTCTGCAACTCTGGGGCATGGCGGGAATTTTAAAGTGACGTGTGTGTGTATATATACATTACAGTTGCCCAACCGTGCCATTCTGCCGACATATATGTACAGGAGCCGGTTAGGAACTGGTTAATCGAGCATCTTTACAATGCAACAGTCAGCCCGAACCTTTTAGCAGATAAATGGCCCAAAAGCATATTGTTTCCACCTCCGTGCTTGCCTGTAGGGATGGTGTTCTTGGGGTCATAGTCGCCATTTTTGTTTCTCCAAGCACATTGAGTTAAGTTAATGTCAAAGCGCTTAATTTTGATCTCATCTGAGCACATCACTTTCTCCCAATGCTTCTCTGAATCTTTTAGGTGTTCATTGGCAAACTTCAGATGGGCCTGTACATGTGCCTTCTTGAGGAGGGTGACCTTGTGGGCGCTGCAGGATTTCAATCCGTGGCAGCATATTGTGTTGGGAACAAAAAAATGTCTCTGGACAGCCACACTCTGAACAAATTGTAGCCTTTATTAAAAGGACAGCACTACAAGTCACAGCAAAAATAAAACCTGGCTACTGATGTGTTTTGCTCTGAACTAGTGCTTAGTCATAGCTATGACTAAGCACTAGTTCCAGTGTGAAACACGTCAGCAGCCAGGTTTTAATTTTGCTGTGACTTGTAGTGCTGTCCTTTTAATAAAGGCTACAATTTGTTCAGAGTTCGGCTGTCCAGAGGCATTTTTTGTTCCTGCCTTGCCGAGTGCATTGCCTGCACCTCGGTTATCTGCCACGGTGGATCTTAATTTGGGTTCCCACCTGGAACGGCTCCTCCCTCTCTCCTAACATATTGTTACCAATGGTTTGTTTGGTGACTGTGGTCCCAATTGCCTCGATCATTCACAAGCTCCTCCCGTGTAGTGCTGGGCTGATTTCTCTCTTTTCTCATCCTTGCCCAATGAGGCGAAATCTTGCATGGAGCCTCCAGACTGAGGGCAACTGGTTATTTAGTATTTCTTTCAATTGCAAAAAATTGTTCCAACAGTTGTCTCCTTTTTCATCCAGCTTCTTGCTGATGGTATTGTAGCCCATTCCAACCTTTGCAGGTCTACAATCTTGTCATTGGCATCTTTTGGCAGCTCTCTGGTTTTGCCCATGATAGTGAGGTTAGCATTGAAGAAAGATTCTGTGGACGGGTGTTTTTTTTTTGCGCTATAAAAAAAAATAGCCATTTTTACCGAGCGTTTAACGGTTGGTTTGCGCAAAATTTCCAGCGTTTACAAAATAGGGGATAGTTTTATGGCAATTTTTTCTTTTTAACTACTTATGGCGGCGATCAGTGACCTTCTGCCAACGTGAATGTGCAGGAGGTGATCCTTAAAACGGAGGTTCACCCTAAAACTACTCTGTCCCATAGAATCGAGCATACTGGTGTCGCTGTACTTACTGTTAAATGAAGAATTTTCATTTCTGTCCACCGCGGGTGAATGGAGCGGCTATGTCACGTCACGCCTTCCGAAAATAGCCGATTTAGGACTCTGCTCTTTCCGGCGCTATACGGCTCTTGCACACAGACCTAGGAGCTGACTGCGCAGGCGCCGTATATAGCCTAGTTCTATGGCGCGTCACGCCCTTCGAAATTAGGACTCGGATATATACAGCGCCTGCGCAGTCAGCTCCTAGGTCTGTGCACAGGTGCCGGAAAGAGCCGAGTCCTAAATCGGCTATTTTCGGAAGGCGTGACGTGACATAGCCGCGCCATTCACCCACGGTGGACAGAAATGAAAATTCTTCATTTAACAGTAAGTACAGCGATAATAAAAAACAGCATACTGATGCCAGTATGCTGGATGGGAAAGGACAGGGTAGTTTTAGGGTGAACCACTGCTTTAAGTGATTAACATGGCTTTCTATGGAACATGTTCTGTAGTGCAAAATGCACTAAAAGTTCATAGATGTGAATCGGGCCTTTTTTTGGGGGGTCTAGTTCACGGCAGCCTTTTATTCTTGAATCTAGTGTTTTTTTGTTGGCGTATGCAAATTAATTCATTTTTATTTTATCCTATCATTTAACAGTGTCATTCCCTTACAATGTATCAAATATAACAATGAAAACATTTTCAAGAGATTCTGCTGTAATATCTGACAGCACATGTTGAATGTTGTCATAGCAATGTGGCTATAAAAGGGATCAGCATAAGAATTGCAATTGTTTCCATAGCAACAAACTATATAATTTCATTTTCAGAATACAAGTATTCTGTGTCATTTTGAAGGAAAACTTTAATTTTAACCCCCTTTTTTCTTTAATCCCTTAAATGCCATTTACGGTAGATTTACAACTTTAAAAGGGTGTGTTTATTTGCAAACCTCTTCCTATCCTTGGACTTTGGCAACAAAAATTTAAATGCATGTCTGATGAAGGGGTCCTGCATGGCTCTAAAACTATGCACTTTCACTGAAATGTGATATCTTTTGAGTAAGACCCTCGGACATTGAAGATTCATGGTATGCTGGCAAATATATACATTTATCTGTAAAGTTTCTGATCTCCAGCTGGCTATTGCTGCAGCACCTTCTATCCATAAGCCCATTCCAGAAAAAAAAGTGGCCAGCCTGTAATGACCCCTTCCACTGCCAGCATCCTCAGTTTTAGCTAGTGTCCTGCGAGAATGGAGTACTTTCTACGGTTGCACCGATGCCAGTATCTATGCCGATACTAAACATTTGCTCGGGTACTTGTTCGGATACTAAAACTGATAATTTCTTGTGCAGTGCAATTTGGGCCCTTACAAAATGAATGGGCTCAAATTGCACTGCAAAGAATCGCATGATTTGAACAGGAATGCGGCGCAATTTATGTCCGAATAACATGCGGTTTCCCCCACCACTTCTGTGTGAACCCAGGCTTGTCATAGTGACTTCAGATCACATGCAATTTTTTGCAGTGCGATTTGAGCTCATTCATTTTATATGGGCTCAAATCTTGCCTCGCTGCATGAAAAAATAGGTAACAGTAATTGGAATCGGTGAGTGCCTGATAAAGTATTGCTATTTGTTCTTAAAAATCTGATATTGGTGGATCTCTAGTATTTTCTATTGTGAAAACAATTTTTACTAGCCATTTTCTCTTTTTTGAGATTTGTTTTCTTCAGTCAAGACTTCATCTGCCTGCTGCTGAGCTGGTCTCTTGATGCAGCTGTCCAGATTGAAGTATCCACAACAATAGCTTTATACCCAGACCCCGCTGGAAGGGAGATTGAGGGCTGCCTAGAATGTGACCTTTGGGCACAGGGCTCTGCTTGTGGCACTTTCCAGATCTTTGTGTAGTGTTGGCCACAGTGCACCTTCTAGGACGTAAGGCCTGTGGCTATAACCTATTCTCTGCAGACTCTTTAATTCGTAGGCTGTGTGGGCCGAGCATCCGGAGAACCCATGTTTATTGGAGCAATTAAACGCCTGTTTTTATTATTTTAATTATTTTGAGAGAAGGTTCAATTTTAATGATTCACTCCTCTTGACCGAGACTGTTGTTAAATTTAGTTAGATCAGTGAATTTGTCTGGAGTGCTGATTAGTGTATTCTGGCAGCAAAGGGTTTCCAGAGAGTATGTCCCTAGCCACTTTTAATGGGTGAATGGGGCAGTCATTAGTATTTTTTTTGTTCCCAGTCGGCTGGCTGATAACTGAAAAGTGTATGGCTAGTTTGAGTACTTGCCTATCCCAGTCAAATAACCCTCAACCTGGGAAGGTTTTTTGTAGACCCCTGGCTAGAAAGTATTGGATGCCTCGGTAAGAGATGTAATTTCTAGGGGCTACAAGCTAGCTCGCTGTCCTCTTGTTGATCAACCTGTCTTTCTGTCTCTCCCCACAGACTAGCAAATCTCAGTGCTGCTCTTGCAGATCTTTTGAACATCTGTGGCCATCAAGGATGCATACTAGCATGTCTCAGTCTTTTTAGAATATCGCTACCTCCATTTTGCAGTGGAGGCTCAACACCATCAGTTTTACTATTTTGTTTATCTTCTGCACCCCCAAGTAATTACCAAGTTTTTGGCACCTATGTTTTCCCTTGCTATGCCCACAGGTCATTCCCATCCAGGGATATCTGGACGGCCTATTGAGGGAACAGTCAGTTCAAATTATGACTGACAATGTGATGCAAACATTCTGGACCTCAAAAAGGTTGGGTTGAATCATGAACTTTCAGAAGTATCTGGGCTGTATCTTTGACAAAGCTCAAACCAACGTTTGTGTTTATTTTATTTTTTGTTCCGGTAGAAAAACCTCCAACTCTCTGCACCCAGATTCAAATGCTACAATCAACGCAACACAATCCTTTTTTTTGCCCTGGGGCTGATGTTGGCCTCTTTCCAGGCTGTACAGTTTGTCAAGTTTAACTTGCAACCCCTACAGCTCAATAGCCTATCATCAAGGGTTAAATGGGTTTAGTCTCTAGACAAATTCATTCTCCTGACACTAAAACCAGGCCATCTGGCCTAGTAGCCTTGAAATTCTGCTCTGGAGTTGGGAAAATACTTCTTTCAAAACACTTGAAAGATTTACAACTGATCATTGCAATGATGCCGGGCTAGGAAGGCGGCCTAGACACCCTTCTCTGTGCAGGGGACTTGGCTACCAGAGTAATCGAGACTCCTGATTATCATTTTGGAGCTTTAAGCGATTTGGTTGTCCCTACCACATTAACCCCCCCTCAACTGGGGGTCATCCGATCCAGATTCAGCCGCACAGCGATTATAGCGGTAGCATACCTGGTCCCTTCTCTGAAAGTATGTTGGGACCCCTGTCACAATTGGGGGGATACTGTATGTTGACCTCCTAGCATCCAAGTTCAACAACAAACTGTAATTGCTGGTCTCCAGATGCAGAGATCTTCTGCAGGAAGCAGTGGATGCTCTGGTAGCTTCATGGAATCGGTACAGCTTAATCTATACCTTTCTTCATCTGAAACTCCTTTCTTGTCTACCCTGCCGAATCAAGATAAAGGGCATTCCAGTAATACTTTATAGTTTTAAACTTGGCCAAGTGGATAGGGAACTCAACTTGGTCAGACTGCTAGCAGACATTCAGTGGACCCAACTGGATCAGCCTGATCTTCTATCCCAACTTCTTTTACTTTACCATTTGATTGTATGGCTGGTTGACACCCAGGTCTTGAGAGACTGGGCCCTCTGGGTAATTCCCACACTGTTAAAAGCTCCAAAATATACCTCCTGCAAGGTCTACCATCACACATGGAAGGCATATTTTGCAAGGTGCAAGGAAACAAAGTTTCACACCAGGAAATACTCTTGTGTTAAGAACCCTGACCTTTCTGCAGACAGTCCAAACAAGATACACACCGCTCAGGAAAAATGTAATTGGCTGGCTGCTTCAGGTGCTCACTACCAACAATAGCAGATTCACGAAAGAAGATGGCCACACACCACAGCAAAATAGAAGCCTTTCAACCTCTTTACTGTCACTGTGCCGGACAAGTATCACAGGAACATTTGTGTGTCGCACAAACTTTTTGTGCTTGTTTACAAAAAGCACGGATTACAGTGACAATAAAGATGTTGAAAGGAATCTATTTTGCTATTGTGTTTGGCTATCTTTTCTTTTGTGTATCTTCCTGCAGACAGGTCAGGATAACATTTTGGCATTTAGTATCAAGTGGCAAATCTCGGTCCTTCTTTTTTCAAAGACCGCAACCTTCCCATTTGATCTTTTGTTTAGGTCGTCTCTTGTGTAGCTCCTCTTGTGCAAACCACCTGTGACTCCTTATGTTCCTAATCTCGTTCTGTCTATACTCCATATATTGCCTTTTGAACCAATCCGGGATTTTCCCCTTTCCATTCCAATGTGTAAGGCTGCATTTCTTGTTGCCATCATATCTGGCGTACCTGAGCTGACAGCCTTGTCCTATAAAGAACCATTGCTGATCTTGCGCAGAGACGAGGTAGTTCTGCAGTCTAGAGCTTTTGTTTCTACCCAAGGTGGTTTCGGGCCTTTCACCTCAACTGGGACATTGTTCTTTCCTCTGTCTGGAAACGGAAGAAAATTTCCTTTTCGCTGCCTGAATGTTTGGACTGTTCGGGTTTATCTCTGTTACTGTTTCCATTAGAAATATCAGCATGTCTTGTCATTCCTGATCGTTCACCGCCATTTGAGTGGCTAAGAAAGATCATTGTTCAAACTTATGGTCTTTTTTAAAGTGGTTGTAAAAGGCTCATTCTATGCATGAAGGTATAAAAGCTGTGAGCAGCAGCCCCCCTAATACTTACATGAGCCCTTTCTCAATCCAGCAATGTCCACGAGAGCCTTGTCTCCAGGGACTCGCGCTTCTGATTGACTTTTTTCTGCAATGGGAGCCTGTCAATCACAGCCAGTGAGCCAATCGGGAGATTGAAGGGGGGGGGGGGGGCGTGCGGCGCCTGCATGTGTGTATAGCGACAGTCACAAGTCAGATTGCCTGCTTTTGGGCACCCAGCGGGAGGGAGGAGCCAGGAGGATCCAGGCTGCTTTGTGCAAAACCGTTGCAGAGAGCAGGTATAGCATGTTTTTTGTTATTTGGGGGGGGGGGGGTCAAACAGGGCTTTAATATCACTTTAAGTATTATGTTCCACACTTTCTATTAAAGCTCACTGTACCAGATCTGCAAGTGCCTCTTGGGTTTTTCTGCATCAGGCAACAGTTTCCCTGGTTTGCAAGGCTCTCTCATCTACAGCCATGGCCAAAAGTTTTGAGAATGACACAAATAATTTTCACAAAGTTTGCTGCCTCATTTTTTGAGATAGGAAATCGCATATACTCTAGAATGTTATAAAGAGTGATCAGACGAATTGCAATTAATTGCAAAGTTTCTCTTTGCCATGAAAATTAACTTAATCCAATAAAAAAATATTTCCACTGCATTTATGAAGAAGGCTTCAGGGTGCCCAAGGAAGTCCAGCAAGTGCCAGGACCGTCTCCTAAAAAGGGTTCAGCTGCAGGATCGGAGTGCCACCAGTAGGGGTGCAACGGATCAAAAAACTCAGTTCGGATCGTTCCTCGGATCAGAGTCACGGATCGGATCTTTTTTCGGATCAGCAAAAAAGAAAATTGCCGCCTCGGTGTGCCCCAAATTGCCGCCTCGGTGTGCCCCAAATTGCTGAGAGGGCAGCCAGCAGGGCTAGATTTCCTTTCCCTAACACTCCAAGGCCAGGTTCTGCAATGCACCCCCTCCCCACCAACCGGAGAATAGCAATTGGATGGCAGGGGCGGCACGGTTAGTTCAAATATTTTTTTTTTTTATTACATTATCACTTTTTTTTGTAGCTTGTCGTTTTTACTTTTTTAATTTTTGTATAATTTTCTTATTTTTAATATTATTCTTCTTTACTTTTTAATTGCATCTTTTTTTTATTAATTGAATTATTAATTCTTTTATTTTTTTACATTTAACTTTATTGCTATCACACGGGAGAAAACAATTCCCTGTATCATAGCAATTGAAGGTGACGGGTTCTCTTTGTTAACCCTGTCACCTCCAAAAACAATCCTCACAGTTGAGATGGGAAGAGCACAGCTCACCCCTCTCACTGTGTGCTGTTTGCGGCAGGGACAGGAGACTCGGCAGCTGGGGGGAGGAGGGGGGGGGGACAGAGCCAGCCGGTAGAGGTGTGGGGGGGGGGGGGGATGAATGAACGGACGGACGGCAGCAGCACATTCTCTGCTAGAAACCAACTCACCGCCGTATGTTAAAATATCTCCACGCTGCCCCCACACAGCCCCACCTCCTCCTAACCCCACGCTGTGATAGACAAAACACAACAGCGCATTGGACACACATTCTGTCTATCACAGCATGGTTAGGAGCAGGCAGGGCTGTGTGCAAACAGAACGGAGACAATTTCAATGTGTTTTTTTACTGCTTTGCTCTGCAGTCCCGCGGCACGCCGTGGATCACGTGTGTGCCAATCCAAAGTCATCCGTGCATATCAATGACGATCCGTTGCACCCCTAGCCACCAGTGCAGAGCTTGCTCAGGAATGGCAGTGAGCAGGTGTGAGCGCATCTGCACACACAGTGAGGCGAAGACTTTTGGAAGATGGCCTGGTGTCAAGAAGGGCAGCAAAGAAGCCACTTCTCTCGAAAAAAAAAACCATCAGGGACAGATTGATCTTCTGCAGAAAATATGGTGAATGGACTGCTGAGGACTGGGGCAAAGTCATATTCTCTGATGAAGCCTCTTTCTGATTGTTTGGTGCATCAGGAAAAAGGCTTGTCCAGAGAAGAAAAGGTGAGCGCTACCATCAGTCCTGTGTCATGCCAACAGTAAAGCATCCTGAGACCATTCATGTGTGGGGTTGCTTCTCATCCAAGGGAGTGGGCTCACTCACAATTTTGTCCAAAAACACAGCCTTGAATAAAGAATGGTACCAAAAACACCCTCCAACAGCAACTTCCTCCAACAACAGTTTGATGAAGAACAATGCATTTTCCAGTAAGGCAAAAGTGATAACCAAGTGGCTCGGGGACCAAAACGTTGACATTTTGGGTCCATGCTGGCAACTCCCCAGATCTTAATCCCATTGAGAACTTCTGGTCAATCCTCAAGAGACGGGTGAGCAAACAAAAACCCACTAATTCTGACAAACTCCAAGAAGTGATTATGAAAGAATGGGTTACTATCAGTCAGGAATTGGCCCAGAAGTTGGCCCAGAAGTTGATTGAGAGCATGCCCAGTCGAATTGCAGAGGTCCTGAAAAAGAAGGGACAACACTGCAAATACTGACTCTGCAAATATTGACTCTTTGCATAAATGTCATGTAATTGTCGATAAAAGCCTTTGAAACGTATGAAGTGTGTGTAATTTATATATCACTACATCACAGAAACAACTGAAACAAAGATCTAAAAGCAGTTTAGCAGCAAACTTTGTGAAAACGAATATTTGTGTCATTCTCATTCTCAAAACTTTTGGCCACAACTGTAGTCTTCTTTTCGCACGTTCTCCAAGTTTTACCAGGTTGATGTCCTGTAATGAGCCGGAAAGGTTTTTTTTTTTATTTCAAAAAACTTTCTTTTCAATTGGAACATAACACATACAGATTGGATATCCGTATATCGATGGCAAAAATATGTGGTACAAAACAAATGCATCTCCATAGAAGCGAGCAATAACATAGTAAATTAAAGTGGCGGTTCACCCTAAAAAACATCTATATACCATTACACCCAGCATACTTCCGACATCTACAGTATGCTGGGGTTTTTTTTTTTTTTTTCAGCCATACATAGAGTTTTATTGTTTTCCCCCCGGTTTCTGGCTCCCGTGTCTGGTGAAAAACTTCCCCTGGCGCATAAGGCGCCTCACAAGTTTTCTGTAAGTAGCCGAACTGCGAGTCGGCTCTAAGTGAGGGAACGGGTTCTGTTTAAGACTGGATGTATGGTTCACAGGGCCACCCATGGTAAGGGGCCAGTGTACCTTCAGGAAAGATTCACCAAGTATGTGCCCAACCGTACCTTAAGGTCGGCTAATTTGGAAACTTTGGCGATTCCTAAATTCCTAAAAAATAAAATGCGGAGGGAGGATGAGTGCGGTCCAGGGAGCCCAGTTTTGGAACTCCCTGCCTCTAAAGTTAAGGCTTGAGAATGATCTTCTTAAGTTCCGTAAGCTTTTAAAAACTGAGCTTTTTAGTCAAGCCTATAGAATTACATAGGCTTTTTATAGTTCTCTAGTTTGCTAACTCCTTTTAAATTTTGATCTGTTCCGCTGGCTGGTGTTTTTTTGGTTGTGACTGCATTGTTGTTCTCGGCGCATCGAGGCCTATGGGTCACTGACTGAGTTTTGTACTTTTTAAGAATTTTAATAAAATATATGGCGCCTGTGCAGTCGGCTCTATACGGCGGGCGCCGTATAGAGCCGACTCGCAGTTCTGCTACTTGCGGAAAACTGGTGACGCGCCTTATGCGCCAGGGGAAGTGTTTCACCAGACGTCAATCATCTAACCTCTGAATAGGAACTCCCGCGGGAGCCGGAAGCTGGGGGGAAAATAACAATAAAACGGTATGTACGGCAAAAAGACAGCATACTTTAGATGTCGGAAGTATGCTGGATGTAATGGTATATAATTGTTTTGGGGTGAACCTCCGCTTTAAGTTCATAAACCTCTCATAGACACATTAGGAACATTGTATTACCATAAGGCACTTGTCTAAACCCATCACTTCAGCCAGATATTATCTGGGGAATATGCTGGGCCTCTGCATACCGTAGAGGCAAAGCCTATCGTCGAATGTCAGGGTGATCCAGGGTAGACCCCTAAACACCCAGCACCCCCAAGGGGCTCAAGCTGTGCCGGGCAGGGGTCTTACTCCCCGAACCCCACCATATATTAACAGTGGTAAGCATTAAATTGGTTGGCCTTATGCGCAACCTATATTCATACCTTTCGAACAAAAGAGAAAGGAAATCGATATCCCAAATATTTAAGTTTCAGAGAGAACAGTAGGATAGAAAAGGAAGTGTGAAAAAGGGACAGTCAAAAGAAAAAAATACTAGGAGTTGAGGATGGCTATCAGCCGGCACTGAATTTTTTTTTTAATGCAAACCGTTCTAGTGTCACTGTCTCAACTGGATGTGAAAGGAAGTTCGTATTTTTGCTTGGCATATGCTTAAAAAGAGTCTGTCAGTAAAAAAGTGTTGCAAGCCATTGCTAACAGTCGGAGAGTCAGAGTTTACCTTCTGTCTGACAGTTGCTGGTCTGCTTTGCCTCACCACTCAATTTACTGAGTGTACAGTTGACAGGCAGCACCTGTCAGACTTCATATGACCTCAGGCCCTAGTTCTAACTAGAATCTTTCCCGGCTAAGGCTTCAATCTGACAGTAAGGGGTCTTTCACACAGGTGGTGGGTTGCTTTTTAGTGTGCAGTATTGCAGTGGCTGACAGGCATTCAGTCCGCAATACTTTTTTTTTTTTTTTTTTCGTCAGCTGAATATGTGTATGCTGCATTGCAACTGCAGCAGGACCTCTTGCACTTAATTGGGTCACATTTGGCAGTACTGTCCGCTAAATGCGATTGGGGGTATAATTGTTTCTGTGGCATCTGTACAACCCTGGATTGCTGCATGTCCTCTTCTAGGTGGGGTGGCCAAGGGGCAGTAAAACTGCAGCTCAACCTGTTTTTACTGCAAGCTAACCCCCTCACCTCCCAGCCACTTGTCTGATTGAGGCCTAAAACCAATAGGGGTAGATGCAACTTTTCTTCAGAAACCCTGTGGTATAATCATTGATGGAATTTTCAAAGTTGTGATTCATCTCCTTGAGTATTATTATGTTATATTATGTTATATTTTGAAAAATAGTCTTATGTAATCTATATATATATTATTTTTTATAGGACCTTGGAGAAAAACAAGAAGAAAGGGAAGATCTTTTAAAACAATTCTCCACCACTATACCTTTTACCAGTTGCCAACTTGCCAGCCCAGACATCAGTGTTTGTTGGAACCATTCAGCCACTTTTGAAACCAGATGCATCCATTAATGTTGGATTTAATGGCATGACCTTTATTTTTTTTCTTATTATCAATGGATATTAAGATGCCTTGAATCGTTTAAGGTTTTTGCATACCTGGAGGACTAGACGCTGCAATGCTCCCTTCTCCCTCTTTCTCTTTTTAACTGATGTCTCCATTTTAAAATCAAGAAAATAAAAGCATTTTACGGTTGTATATCTGGGGGCTGGTAGCAGAATATTCCACAATACAAGGACTCTGGCTTACAATGAAGATAAAATGCCATACTTTTATTGCATTTGCTAACGTGCGCACATGTAATACAAAAACTTCCATGCATACAGTTTCTTGTAATTTTCATTTTTCCCTGTTTTGACACTTCCATTGTTTAAAGTACATATGGGAATTATAAGCTTACAGTGCACAGATGGCTTTTTTTATTTTCTCTCCATTGTTTCATGACCAATCTCTTATGTTTGGGCAATATCTAAAATATATGCTCCATTTATTACATTCTTTAACCAGGAGTCTAATTACTGCTTCCTTTTATAATGACATTTACCTTAGATATTTTCCAACTATTGGTCCTACAAAATTAATCTACATATTATTTCTTTGCTGTAGGAACCAATGAGTAAAACCTTTTTTTTTTTTTTTACTTTTTGTTTTTGTTTTGTTTTTTTGCATCTTTACATACTTCCCTAAGTTTTGTCATAATGCAGCAGGAATGGTGCATTCATAGGTCATTTCTAGATAAAATTAACAAACATTCTGTTTCCTCCTTATTGTGCAGTCTATTTTATGTTTTGCTAGAAATGGGAATCGTGACCTCACAAGAAGAGGAACATCACAATTTTGCATTTAGTTGTATTCATATACTGCATTTCTGTATTTTTTTTTTTTTTTTGGTTGTATTGTACAAAGTCACATAATAAACAATGTTGTGATGTAATACTGCAAGTATGGTTTCTTACCTTTGTGCAAAATGATTACCATGGTCATAGTAACCTGTGTGCAGTGATGCGCAAAAGGAAACTAATGCTTTTGAATAAATTTTAATTCCTCTATTTCGTTAATTTTATACTTTTTTTTAACTGTCAACAGTAACCAAAATTGTAAATATAGGACACATTAAAAACCTTTACAGCTCATCACTTTGAAACTTACCCTAAAATTCTTCTTCTGTGCATGTGTGATGACATTGAAAATGTGTTGCATAATATACTGTGTATATGTGTGTGTGTATATATATATGTATATATATGTATATATATATATATAGTGTGTGTGTGTGTGTGTGTGTGTGTATGATATATATTGTGTGTGTGTGTGTGTGTATGATATATATTGTGGGTGTGTATATATAATCTATAACTAGGGTTGTCCCGATACCACTTTTTTTCAAGTAGTCGCCGATACCGAATGCCGATACTTTTTTTTTAAATATGTCCCTCACATATGCAGCCATGTCCCTTCAGCCATGTCCCTCACATATGCAGCCACGTCCCTCACATATGCAGCCATGTCCCTCACATATGCAGCCATGTCCCTCACATATGCAGCCATGTCCCTCACATATGCAGCCATGTCCCTCACATATGCAGCCATGTCCCTCACATATGCAGCCATGTCCCTTCAGCCATGTCCCTCACATATGCAGCCATGTCCCTCACATATGCAGCCATGTCCCTTCAGCCATGTCCCTCACATATGCAGCCATGTCCCTCACATATGCAGCCATGTCCCTTCAGCCATGTCCCTCACATATGCAGCCATGTCCCTCCAGCCATGTCCCTCACATATGCAGCCATGTCCCTCACATATGCAGCCATGTCCCTTCAGCCATGTCCCTCACATATGCAGCCATGTCCCTCCAGCCATGTCCCTCACATATGCAGCCATGTCCCTCCAGCCATGTCCCTCACATATGCAGCCATGTCCCTCCAGCCATGTCCCTCACATATGCAGCCATGTCCCTCACATATGCAGCCATGTCCCTCACATATGCAGCCATGTCCCTCACATATGCAGCCATGTCCCTCACATATGCAGCCATGTCCCTCACATATGCAGCCATGTCCCTCACATATGCAGCCATGTCCCTTCAGCCATGTCCCTGCAGCCATTTTCCCCATACCTTTGCCGCCGCATGGAGAAAATCACAGCATTCATTTGAATAGCTGTTTTGCCCGCGTGTAGAGACACTCCCCCTTGCTCGGGATTGGACAGATCGCGATCACCCATCCAATCCCGAGCAAGGGGGAGTGTCTATACGTGTCTTACGTAATCTCTGCTTTCCATCCAATATTTATCTTTTGTAGTACTTTGCTTATAAATGAGCAAGATGATGCAGACGACCACTAAGAGGCAGCGTGGGTTGCTGCCAAGCTTCTACAAGAGGGTTCCTAGCAAAATATCCCTGGGGACAAAAGGGAATTTGCCCTACTATTTGGTTTTTTTTTGTATTCTGTATGTTAAACTATTCAATAAAATATGACAGACTTCACAATACATACAGTGCGGAAAATAAGTATTTGAACACCCTGCTATTTTGCAAGTTCTCCCACTTGGAAATCATGGAGGGGTCTGAAATTGTCATCGTAGGTGCATGTCCACTGTGAGAGACATAATCAAAAAAAAAAAAATTCCAGAAATCACAATTTATGATTTTTTAACTATTTATTTGTATGATACAGCTACAAAGAAGTATTTGAACACCTGTCTATCAGCTAGAATTCTGACCCTCGAAGACCTGTTAGTCTGCCTTTAAAATGTCCACCTCCACTCCATTTATTATCCTAAATTAGATGCACCTGTTTGAGGTCATTAGCTGCATAAAGACACCTGTCCACCCCATACAATCAGTAAGAATCCAACTACTAACATGGCCAAGACCAAAGAGCTGTCCAAAGACACTAGAGACAAAATTGTACACCTCCACAAGGCTGGAAAGGGCTACGGGGAAATTGCCAAGCAGCTTGGTGAAAAAAGGTCCACTTTTGGAGCAATCATTAGAAAATGGAAGAAGCTAAACATGACTGTCAATCTCCCTCGGACTGGGTCTCCATGCAAAATCTCACCTCGTGGGGTCTCAATGATCCTAAGAAAGGTGAGAAATCAGCCCAGGACTACACGGGAGGAGCTGGTCAATGGCCTGAAAAGAGCTGGGACCACCGTTTCCAAGGTTACTGTTGGTAATACACTAAGACGTCATGGTTTGAAATCATGCATGGCACGGAAGGTTCCCCTGCTTAAACCAGCACATGTCAAGGCCCGTCTTAAGTTTGCCAATGACCATTTGGATGATCCAGAGGAGTCATGGGAGAAAGTCATGTGGTCAGATGAGACCAAAATAGAACTTTTTGGTCATAATTCCACTAACCGTGTTTGGAGGAAGAAGAATGATGTGTACCATCCCAAGAACACCATCCCTACTGTGAAGCATGGGGGTGGTAGCATCATGCTTTGGGGATGTTTTTCTGCACATGGGACAGGGCGACCGCACTGTATTAAGGAGAGGATGACCGGGGCCATGTATTGCGAGATTTTGGGCAACAACCTCCTTCCCTCAGTTAGAGCTTTGAAGATGGGTCGAGGCTGGGTCTTCCAACAGGACAATGACCCGAAGCACACAGCCAGGATAACCAAGGAGTGGCTCTGTAAGAAGCATATCAAGGTTCTGGCATGGCCTAGCCAGTCTCCAGACCTAAACCCAATAGAGAATCTTTGGAGGGAGCTCAAACTCCGTGTTTCTCAGCGACAGCCTAGAAACCTGACTGATCTAGAGAAGATCTGTGTGGAGGAGTGGGCCAAAATCCCTCCTCCAGTGTGTGCAAACCTGGTGAAAAACTACAAGAAACGTTTGACCTCTGTAATTGCAAACAAAGGCTACTGTACCAAATATTAACATTGATTTTCTCAGGCGTTCAAATACTTATTTGCAGCTGTATCATACAAATAAATAGTTAAAAAAATCATACATTGTGATTTCTGGATTTTTTTTTTTTTGATTATGTCTCTCACAGTGGACATGCACCTACGATGACAATTTCAGACCCCTCCATGATTTCCAAGTGGGAGAACTTGCAAAATAGCAGGGTGTTCAAATACTTATTTTCCGCACTGTAAAGGAACAGCACAGCAGACCAGATTGCTTTTACGTTTTTTTTGCAACCACATTGCTCGATTTTTCCCATCAACACAGCTACTGTTAATGAGGGAATCCCTCCCGTAGAGCTTTGTGTGTTCTCCCAGCAGGGGGGTTCATGAAGCTGTCCATGCTGAGAGAACTTAGTGATCATTGCTAGCGGCTATAGCCTCTAGCAATAATTGTATGTATAAATCTGATATGCTGGTTTTACCCAAGTTGATCAATGGAGCAACTTGGGTACAATCAGCCTGCCTATAGATGGTTTGAATCTCGGCCGGTCCCTGCTGAGATTGCAATCTTTTATGGCTGGCTTAAGCAGTTTGATAAGTGTGGAGAGGGCACAAGTCACTGAGTAAATGTGTTTTTTTATCTAAGGCAGGCCATCGATGGTACTTTTTTTTTTTTTTCTCTACCCTTTGGTTGATCCGATTTCCGCCCCCCCCCCCCCCCCCCCCCCCCCCCCCCCATCCACACATTTGTTGGAACACGCTGATCAGTGTTGCCTGCTATAGCCAGTGGCAATGATCGTTCAGAAAACCCACAATAGGGTGGATGTGCAGAAGCCAAGCCATAGATGGACTTCTGTACAACCAGGGTACCCACATATGGATCAACATTTAGCCGGTTCCTGAACCAGCTGAAGTTCAATCCATGTATAAGCAGCAGACTACCTCTCTGCCTGCTGGTGGAATAAAAGACATATTACAGGTAATATTTAATATTTTTTTTTTCTTTGTTGTACATTACAAGCTATAATCATTACCATCAGGGTTATGTGCCACCTATAGGTGAGTGGACACTGGCAGATCAATAAAACCGTAGGTCCTCCCCTATATAACCCCCCCCCCCCCCCCCATACAAGGAAGTACCTCAGTTTTTTTCACCAGTGTCTTGAAGTGTCTTCTTCCAAGCAGTTTTGACTCCCACAGGCATCTGGTTCTAGAGGCAAGGCTTAAGGACAAAAAAAACGATGGCTTCTAAAACAGACTAAATCCACCTAATGAAGGGATGCCCCAGAAACCTGTGGGGGGACTTAGTGAGTTTTGCCCCTACTTTTTCTCATTTTAACAAAAATTTAATTTGAGAAGAAATTTGAGATTTATTTTATTTGAATCCTTCCTATGGCAAGCAGCTACATGTAATTTTTTTGTGAATTAACACCCCAGGAGCAGCAGTTCACAGCCAGATACTCAGCCTTTTTTGTTTGCCCACTAGGGGACATTGGTTGTCTGTCGCAATAAAGTCCATACCCTGAAGTTCTGAGCTGACATGCCTCAAGTTCTTCTGTTCAGGGAAGCCTTCCAGCCAGCGCGGCGGATTGCGGGGAGCATGCACCAGATCACAGCGTGCACGTGGAGGCAAAAGTGCAGCCTTCATTGTGAACGTTCACGTGGCACACCGCACAGCTGCAGTAGCACATAGAAGCTGCGAGCGGCCATCTTGCTTAAAGAGGAAGTCCAGCCTACAAATACTGCAGCTGCTGACTTTTGATATATAAACACTTGCCTGTCCAGGGAGCCCACGATGTCTGCTCCCCAGCCGATCTTTTGATCGGCTGTTGAATGCAGCTGCCGCCATTCCTGGTAAGGGAACCCCTACACAGCCAGTCCCCTACTGCATGAAGTGCACTGCGCTTTATAATTGGCCCGGCGGAGAAAAGAGAAGGGGTTAACTTCCGAGACTGTGCTCTGAGTCCTTGTATATGTGCATGGGTACAGCTGGGTTGTGATGGCTGCTAATAGCTTGATCACAGCTTTGCATGGGGGCTAAGTGTATGTGTTGCAAGCCTCAATTGTTTTTTCTATTCGCTTTGAAGTAAGCAATGTCTTCCAGAAAGCGTAGTGGAGGAGGCACAGCAGGAAAGGGGGCGCAAGTGCACCGCTATTAGGATCCTAGTCATGGTTCTGCTGTGGTGACTTCACTTGAAAGACCGGTAGTGACTGGCCAATCTGAGCCACTGCCCTTATCTGGCATTGTAGCTTCTACCAGTGCATCTGCCTTCAGCATACATCGCAAAAGACAATTTGGCATCAGCTTTGGTTGGGTTAGAGCAGGGCTCTCCAAACTACGGCCCGAGCGCCAGATGTGGCCCTTTGCTAGCCTTTATGCGGCCCTTGGGGCACAATTCCTTCCAATGATCTGAGGTTCTATTTCTCCTGTTAGGCACCAACAATGGGGCACTGTATCTTCCACAGATACCAATGATGGAATACTATTCCTCCTACTAATAGAGGAAATCCTACTCCTATTGACCACCAACCCTGAGGCCATATTTATTCTCACTGATTTTGGGCCTGTGAAATTTTCTGCCCTTACTGGCCACAATCCGGCCCTTTTAAAGTGTGAAGGACAATACAGTGGCCCTTTGATTGAAAAGTTTGGAGACCCCTGGGTTAGAGGATAAGATAGCTGGGATAATTGCCTCTTTTTCTCAAGGAGAAAAGAAGCGCAAAAGGACTCCTCCTGGATTAAAACAAGAATGGGTAGATGATGTGGAAGAAGTGCCTTTCAATGTAAAAAAAAAAGAACAATTTTTCGTATCCCCTTCCAGGACTGCACACCTGAGAAATGCTGGCTCTTCCCTACAGGAAACAATCAATCAATTTTTGTTTAAAGACCTAAAAGACCGGGGAGGGTCTAATGGTTTAGGGAGTCCGCGGAGGGCTGAACTAACCTGTAGGCTTTGTCCTTCTCACAGGTTGCCCTAAGTCTGCACCAGCGCTCTGGCTGCAGGGAGTGCGCACCATCGCTGTATTTAAGAAAACGCTGCCATTAAGCCGATCTCTTCACTTCCGGGTTTTCCTATGCAGGAAGCACTGATCTCCAAGTCTCTTTCTGAACACGACCGCATCACAGGAAGTGGGAGGCACCCCAGTGCAACCGAGAAGTGCAAGAAAACACCGGGAGACGGTGTGGAGAACAAGGCGGTGGGAAGCGGTTTGCTTGTGGTACCAGAAGCCCAGGACTCAGCCAACCTCCTCATGGAACAGGAGGAAGGGAGGGCAACTGCAGGCAGATCCAGGTTGGGGACCGGTGAGTACAACCCCCCCCCCCCCCCCCCGAAAGGAAGGAAGAAAGGGCGTGAGGGGTCTGACATCTCGGGCCCAGTCAGAACAGGAACTGGATTTCACTTCTCGCCTTACCCTTTCCCCTCCCCAGTACAAACCTGCAGTTCTAGGGGAAGTTCTAATGTTCTAATGTTATGCATATGTGTTATATCTCTTGTCTTACAGAATTCCCCTAGCGGAACCCAGGAGGCCTCAGTACAATCTCCTGCCGCAACAGGGCATAGTTCCTCAAAAATAATGTGGGAACTGTAAGAATAAACTCCCAAAGTCCCACTAAAAGCCATTCTGCTATAAATAATTTAGCAGGGAAGGAGGCTGCTGCAAAAATGAAAAAATCCTTTTATCTATGCAAACGGAAATGCTGGCAACTGTTAAAGCTTTCCGTGAAGCCATCGATCAGTCAGCAACCCAGGGTCCTGCCACAGAGGAACTTACCCCCTAGAGAAGGCAAATCCTTCCAGGAAAGTCTCTTTACAGGGGGACCTAGTGCCCTTCTCCCACCCTCACAAGCACTCTCTAGGCCAGGTAGAGGAAGAAGGTGGGGACTTAAGTCATGCCAGATCAGGACTCAACTCAGATGGAGAGTTGGATATAGACCCCTTAAGCCTGTCCCAAGAGGGGACAAAGCTAAGGAGACACCTCTTTGCTGTTGAAAATCTGGAAGGTCTCCTCCAGGCAATATATGCCACAGAGGAGATTCCAGAAACCCCTAAAGTAACCTCAGTACCGGATAAGGTTTATAGGGGGCTGAGCAAATCTCAATCTAGAGTGTTCCCACTCCACTAGTCCCTTAAGGATCTAGTCCTACAGGAATGGAGAGAGCCTGAAAGGATTGTCAGACAAAAAACTTGGAAAAGGAGACTTCCCTTTAATTAAATGGATGAGGAGACTTTCTTAAAGCTCTCAAGACTGGATGCGGCTTTGTCGCAAGTCAACCAAATTGTCTGACCTCTCCGAGGACGCAGGCAGTATTAAGGATTTGATGGACTGCAGAGCAGAATCTCTCCTTAGAAAAGCTTGGGAGGCCAATACAGCAGCCATGGGTCCAGCCTTAGCAGCAGCCTGTGTAGCCAGTAATACAGATTCCTGGGTGGAGAAGCTCAACAGCACCTATCCCAGAGATCCAAATCAGAGGATGCCATTGATTCTCTAACAATAATAGGAAAAGCTGTCGCTTACCTTGCGGATGCTGCTATCGAATCTACAAGAGCTTCGGCTAAGACGGCAGCTTTAATCAACTCGGCTAGAAGAGCTGTCTGCATTAAGGCCTGGGAAGGAGATGTAACATCTAAGGGTAAGCTATGTGGCCTTCCCTTTTAAGGTTCATTGCTTTTTGGCCAGGGCTTGGATGATGTCCTGTCAAGGTCATCAGAAAAGGGTAAAAAATTTCCAGTTAAACCCAAAAAAGATGGGTTTAGGAAAACTTTTCGAGGCCCCTCTGGTCAACAAAAGCATAGAACCAAAAAGGAACCCAACAAACGGTGGGGTGGTTATGGTAAGGGAAAGAAAAAACAATTTACTGTTCCCCTCTCCCAAAGCCGACACCAAAGAAATTAACTGACGCCAGGATCAGAGTGTCAGAGTGAGGGGGACGACTGTCCCAATTTGTTCCTCAGTGGGAAAAGATTTCGGACTGCACTTGCATCTCCCGAATCCTACGAGGTTATTGTCTGGAATTCTCAGCAAGACCCCCCCCCCCTCCTATGATCACTCTTACACATCCTCCCAGGGATGCCCTAAAAAGATCTATCCTCCTGGTGGGTATCCAGGGATTGGTAAACAGGTAGTGGTACCAGTCCCAATAGAACAGCAATACCAGGGATTCTATTTCCACGTATTTGTTTTTCGCAAGCCATCAGGAAAATACTGCCTGATAGTAAATTTTAAGGAACCTGAACAAGTACCTGGAATACAAAAAAGTTACCATGGAAAGTATCTACTCGGTTTGAAAGAACCTCATGAAGGGCAGCCTTCATGATGAGACTGGACCCCAAAGATGCCTACCTACATGTGCCGCCAATCCACGTAGACCATCAGGCATACTTGAGGTTTGCAGTGGTAGTCGGAGCAGAGATTTTTCACTGGCAATTCAGAGCCCTACCCTTTGGACTAACAGCCAGTCCAAAGATTTTTACAAAAATTCTAGCAGAGGCAGTGGCCTTTCTACATCTCCAGGGTATATCCCTTATACCTTACCTGGACGATCTACTGATATCTGGGCAGTCGGCCTCCCAGGTCACGTTGGATACCAACAAATCGGTATCAGTCCTGGGAAACCTGGGTTGGATTATCAATATAGAAAAATACTCCCTCGAACCAGAACAGGTCAAGACCTTCCTGGGCTACATAGTAGACACCAGGCAGCAGAAGCTCTTCCTGCCAGAAGTCAAAGTGGCAAAGCTAGCTTCAGCAGTAGGAGATCTGATTAAGACCCCGTCACACTCCAGAAGGGAAATTCTGAGAACCCTAGGCCTGATGTCAGCAAGTATACCAGCTATAGTCAGGGCACAACTCCACACAAGGACACTTAATTTCTTCTTCCTGTCCTCTTGGGACAAAAAGGAGTCATTGGATCAGGAGATACTGCTAACCCCTCAGGTCCAGTCCTCCCTGGAGTGGTGGACAATTCCCAAACCTAAAAGAAGGTCGACCATAGGCCCAGTGGAATCCTGTAAAGGTCACCACAGATGCCAGTTCTGGGGGTAAGAAGCCCACCCAGGAAAGAAAAAAAGCCCAAGGGCAATGGAACAATGGAGAAAACCTACGTTAGACTTACCGGTAATGGTATTTCTATGTGGAGGGAAAAGAAGCTAAACACTAGGTGGTAAGTACCTATACAGAACAATGTCCCTTGTGAACCAGTTCGGGATTACTTACTTACTTGCATACTGGGGATCAAGGGGAAGGGTGGGGCCTTATAACAAGCTGTCAATTGATTGTGTTTCCTGTAGGGAGGAGCACTCATCTCTCAGGTGTGCCGTCCTGGAAGGTTCGTAGAAATACAGTTACCGGTAAGTCTAACGTAGGTTTTCTCCACTTCTGGGGAGTCAGTGCCTGAGGAGGGCTAGGCATTGTCGGCCTCGGTCCCAGAAAATGCTGATTCAGTCTTGCGGAGATGGTTAAGTTGCCTCCATTAAAGGTTTCTGAGATGGCCTCCTCCTCTTTAGGCTTGCTGCAGCCTCCAGAGTTCTCAAGCCTTTCCATTGCACCCACTATTGGAGTAGGTGGTATATGCTGACTGGAATCGCCCTGACGCCAAAGGGTTCTTTGCTCTTGTACCCTATGGAGGCCTTTTTTTTTTTTTTTAAATGGAGCTTTCCAACTGTTGACGCTGCTATTTTTTCTGTGAATTGAAATTTAACATATCCAGTGGACAATGCCCAGTTATTTAAAGATCCAGCAGATACGTTAGAATCATTACTAAAGGCCTCTTTTGCTATTGCTGAATCTGCTACACAGCCTGCTATGGCAACAATAGGGATTTGTCAATCCCTGAGGACCGTGTTAAGCAGTTGGTTAAGAGTCTTTGTGCTCTGAGAGGATTCTACTGAAGACGTGGCAGATTTACCCCACACCTTATGCTTTGCAGTAGATGCCCTTAAAGATTCAATAGAGCAGGTTTCACGTTTGGCTCGTATTTCTGTGCATTTGGGCAACATTTTGTGGTTAAATTGGTTGGCTGAATTGCCTTGCAACAAATTGCTGGCTGGTTTCCCCTTTTATGGCGAGCGCCTGTTTGGCTATAATCTGGGTAGGTTTATCCAGAAAATCTCAAGGGGTGTGGGTTGGGGAGAGTGCTATCCTACCAGTTAAAAGGAGAAATAGTTGGCCATCTTTTGAATACCTCTGCAGCTAGCTCCTCATCTTCCAGGCAGTTTTGACTCCAACAGGCATCTGGTTCTAGAGGCATGGCTTAAGCACAAGCAGAGAAAAAAAAACAAGAGGGCTTCTAAAGCAGACTAAATCCACCTTATGAAGTGGTGCCCCAACTAGTATGGGGGGGGGGGGCTTCTGAATTTTTCAAACACCTGGAAGGAGGTGATCCAGGACAAGTGGGCCATTTCCACGTATCTCGTGTACAGTATAGAATTTAGGGTATTTTGCCCGTTTATTTTTAAGGCCCAAATGCCCACAGATCAGCTGAAGAGAATTTTTATTTATTTTTTCTAACATTTTATTAAAGATTTTACAGTACAAAGTCTGACGAAACAGCATCAGTAATGACATTCAAACAGTAAAATCAGGCAAGTAAACCGGGATACGACAATAATAGTAGTCTAGAATGCAATGTATACAAAGTGCAAATTGTCTACAAACTAGCACATGTTCTCTCGTTAGATAAGTGCAAGTGTCCAGAAGCGTTGGACACCCATCAAAGAAGGCCAAGGGCATAAGCCTAAAGTCATATAGCAACTATGCTACTGAAGCGGATATAACCCCCACCCGCCCGGGGGCCATATCATGGGCATGGGGAGGATAGCACCCTGAATCTAACGTAGCACAGCGAGAGTAAAAGCTGCACTGATCGAAATCCCCACTTGAATGGAGTATACAACATTGCCCTAGCTATATAGCTACATTGCAGATATTTGCCATTAGGGTAAAAACTCAGTCTGAAACATGGGGGGTGGTAAGCTGAACTGCGACTCATTTACTAGCTACCACAATGGACACCTTGGTAGAATTGGTCACCAAATGGAGGAGCATGGGAGGGATCAATGAAAGAATTGAAGAGATAGGAACGGAGTGAAGGGCGGGGGACAGAGTCCCAGAACAACTTAGTTGCCCACCGTGACAGTAGCACCCACTGCATCCAGGTCTGCAGAGCCCATGGACAACCTAAAGTGCGTCCAACAGGCCCAAGTGGTTCTAAATTGTTCATGCTCGTCTCTAGTCTGGTGGATGATTCTTTCCATTTCCTCTATTTTGTGAACCCTAGAAAACCAGTCCTCGACACTGGGGGGAGAGGTGGTTTTCCATCGTAAAGGGATGCATTGGGTGGCTGCGTTGATGAGGTGCAACATTAACGACTTTCGGTACGTCCGTCTTGGCAGGGACGTGTGGTGCAGTAGGTACTGCGCCGGCGTAAAGTCCGGAGTGAATGTGGTGATATGAACAATTAGGTCATGCACCCTTTTCCAGAACGGTCGTATTAGAGGGCACTCCCACCATATATGTAAAAGCGAACCCACCTCCGTGTTGCACCTCCAACACGTAGGGGGGACATCCGGGAACATTTTATCAAGTCTGTCAGGCGTTCGGTACCATCGCGAGTAAAGTTTGTATCCATTTTGCTGTGCCGAGCCATTAATGGATCCCTTATGTGCTTATTCCCACACCATTTCCCATTCAGGGGGAGAAAGAGAGATAGACAAGTCTTTATCCCATGGGCGGTGAAATTTGGCGTTGGGAGCAGCTTTGGATATGAGAAGGAAATATAGGATGGAAATCCGATGCGTTTGAGGGCCCATGTCGTCGCAAAGGAGTTCAAACTGAGTACGGTCCCTAAACCACCAGGCTAGGGACGGGGCACTCTGTAAAAAATGTCTGATCTGTAGAAATTTGAAGAAGGGTATGTGTAGGTTTGGGAATTTTGAAGACATCTCGGACAGAGAGAGTATGGACCCAGCATTGAATAAGTGATACGCCCTAGCCGTTACTACATGGGCATCTACTGTCACACCAGACACAGAGACGTCAGGTGGGAAATCTGGGTTTTTGGTGACGGGCGTTATGAGCCCAGGGGAAGGGGTCAGATCTAGAATTCGGCAGACAGCCCTGAATGTATCCAAGAAATTCTTTGTTTTCAGGTTCTCAATCATTTGCTGTATCGAGTAATTGTGGAGGTACCGTCCAACGAGAAGTCTGCAGGGTTTTACGCAAACTTGTTCACAGTTCCAAAAGCAAATGATGTGAGGTCTGTCCTGGATCTCAACCAATTTCTAATTGTTTGCTCTTTTTGGGTGGAATCAGTTTGTTCAGTAGTTGCCTCACTGCAAGGAGGAGATTTTATAGCATCAATAGACATTAAAGAGGAGTTCCACCTAAAAAATAACTTTTTTTTAATCCACTCCCCTCCCCCTTACATGCCACATTTGGCATGTAATTTTTTTGAGGGAGGAGTGGGGGCTTCAGTAGGAGTGGGACTTCCTGTCCCACTTCCTGCTTCCGCCGAGGGGCTGGTTAGGCGATTAAGCCTTAATCGCCTACACCAGCCCCTCCCTGTAGGCGATCACATGGGACACATGACAGGTCCCATGTGATCGCCTTTCCAATCAGCGGCGAGCCGCGCCGCGCGGCACGTGCATGCGCAGTGGGTGCCCGGCCGGGAAGCCGAAGGCTGTCACGGCTGGGTGCCCACAGTAGGAATGGAGACGCCGGCTGGGGAGGGGGGGGGAGAGGAGCGGAGCCCCGGTCGGCGCGTTGCTGGAACGCAGGACCAGGTAAGTGAGTGTTTATTAAAAGCCAGCAGCTACACTTTTTGTAGCTGCTGACTTTTAATAAACACAATTTTGGGCTGGAACACCCCTTTAAGGACGCATAATAGGTAAAAAAAAGTGCAGCGCTTGTAAAACATGCATCAAAATTCCTGTATCGATAAAGTGCAAATGTGCAGAGAAATGCTACTACATAAAACTAAATATGCATATATCAGGTAATGTGTAAACAAAACCATGTGCCATATAATAAGATGCAATAATATGTAACTTGTGATAAAAAGTCCATATAAGTGACTAAAAATCCTTGTGGAAATAAAGTGACTTGGTACAAATGCATGACCGCGTGAGAACCGTCACCCCAGTGAGATGAAAGGCTTACCGGAACTCCAGCGACCTCCCTTACTTAGAGAGGTCATGAAGCGTTAATTGCATCAAAGATCCCCATCCATGGATTTTCAGATCTCCTGGGCGTCTTCCACCAGGAGCCTCCGTATCCTGGGCGTTTTTTCAAAGCAAGTGTCTTGAATATCCAAAGGAAGTGCAAATCATAAAAAAGAGTCCAAATAGTGCGATATTGTCTTTTTTAAGTAGATTTTATTAAATAAAATGGGTGCAATGCTACATGTGAATGCTACATATAGGTAATCTGACTTCACAGAGTCTCCAATTCACATAAAACTAGGTAAAAACAAGGAGCTTCCTTACAAGTAGAAAAAAAATCCTCAAAACTGACGTGTAGAAGCGATTGCATATGCACAGAGCGTGTGGGCGTGGTGTCCCGGCGATCGTTTCATCATAAATGACATCAGGGGTACGCATACCTGCATGTGCAAATTTTTCAATCTCATCAGAAGTTTCTGTGTTTTGCAGTGAAATGTTGCAATTTTCAGTTCGTGGCTCTGCCTTTTGGGCTTGCCAGGGCCCCTCGGTGTTCACAAAAATTCTGGCTCCAGTGTTGAGTCTGCTAAGATCTCAGGGAATGTTGGTGGTAGGATATCTGGACAATCTATTACTTGGGGAACAATCGGTTCCAAGCCTAAAGCAAAATGCGGCAGTCAATCCTTGGAAACGCCTAGGCTGGGTTCTAAATTTTAAAAGTCAATATTGGAGCTGGTTCAGAGCCTAGAGTGTTTGCGACTGACTCTATATAACACAAAAAAATTCTCCTGCGCTCTGGTGTATCGCCAAACTGGGTATGTCAGTATAGTCTTATAGCAAAGTCTGAAGTCTTGCAGCCCTCCACAGAACCAAGGGTGTTCATAGAACTACAAAAAAAAGAAAAGAAAGGAGGGCGCACCGACCTTGTGCATTACCACTTAAAAGTTTATTTATACAAGATAAAAAAGCAATGGTCCTACTCACAAACCAATCAGAAGTATGCGCTTTTTCGAAACAGCTGAGACTGGACCTCACGGCACCTGCCAGTCAAACCTTTGACATCAACATGGCTGACGCGTTTCTGGGGCGTACCCCTTTCCTCAAAGCCTAGGTGGTCCGTGGTAGCTCTCTCTTCCTGCATGTCATCCTTTATATGTGCATGTGTACACAAGTGGTGCAACAAAACCAAACACTATTGGCCACTGGTTGACGGGTCCGCCTTTCCTGCGGGGCTCCGCCTACTCTGCTCATCACCTGAAGGAGATTGCACTAGTGCAGAGGGTCAGACCATATCGAGGGGATCTATGTATACAGTATAATGAGATCCCTGGGATCACTGGCTCTATATACCAATTGGCAATGCAGCCAGATACAGCCCAGTATACCAGAACCTAGAGCCAATCTGGCTACATAAGGGCACAGAGATATAAAAGGTACAGACATTGCAATGTTCCCCACCTGACACCGTTCTGTACCCAAGGGATGGCCCGCATCCAGTCTATTCACCGCCACTCTGTTGCTGTCCTGGGTGGCTTACACCAGCGCTCATCCATGCTGGAGCGCACGCCACCTTCAATCAGGAAGTGCGGGGCTCTTTTGCGTTCCACCCCGCACTTCCGGTTTCGCCGTGCTCGCACATGCGCGCGACTATGTACATCCACTGTATTGGATTCTCCAAGCGCAGGAAGTGCGGTTGTTTGCGTTCCACCTCGCACTTCCACTTTTGCAGTGCTCGCGCATGCGCGCGGATGTGCGTGCGAATATGCGCGAGCGTTTCACTAGGTTATCCAGATCCAGGAAGTGCAGGTGTTTGCGTTCCACCTGCCACTTCCGGTTGGAACCAACTAGAGAGTCGTGTCTGGAGCTCTGGTAGTAAAGATACATTTGGACATTACTACAAGGGGCCAAACCCAGCTACCGAAATAAAGGAGTAAACAGAAATGACCATATACCCTGCACCACGTATGCACACCTGCACATACAAATACTAAAATGACAGCAGCCGTGTTGGAGTGTGTATATCCAGTGGGAGACAGTTAACATATCTATCTCCCAATATTGATATATACATATATAACCCATATAAACGATTTTCAAAATTTCAAATTTTTCAAAATTTCGAATTTTTCAAAATTCGAATTTTCGAAAGTTCGATTTTTTCTAAATTCGAAATTTTGAAAAATCGAAATGTTAAAAATTCGAATTTTCAAAAATGACTTCTGATGTTACTTTAGTACAACTTATAGAGGCAGTCCAGGTTTATCCCCAAATATGGGACAAGTCCCATGAACTATATTCAGACAGGACAGCCAAGCAAAGGACTTGGCAAGAAATTGGAAAAGAATTGACATCCAACTGGAACCAGTTGAACCCATATCACCCAGAAAAAAGAGGTAAGATTAATACAGCTTTGGGCTTGGTTGGGATGTAAACTAGTTAAAATGTCTGACATATTCTTATTTTTCCTTGTACAGTGAAAGATTTTCAGAAGAGATGGAAGTCTGTATCAGAGTCAAAAAATACTTATTGGAAAATTCGAATTTTGAAATCTCGAATTTTGAAATTTCGAATTTTCGAAAATTCGAAATTTGAAAATTCGAATTTTCGAAAATACGAAATATTGAAAAATTCGAAAATTCGAAATTTTGAAAATTCGAAATTTTGAAAATTCGAAATTTTGAAAATTCGAAATTTTGAAAATTCGAAATTTTGAAAATTCGAAATTTTGAAATATCGAATTTTGAAAATTTCGAATTTTTCTAAAATTCGAATTTTGAAAATTCGAATTTTTAACATTTCGAATTTTCAAAATTCGAATTTTCAAAATTCGAATTTTTTAATATTTCGAATTTTCGAAAATTCGAATTTTTCAATATTTAGAATTTTCCAAAATTCGAATTTTCCAAAATTCGAATTTTCCAAAATTCGAATTTTCCAAAATTTCGAATTTTTCTAAATTTCGAATTTTTAAAAATTCGAATTTTGAAAATTCGAATTTTTAACATTTCGAATTTTCAAAATTCGAATTTTCAAAAATTCGAATTTTCGAAAATTCGAATTTTTCTAAATTCGAATTTTTCTAAATTCGAAATTTTGAAAATTCGAATTTTGAAAATTCGAAATTTTGAAAATTCGAAATGTAAAATACCCAACTGAAAATCTCTGTGCCATCAACGGATGGGTCCAATAGCGACGACGAGCTCTGCGAACGGGTCGTCCACGTAGTTTGCGACGGCGTTGAAGCCTCATCAAGTGCAAAGTAAGAACAATTTCTTGGCATATATTCATTATGAGATCCATTTCACAAAGGAGAATAATGAATGTATGCAAGTGCTCTCTCTGCTGCTGCTGCTCTCTCTGTTGAAAATTGCAGAAATGGTTAAATATATAAGCTTTGGGAGGGTCTACAATTCAGTGGTTCTGAACGCTGATAGCCGCAATCGCGGTAAAACGCCGCTAAACGCGGCAAAACGCCGCGAAATTTGCGGCAAAAACGGGCGTTTTGAACGCCGGTTTTTGCGTTTGAAAACTTGAGTTTAGAAGTGTTTGCTTTTGCTTCTCGTGTGCATGGGGCCTTAATGTACCTCAGTAGCTCTTGCATGTCTTTGAACTGTGCTGTTATCACCAAGTATTGCTGCAAGCCCTGATGTCTGCTCTGTAGTTCTTTCATGCCATGAACTGTGCTGTTGTTACCAAGTATTGCTACAAGCCCTACATGCCTGCTCAGTAACTCTCATATGCCATTGAACTGTGCTTAGTTACCAAGTATTGCTGGATGCCTTTCATGCCTGCTCAGTAGCCCTCACATGCCAGTGATCTGTGCTATTGTTGCCGTGTACCGTTAGAAGCCTTTCATGTCTGCCAAGTACTGCTTATACCTATGAACTGTGATATTCAGACCAAGTATTACTGCAAACCTCTGATATGTACTCTGTAGTTACCATATGCCTATGAACTGTGTTTACTCAGATCTAGCCCTACACGTCTAGTACTGCATGGTCTCATCATTTTCTCACCTTATAGTCTTTTAGTTCTAGCCTTAACCTTGACGCCTATGAAGGAATAAGCGCCATTTACTTATCTGAGGCTGTGATAACAGAACCCTAACTCTCTGCAAAGTTTGAGAGTGAAGCCTGGGTTCAAACCTGAGAAGCCTCCGTAGTTGCGATCCACATATCTAAAGCCTAGATTGGCGTACCTTACAGATGTCTTCTATCGAGGCAGTTTCCTATGCACAGTTCCATTCCAGGCCTTTGCAGGGGAACATTCTGTCTACCTGAAACAAGAAGATCCAAGCATTGAATTGTCACATGTACCCCCTGATGACGTAATTCTAAACGAAACATATGTCGGCGGCGAGATCTGGCTTCCTCATCCATCCAGCCTAACACACAGCACCCTATTGATACGGCACCCAGCCTGACACAGCGGTCGCACGGTTCGTGCATCCAGCTCTCGGTACAGGAGACAGTTTGGAGCAGTCCCAGTGCCAGGCGGGCACATTCAAAAGTAAGAGGCCATTTGGCTGTATGGTGTGATTTTTAAGATTTTAATAAAAGGTAATACACTATGGGATCCCCCCTATTGTTTGTTTCCTTTGAGTTCCTACTGAATCCACATGGTTCCAGTCTTTGCCTCATAGTGAGCAGGCACTCATCCTGCCAAGCTTCCATGACCTACTTTTCAGTAAGAGGTCCCAGCTCTGTGGTAAGCGCATAATAGCACTCTCAGCACAAGCTAATTTAACTAATTATTGCAAACTTTGCCTATCAGTGGAAAGACTCTACTTCCAATATATTGCTGTATTGTGCAAGTTGCTTTTGTTCACCAATTTGTCACTGCATTATTTTTTATACATATATTCACGCAGGCATATGTAATTATTGCAATGGTCAATCTTATTATATGTATGCAATTTTCTTCCTTTTTTAGAGTTTTTTTTTAGTATAAACACTTATTCATTGTAATCAATCAACTAGACTACCCCGCTGGGGGAGTTGGTTCTCAGTCTACTGAGACATCTCACTTGTGTGGTATCTTTGAAGAAAAGAGAGTGTACCCCTGGGGGCTTTGAGTTGCAGCTGATAGTAATTCAATGAAAATATTATATTGAAATAATTAGGTAATTTATTTAAAAAAAGCAAATTAATTACAAGATGGAAAAACCATATGGTACATTTAGGAGCATGGATACAAAAAGTATAATGTGAACATTAGAAAACCATCAATAAGTATGGGTAGAACAATATAATTATATAAATTGTATGGCTTATGCGCAGAGACCCCGACACGTTTCGACCCTTTTGTTGCTGGGCACCTGGACAGAGTGGCTGACAGCCTGTGCTCCGTGGCCCAGATGTCTTCGGCAGTGCAGGATGTGAGCTGCAACTGCGCTGCAGTGGTGACCAGTCTGGGGGAGGTGCAGGGTGAGCTAAGGGACCTCACTGCAGCCGTCCAGGCAAACAGTGCTGCCATCCTGGACCAGGGGAGGCTGAGTCGGCGGGCCCAGCATTATCAGGTCACCCGGCAGCTCAGGATGCAGGCCCAGCAGCTCAGGGTGCAGGCCCAGACCAGTTCTTACCTTGGCCGGATTGCCGTGGCCTTGGAGGGCAGGCAGGCCACACCTGCCAGGAGTGGCCCACCTGGGGATCAGCCACCTCCAGATGCCCCCCCACCCCCACCCACTCCATCCAGGCAGCTAAGGAGCCCGAGAGGGGCCGCCCCCGGCATCCTAGATAATTTTTCTTTTTTTTTTGATGCTCAGGACATGAGTTTTTTTTATATTTTTTTGTGAATGCTCAGGTTATGAGATTTTTATTTTATTATTAATACTCAAGTTATGAGTTATTTTCTTTGTGATTATGCTCAGGTTATGAGATTTTTATTTTTTTATACTGCACACGTTGCAGTGTGAATGGTGTGTGAATGTGAGAGGGTGGCACTCCTGCCAGTAAGGGGTGTCACCCTCGGCCGTGGTGGTGAAGTTAACCCCACGGCTGTATGAATGACGTGTGAAAGGTGTATGAATGGACAGTGACATCATTGGGGCCTTGACGCTGGCGTTGCTGCTCCCAAGTCCTACATGCTGGACTTGGGCTAATCCAATGTGATGTGGATGTGGTGTGTGTGATCTAGGGACATCAGTGGTGTACACGCGTGCATTGTCTGTGTGATTAATGTTTTGGTTTAGTGTCCATATGAGGTCGTTGGGCATCAGCTATCACCTGTACGTTGATGGAATGCCAATGCTTCCGATTGCGGTATATGTGCTCTGTGGCACTGGGGGGCTGTAGGGCCACATGTGTGCAATCAATGGCACCCACGGTGCGTGGGAATCTGGCAATGCTGTAGAAATCTGTCATTGCCTTCAGCCGCAGCTCCTCAGTGGTGGGTCTGATGAACTGGTTGGACATGCGTCTGAGGATTGCAGGGACAACCTGGGACAACCTGGTGCACACATCTGCTTATGGAGGATTGTGACATCCCAGCCACCACTCCACTTGTACGCTGGAATGATCCACTGGCAAGGAAATGAAGTGTTGCCAGTACCTTCACCAGTGGCTGCACTGCTTGTGAGCGGTGTGTCTTGCTGGTGATGTCACCCTGCAGGGTTGTGGTTAGTTCAAGAATCTGAAGAGGCGATACACCTCCTCATCCCCCATGCCAAAGAGGCTCATGCGCGTGCGGTATATCCTTTCACGTGCCCGCCTACTCTGTTCTGGGGGACCCAGTACTAGGACCGCGACTGCCCCTGGCATGTTGGCACACAGAGGTGTTGTCCTTGCAAGTGTGGTTGTTCAGCTTGCTAGTTTCGTCGGTAACGCTGCTGCTGTAGCTGCTCTCCTGCTGACCTGAGGCCGTCTGGAGTAAAGATAAAGCAGCTTTTTGTAGAAATAACTTTGCGCCGGACGGACGAGATACGCGCGGCGCATGTAGCCAGCGTATGGTGCTAATCCGTTCGTGAATCCGGAAATCTCCCTCATTTGCATATTTGCAGGGGAAATCAATAGGCGCGACTGATGCGCCAAACGAAATTATGCGCTGACGAGACTCCGGCGTCGGAAAGTTAAGCCGATCGGAAATGGCCCGTTTTCTGTCGCATCTAGTTTGGTGGGTACGGCCACATAGAAACGTACGGCCACATAGAAACGAAAAAGGAAAAAAGAGAGAGGAGAGAAAGAAAAAAACAGGCAAACATCGAAACAAACAGACAGGAGAGAGAAAAAGAGAAAGAACGAAACAAGAAAGGAAAATAGAAAAGGAAAAAGGGGGGGGGGATTACCTGGACTGTCTGGATGAATGTAGTAAGCCACTGGGCGAACATGGTAAATGTCTAATGAGAGATGGGCTGCAGAGTTGTCCTGGGTAAATATGGGGTGGATAGAACCTATTGTATCAGGAATCTGCAGCAGGGTGTAAAGATAAATATGCAACATCTAAGTTAAGTGTTTATTTGGGTATGAAGGAACAAACAGAAGGTCTGTAACAAGGGGCCATGTAAAAAGATTTTTTGGCCAGTACTCACTTGTTGGACGTAATTAAGTGTAGTCTGTAGGTCCTGCCATGGAAGCTCTGTGGTGTGAGCTGCTCATGGCGGTTCTATAAATGTAGGTGATGATCATGCAGAGGGCGTGCCTAACGGTCGGCACCCCCCTATCCTCCATCCACAATACCAAGGCGGCGGTAGGGAAACTGCGGCCATGATGCGACCCCCCCGACGTTCCGCAAGGACGTGAGTCCTCGGCAATAGCCGTACCTATCCCCGTGGATCGGGGTCATGACATCACAGGGTGCCACGCATGCCCCACGCGCATGCGCGGCAGAGCCGCGAACGGCAGAGAGGATGGCGGAACACCGCCGGCAGGATGAGGGCTCCATCTGGTGGTCCAGGTGTCTGTCCTGTATACAGTACCGGGTTCCACCAGCGGTCACACCCATGCCCATGGGACTCCTCAGGTTCACCTTCGGCAGGGGGTCATTTCTGCCAGTGGTGTGGTTCCACCCCATGCCCCACGGCAGGCCTGGGGGGGTCATCTCCGAGATCCATCTCGGTTTTTTTTCCCTCCCTCTTCGCTCCATGGTGGCCTTTTTCCATCTGACCACCAGATGGAGCCCTCATCCTGCCGGCGGCGTTCCGCCATCCTCTCTGATGTTCGCGGCTCTGCCGCGCATGCGCGGCACCCTGTGATGTCATGACCCCGATCCACAGGGATAGGTACAGCCATTGCCGGGGACTCACGTCCTTGCAGAACGTCGGGGGGGTCGCACCATGGCCGCGGTTTCCCTACCGCCGCCTTGGTCCCCGCCTTGTGCTCTGGGGGGTTTTCCTTTGTTGGGGGGGGGGGCCGAATGGGGCATGGTATTGTGGATGGAGGATAGGGGGTGGCGACCGTTAGGCACGCCCTGTGCATGATCATCACCTACATTTATAGACCGGCCATGAGCAGCTCACACCACAGAGCTTCCATGGCAGGACCTACAGACTACACTTCATTACGTACAACAAGTGAGTACTGGCCAAAAATCTTTTTACATGGCCCCTTGTTACAGACCTTCTGTTTGTTCCTTCATACCCAAATGAACACTTAACTTAGATGTTGCATATTTATCTTTGCAATCTGCTGCAGATACCTGATACAATAGGTTCTATCCACCCCATATTTACCCAGGACAACTCTGCAGCCCATCTCTCATTAGACATTTACCATGTTCGCCCAGTGGCTTACTACATTCATCCAGACAGTCCAGGTAATTCCCCCCCCCCCCTTTTTCCTTTTCTCTTTTCCTTTCTTGTTTCATTCTTTCTCTCTTTCTCCCTCCTGTCTGTTTGTTTCGATGGTTTCCTGTTTTTTTCTTTCTCTCCTCTCTCTTTTTTCCTTTTTCGTTTTACTTGCACTTTTTATCTTCTCCTTTCACTCTCATTTCACTTCACTTCACCATCACACACTTCACAACATTCGTGTCTTCCCAGCACATTCGTCTTATCTTTCACTATATATCTATTTTGTCCTTGGTTCCATCCTTACACCCACACATTTCACATCTCTAACACAAAACTTCCCTTTCCTCCCCTCTCGCCTCTCATGCACTCATTCTTGCCTTTGTGCATGTCTATGCCACTTTTCATCTATTTACTTTTAAAATTTACTTCTAGAATTTTCTTTGACACATTCCTCACTTCGCACACTCTTTCCACTTACAATGTTCTTCTACTCCACTCATACCACTTCCCCATTTTCACTCTTTTGTCTCACCTTTCGTTCACTTACTCTCTTGTCCTCACCCCCTCCCCCCTGTTGACTATCTGTTTGTCTGGCCACATAGGCTGCAATCATTATCATGATGGGGTATCCTTTCTTCCCCCTAGGTCTGTCTGATCCTGCGTGGGTGGCCTATCCCTTAATTGGTCGAGCACGACCCTCCTCCCGTCCTGTCCTGCTTGGTCCTCCCCTTTTCCTCCCCCTCTCCTCTCCTCTCCGGCAGCAGTGCGGGGTCTCTGTTTGCGACCCCTCTTGGGCCTGGAGGTTTGTTCTTACCTCTCCCACGGCCTGGTCCTTTTTTCCATCCTGACCCCTTCCCCCTCCCCTGGGTACCCCTTGGAAGTCTCCCATCCTTGACGGCATGGTCTGTGTCCAGCTATCGGTTCTGATTCCTGACATTCACCCTGGTAACTATACACACTCTTTAATCAATGTTTGTAACTAAGATTGTATTCAGATTAGTATCATATACATATGTTTGTTTGTTTTTTAACAAATCTTATCATTATGTATTTATAAACTCTTATTTTTTCACATAGAGCTTATGTCTGCAAACTTGCTTCCCCCTGAAAAGGACTCATGCCAACAAAAGGGTCGAAACCCGTCGGGGTCTCTGCGCATAAGCCATACAATTTATATAATTATATTGTTCTACCCATACTTATTGATGGTTTTCTAATGTATACATTATACTTTTTGTATCCATGCTCCTAAATGTACCATATGGTTTTTCCATCTTGTAATAAAATTTTTTTTTTTAATAAATTACCTAATTATTTCAATATAATATTTTCATTGAATTACTATCAGCTGCAAATCAAAGCCCTGGGGTACACTCTCTTTTCTTCAAAAATCCATTCAGGGGTGTGCAGTACCTTAGTCCACTATTTCTATCGCCATTTCCTTGCTACACTTGTGTGGTATCTATACCATCCCTCAAACATTTTGTATTCTCACATGTTTGTCACCAAGTTTTCCACTATTAGGCTTAGCATTTTCTACTAGCCTATTTAGGCACCTTTAGGTTTATCTAGCGCCCTCTTCCATCCACCTTACGTACCACAATTGTCACATGTGTCTGTCCTCAAGGGTGCGGCAGAGTCTGGGTTGGTGGTTGATGATCTGGAATTTGGAAAGGGGTAAGACTTTTCTGCCAGTAGTTTGGAAGGTAGTGACTACAGACACCAGACTCTTGGGCTGTGGAGTTGTTCTGGAAGAAGCCTCAGTCCAGGGGAAGTAGTCTCTGCTAGAGAAGAACTTGCCCATCAATGTCTTGGCGCTTTGGGTGGCTCAATTTTGGATGGTCGATTGCAAAGATTCCCCATCAGGATCCAAGTTTAACAAGGTGGAGAAGTTTGTATCCAGAACAAGGCATCTGCCCGCAATCAGGGTTTGTGCCCTAGTGACTTCCTGGAATAAGCTCTCCCTAATCTATGCCTTTCCTCCAGGTTAAGCTTCTGCCATGACTTTTGTGCAGGATCAGGGAGGAAGGAACACTGGTGATGCTAGTAGCCCCAACTTTGCCCAGGAGGCCTTAGTTCGCAGATATAGTAGAACTAGCTTTGGTTGAGCCCTGGACTCTTCTGCTCCAGATGGACCTGCTTTCTTAGCGTCCAATACTCTACCCTACTTTACGTTCCCTAAATTTGAAGGTCTGGTTATTGAAGCTCGAATCTTGAGTGATCTTGGAGCCTCTGGTCCAGTTATTTCTACTCTGCTGAACGCCAGGAAGCCAGTCTCTAGAAACATTTATTACAGTGTCTGGAAGTCTTTCATTTTCCTGGTATGAGGCCAGAAAGTGGCATTCCCATTCACCGGGAGACTTCTTTCCAATTCTACACCGACTGTAGAAAAGTTTGCTTTGGGCACTATTGGCAATTGCTTCACACACTTTCTTTGGTTTGTGCCTTTGTACAAAAGTGTGATTCGTATGGTCCCTCCTGTCAGGCCCTTCTTGTTGCCTTGAGATTTAAATTTGGTATTTGCTGTCTTGCAGATGCAGCCTTTAGAATCTATTTGTCATATGCCCCTTGTTCTTTTGACCCGGAAGGTGTTTTCTTTTCGTTTGCAATCACCTTGGCAAGGAGGGTGTCATATTAGGTGACTCACTCTTGTAGGGGACTGTTTTTAACATTATATGACAGTGGTGTTGCACCCTTATCAATCTGTTTTGCCTAAAGTGGTTTCTAGCTTTCATTTAACTTAGAACATCACACTACCTTCCTTATTTTTTATTTTTTTTTAAAGCCTTATTATGCAGGGGAGAAATTATTATATTCTCTGGATGTGGTAGGGCCAGACCATCAGAATGTATCTGAAAATATCTGCACAAATCCTAAAAAACAATTCTTTGTGCTGCCAGAAGGGCCCAGGAAAGGGTGGAGCGCATCCGTTCGCCAGTTTTTCAAGTCTATGGTTTGACCAACCATTTTGGGTATAGGCACACTCTACCAGGAGGGTAGGAGCCTCGTGGGAGATTCACATCGGTCGTCAATGGCTCAGATTTGCAAGGCCGCTACCTGGTCTTCGGTGTATGCATTTACAAGGTTCTATCAGGTGGATGTTAGCGCTGAAGAGGATACTGCAGTGTGATACGTGCGGCAGAATAGGTCCTTTTTGTCTGATGGCAGTTTACAATGGATATAAAATATCAGGTTTCTGTGATGGAAAAAAAAGAGACGGATAAATTCAGAACTTTTTCGATCTTTAATGTGACATAAACTGTACCACTTACAGGTAGTTGAAAAACAAACTTAAATCCAATGACTTGATGGGAGATCTCCACCTGGTTCTGTTGTTTCTTAAACACCCTTTGAACTTATAAAATAATATTCTGCAATCTTACCATACTCACAAGGTTGCTTTTCTCAATTACTTCACTTCTGCAAGGTAATTTTCAGAGTTGGCAGCCTAACCTGTAAAGAACCTTTTGTTGTTCCTAAATTATATTTGGTCAATTAACCACTTAAGACCCGGACCAAAATGTAGGTAAAGGACCTTGCCCCTTTTTGCGATTCGGCACTGCTTCGTTTTAACCGACAATTGCGCGGTCGTGCGACGTGGCTCCCAAACAAAATTGGCGTCCTTTTTTTCCCACAAATAGAGCTTTCTTTTGGTGGTATTTGATCACCTCTGCGGTTTTTATTTTTTGCGCTATTAACAAAAATAGAGCGACAATTTAAAAAAAAATGCAATATTTTTTACTTTTTGCTATAATAAATATCCCCCAAAAATATATAAAAAAGGTCAGGGGGCATAATTTATAAAGGTAAACAGGATGATATCCATTTTTTAGAGAGAACCCCACATTTATCTGCATAGCTGAATTTAATGCGGGGATACATTGGATATCTTCAGCTGCCATTGTGCTCTTGCTGGGTGTCCAATGCATCCCTGTGCCTTTAAGGAGGATTGAGTTAATTCCAGTCAAACCTGTCCTTAATTCATCCACTGCTATATGTGTTCCAATTTGGAAACTATCAAAACTATAGAGTTAGGACCACAGCATACAGAGGAGCCTTGGCGAGATACTGTTACTTTATATATTTGCAAATTTGTAGAATTTTTTAACCTGTTATAACATGAGCTGTTAGACAGGCCTCATTTATTTTTGTTGTAGACTAGCTGGTAGGTGTGCTTGGACATTTTCCGTTTGTAATGCTTTGCTGGAAAAAAAGTGTCTGGGAAATATAATTTTATGGCAAACAGGAGGCTCATATTATGCTATCATCTTTCTTTTACTGTCATCCAGCAGCAAGAGGGTTAATAAAAAGAAAAAACTTTACACTGGTAGGTATGCAAATGAACACAAGTAGACTGTCCAATCAGGTAACAGGAGTATGTTATAAAGGTGAGGTACAGGTTATATTCTTCCTCTTTCTTGCTGCTCCAGCCAAGATAAGTACATTGAAATTTTTTCCTCAGGTGCTTCTACATATATTATATTATATTATATATATATATATATATATATATATATATATATATAAATCATTTGCTCTCAAGAGTTTTGCGAGAGACAGATCCGATTGTTGTATTCTACTACGCATGGACAACATATCCGCAGTACAATACATCAATCGCTTAGGACAGGGATCCTCAAACTACGGCCCTCCAGCTGTTGCGGAACTACAAGTCCCATGAGGCATTGTAAAACTCTGACACTCACAGACATGACTAGGGCATGATGGGAATTGTAGTTCCCGAACAGCTGGAGGGCCGTAGTTTGAGGACCCATGGCTTAGGAGGTACAAAATCCAAACCTTTGGCGAACATTGCAAAGGATTTTTGGCATTTTTGCCTGAACAAGAACATTATATTGAAGGCGGAATACATCCCAGGCCTATCCAATTCCATTGCAGACTGGAATTCCCGTTATCTAACAGATTCCAGCGATTGGATGTTGAACCACACAATTTTTCAACATCTAAACTCCCTGTGGGGTCCTTTCCAGATAGATCTGTTCGCATCACGCCTGAACAGACAGATTCCAACATATTTCAGTTGGCGTCCAGACCCAGAAGCATTGGGGACAGATGCCCTTCTACAAATTTGGCCGAAAGGAACATCTTACGCTTTCCCTCCCTTTTCTCTAATATCAAGGGTTCTCCTTCTGACACGTTACCTGGAATCGAAAATAGTTCTGATAACCCCTTACTGGCCATCCCAAACATGGTTCCCTCAGGCTCTGGAGATGATCATAGACTATCCACGATTACTCCCAGTATTCCCTTCTATTCTACTAGACCCATTTCAGAATCCTCATCCTCTAATAATCTCAGTTCTTTCCCTAGTAGCCTGGCAGATATCAGGCGATCGGGAATTATCTCAGGACTTTTCGCAGACATCTAGAGACATCTTGTCAGAAGCCTGGGCTCCAGGAACTAAAACAGCTTACAGATCAGCCGGGAAACTTTGGTCTAATTGGTGCATGCAAAGGGATCTGGATCCCTTACATGCACCTCTCCCTCACATATTAAATTTCCTATCTGACGCTTTTTCTTCCGGCAAGGCCTACAGAACTATTAACGTATATCGTTCAGCCATTTCCTCGAGTCACTCACCCATAGATTCTATACCAATAGGGAAACACCCATTGGTCTGCAAATAATGAAAGGCATACAATTCAAAAGTCCTCCTAAACCCAAATATCTTTCTATTTGGGATGTATCCATCCTCTTAAATTTTCTTAACTTCTGGGGCGATAATGAGAATCTGTCTTTAAAACATCTATCTTTTAAACTAACAGTACTACTTTGTCTCATCTCCCTTAAAAGAGTAGCGGATGTAAAAGCCCTAGATATATCCCGTAGACAATTCTCTCCCCAGGGTGTTCAATTTTCCATTTTCAGACGCACAAAGACCAACTTACATTCGGTCGTCTATCTGTTTTTTTCCCTTCAATCCAAACCTTTGTGTAGTCCAATGTCTAAAAACCTATGAAACCAAATCTCAACCTTTTAGAGACCCTGACTCATCTCAATTACTCATTTTCTACTGCAAACCCTTCCATCCAGTTTCCTCACCCACCTTGGCTAGATGGGTGAGACAAACCATGGATTTGGCAGGCATTGACATTTCCATATTTGGCGCCCACTCCACCAGAGGTGCAATGGCCACTAAGGTATTTCAATCAGGGGGTTCTCTATCAGATTTAATGCGAACTGCAAACTGGTCTTCAGAATCCACTTTTAAGAATTTATTTTTTAGACCGGAATCTCATGCGTCTATGAATGTATTATAACTATAGGTTGTACGTTTATTTAATGCTCTAGTGTATTCAGCTTTGAACAAGCATAATATGAGCCTCCTGTTTGCCATAAAATTTGAGATTTTCCTACCCTCGGTGACGGAAAATATGGATTTTATTAAAAACAGGAGGCGAATATTATCCCACCCTAATACCCTACCCTTCAAGATTTCTTTTGCTCTTACATAATATATTCTTTTTCAGCTTAATACGCCTATTCTACTGCTGACTTCATGACATATTGAAGAATGAGTTCCAAGTTCAAGTTGTTCCAATTTGTTTCCAGTTCAAGTTATTTCCAGTCTAGTTTTATCATCAAGAAAGAGGAAGAATATCACCTGTACCTCACCTTTATAACATACTCCTGTTACCTGATTGGACAGTCTACCTGTGTTCATTTGCATACCTACCTGTGTAACGTTTTTTCATTTTATTAACCCTCTTGCTGCTGGATGACAGTAAAAGAAAGATGATAGCATAATATTCACCTCCTGTTTTTAATAAAATCCATATTTTCCGTCACCGAGGGTAGGAAAATCTCAAATTGTCAATATAAATAGTGTTTTTTCTTTATAAATGTCACTTTTAGTACATCATACAGGTGCACCGCAGACAGGTTAAAGGAATTCCCCAAGCATGTTTTTTATGGGAATTTTGTATTTTTAATGTTGCCCTTTAGGCTTTATTAAAAGAGCTGCTCCCTGCTAAGTGGTAATTGAAATAATATATATATATTGCCAAAATGTCTTTCAGGACAGCACCCGAGAGATCATGGCTCCTCCCTCCACAGGAAAAACCTCATCTTTAATAGGAGGCCTACATGTTGCTTCCAAAAGTTTTTTGTGTTTCCTCCAGCCGGAGGAACACCAGCCAGGATCTCTCAGGGCTTTCCTGGGAGACAAAATATCCTCTCACTTGCCTACTTGCTGGATGGTCCAGTGGGCTCCCTCTCCGTCTTCAGCCGGGCTGGGTGGTAGGCTGGATAATATAGATCCTGGTAGTCTCCCCAGCCCGGCCATCAAGCGTAAGCAGGCCCTAGCTACGCTCTGGGTCGGCCACAACATGCCCCTTATGATCCAGGGGTGGCTGGCGAGCTATATGCTCCGGGGCACACATATGACTGGTCTACTGCTGTCTGTGTCGCAGTGTGCCGTGGCCGACAGCCACGCTGTACGGCTCGGGTGATGGGTTTCTCTGCGGAATGTGTCCAGCAGTCCCCACAGGAGGGGTAAGTATGATCCCACCTGTCTCAGCAGGAGGGAGCAGCTGGGCATTCCCTGGGAGGTCGATAAGGGGGTCTCTCACCCTCCCCTTTTTCTCTCCCCATCTTTTACCTCCTCCCCATGCTTGGGTCTGCTGTGTGACTGACACGGGGGGGGGGGCTCCGAGTCCAGACAGGGGGCTGTGCTGTGTATGAGGTCCGCTCGGGCCTTGCATGTGTTCGAGGTACAATTTGTGGGACACCGGCGCACCGCATTTTTCTGTAGCCTCAGTTCAGAGAAGTCCGGTGACCATTTGGCGGAGCCCTCAAGCGTGCTGAGGCGGCTGTCGGCCATTTTCTAGTAGTCTCGGCTTGTTTTTGCCTCTAGTGCTGAGGGATTTCCATCTGGAATGGCGTAAATCACACAGAGCACCTTGTGAGGGAGAGCGGATGGCAGCACAATGCAGTACCTGGGTAGTAAGTCCTACGGGGGGACCCCTCAGTCTGTGGCAGCTAGGAGGGTGGACTTTTTAGTGGCTTGCTTTCGGTCCCTACGGGGTGTCAGGCGAGTGTGGGTCAGTATGGCGTCAGAAGCTAACGCTTCTTCCCCAGACATACCTGTGGTGGCAACCGGTTCCCCTGAACCTGCGGCGGTGCCTATGGACGCTTTGTCGGCAGTCCTGGAGTCTTTTGTTGCTAGGGTGGAAGCAGCGTGCGGGCACAAGGGGGGTAAAAAATGCCCCCTCATTCAGACTTGGACCTTGCTGTGGCAACCGGTCCCTGTTCTGAAGTTTCAGAGGATGCAGACCAGGACTTCCGCGCCCCTGGTACACCGACATAGTACGAATGGTGGCGGATGTTCCTTGGCAACTGCTGATGCAAGAGGACCTTCTGTCTCAAGGCCCTATACTTCATCCTGCTTTACAGTCGCTGGCTTTAACGCCATGGCTGTTGAAAGTCAGGTGCTAAGGGACCGAGGTCTTTCGGAGTTGGTAATCTCCACTATGCTGAGGGCGCGGAAGTCATCTTCTCGAAAGATTTATCATTGCACATGGTAGGCCTAGATCTTTGTGTGAGGAGATGGGGTGACATCCGTGTACGTATTAGATTTCCAGGGTTCTGCTGTTTTTGCAGCAGGGAGTGGCTCAGAAACTTGCCTTAAGCATCATTAAGGGGCAGATATCAGCCTTGGCTGTCTTTTTTTTCAGCGTCCCTTGGTGAGTACATTTGTGCAGGGGGTTCAACATGTGGCCCCTCCGGTTCGACCACCGCTGCCTCTGTAGGATTTGAATCTGGTGCTCTCGGTACTTCAGAAACCGCTATTTAAAAAAACATTAGGGAGATCCCCCTTGTCACTCTCTCAGGAAGTTGCCTTTCTGGTGGCTATTACATTTGCCAGGAGGGTTTCTGAGTTGGCGGCCTTGTCTTGCAAGTCTCCCTACCTGATCCTCCACAAGGATAAGGCAGTGCTACGCCCGCAGCCTTCGTTTCTTCCTAAGGTTGTTTTGGGGTTTCATCTAAATAAGGACATTGTGCTTCCATCCTTGTGTCCTCGGCCGTCGCATCCAAAAGAGGTTGCTTTGCATTCCTTGGACATGGTCCAGGCTCTGCGGGTGTATCTGTTGGCTAGGGCTCAGTTTCGGAGGTCTGATTCACTGTTTGTGTCGGTAACTGGTCCGAAGAAGGGCCTGTCGGTCTTGTGGGCCACCATTTCTCGGAGGATTAGACAGATCGTGATCCAGGCTTATGCCTTAAAGGGGCGGGCACCTCCCTTTCCTGTCACGGCACATTCGACTAGTGAAATTGGTGCCTCCTGGGCTTTCCGAGAAAGCCTATTGGAAAACAAGTTACCGGTATGTCTAACTTGCATTTTTTTCATACATCATGGGACACAGAGTCAGGCTAATATTGAATACCTACTGGGTTATACTCCATCTCCAGGTGAATGGACACGGGTAAACCAAAAGTCTTTAGACAGGAGCTGATCCCCTATATAACCCCTCCCATACAGGAAGCACATCAGTTTTTTTAGCAGTGTCTGCAAGGTGGATGGCACGGTTCGTTGAGCTCTCTGAGCTCCAGGTTTCTATTTCCACGGTTCCAAAAATGAATCAAGGGATTGACCAATCGTATCCATTTGACACAGGCTTTTATGCTTGGATAAATGGTACCCGAGCCTCACAAAGAAGTCTCAAGATCCTGCAAGTTGTTGCCTGTAATGTGACCTCTGAGCGATGGACCCTGCAGAGTGGAAATCCTGGACACTACAGCGCTAAGGCATTTCCTGCAGGGTGCTGTACAGGTCCAAGGGAGTGGACCCTAAACATTAAAGGGTACCCCCTCCAGTCCTTGAAGGTCCAAGTGACAGGAACCCGCCGTGAAGGGTAAAGATTGGGCCCTTCATTTCTAAGTGGCCCTGCGCCTGGACGGAAAGTGAAACCCCTTTATTATTTTGGGGTGTGCCAGTGATTGTTACAATCAGTCAAGCTAGCTTAAAGCTGGACACCTGTGTGCGGTGACCATACGGGTAAGTTTTGGACTAGCTGTGAGTGTTTGAAAATTTACCCTTTTTGCTTGTGTCTGGCTGTCTTTTACCTGTATGATGGCGCACGAAGGTGCACCATTTCACCTTGGTCACCATGGTACACGTGCGTTCTCAGGAGTGTCGCTGTGCTCAGCAGTTGCTGTTTGGTGGCCGTGATGCACCCGCATTTGCAAAAACGCTGCTGTACTTTGTAGTTTGTATGTTTGGCAGCCATGGTGCACACAGCTTCACCGCACAGGCGCAGTAACCTTTAGTTAGGCGCATGAAGATTTGCATCATACTCAAATAGAGCCACGCCCATTTGCCTGGACGGCCGCACAGGCGCAATAGCCTTTAGTTGGGCACACAAAGATTTGTGTCATACGCAAATACAGCCATGCCCGTTCACCAGGACCACGCACATGCATTCACATGCCCGGCTTATTTAATCTGTGTATGCCAAGCATGCGGTGCTTCCAGAAGGCAGCTGTGGGACACAGAGCAGACTCTGAACAGTCACTTGCAGCGATTCATTTCTCCTTACCCGGGTCATGTGAGTCACCAAGTGCTGCTTGGCAGGCTATGGTGCTTAGCCGGATTGTTGCATAGGGGCTTGGTGAGCACTATTAAGGGGTCTCCCTTTTGAGGTGTGTTAAATCTACACCCCAGATAGGCCTAAACCAGGAGATATTCCTTGAGCGCTGTGTTTTGCTGTTGACGCCTTAAAAGGAATTCAATACAGTAGTTTTTTTTATTTGGTTCTCTTGTCTGTACAGACATGCACAGACATTTGTGGCTTAAGAATTAGTCAGCAGAGCTTCCTTATGAAAAGTTATTGGCAGGTTTCCCCTTTCAGGGAGAACGTTTATTCGGTGATCACTTGGACAAATATATCTGAAAGATTTCCGGAGGGAAGAGTTCTCTATTTCCTGTAAAAAAAAAAAACACTAAACGTCCCTCGTTTTAAACCTCAGGGACTGCTTCCTCAAATGTCTCAGCGCCAAGGCAGTTCCCCTGCCAACAGGGCGCTAAAGAAAGCCGCAAGGCCAGGGCCAGAAAAAGCCGTGGGTCCAAAACTCTTCTAAAATGCAGCACCAAGCCCTCCTTTTGAGGGGACGCCCTCACTTTATTCAAGTGGGGGGGGGGGGGGTTGCACCTTGTGGAAATTTGGGAAACAACAATTCAGGACGAGTGGGTCATCTAATTTATATCTTGAGGTTACAAGCTGGAGTTGCTGGGGCCTTCCCCCTCAGAGGTCTATGGGGATCCAGCGTTCCCTCGCATCCTCAAAAAAAGAGACTTATTGTTTCAGACACTACATCATCTAGTAAATCAAGGAGTGATTGTAGAGGTTACTGTATTCGAAGAGGGTGAAGGGTTTTACTCAAAACTGGTTCAAAAAAACAAAAACGGGGACACAAGGCCCATTTTGGACCGAAGATCCCTGAACAATCTATTGATACAGTCCTTTTGGATGGAGTCTGTCCACTCAGTAACCTCACTCCAGAGGGGAGACTTTCTAGCCTCCATCAAAATAAAGGACGCGAATTTACATGTCCTATTATTTTTTGTATTGTTACATGCTCTCCATGGCAGTGTCTTAGATCCCTATGGCCGTTGTATGACAAAACGTTGCCTATTAGTCTTGAGAATGGCTTTGTTTACAAAAAGAGAACAAAGCTGGCAGGGCATTGTCATGTAGCGATAAATTGTATATATTTTTCCTATTTTTTGTCACTTTTGTTATTTAACTCCTACCTGCCATCACCACATATGTGCAGGTCTCGTACTAATGATCAGGAGCCAGGAGGACCAGTTCCCAATCACACGATCGCTGTGATTGCCTATCACAGTAATCAGTCACTGAACAGCCAACCCATGTCTTGTTTCTCCTCTTGAATGGATAAAAATATACACTGACAATAGAATCCTATTTAAAAGAAACCAGCTGATGCGTGATTGCCCACACAGGTGCAGGATCAATTAACCCACCCTTGTAAGCTTACACAAAGAGGCTGGTTGTGAAGTTTACAAAGTAGACAGCTCGTTATAAAATACTCAAAATTTGGATACAAAATATACAATAATACAAAACAGTGGTGGGAAAAAACTGAGAAATCAGAGGCATAGTGGATATAACTCTCAAATCAAGATATTTTAGAAAGAATCTAATGTCCCATCTAGAAAACAAGCATTGAGTTTATGCATCCTCTATGCCTCTCGTTCTTACAACGTTCTGTTATCTACTCCTCTTACAGGTTTTACAATTTTTTCCACTCCATAAAACTTAAAGCCTGTCAAATTGCCATCACAAATATGACAGGACACCATAGAAAGCGGTTTTATGCCTAGTACATACGAGCAGGTTTTCTGTCAGATAATAAACCAATGGTTTTCCCGACCAAATTCCTCTCAGCCTGCCTTGCATACACATGCTCAGACAAAAGTCTGTCCGTCCAAAGTGTGGTCATGAACAACACGCACGATGGCACTATAAAGGGGAAGTTTCATTCCAACTGTACCACCATTTGGGCTGCTTTTGCTGATCCTCATGTTATAAAAAATTTGGTGAGAGATGATCCGCGCTTTTCAGTATTTGTGCTTTTCAGTCCGTTACAGCGAGATAAATGTAAAATCTCCATTACAAACACTAGTTTTACCAGAAAGAGTGCTCCCGTTTCATACTTGATTCTGAGCATGCGCGAGTTCTGCACGTCGGAAAACCATACAGACGACCGGATTTTTGATCTCTTTTTTGGTCCGGCAGTTTTCCCGTCGAAAAAACTGCGATGGAGCATATACACGGCTGGGATTCCTAACGAAAGCTCTCATAGCAGTTTTCCCGTCTGAATAGTGATTCCAAAGTGGGTGGTGTGGGATCTGAAAATTGACAGCCCCGTTTCAAGAGCTCTCGAATGGACACGTCTGAAAAGAGTATAGAAAGGTTTTCCCTAATGATCTACTACCTCTTTATATTCAACGAATACAATGTTACAAAGGTAGCACTCTGCCTTTATTGTTTATAATCTTTCCTGTTTCTATTCTGTGAATAGCACAAAAAGAAACCGCAGAGGTGATCAAATGCCACCAAAAGAAAGCTCTATTTGTGGAAAAAAGAGGACGTCAAATTTGTTTGGGAGCCACGTCGTACGACCGCGCAATTGTCCGTTAAATTGACGCAGTGACGAATCGCAAAAAGTCCTCTCGTCTTTGGCCAGCCAAATGGTCTGGGGCTAAAGTGGTTAAATGGATTATCTGGTAATAACGAAGCTTGTTAATACTCAGACCGTTCTTTGAGGCCCCTTAATATGAGAGTCTCAGGGTTCAGGCTCTGTAAATAACTAATAAGAATCATCACAAACTCCAAGAACTATGTGACCTGCTGATGGAGATAGAGTTGGCAAAGGCAGATACTCATCTGCCAGGACTAAGCTCTTTGTACACCGCTCATGGCATAGAGTAAGTCCAGTGGTATGAAAACTCATGTTCGCGGCCAATTCGAAAAGCCGCAGAACATGCTGGAAAAGTCTATGGGAGAAATCTAAAGTGCAAATTTTAAAGTCTTATATGCAAGTTATTGTCATAAAAAGTGTTTGGGGACCTGGGTCCTGCCCAGAGGACATGTATCAATGCAAAAAAAGTTTCTAAAAAATTGAATTTTTTTCGGGAGCAGTGATTTTAACCACTTAAGGACCGCCTACTGCACATTTACGTCGGCAGAATGGCACGGCTGGGCACATCAACGTATATATACGTTGATTTTAGTACCCAGCCGTGGGTCGTGGGCGCGCGCCCGCGACCCGGTCCGAAGCTCCAGGACCGGGACAGCGGGATTCGCGGACCCGATCGCCGCTGGAGTGCGGCGATCCGTCCCTGGAGCGGAAGAACGGGGAGAGCCGTGTGTACACACGGCTTCCCCGTGCTTCTCTGTGGCCGTAGCATCGATCGCGTCATCCCTGTAATAGGGGGACGCGATCGATGACGTCACACCTACAGCCACACCCCCCTACAGTTGTAAACACACACATTAGGTCACACATCCCCTACAGCACCACCTGTGGTTAACTCCCAAACTGCAACTGTCATTTCCACAGTAAACAATGCAATTTAAATGCATTTTTTGCTGTAAAAATGACAATTGTCCCAAAAATGTGTCAAAATTGTCCGAAGTGTCCGCCATATTGTCGCAGTCACGAAAAAAATCGCTGATCGTCGCTATTAGTAGTAAAAAAAAAATAATTAACAAAAATGCAATAAAACTATCCCTTATTTTGTAAACGCTATAAATTTTGCGAAAACCAACCGATAAACGCTTATTGCGATTTTTTTTACCAAAAATACGTAGAAGAATACGTATCGGCCTAAACTGAGGAAAAGAAATGTTTTTTTATATATTTTTGGGGGATATTTATTATAGCAAAAAGTAAAAAATATTGCATTTTTTTTTAAATTGTCGCTCTATTTTTGTTTATAGCGCAAAAAATAAAAACCGCAGAGGTGATCAAATACCACCAAAAGAAAGCTCTATTTGTGGGGAAAAAAGGACACCAATTTTGTTTGGGAGCCACGTCGCACGACCGCGCAATTGTCAGTTAAAACGACGTAGTGCCGAATCGCAAAAAGGGGCAAGGTCCTTTACCTGCATTTTGGTCCGGGTCTTAAGTGATTAATAATGCTTAAAGTGAAACAATAAACATGAAATATTCATTTAAATTTCATACCTAGGGGGTGTGTAAAGTATGCCTGTAAAGCAGCGCTTGTTTCCCGTGCTTAGAACTGTCCCTGCACAAAGTGTCATTTCTGAAGGATAAAAAGTAATACAAAATCACTGCTCCTGAAAAACTGCAGTTTTTAAAACATTTTCTTGCATTGATACATGTCCCCAGGCGCAGGACCCAGGTCCCCAAACACTTTTTAGGACAATAACTTACATATTAGCCTTTAAAATGATCACTTTAGATTTCAAACTTTCGAGTCCCATAGATGTTAATAGGGTTCTAAAGTTCATACAAACTTTTAGTCTGTTCGCAGGTTCTCCTGCGAACCGAACGGCGGGGGGGGGGGGGGGTGTTTCGGCTCATCTCTAGTGATCAAGCCTGGGCGTGGAATGATCCCAAATTCAGCTTTAGCAAACACACATACTTGTACACTGTATTTAACTCTTCCATTGGGCTTCATGTGACAAATAGTAGGTCCACTAATATGTGACAACAGTAATGGATCCCAACCACTGCCACCAATATGTGACAATTGCAGGTAAGATCTCACCATGATGTCACCAGTATGTGGCGATTGCATTCCCAGTCTCACTTGGCACATAGATTTTCAAACTCATGGGACCACAATCTAGGTGGCAGCAGACTAAGAGCGATTGACACTGGGGTCAGATAACTACGTGGTTAACCCCTTACACACCAAAATAGCTGCCAGCACGTATTTTATTGGAAACACTAACCATTCACAATATCGGCAATTAACAATTCTGACTTTTAAGAAATGTCTGTTATACATACTGTCATGTCAAAGTAATATTCCAGAGATTTACAACATAGGAGTACTTTTTAAAGGTGCAGGGATTCTTAACGTTATTATTTAGAGCATCTACAGATAAGACTTGACAATTTAAAAAATAAATAACAAATTTACAAAAAGAAAAACGGTGCAAAAAAATATTTACAGCAAAAAGATTGGAACAGAAAAGTGACAATACTATGTAGCCAGGTGCTGGGCTCTCCCTCTACTGAGATACTGGGGTTATGTTGCACCATTCTCCTCTGGACTGCAGGGGGAGAGCTAAAGCCAAGCAAGCCCATAGACATCTATGCAGAGCGCAGAGATCTCTGGGAGAGGTAGTCTAACACAGCAACCATATAATGGGATGAATAGACTCCTTATACTACAGATCCAAATATGCTCTGCGTAGTGGGAGATGTGAAGAGACCATTTTTTATTAAACTGCCCAGGAAAGTTCTTTCTCTTGGCACTGAGGGAGTTAGAGAGAGCACCTCTGTCTGGATATTCTCCTGTCGGCAGAAGACCATACCAGCAGAGATCAGAGTTTGGTAGTGAGGACACCCAGGGGCAGTGCAGTACCACTCACGTCACAGCTACTGTTCTGCTACCAGAGAGACTGGAGCATCCATTCACCCTCTGCTTACCACCAATAATCACTAGAGGCTTTTGGCCTGAAATTGTGGGGGCCTTGGTTCTACACTGCAGCATCCTGGGGACTGGTGAGAGGGATATTCGCCTATTGCTGATACTTCTAGTAGGGTCACTGAGACCAGGACACCAAGTGTACCCAATACATTCCGCACCCTTACTGCACTAGATAGCATCTCTACCAACCCTATACTGCATTATACTGAATCATAATGTCATACTTGCCTGCCCTGTGCAATAGTTCTGCCTCTTCTTCTTGTGTCGCCTGCCAGCACTCCTGGCTGCTCTCCCCCACAGAGTGCCTCCATAGCAAGTTGCAAGACACACATATCAGGGATTGGCCCTGCCCTCGCTCCCTCCTTACTTGCTGTGATTGACAGCTGTTGTCTGAGCCAATGAGGAGGCAGAAAGTGGGGACAGCACCAGCTTACGTGCACATTGCTGGATTGAGATTGGGCTGGGGGGAGCTGTATACTAAAGGGTTTTTACCTTCATGCATAACATGAAGGTAAATAACCTTGAGCCTTTACAACCGCTTTTAGTGCAATTATTCTGCAAGCCCCGTTTTGTTCTGCTCCCTCCACTACCAGCATTCTTTCTTTTTTTTTTTTAGACAGACACCCAATCAGTCTAGGACTAGCATTGATGCCATAAATACACTCTGGGTAACAGAAAAAAGGTGCGCTACATAATAAGAGCAAAAAATTGCAATAAAGTTCAAACAAAAATAAACATTGGATGGGATGGAATCAATTGAAGTCCCAATTAAAGTGGAAAATATCCAGATGATGGTTCAATTCTAAATTCATACATCCATATCACTCTGGTATTATATTTGTCTGATGGTAAAGCTGATCAAATGATTAAACAAACAGGTGGCCGCTTACCAGATGGTTGGACCCCAAAGGGTCTTTAGGGCACTGCACACACACTGGTGTCTCTCCTGGATGGCTGGTCGAAAGTGATCCTTTGTACTTGGGTGTGGGATTTCCAGCCCTTCAGTTAGGATCTCTAATCAAGGAAGACAAATGGCACCCGAATACTCCAAGGTGGGATGGTGTGTCCAAGGCAGGGAGACCAACGGTATGTGGATTTAAGAAAAGAAGGACTCCATAGTGCAGTAGTTTGTTAAAACAAGGGGATTTTTTTCCAATCTTACTGACATCAAATATATACTCTGGCCACAGCTGGGCGCTAGTATGGTATTAAAACAAACTCGGCACTGTATATCGTGTAACAAAGACTTGCAAAAACAGATGCTCGGTGTTCCGCTGTCGGAACGAATCTTGTGACTGCTGCGCCGATCAGCTGAGAGCGTGGTGACGTCCCAAGATACTCGCTCCACCCGACACTGCATTTCGTCCATTTCGTTACGGCTTTGGCTGGGAAAGGAGGCGTAGTATCGGACGTCACACACCTCGCTCTTATATACACCATATCGGACAGGAAACACGGGAAAGCTTTTGTGCAAAAACTTCCGGTGTAGTCACTCGGCAAATCTACATAAAAAAAGACTATTACTGAAAAATGCACTGTGCATCAAAGGGCACATATATGCTGGTTCAGCAATAGGAACAAGCAACATATGGGATTGGCATAAAAAAACTTGTATTGACAGACTTTTAAAAAAAATATATAAATACACAGATTATTCAACATATGCAAAAAAACATGTGATGTCTTATATATATATATATACTTAACAGACACATTGAAATCATATAGGTCATACTTCTAAATAGGGACTATAAAAAAGAGCCTTGAGATTCATCCTCTTATCAAGAGAAGAACGCTATATTGAACTTCATATTAAAAATTAGAACAATTATTTAAAAGATATATGTATAAAAACTTGGTGAGTTTTAATATACCCAGTTAAAGGGGAAGAGGCCCAAAAAGGTTTAATTTCAGGTATGTGTGATCCTGCCAAAAAAAGGACCATGGGCTAGTGGGAAAACACAATGATATTAATGAACAATTAGCTATTATTGATGTAACAATTAATATCCCACTCAATATTGAGTCCCAGAGGGGTGTAGCATTGCATGTCATATATCCAGCGCGTTTCCCTGCGCGATATCTGACGAGTCATATCGCTCCCCCTCCAATGAGGAGTATATTTCTCTATTCCCACAACTTCTAACAAGGAAGGGTCCTTGTTATGGTACCGGGTCAGGAGGATTATTGCCCTTCTTAAGGCTCGTACACACAGTCAGACATCCAACAAAATTTCCCTTGGATTTTTGTCCTAATTAACTTTGTACAAAAGTTGGTTGGCTTGCTGTACACACGGTCACACAAGGCACCATCGGACTTTTGTTGCCGAAAAGTTGGTCCGTTTGCAGACCCAACTTTTTGTCGGATGAAACCCAAAAAAGTTGGTCCGAGGGAGCATACACACGGTCAGACAAATTTGAAAACTAGCAGATTTTGAAGTTGGTTGGCAAAAAGTGTGACCGTGTGTATGGGGCTTAAGAGCAGATTCCGCACATCCAAGTCATACCATTCGGGGTGTACCACACGGCCAATTTCTAAGGCTCAAATCCTTGAATACCACGTTTAGGGATACTCTGGTTTTCTCTACTCCTTACAGTATGGAGTTTGATAGGATTAAACACACTATTCACAAATATTTGCCTATTCTGTACAATGATGAGACATACCAACAAGTTTTAGGTAAAGGTATCAAAACAGTATCCTGGCGGGCACCCACGTTGGGTGGCAGATTGTCACCCAGCCTGTTTCAGAGCCAACGTACGAATGTGAATTGGCTACAGTTCCAGGGTACATACAAATGTGGCACTAAGGACTGCAGGTACTGCAGCCATATAAAAACTGGCCAATATATCCATTCGCATTCCTGCGATAAGAGCTTTGAAATTAAACAGTTTATTAATTGCAATACCAAGTACCTTCTATATGCCATCAGTTGCGACACCTGCCACCTCCAATACGTAGGACGGACCATCCGTAGATTAAAAGATCGATTGTCAGATCACTTGTATGATGATATAGAGAGAGGCCATAACACCAATGTTGCCAACCATTGGAATAACACACACTCTAAGAACACGTCTAGTCTCACCATTCAGGGTGTGGAAAAAATCACTACCCCCATCAGAGGTGGAGATAGGTTCAAGATCCTCTGTAAGAGGGAGGTATTCTGGATTTTCTCCCTCCATACGAGGATCCCAAATGGGATGAATTTTGAGTGGGATGTGTCCCATTTTTATGATTAATGGAGTGTGTTTTTTTCCCCCCTTTTACCTATATGGTCACATTAAATTTTCCCCCTCTTTTTCTTAAGGTACATACAACTATGACCAATTTCACCAATCTTTTCTATATACCCCTGAGGCATATGTAGATGCATATGTACATGCATGCTTACCAGGCAGTACATATCTATGTACTCAACATATATTGCACACGGATGCTTTTCCACCACCTATGTGTGGTCTGTGCATTACATACGAATGGTAGGAGTTCATTGCTAACCGAGATATTGCTTTTCACTGGTATCTTCATTGTTCACACACCCCATGAAGGGCAATTCACACATCCTATGAAGTGCTTTTCTCTATAAACTGAGATATCGCTATTCAGGGATATCATTACTGCTTACACACCCCGTGAAAGGCAGTCCACACACCCTATGAAGTGCACTTCAAGCATTAGGCTAAGCACAGCTTTCACTTTGCACTTGCTTCTTATTTTACATGTCTACACACTAGTTCATTACTTGTGTACAATATATATACAACTATGTACAATACATGACAAGCTTTTTTAGTAGCACATTATACGTTGAGATTTTGTTTTGTTTTTCACGGGTACTGTTATATTTTATATTTTACACACCCTATGAAGAGCGATTCACATATTTCATGAAGCACAATTCATGCACTAGGTTTAGTGCAGCGTTTATCTTGCACTTCCGCCTGTTTCACATACTATTAAGGGTGATTCATTTATCCCATTAAATATAGTATATCTATTAGGCCAAATGTAGCACATACACCGCACTTTTTTTTACATTACTTGTGCTTTCACATTAGATCATTATTGATACATGACATATAGCGATGTTCCATTTATGCTTTATTTATTTATTTGTTTATAGACATAGTTACATAGTTAGTCAGGTTGAAAAAAGACACAAGTCCATCCAGTTCAACCATAAAAAAAAAATAAACAAACAAAATAAAACACAGTACATCCCATACACCCAACTCCATACCCACAGTTGATCCAGAGGAAGGCAAAAAACCCCAGCAGAGCGATGATCCAATTTGCTACCGGAGGGGAAAAAATTCCTTCCTGATCCCCCGAGAGGCAATTGGATTTACCCCGGATCAACTTTACCTACAAATCTTAGTACTTAGTTATATTACGTGCATTTAGGAAAGAATCCAGGCCCTTCTTCAAGCAATCTACTGAGCTGGCCAGAACCACCTCTGGAGGGAGTCTGTTCCACATTTTCACAGCTCTTACTGTGAAGAAACCTTTCCGTATTTGGAGGTGAAATCTCTTTTCCTCCAGACGTAAAGAGTGCCCCCTTGTCCTCAGCATTGACCTTAAAGTGAATAACTCAACACCAAGTTCACTATATGGACCTCTTATATATTTGTACATGTTGATCATATCCCCCCTTATTCTCCTCTTCTCAAGAGTGAATAAATTCAGTTCTTCTAATCTTTCCTCATAGCTGAGCTCCTCCATGCCTCTTATCAGTTTGGTTGCCCTTCTCTGCACTTTTTCCAGTTCTCCGATATCCTTTTTGAGAACTGGTGCCCAAAACTGGACTGCATATTCCAGATGTGGTCTTACTAATGATTTGTACATGCTGATGTTGTTCTTTGAGAGGCTTCTTTTCATTTAACCACTTAAGGACCCCCGCACGCACATATACGGCCACAGAATGGCACGTACAGGCACAAGGGCGTAAATTTACGTCCCCGCCTAAGTGCGGTTCGGGGGTCCCATCGGGACCCCCTCCGTGGCGTGCGGGGGTGCCCCTGGCTCCGGGAGCGATCCGGGATCTGGGGGCGGATGTCGGCGAATACCCGCCCCCCCGCGATCGCTCCCAGCCAATGGGAGCGCGCTCCCAACCTGTCACTTCCTCCTCCTGTGTTTACACAGGAAGGAGGAAATGATGTATTCTCTCATCGCAGCGCTGTTTCCCAGCGCTGCTGATGAGAGAAGACATCACAAGTAAGTGTGCACCAACACAACACTGACACACACTCACATAGGCATATTAACCCCTTGTGATCGCCCCCCCCCCCCCCACCCCCCTGTCACAGTGTCACTGAATGCAGTGATCTAATCACTGCATTTAGTGTCAGTGTGACAGGCAGTGTAAAAAACAGTTAGTGTTAGGTTCAGGATAGCCCCCCCACCCCCCCTAATAAAGTTTTAACCCCCTGATCACCGCCCTAGTTAACCCTTTCACTCCCTATTGCCAGCGTCACTAAGCGATCATTTTTCTGATCGCTGTATTAGTGTCGCTGTTCCCGCTAGGTAGCTATTTTTTTTTATTGCGATTTTTTTTTTTACTAAAGACATGTGGCTAAATAAATTTTGGCCTAAATGTTTGACTAAAATTTAGTTTATTTGATTTTTTTTTTAACAAAAAGTAAAAAATAGTGTTTTTTTTCAAAAATGTCGCTCTATTTTTGTATATAGCGCAAAAAATAAAAATCGCAGAGGTGATCAAATACCACCAAAAGAAAGCTCTATTTGTGGGAAGAAAAGGACGCAAATTTTGTTTGGGAGCCACGTCGCACGACCGCGCAATTGTCTGTTAAAGCGACGCAGTGCCGAATCGCAAAAACACCTTGGGTCATTTACCAGCGTATTGGTCCGGGTCTTAAGTGGTTAATACAATGTTCATTTCATATGTATGTATTTATCCATTGTACACATGCTTTGAACCAACATTAATATTTAGGGGTTATAGTCATCCTGGTTGCAATCAGATTGGCTGTGTTTTTTCAACCAGCAGATCTGCATATCATGCCTCCACCTAGCTGGGATGGGTGTTGTTCTCCCTCCACCACTTTTCTCCAACAGGTGTGCTTGATTATGGACATCAGCCAGGACCTATCACAAGGTGAACTGATCATCAGATGGTTTCAGGACTTTTTTCCTATAAATGAGATTGTTTTCATTATTTTGTTTAGCTATGACTAAGCATCAGTTATTGATGTGAAACGCGTCAGCATTGTTACCCCACTGTTTGCTTTTTTATTGCTGTGGAGTGTCATTTTTTTACTGGTATTAAAGGCGCCATTTTTTACATTTTTGGTATCGTGTTGGAGTGCGGCTGTCCATCTCCTTCTTTTCTTTGTTATTGCCTTGTGCATTGCCCACACCCACTGGGTTTTTGGATCGTAACTACCACTGGGGAGCTCCTGTCTTGAGCGGCGTCTCTTCTTTTTGCACAAAATCTTTCCTGTGTTTCCTGTCCGATATGGTGTATATAAGAGCGAGGTGTGTGACGTCCGATACTACGCCTCCTTTCCCAGCTGAAGCCGTTAGGACGAAACGCAGCGTCAGGTGGAGCGAGTATCTTCGGACGTCACCACGCTTTCAGCTGATCGGCGCAGCAGTCGCAAGATTCGATCCGACAGCGTAACACCGAGCATCTGTTTTTGCAAGTCTTTGTTACACGATATACAGTGCCGAGTTTGTTTTAATACCATACTAGCTTCCTGCTGTGGCCAGAGTATATATTTGATGTCAGTAAGATTGGAATAAAATCCCCTTGTTTTAACAAACTACTGCACTATGGAGTCCTTCTCTTCTTAAATCCACATACCGTTGGTCTCCCTGCCTTGGACACACCATCCCACCTTGGAGTATTCGGGTGCCATTTGTCTTCCTTGATGAGAGATCCTACCTGAAGGGTTGGAAATCCCACACCCAAGTACTTTCGACCAGCCATCCAGGAGAGACATCAGTGTGTGTGCAGTGCCCTAAAGACCCTTTGGGGTCCAACCATCTAGTAAGCGGCCACCTGTTTGTTTAATCATTTGATCAGCTTTACCATCAGACAAATATAATACCAGAGTGATATGGATGTATGAATTTAGAATTGAACCATCATCTGGATATTTTCCACTTTAATTGGGACTTCAATTGATTCCATCCCATCCAATGTTTATTTTTGTTTGAATTTATTGCAATTTTTTGCTCTTATTATGTAGCGCACCTTTTTTCTGTTACTCATTTGTCACAGGAACCCATATATTGGTTCCTTTTTTCTGGTGCAGCACTATTTATCTATTTGTACTCATTGGGCCAGATTCAGGTAGATGAGAGCATCTTTGCTCCAGAGTAACGCTTCTCATTTACGTTACTCTGAAGACCCTTTCAGCGCAAGTCCTGTAATTCACATAGCAGTTGCGCGTAAACTTGCGCCAGAGTAACGATAATGCGCTGGCGTAACCCGACGCAAGTGGAAGTGGGTGTGATCATATGTAAATGATGGGCGGAGCCCAGCGCAGAGGCTTACGTTCAGCGCATCAACCACGGAGCATGCGCAGTGAGTGCGGCTCCACTCGCCCCCTTTGTGCGCATGCTCACAACTTCCGTCGGCACCACTTCACGGGAAACGTCAGCGCAATGCCTTCCGTTGGGCGTTTAAATGCGCCCGTAGAAGCGCCATTTCGGCACTAAAGTATATCCTGCTCCCCCTCCCCGCAGTGATGTTACTTTTGTTTTGAGATGGCTGCTCCCGTTCCCCGCAAACACACAGGAGAAAGCTGAACTTTAATGGCCAGGAGCTGTCAGCCGTCATCTCGGCTATGGAGACCTATGATGTCTTCCTCCATGGCTGTAAAATTTGACAGACAAGCATGGACAGAGGTGTTGTCCTGCAAGTGGGGGTGCTCAGCTAGCTCTTATCGTCGGTAACGCTGCTGTAGCTGCTCTCCTGCTGACCTGTGGCCATCTGGAGTAAAGATAAAGCAGCCTTTTGTAGAAATAACTTTGCGCCGGACGGACGAGATACGCGCGGCGCATGTAGCCAGCGTATGGTGCTAATCCGTTCGTGAATTGTGAAAAATCCCTCATTTGCATATTTGCAGGGGAAATCAATAGGCGCGACTGATGCGCCCAACGAAATTAAGCGCTGACGATACTCTGGCGTCGGAACGTTCCGCCAGTCGCAAATGACCCGTTATTGGGCGCATCTAGTTTGGTGGGTACGGGCACATAGAAACGACGGCGCATCATCACAGTTACGCGGCGCATATCGAAATACTCCAGCGCAAGTGTTCCTGAATCTGGCCCATTGTTAGTTTCACCTTTATTCACACCTAATCATTCACCTTGGACAGGTGAGGGAATAGCGCGGATTGTCTTGCTCTAAATACACTCTGGCAATAAAGTTCCAGTACTACCTAGATAAAACTTTACTACTGCCCACTGCTGCGCTTGAGGTGGCCGCCAAATGTCATCTCATGCCTAGTCTTTACTCTTAACCCCTTTGAATGCCAAAGTATGTCATTACCATTGTTTAATACATTTTATGCTTGCCTAGTTACCAACTATACTGGGTGACAGTTTATTAAAAGTGGTGTTCCACCCTAATTTGCATGCACGTCTGCAATTACTTTTTGGATAGTGTAATTTAAAAAAAATATATATATATATTATATATATAGTACCTTTTTTTCTTATAAAAAAAAAAAACTCCACTTCAGTTCATCCTCGCCGCGGCGAGTTGTCATATCCTTTTTTGCATGATGTGTTAAGAGAGGCTGAGGTCTTTTCTTTTTAAAAGGTATCAAAGAACAAAGGACCCATGCTAATCAGCGGCTTCTATGGGGGTTGTGCTAAATAAGATATCACTCATCCAATGGGTTGAAGAGAGATGGAGCAAGTACCATATGTACAGTACGCTGCCAGGCACCAGAAAACTGGAGATACACACACTTTGTTTATACAGGCGTATTAACAATGTTATAATTTGGAACTCGTTTTCTTGCTTTAAACCTGCACAGAGATTCCTGACCCTAATAGACCACAAGATGGCAGCAAAGGAAAATACTGAATATGTGTTTATAACATGTTTCCTGGATCATTCGCTTCACTCAAAAAAGCCAAAAAAATAAATTGCCACAACAAGCCATTTCGTACAATTTTGTTTAAAGCTGTCTTTTTTTATTTATTTTTTTTTTATTTTTATTTAAGATTTTTATTTAAATAAATATCAAAGGAATACAATCAATGCTCACAGTACAATCTTGGAGCGAATAAACAAGCGAGAGGAAAAATACTGACAGAGTACAAATAGTACAATTCATCCAGTAAAATAAAATAGAATACTCCTCCTCTTCTCTAATATTTTTTAACAGAAAGGTTCTCCTCTCTCTAATATAATCAGGTGGATAGCGATACATAACAAATAGTTAAAATATAAGAATATAATTATAATTAAATATTGCAGAAGATAAGAAGTAGGGGGCAAAGACCCCAGCTATAAGTCAGTATGAAACAGTTCAATCTACCCTACCAGGTAAATAGAGATCCATAGGAGAGAGGAGGCCTGAAATAGGTGATAGACCTAAAGTACTGTTTCGACACCCCTATTGGAAACAAACTGTGCCGAAAGAGAACTTACCTCCTGGTTTCAAACCACAGTCTCAAAACTCCCGGAATATCCCTACGGCTGTCCTAAAGGACCGAAGATCCGTGAGCCGCATGGGTAACCAAAATCAAAAAGAAAAAACCAGGGCAAAGAAGAGCATCAAACGGTAATAGAGACTGGGTAGAGACCAGGATCCTCTTACTAATAATAAATCAGTGAACAGAAAATCCCCATCATTCCCATGAATTGATTGCGAAAGGATTACTTTCTCCCTCCAGAGTAATTCAATCAACAATGACATACCAAAAAAATAAAAAAGGGGGGAAAAAGGTTAATTAGTGAACTGGTAAGATGAACATGAACAGCGGGAGCTTAGAGAAATAAGAAATGCCTTTTTATTTCAATCTGCAGATGCTTAGATTTTTTTTAAAACTAGCCTTCCTGAGGTCATTTTGTACCACACTTCTAACAAGAGGTAATGCTTTTTTGTTGCATACTGTAGACCAGGGGTGCCCAACCTTTTGAAGAGCGAGGGCCACATAAGCGACTTGGTAATTGGTCACGGGCCACAATAAGTGGAGCAGACGGAAAACAGAATCCATGTCCGCTCTGTATATGCAAAGTGGACACGGACACAGCTCACTCTACTCTATGGGCCCTCTCATCCAATCCAACCAGGTGGAAGGGGACAGATCCCCTTCAGGTTTTTTTTTTGTGGATTGGAGGTAGGTGGGTGCAAATGGACACAAGTCCATTTACATCTGCTGCTCCATAGAGATGAATGGAGGGTCTGTGTTGGTTAACTGCTTCCCGACCGCCCACCGTCATATTACTGCGGGACAGTGGCTCTGTCTCGCAGGAGCACGTAGCTCTATGTCCTCTCCTTTTCAGCCACTAGGGGGCGCCCCCGAGTCCCGCGCGCGTGCCCGGCGGGTACGATCGCCGCCGGGCACCCGCGATTGCTCGTTACAGAGCGGGGAACGGGAGCTATGTGTGTAAACACATACCTCTCGTTCCTGTCAGCGGGGGAAACACTGATTTTCTGTTCATACAATGTATGGACAGAAGATCAGTGATTTCCCCTAGTGAGGCCACCCCCCCATACAGTTAGAACACACCCAGGAACACACTTAGCCCCTTCCCTGCCCCCTAGTGTTAACCCCTTCACTGCCAATGGCATTTTTATAGTATCCCAATGCATTTTTATAGCATTGATCGCTATAAAAATGGCAATGGTCCCAAAAATGTTTCAAAAGTGTCCTATGTATCCGCCATAATATCGCAGTACCGAAAAAAAACGTTGATCGCCGACATTACTAGTAAAAAAAAAAATATTAATAAAAATGCCATAAAACTACCCCCTTTTTTGTAAACACTATAAATTTTGCGCTAACCAATCAATAAACGCTAATTGCGATTTTTTTTTTTTTTTAACGAAAAATATGTAGAAGAATACGTATCGGCCTAAACTGAGGAAAAAATTTTTTTTTTTATATCTTTTTTGGGGATATTATAGCAAAATGTAAAAAATATAGATTTTTTTTCAAAATAGTCGCTCTATTTTTGTTTATAGCGCAAAAAATAAAAACCGCAGAGATGATCAAATACCACCAAAAGAAAGCTCTATTTGTGGGAAAAAAAAAGACGCCAATTTTGTTTGGGAACCACGTCGCACGACCGCGCAATCGTCAGTTAAAGCGACGCAGTGCCGAATCACAAAAAGTGCTCTGGTCTTTGGACAGCAATATGGTCCGGGGCTAAAGTGGTTAAACCGATCATGTGAAATGAGCCTAAAGCTGCTTTCACATGGGTTGGCAACCTGCAATCTGGGCTTGCGAACCAGCTATCCCAAAGCAGGAGGTCGTGGGCAACATCAGAGGGCTCAGCGGGCCACATGTGGCCCCTGGGCTGCTGGTTGGGCACCCCTGCTGTAGACACATTTAATCTATTAGGTACTACAATTACGTTTTCCCTAATTCTTCTAAACTGGAAATGTAATGTTTAAAGTGGTTGTAAACCCTGTTACACCACTTTTACCTATAGGTAAGCCTATAATAAGGCTTACTAGGTTGGTACCTTGAATATCTCCTAAACTTGCTGCCGACATCATCAACACATGTGCACTGAAGAAAGGGGCCGCTCATGCCCTTTCTTCAGGAGTCGTGCCGTGACCGGCGGCTCCTGCGTGGGAGTGACGTCATCGTATCTCCGGGCCAATCACATTGCTGGAGCCACGAATCCAGTGGAAGATGTCTGCACTGAACTCAGAGGGCCGACGCCAATCCAGGGCATCATTCTAAGGCATGTATTTCATAATGAGCTAGTACGCAATGCATACTAGCTCATTAAGCTTTTGTCTGAGGTTTCTTTTTTCTGAGGTTTACAACCTCTTTAAACTTCACTCTGAAGTTTGACAACTTGCAACTTTACCATACAGATGATTTGCAGCTTGCACTGCAGATAAGAAGTGTCCAGGAAGCCCTTAAATTAATATTAACCAATTCCCGTCCATCATATAGCAATGTGACATGCACAAAGTGGTTCTGTTATCCTGACCGGACATTATATGACGTTATTAGGTTAACCCACGATCACAGCACAGCGATCGTGGATGTGTGTCAGTCTGACACACCCCATCTCTGATCTGGGTAAAGAGCCTCTGACAGACTCTTTACTATGTGATCAACTGTGTCCAATCACAGCTGATCATAGTGTAAACAGGAAGAGACGTTTATCGAATTTTCCTCCACTCGCGTCTGACAGATGTGAGTAGAGGAGAGGCGATCAGCTGCTCTCCTGATGGGGGGTCTGCGCTGATTATCAGCGCAGCCCCCCCTCAAGGATGCCCACCCAGGGCCACCGGGGAGGCCACCCAGGACAACCAGGTATTAACTTTGAAGGTGCCAGTCAGTGCCCATTCTAGGTGCCAATCAGTGCCCAGCAATAAAGCTTGCCAGTGCTTCCTCATCAGTGCTGCCTATCAGTGCTGCATATTAGTGCCTCATCATCAGTGCAACCTCACTAGTGCCCATCAGTGCAGCCTCATCAGTGAAGGACAAAAATTACTTATTTTTACTTTACAACATTTTATAACAAAAACTAAACTATTTGTGATTTTTATGATAAAAAAATTGTTTGGGTACAACGCAGCATGACTGCTCAATTGTCATTCAAAGTGCAACAGCAGTGAAAGCTGAAAATTGGTCTGGGCAGGAAGGGGCGAAAGTGCCCAGTATTGAAGTTAAGATACTAAATAATGTCCTTATTCTCAAAAAATAATCCATAAGTGGGAAGATGGAAGAATATTTCCTTATCTGACCACTAGGTGGCATCCCAGCAGGATATTTACAGTGCTGTGAAAAATTATATGCCCCCTCCCTTTATATATATATATATATATATTTGTCACACAAAAATTACTTTCACAGAGGGCGGACAGGTTTGGACAATTTTTTTCCCTTAATAAATAAAATCATAATTTAAAAACTGCATTTTGTATTTACTCTGGGTATCTTTCTGTAATATTAAAATTTGATGATCTGAATCATTTAACCATTTCAGACCAGGAAGATTTGGCTGTTCAATGACCGAGCCATTTTTGCGATACGGCACTGCGTTGTTTAAACTGACAATTACGCGGTCATGCGACATTGTACCCAAACAAGTTAATTTTCCCACAAACAGAGCTTTCTTTTGGTGGTTTTTGATAATCTCTGCGGTTTTTATTTTTTGCGCTATAAACAAAAAAACAGCGACAATTTTGAGAATAACACAATGGAGGTTATTTACGAAAGGCAAATCCACTTTGCACTACAAGTGCACTTGAAAGTGAACTTGTAAGTGCAGTTGCTGAAGATCTGAGGGGAAGCTCTGAAATTAGGGGAAGCTCTTCTGATTTTATCATCCAATCATGTGCAAGCAAAAATTCTGTTTTTTTTTTCTTGTATGTCCCCCCTCGGATCTACAACGACTGCACTTGAAAGTGTACTTGTAGTGCAAAGTAGATTTGATTTCTTAAATAACCCGAATATTTTGTACTTTTTGCTATAATAAATATCCCCATTTTTTTTTTTTTTTTAAGCGTTTTTCTTCTCAGTTTAGGCTGATATGTATTCTTATACATATTTTTGGTAATAAAAAAAATCGCAATAAGTCTGTATTGATTGGTTTGTGCAAAAGTTATAGGCCCAGATTCACAGAGCGATTACGCGTGCGCAACTGCTGTTGCGCGTGCGTAAGTCTAAATGTGCGCGTGCGTATAGTTGCACGCGATTCACAAAACAATATACACCAGAAATCTACGTTTTTTTGTCCGGCGTAATTGAGTTAGACATGCGCTTCCCTTCGCGCAAAACTGCGCTAGACACACCATTGATTTGCTAGTCAAATATGCTAATGAGGGAGTTACGGGGATCCACAAAAAAACGCAGTTGCTGCGCAGGCTACACGATGTGCGCAACAGCAAAATGTCCTGTCTAAAGTTAGAGCACCTAAAAGCTGGTCTAACTTTTGAAAAAACGTCTACATCTCACAGAAAGCAACACCGTTACTGAGGAGCAGACCACACACACGTGTTGCACTACAATTTGACTGCCAACATGCTAGGGGCATCGTCGCTCATAGCTGCACTAGTGAATATAGATGACCAAAGAAGGAGGAGGGCACGGAGGATGGCACGGGAGAGGGTATACCGCACCCGCATACACCTGTTTGGCATGAATGATTCAGAGGTCTTTCGCATCTTCAGATTCCCCCCTCATGCCATCCTGGAATTAACCACAACCCTGCAGGAGGACATCACCAGCCCAACACAACGCTCACATGCAGTGCAGCCACTGGTCAAGGTACTGGCAACACTCCATTTCCTTGCCAGTGGCTCTTTTCAGCGTACAAGTGGAGTGGTGGCTGGGATGTCACAATCCTCCATGAGCAGATGTGTGCACCAGGTTGTCCCTGCAATCCTCACACGCTTGGCCAACCAAATCATAAAACCCACCACTGAGGAGCTGCGAATCAAGGAAATGGCAGATTTCTACCGAATTGCCAGATTCCCACGCACCATCGGGGCCATAGATTGCACACATGTGGCACTCCAGCCCCCCCATGAGACCGAGCACATGTACCGCAATCGGAAGAATTGGCATTCCATCAACGTACAGGTGATAGTTGATGCCCAAGGCCTCATATGGCACGTTCGTGCCAAACACCCCGGATCCACCCATGACAGCTACATCTACAATCAATGCCACATCCGAACGGAATTCGAACAGAACGTGTATGGGAACACCTGGCTGGTTGGTGAGTGACATGGGAGTCAGGCATGACTATCCCCTCCCGTGATGCACAACAGAAGTGGCACATGCATGACTAACATTCTCCTGTCTTATCCTTTACAGGTGACTCTGCATATGCCCTGGGACCCCATCTCATGACTCCTATCCGGAACCCCCAAACCCCAGGAGAGGAACGATACAATGAAGCACACATCAAAACCCGTGCAGTGGTGGAGCGCACCTTTGGCCTCCTGAAGTCACGTTTCCGATGCCTGGATAAGTCTGGGGGTACACTGTTGTATTCCCCAAACTTCGTGTGCCATATCATCGTTGCATGTTGCATGCTGCACAATCTCGCAGTGAGGAAGGGCCTGCAGATAGAGGAACGTGATGACCTAACCCCCCAACCAGACAATCAACCCCTAACCGAGGATACCCCGTCTTCTGAGGGAAGAGCAGTCAGGAGACAGCTCATATTGGGCATCTTTGCACGTTAAACACACACATTAATCATGGCACAATGAGAATGCATGCATGCACACCACTATGGTCCCTAGCACACACACCCCACATCCTCATCAAATTGGATTGGCACCAGTCCACCATGCAAGACTGGTGAGCAGTAACGCCACGTCAAGGCTCCAATTATGTCACTGTACATTCATACACCATTCACACGGACCTGGGGATCACTTCTCCCTGGTCCTGGGGAACCCTTCTCCACCAAAATTGAGGATGACACCCCTTTTCCAGCAGGAATGTCACCCCCACATTCAAACATCATTCACAACCCAAAATATGCCAAAAATGTCAGCAAAAAAAAAAATAAGGCATAGAAAAAAAAAAAAAAAGCAGAGAACAAAAATAAAAATGCTTTCAAAACAAAAGAAGGGGGAAAAAAAAAATTAATGCCCTCTGCCTGAGCCACGCCTGGGGCGCCCCCGGCCACGGCCCCGGACCCTCAGGGGAGACGCATGGGGGAGGGGAAAAGCCGGGGAAGGAGGAGCAGCCCCTGAGATCTGCCCACCTGGCGGCCTGCCCTCCAAGGCCACGGCTATTCTGTCCAGGGCAGCACCAAGTGTTGCCGTGTTGCCCTGGATAGCCTGGGTAAGGGCCCTCACATCCTGCCCAACGCCTGCTGCTGTAGTTTGCAGGTCATTTAGGCAGGTTGTGGAGGCCCGGGAGTGGGAGTCCAGGTTACCCAGCCTATCGTTGATGGAGGACAGGCTCTGATCCACCCGCCCCATAGTCTGGCAGAGCTGTCTCAGAAGGCGGGTCTGGGTGGCCAGGTTCCTTCTCAGACAGGCGGGCAGGAGATTGGGCGCCCCCCTTTTGCTCTGGGATGACCTCCTGGCTCCAGCTGATGGTTGTGGCCGGGGAGAAGGTGAGGCCCTTGTGAGGGGAGCCATGTTGGGGGAGGAGGGGGGGGGGCTCACCCTTAGGGAGGGCAGGCTTCTTGCAGCCAGAGGGGAAGAGTCCGCTGAAACCAAACGGCCAGTGCTTTCCATGGACTCCTCCTCCTCATGATTCTCCTCCTCCTCATGATCGTCCTCCGCATGATCCTCCCCCTCCTCTTGTTCCTCCTCTGCGGACTCTGGCCTTGTTGGGGGGGCCTCATTAGGCTGCTGTCCTGGGGTTGGAGCGGTCAGTCCAGATGGCCCTGCACCCTCCTGCACAGCTGTGGATGACACAAAACATTCACAGGTTGGAGGATCCACACACTTGCCACATATTCCCTTTCACCCCCTCCCCCACACATGCTACACACCTGAGAGAAATAAAAACCTTACCTGGCACCGCGGGGACCGGACTTGTGTCAAAGCCTGGCAGGCCCTCCACTTCATGCCGGTGAAAGGTCAGGGCCACCACACGCTCCGTCGCTGTAAATTTAACCCGGCATGGTGGGCCCCCTCCTGTGCCCCTGGCATGGGCATTTATTGCGGCCAGTTTTTTTTTCACCTCACGCCGGAGGTCATTTATTTTCTTTTCAATCCCAGAGCGGGTCCGTGTCTCCCCCTCCCCCGATGAATTGACCTGCTCCGTGATCATATCCAATATCTCCCTCCTCCTGGCCGGGGTGGTGGTGGCACTCTGCGGGCCGTGGAGAAAACGCCCATAGTCGCTAATGGCCCGGGCAAGAATTATTTTTTCCCCCACAGTAAAATTCAGCTTTCTTTTTCTCTCAGTCATACTTCCAAACAAACTCACTAGCAGTCACCAAAAATCTGTCACAAATACAAGCACAACCAATCAGACAAGAACACACACAAAGAGAAAAAGAACAGGCAAAAATCACACTAGCACTCAGCAAGAAACAGTCACCAAAAAATCAGAGGATAAAATAAAGCAAGAAAACAAACGCTCTGAAATATATCAATCAAACAAACAGTCTCAAACACTTCTCAAAATACACTTTCACAAAACTACCAACAAGCACTAGATCACACAGAACACTAATCTGACAACTACAAAACACACTCTAACGAACAACAGAGCAAAAGCACTTGATTCAATGGGAAGGGACACAAAGGGATGTACTTTTGCAAAGGAAGTGCGTTTGTGTGTGTCTATTTATGCTGTCTGCGTAGTTCACAACATTGCCCTAGTCCATTTCCAATTTCACTGATTGCGCCGCTCCCGAGTTGTGAGCATGCGCACAACGGAGCTGACATGGTTTCCTTCACGCGCGCATGCGCGAGTCGGCCGGCCCTTCATTTGCATGGGGTCACGGCTCATTTCAATGTAACACGCCCACGTCCCTCCCAATTTGTATTACTCCTCCTTACGCCTCCGGAAAAAACCTTACGCTTGCGCAATCTCTTGCGTAAAAGCTACGTGAATCGCGGGATTACGCGGCTAGATTGCGCAAGTCTAACGGAAAAGTGGTGCGCTACGCCAGACTGATAATGCGCCGATCTACGTGAATCTGGGCCATAGCGTCTACAAAATAAGGGATAGATTTATGGCATTTTTATTATTGTTTTTTTTACTAGTAATGGCAGCGAGCTGCGATTTTTTATCGGTACTGCAACATACTGGCGGACACATCGGACACTTTTGACACATATTTGGGACCATTGGCATCTATACAGCAATTAGTGCTATAAAAATGCACTGATTACTGTGTAAATGTCACTGGCAGGGAAGGTGGGCGATCAAGGGGTTAATTGTGTTCCCTGACTGTGTGTTCTAACTATAGACAGATTGTGGTTCCCAGCTTATAGGAACTCACGATCTGCATCTCTTTTCAGAAGAACAGGGATGTGTGTGTTTACACACACACGTCCCTTTTCTGCCTCTTAAGCCCCACCGGTCACAAGCATCGCACCCCTGGAGACGTGTGTGCACCCGATATCCCACTTAAACAAACCAACGTACAGCTACAACAGTTCATGGGATCGTGCCGACAAAAAAATGTAATCAGGAAGGGGGCAAATACTTTTTCACAGCACTGTATACAGTGGGTATAGAATGGAATCAATGTGAAAAATAATCACATTGTGTTGCTTTGCAGCCTGAAATGAAGACAGGCACAGTTGTTGTTTTATCCAGCTGTATTTACCCATACACATACGTATAACATTAAAACAAAACATATAACATCAACATGTCAGAAAAAATAATCAAAAACAGAATCTTTGAGTTGGAAAAAGGCTCACCCCCCTCCTAAAAATGAATTGTAAACTCAATAAGGTGTAGCTAATCACATTCTTAATGGCACACAAAGCCATTTGACCTATCAACTGTGGTCATTTTGCAAATGATCTCTCAGTGACGGTTTGCGGGTATGGGTCATTGAAACCATCCCCAAAAAACTATCTGAAGCTGAACGCTTCTCACGTTTATGCGAGCGAGAGACTTTCTGGATCTTTACCCTAAATTGTCTCGCGCCCCTAGTCTTAAATGAAGAACTAGATGTCAACACCATCCTTTAATATACACTGCCAAACATGTAATATATTTCTGTAAAACTTTTTTACTTGGGCGTGACACACTTTGTGCAACAAGTATCATACCCCCACATTCTTTGATTGTGTTTCTGACTAGTTGTAAGTATATGTATATGCACATAAAGACGTGTATGCATATCCACAAACGTGCATGCACTCAAGTGCATGACACTATCCGTGACCTCTCTGTTTCCCCCTCCTTCTCTTTTTATGATATTATAACATAGACTTATTTTACACTTTTTAAACTCTTATCTGTTTTTAATCTTATCCCCTTTCTCAATATTTTTATAATATAATTAAGATTCCCCATTACATTACAATATTTGTTACCTTTTTAATAGGGCTGTGCAAATTAACTTTTAATTAATCGATTAATCTTTAATTTTTTTGATCGATCAAAATCTTTTTGATCGATTTTAAAATTCTTTTGATTGGTACTCACCTCTCCGCCGGCTTCTGGGCCTTCAGGGAGTTTCGTCAGAGATTCGATAACGTTACAGACACCGGTGGGGCTTGCCGTGTCCATCTGAAGGGCTCCTTTGCTGTGCCTTCATATCTGCATGCCGGCGGGACCTCACTATCTGCCACACGCAAGGGCTGTTACACTTCCCTCTATCAACCTGGGATTCTACAACCATCCACTGGGAGTTGTGATAGTTCCCTTCAAGGGACATCTACATGCTGAAGGACTGATGTTAAACTCTCCTCATCTGGATTCAGCAGTGGCATCGTTGTACACATTTTTATACCAGTATCAAACTTAGCTACATGTTTTTATGACTGCTTTTGGTACCGTTTGGTATTACTCACGCCATATTTACAGTTTATGTAGCTACATCGATTTTATCTCCAGTGCAATATTTATTTGGTTACCTACTTGAAGACTATAAAAGTTTTAATGCTATTCCCATCGAGCGCTGCCTTTGTGTGTTTTTTGTATCCTGCTATTCATTTTTCCAGTGGTTGGGAGCTGCACTGCAAGGAGATCAGCTAAAAGTAGTTGGATCTGTATGTGCGTTATAATTAATCGAAATTAGTCGATTAATCGATTATAAAATAAAACGATTAATCGAACACAAAAATTTTGATCAGTAACAGCCCTACTTTTTAACACAGTGCCATTAGCACTCTGCAGCCCTGTACCGTACAGCATTAGTATTTCTATTGTAGAGCTAATACAAACAAACATATATCGCCATTATATTTGTATTTATGTAATATTGCTGTTTTATAGTTTCTTCCGTTTTAACTTTGTATATAAAGATTCTATAACTGTTCCCCTCTATGTGCGATTGGCTTTCCAAGCCACTCGTATTATAAGCTCTCTTCTTGGTTGGTGCCCCACCATGTGACCTATATAACTCACATCCTCTAACTTTGTCCTCATACTGCACTTGATAAAGGAGCGCGCAGGTCTTTTACTTACCTAGCGCTGGCTCTGAAACGTGCTGTGTCCCTCCTCGGCCACCGTCTGTGACGTCACGGACCAGCGGCGCGGTGGATCAGCTGAGAACATAACATCTACACATGGACTTGCAAGTCGGCCCCTCTATGGTTAAGAACGGCTGACGCTCCTCCATTGAACAGCTTTTCCAGCTTCTCACATGGTTCCCGGACCGCACTGAAGCCCTTGACACCAGCATCCCAGACTGCATCAGAGTGCCTCTAGATGTAAGTGTTGGAATACTATTGTTGTTGTTAATTAAATCAGATCACTCAGTGGTGCTTTCTTGTTCTTGTTTTTTTCTCTTGTAAGAAAATTACCAATGGTGTACAAAATGCCTCCATGTTGCCATATTGCAGTTCAATTTTGACAGTTGTAAAAAATTACCTTGTCTGCAGTTTGAAATGGAAAGGTAATTTTCCAATTGTAATAGCACTAAATTACAAAATGACTTCTCTAGAAATTGTATGTGCTATATTATTTTTAAAGAAAGTAGAATTCGGTTTTAACCTTGTTGCTAATAAGCTCTCTATATGACAGCATAGTCCAGGTGGCAAGTTCTGTTTAAGCAGATCAAGCAGAAACTGTGCGCTATCTGTTCTTTCCAGCTGGTGATTGACAGCTCTGACCTGGAAGTGCTTATAGCCTAGGGAGGGATGGGAGAGTCAGGAGGAGGGCAGTGGCCTTTTTTTATTCTTTACAACCCCTTTAAGGTTCTATATATGGACAGTTGAGCAGCAGGAGAGAGGACTCTCCTAGCAACAGTTTATCAAGGAATAATAATCGGAGCAAATTATTTTTGTTTCCAATCTTTTTTATTAAAGTTTTTACAAAATAAGAAGGTAAAAATTTCCAGCTGATCATCAGCTGTTTATAATGACGAACAAATGTTTTACAACAGAAGATAATAATAAAACAAAGTTCTGCATGGAAAACCACAATTGAAATTCATCAACGCAGAGATAAACAAATGTGGGAAGCCCTTCATTGTTATTATAGCTCCCATAAAGTGTCCAAACTTGTTAAAAAAACTCCATGCGGCCAACCATTGGCATTGAAGATTCCCCAGAAACTCTGATGTCGCGTACACATGACTGTTTTTAATGTCTTAGGCCTCGTACACACGAGCGGATATGTCTGCTGAAAACGGTCCGATGGACCGTTTCAGCAGACATTTCCGATCGTGTGTATGGGCTAGCGGACAGATTTGTCCACCCGACAGATTTCAAAGCATGCTTTGAAATCTATCCGGTGGGAATCTGTCCGCCCGACATGTCTGCTGGTTAGTACACTTACCAGCAGACATGTCGTCCCGCACCACCGCCGCGCCGCCGCCGCCGAATGGATTCGGCGCATGCGCGGAAGTGTTTTACTTCCTGGTGCGGTGACGTGGCGGCGTCAACGTCACCGCCACGTCACCGCGCCGTCCGCCGGCGGGGAATTTGATCCGATGGTGTGTACACGCCATCGGACCAAACTACAGGTCGGACATATCCAATGGAAACGGTCCGTGGACCGTTTTCATCGGATATGTCCGATCGTGTGTACAAGGCCTTAGAAGAAACAACGTTTTTTCTCAACGTGATTCTTGTCAAGCCTGCTTTGCCCACACACGACCGCGAAAAAAAAAATGCTCAAAAAAAAAGCGCGGTGACGTACGACGGCACTATAAAGGGGAAGTTCCATTCAGATGGCGCCACCCTTTGGGCTGCTTTTGCTGATTTTGTGTTAGTAAAAATTTGGTGAGAGGCGATTTGCGCTTTTCAGTCTTCATGCTTTTCAGTCTGTTACAGCGTGACATATGTGCTATCTCCATTACAAACACTAGTTTTATCAGAACGAGTGCTCCCGTCTTATAACTTGCATCTGAGCATGCACGTTTTTCCCCATCGTTAAAGCCTACGCACGACCGTTTTTTTCACAATGTGAAAAACAACGAGAAAGATTAGAGCATGTTCTACATTTTTACAGCCCATTTTTTCACGTCGAGAAAAATGCTCTGGAGCCTACACACGGTCGTTTTTAATGACCAATTAATAAAATTGCTTTCTGAAAAATGAAAAAGGGTCGTGTGTACGCGGCTTGAGAGTGAAAGGAAGAAGTGAGAAAGGAGTAAAGACCACAGCAATTTGTTTTAACCAGTCTGATCATTATTTATCCTTACAGAAGTGGAAGACACAGCAATGAGATGGTCATCCAATCAGGACAAAAGCTAACGGACGAGCATACTGTTAAATCTATTAATATACAGTGCCTTGAAAAAGTATTCATACCCCTTAACATTTTCCAAATTTTGTCATGTTACAACCAAAAAAGTAAATTATTTTATTGGGATTTTATGTGATATATGTGTGAAAATCTTGCATTGATTATAAGTGTAGCCTGCTGCCTCATAAACAAAGAAAACTCTTATCAAAAAAATATATAACAAACATAGTGTATCAACTGGCGAGAAATAAAGAGTTCAATAAACAAGTGTCCATGTGTTTCAAAAATTATTCCATCGGTATTCCACCAACTTGATGTGCTATCCACCATTCTCTGTGATAATAAAGTATGATAATCCAAATGAAAATTGGCCTCTTACCAACTCCCAAAAATCTCTAGATTATAAGAGATCATCTAACGCATGAGGTAAATAAATGTCCGATGCCTGGCCACATCCCCGAAAGTGAGCTCCACAGTATCCCAGCACAGCTTGCCTCAATCAGGATGATCACTGTGCTTCAGTCAGGTGTGTGTGCAGGATAAGCGAACACAGAAATAAGGCTCATCGCAAGTATGTAAAAACTGGGGGTTTATTTAAGATAAAATATGCACTTACAACAGAGATAATAATATTACACAGTCGAGAGAAGAAGATCACAGATGCTCATCATGGCACAGCTCCTGTCTCCTTCCTAAGAAGCAGTGCACTTTTAGTTGTGCACTCCACATATCTGGTCTTTATATAAGAGTGGCAAGAAGAAAACCCATTGTTGTGTAGCGGGGGTCATACTGTTACAGACTTTTGGTAATCTTGCATACCTAAATCGCTCCCCGGGAGTTCCAGTTACACTGTATATATGTGTTTTATTTACTTCTTTTAAAAGCAATGCATTGTGGGACTAGAGGTATCAGGAGAAACGGACTCCATTGACATTAGTAGAAATAGACTACAATTCCCACAATGCCTTGTCTTCCTGGAGCACATAATACCCCTGCATAGCCTGATGGGGGAGTTTACTTAAAGACTGGGAGGATACTATCCGTACTGGGTACTCCAAATGCATCACTATGCTCAATGCACGGGGGGACTGCGTCTGCCGCTTTTTCTTTTGCCTTTTTGAGTGTTGCAGCTGCCTGCTCTGCCCTCCTCCAGTTCTGAGGGGAAGCCTGACTAAGTGGACCGAACGTCCGAGTCAGGCTACGACGGACGGAGTGCTTTGATGCCTGCACGATGCAGATAGCAGTTCTCCCTGGCGAAATATAATAGTTGAATATGCTTAGACTATGCTAAAAATGTACCCTGATGCCTTTCCCCTCCCCCCCGTACCCTTTTCCCTCCTCCATCTATGTTTTTCTTCTGTTTTCCCTCAGGCCCCTACCCCCCTCCCCCCTCCTCCCCCCTACAACCCCGATTGTCGAGGCTTTGTTGTGAAGCCACTTTGTCTATGCTTATTTTTGTCTTATCTTGTTTTTTTCGAAAATAAAATAAAAATTATACAAAAAAAAAAAAGACTGGGAGGAGCCGGACCCGTTCTCTTGGGACCTGCATTTCTCCCTCTACGGAACGAGGGAGAGCGTCATAGGCCTGAAGCCTGGGCCTGTGTTCACCGGAAGGGCACCCATCTGGACAAGATCAAGGGTTCCAGCTTGTGTTTGCAGGAGGCCGGAGACTTCCACCAGCTGACGGTTGTACCAGTGGCGAGCAATAAACCGGAGACTGCGTGTGTTGCAGGGTGATCACCGATCGGCGTGTTTGTCGTGAGTAACGCAGGCGGACCGGGCCTGCTCGGGTGAGAGGACAGTTGCCCAAAGGCTTTTAATGCTATTTTAGCCCGTTGACTTTCCAGTGCTTCACTATTGAAATATCAGACTGTGATGCATTTACCTGAGAGACTTAACGTCCGGAAGCCATGCTAGCAAGGTTACCGGGGTTGCTCTAAAGACCACCCCACCAGCACCCATATTGAATTGCACTTTTAGGCTTCATTTCCATGGACGTTTTTACAGCCACTTTCTTTAGCCTTTTTTACAGCTTAAAAACTCCTGTCCATGTTTATTTTGAAACTGTAGCGTTTTTGAGCGTTTTTTCATGTCTGGCGTTTTTACAGCTCTATTGCTGGAGCTTCAGAACGCACTGGTTCCGGGTTTTTTTTGCAGCTTAAAAACGGTTCAGCCATCTACAACTCAAAAACGTCATGGTGGGCATGAGGCCATAGACTAACATGGAGAGCCGTTTTTAAGCTGCAAAAAACGCTCAGAAAAGTGGCTGTAAAATTAAGACTAAGGCCGCATACACATGATCGAACATGTCCGCTGAAACTGGTCCGCAGACCAGTTTCAGCAGACATATCCGATCGTGTGTATGACCTAGCAGACAGGTTTCCAGCGGACAAAAGTTTTGAAACATGCTTTAAAACTTGTCCGCTGGAAACCTGTCATTCGGACATGTCCGCTGGTTAGTACGCCTAACCAGCAAACCGAAATCCCCCGCATGCGTCGATTGGATTCGACGCATGTGTGGAAGCATTTTACTTCCTGGTTTGCGGACATTGCGCCGGCAACGTCACCGCCACGTCACCGCGCTGTCTGTCCGCAGGGATTTTGGTTTGATCGTGTGTACACAACATCAGACCAAAAGATCCCCGGAGACATGTCCGATGAAAACGGTCCGCGGACCGTTTTCAATCGGACATGTCTCCTCGTGTGTACGCGGCCTGTTACTACCCCTTGGATTACAAACAAGTTAAAGTGCACCAACGTTTTCACCGTAGATCTCGCCCTTGAGGAACATTCTGGAGTTATCTAGGCCAGGCCTGGTCAGGATTACTTAAAACTGTACTTGAAGGAATTGCCCACTAGGGGGAGCTCGTGAGCATAGACAATTCACAGTTACTTTTAGATTCTATAATATTAGCATCTTTTGCTTTCTACCATCAGAAAACTCGGCCGTGTGTAGCAGAAAACTGACATTTTTGGCAGTTTTCCTGTGCATAAACACTTTCAGGATTCTTGAGGAAAAGCTCTCATCTGAGTTTTCCCAACGGGAAAACCGATCGTCTATACGGGGGAAAAGTTGAGAGCAGGTTGTCAAGTTTTCTCATCGGGATTTCCAACGGACCTTTTCCCGTCGGGAATCTCGGTCATGTATACGGGCATTAGAGTCTGCAAAAGACTTGAGACCAGGGCCGGTGCAAGGATTTTTGACACCCTAGGTGGAACCTCATTTCACCACCCCTCTGGCTCCGCCCCTGACTCCACCCCCATTGCCACTGTTAAATTGTTTGATTCAACCATGCAACTGCTAAATGTGCAAGACAGCTCATTCTTTTGAAAAAGACTTACTAGAAGGATCACCAGATGAATATAAAAGAGAAAACCTAAAAACAAAACTAATGCAGCCACCCCCCTAAGAATTAGTAAACTGCAGTATAATATTTTGCTTTAAGTTGATAAAGGAGAGAGAGAGAGAGAGACTGGTCAGTGGAAGTTCTCACTTACTTGGCATTGTCCCCAGGGGCTGGCTCACTGGTTCATTCAGGCTCAGCATTTTGTTAGCTGCTTGTTTTAATCTTGCAGCCCACCTCCCCTTCACAGGCGAGCAAACACAGGAGGGACGGGACTCCGGAGAAGCAGGAAGCTGATTGGGACAGAAAGCTGAAGGGGGATTGGATGGAGCACACAGGAGGGACACAGGAGGGACGGGACTCAGGAGTGATCTCAGAGCGGAGAGGAGGGGGGATTACTGTACAAATCAGAGAGGATAGCGCCCTACTGGGGGAGGGGGCTGCGTGGTTTCTAAAAAGATGTCAGAGTGGAGAGATGAGAGCCGCCCTGCTTTACACATGACAGCTCTGTGGATATTGCGGTAGAAGATTAACCAGCGGCGGGCGCTCTAGGCAGCAGTGCGCTCTAGGCAGTTGCCTAATCCGCCTAGTGGTAGCGCCGGCCCTGCTTGAGACTAATGCAGAGGTTCACCTTCCAGCAGCACTACGACCCTAAACATACAGCCAGAGCTACAATGGGATGGTTTATATCAAAGCATATTCATGTATTAGAATGGCCCAGTCAAAGTCCAGACCTAAATCCAATTGAGAATCCTTGGCAAAACTTGAAACTTGCTGTTCACAGACGCTATCCATTCAATCTGACAGAGCTTGAGCTATTTTGCAAACAAAAGTGGGCCAAAATGTCACTCTTTAGATGTGCAAAGCTGGTAGAGATATACTGTACCCAAAAAGACTTGCAGCTGTAATTGCAGCAAAAGGAGGTTCTACAAAGTATTGGCTCAGGGGGGCTCAATACAAATGCACACCACACTTTGACATAGCTCCAATGTCTTTTTTCCATGTTTGTCACTTTAACCTTGTTATGTGAAATCTTGATAACCTAACACTTATTACTAGGAAACATTAACTTTATTTTCTAAGCGCAGTAACACTGCCCTTTGATGAGTCATGGTCAATGATGAAGCAAGCAACTCAAGTTTATTTAGCTTGCAGCTTTGTGACCTTGCTATTGAAAGAGTGGTAGCAATGAACATGCAGAAAACTCACAACCTCAAAGGTCGCCATCCATTATGTTGTTGATGTTGCTGAGTAGCAAATAGTTGCATTACCATCCAGTTTGCAACATACCAATGTCTGGAACCCACCATGTAAACAGATGCACTGCAAACAGCAAGACAGGAGTGTGACATATTAATCTCTAGATGGCTGCAGGATTAATATCAGGATGACATGATAGTAATCAGGATTGGCTGCTTTAGGCGCACAAACAGGACCGCTGTTAGAAATCATGGGGCCCCGTACAGCCTACCTGATGGGGCCCTCTTCAACCACGCCCTTGACCCCACCCCTGGCACCACCCACTGACCCTGGCTTGAAACAAAATGCAGGTTGTTGCCATTTACATATGCATGTGGAGCCAATGCATGCATTTGCAATTAAAGTGGTTGTAAACCTACAGGTAAACCTACAGGTAAGCCTATAATAAGGCTTACCTGTAGGTATAAAAAATCTCCTAAACCTGTACGGTTTAGGAGATATTCCCCTCGCAATGCGCCGCTGATTGCAGCGGTGCATGCGCAGGGGAATCCACAGCGAAAGGACCGGCATCCGCCGGATTTAAATCACACGCGCGGGAGTGACGTCATCGCCGCTCCAGCCAATTACAGCGCTGGAGCGGCGATACCCGGAAGACACGCCGGAGCAAGATGACATCAAGCTCGGCGTGGACCAGGTAAGTGTTCTTCACCTCGTTCCGAGGTAAGTATTTCATAATCAGCTAGTATGCGGTGCATACTAGCTGATTATGCCTTTTGCCTTGCAGGTTTGAAAAAAAATAAAAAAATTGTTTATGCGGTTTACAACCACTTTAATAAGCACAAAGGAGAGGGGGCAGTTTAAATGTCTTTTACATTTTATTTTATTACAAATTAAAAAAATATTACACTGTATCTTTACATTTGATTAACAACATTGCTTGTGATAGCATGGGCAATGACAGGTCCTCTTTATGGAGAGATATGAGGTCTTTTAGACCCAATATCTGTCCTCTGGCCTCCAAAGCATCTGATCAGTTTGATCAGATGCTTGTTCAATCTGGTGATGGCCTCTTTACATGAGCCTGAACCCGGCAGTGACAAAATCCTCATCACTTCCGGTTTCTGATGTCACACAGTGGGAGGAACAACATCCATCCCTCTCATTGTGTCCCGGGAACCCGGATGCTACTGGTCATATCTTAAAAGCAGTAAAGGTGGTCATGGGACCCCCTTCCACTGTCTGTAAAAGTAATCCAGGGGCTTCTTAGCAATTAGGCTTACTTTTACTTTGTGCAGAATTGCTGGAGCTAAAAAATGATATCTTGATCATTGCTGTATTGATGACCAAGATATCATCCTTCTATTCCAGAGATGTACTGGTATGTCGCTGGCTGGGAAGCAGTTAAAGGGGATTGGTGCAAAGTAGCATCTCATTGTTTCTTATGATCATCAGCATTATAATAATCACACAGGCAGCACAGTAAGCAGGTACTCTATCATGGCTCTATGTCACATTGCTTTTGTGTGCTGACTTTATTAACTTATTACTTATTACTAAAATAGCTGAAGATGTAGAGCTGAGATTCAGCTTTACACAGCGCCTGTACACTGACTATGACACATACCGCACGCTCCCAATGCTAGTGCTACTCTGTAAGGGGCGGAGGTAATTTTAGCAATAAAGTAAACGTCTTAGCGGGGCACATTGAAAAACCCGACCATCAACAGTGCATAACCCGCCCTTCATTTGCTAAAGATGTGTACATTATTGCTAAAATCACCCCGCCCCTAGCTAGTAACACTAGAATTGGGAGCGTGCAGCATTTGTGTCATAGTCAGTGCGCAGGCGACGTGTAGAGCTGACTCTTAGCTCTACATCTTCGGCTATTTTGGGAGGCTCAGTTGAGTTCATACTGCGCAAGCGCCGCACCTGCGCAGTACAGGAGGGTCCTTATCCGCCAGGGGGGAACTTATTCGCCAGAACATCTGGCTATTAAAATAGTGGGGCTGCATGATGTATATGTGCCCAAAAATAAATAAATAGTCTCTCCGCTGCGCCTGCACTTGTTTCCAGGAAAATTATATACCCCCCCCTCTGTAAGTAAGTAGTAGCAGGAGAGGAGTTTAGAAAACTTGTTTTTTTTGTAACTGCAGGAACGAACTGTAATGATGCCCGGGCCCCACTCTGTAGCTGATGGGGGCGGGCCCAGTACAACAGGGCTGGTTGTAGTGCCCAATCAGTGGCCCTGCGCACAAAGCACACACACACACACTATCTAGATATTGATCTTAGGCTTCCAGTTATACCATTTTACAAAAAGAGACTTATGCCACGTACACGCGATCATTTTTCAGCATGAAAAAAAAAAGTAGTTTTTCAACATGTCCAAAAACGACCTTTTCCCCAAATTATCATTAAAACGATATTGCCCACACACCATTGTTTAAAAAAATGATCTAGCAAAGCGCTGTGACGTACAACACGTACGACGGCACTATAAAGGGGAAGTTCCATTCGCCTTTGGGCTGCTTTAGCTGATTCAGTGTTAGTAAAAGACGATTCGCGCTTTTCTGTCTGTTACAGCGTGATGAATGTGCTTACTCCATTATGAACAGTAGTTTTACCAGAACGAGCGCTCCCATCTCATAACTTGCTTCTGAGCATGCGCAGGTTTTTTACATTGTTTTAGCCCACACAGGATAATTTTTTAGAACCCGAAAAACGACATTGTTTAAAAACAACGTTAACTGCTTAAAGGACCGCCTACCGCCGATATACGTCGGCAGAATGGCACGGCTGGGCACAATCACGTACCTGTACGTGATTGTTAAATGCCCAGCCATGGGTCGTGAGCGCGCGTGGAACCGTTTGCCGCTGGAGTTCCGCGATCGATCCCTGGAGCTGAAGAACGGGGAGAGCTGTGGCGCTGTCATTGATCGTGTGTTCCCTATTATAGGGAAACACAATCAATGACGTCACACCTACAGCCACACCACCCTAAAGTTAGAAACACAGATGAGGTCACACTTAACCCCTTCAGCGCCCCCTAATGGTTAACTCCCAAACTGCAATTGTCATTTTCACAGTAAACAATGCATTTTTATAGCATTTTTTGCTGTGAAAATGACAATGGTCCCAAAAATGTGTCAAAATTGTCCGATGTGTCCGCCATAATGTCGCAGTCACGAAAAAAATCGATGATCGCTGCCATTAGTAGTAACATTTTTTTTATAAAAATGCAATAAAACTATCCACTATTTTGTAAACGCTATACATTTTGCGCAAACCAATCGATAAACGCTTATTGCGATTTTTTTTTACCAAAAATAGGTAGAAGAATACGTATCGGCCTAAACTGAGGAAAAAAACATTTTTTTTTTATATATTTTCGGGGGATATTTATTATAGCAAAAAGTAAAAAAATATTGCATTACTTCAAAATTGTCACTCTATGTTTGTTTATAGTGCAAAAAATTAAAACCGCAGAGGTGATCAAAGTTTTTTTCATGCCAAAAAATGATCGTGTGTATGCGGCATTAGGCTGACCATACATTATACAAATTTCTTGTACAATTTTCCTTTACATTTACCAAAACCCTATAAAATCAGGTCAAACCTGAACACTTCAATTTGTATGCAATCAGGCATGCCCTTCTACTACATAGTTAAAGTTAATCTAAAGAAAATTCAATAAGAAAATTGCAAGGTGTATGACCAGCTTTACATATGGCTTGCTTGGGGAATCAATACTGAGCAAAACAGATCTGAAATTACTTATAACCAATAATTACTCTGTTTAGATACTGATGTGATGCTGCTAATTAGGTGAGCATAAGAAGACATATACAGTTTATGGGCCTGTTTTTTAAAACTGTCCAAAAAAAAAAAGCTTGAGTGATTGTTTTTGGCAACCAATCTAGATATCAATTATCTTGCCTAGCTATTGATCTTATGATGTCCAATAAAGTACACCAACATAAAACCTGTTGGGCAGCAATGGCGACCCTATGGGGGGGGGGGCAGAGGGGGCCCTGATCCCCCCAAAATTATGCTGTGCCCCACCATGTGCCCCCCCCCCCCCCCCAAAAAAAAAAATTTTTTTTTTGCATTTTGCTCAGGCCGCCACTGGAGAAACAGTCTCTCCTGAGAGGGAGAGCGTCCCCAGTCAGCTCTGCGGGGCATTTCTCCCCCCTCCCTCTGCTCGCTGACACTGCATAATGCAAGCGCTCACACAACCACAGCCGCCCAATCTGCTTCTTCCCCTGCATCCTCATTGACACGGAGAAGAGCAAGTTGCAAAAATGACTCCATGAGCACTGTGGGGAGGGGCAAGTCTTCATCTCAGTTACTGAAAAAACAGACTGATTTCTCCCGTCCTTAGGACAGGAGAACCAGCCTGTAAATTCCGAGAGTGGTGACTGCAAGCTGAGCCGAGTGTCAGTCTTTCACACTCTTTTACAGCCCAGTGAGTCCAGCCATCACTCTCCTTCACATACGAGCAGGGAGGAATACAGCTCCTCCTCCTCCTTCTTTAAGTCCCGCCCACATTATCCCGGTGTGCTGTATCTGAAGAGAGGGGATGTGTGGGCAGGAAATATAAAAATCAGCAGCATTCCTGGCTGTGTGTGAATGATGCCTGAGATTCTAGTCTGGACCATGGGTAAGTGTGTGCACTGCAGACTGCAGTACACTGTAATCGCTGAACTGCATTATCTCCATCTCTTCTCTCCCCCATCTGTCTCCCTCCCCCTCTCCTGTTCTTTCAAGACATTCACAATTTACTTTCACTTTCAGTTAGGCAGGTAATATATGGTGCAAATTTCTTTACTACATCCACAGATTGCAGGAAAGAAACTTGCATGATCCCCCCATCAACACAGACAGTGGTGAGAATATCCCTCCTGCCCAGCAATTATATTCTCCTAACAAACAGTGATTATCACTAGTGGCTATACTAGCAACCACTAGTGATAATCATAAGAGAATCTGCTCATTAATGGTTCAAATCTCAGCCAGTTCCTGCTGAACCAGCTGAGATTTAAACTGTCTTAGCTCTTAGGCAGCCCATACATTGATCACTTTTTTTTCATTCAACTATTAGGTTGAACGAAAAAAAAAAAAAGATCCAATTCCACCATCTACACATTATAGGTGGATGAGAAATCCTTCCAGTGTGGACAGAAACGGTGCAATGCTGCAAATGCGGCATTGCACCCATTCGGATGGTGCCATTGGCGGCAATTGGGCAGGTGATGCTCCTAGTCAAATCCTAGTGTTAAATATCAGTGATTATAGTGATCAAAGCCCACACTTTATAGGCATAGAGCCTGCATGGCTGCGGAACATATGGTTGATTGTATATATGTGGTTGTACTCTTGATGCTAATAAATACTGTTTATTAGATCTGACTGGGAGAATCACCTGGATCACATCCCGATCAGCATGTCAACAGAGAAGGTTATACAGCATTATTGCTGCTAGGTGACCAGCTGGGGTCTCGGCTCTCTATAACCAATAGTGCCAGCCTTCCCTGCATGCATCCATAATGTAACCAGCACTAGGTCCTAATAGACTTCCGCCGCTGCCAAGGAGACAGATGCCTGTCAATAGCAGGGACAGGACAGCTGGAGAACCCCACAGTGGCAGAACACCAGCCAACCTTTGCAAACCTGAGAGTTCTCCCACTGCTTTGGACCCTTATATTTTCTTGGTGTGCTGGTGACATATATCTCTTGTTTTCTGACACCCTGGGGGGCCCCAGTATAGTAGAAAGGGGGCTCACTGCAGAACATGTGAAAGGGCTCGTTGTGGGATCGTAGTAAAGGGCCCAAGGATATTATATATAAAATTGCATTTTATATTTGGCCCCCCTACTTTTGTCCCTGTCCCCCCCATGTGCCCCCTCCATGGCACTAGTTGCATTTTTGCTTGTTGGTGGAATGATGATGTCACTCGGTGGGATGATGTCACCTTTGTGGGAAGATATTTCTGTTTCCGATCACCATTTCTGATTCAAGCTTCTCTATATACTGGCTTAACTTAGCACTAAGGGAATCTTGGGGGGGTGCAACGCTGGGAATGGGAACGTCAGTCTCCTCCATTGCACTCACTGCAGTTTTTGCTTGTTGGTGGAATGATGACTTCACTCGGTGGGATGATGTCACTCTTTTGTGGGAAGATATTTCTGTTTCCGATCACCATTTCTGATTTAAGCTTTTCTATATACTGGCTTAGCTTAGCACTAAGGGAAGCTCGGGGAGGTGCAATGCTGGGAATGGGAACGTCAGTCTCCTCCATTGCACTCGCTGCATTTTTGCTTGTTGGTGGAATGATGACGTCACTGGGTGGGATGACGTCACTCTTTTGTGTGAAGATATTTCTGTTTCCGATCACCATTCCTGATTCAAGCTTCTCTATATAGTGGTTTAGCTTAGCAACAATGGAAGCTTGAGAAGGTGCAACGCTGGGAACGGGAACGTCAGTCTCCTCCATGGCACTCACTGCAGTTTTTCTTGTTGTTGGAATGATGACGTCACTCAGTGGGATGATGTCACTCTTTTGTGGGAAGATATTTCTGTTTCCGATCACCATTTCTGATTCAAGCTTCTCTATAAACTGGCTTAGCTTAGCAGTAAGGGAAGCTCGGGGAGGTGCAATGTTGGGAATGGGAACGTCAGTCTCCTCCATTGCACTCTCTGCAGTTTTTGCTTGTTGGTGGAATGATGACGTCACTCGGTGGGATGATGTCACTCTTTTGTGGGAAGATATCTGTCCGATCACCATTTCTGATTCAAGCTTCTCTATATAGTGGTTTAGCTTAGCAATAATGGAAGCTCGGGGAGGTGCAACTTTGGGAATGGGAACGTCAGTCTCCTCCATGGCACTCCCTGCAGTTTTGCTTGTTGCTGGAATGATGGCGTCACTCGTGGGATGATGTCACTCTTTTGTGGGAAGATATGTCTGTTTCCGATCACCATTTCTGATTCAAGCTTCTCTATATACTAGCTTATCTTAGCACTAAGGGAAGCTCGGGGAGGTGCAACGCTGGGAATGGGAACGTCAGTCTCCTCCATTGCACTCGCTGCAGTTTTTGCTTGTTGGTGGAATGATGACGTCACTCGGTGGGATGATGTCACTCTTTTGTGGTAAGATATTTCTGATTCCGATCACCATTTCTGATTCAAGCTTTTCTATATACTGGCTTAGCTTAGCACTAAGGGAAGCTCGGGGAGGTGCAATTCTGGAAATGGGAACGTCAGTCTCCTCCATGGCACTCGCTGCATTTTTGCTTGTTGGTGGAATGATGACGTCACTGGGTGGGATGATGTCACTCTTTTGTAGGAAGATATCTGTTTCCGATCACAATTTCTGATTCAAGCTTCTCTATATAGTGGTTTAGCTTAGCAATAATGGAAGCTTGAAAAGGTGCAACGCTGGGAACGGGAACGGCAGTCTCCTCCATGGCACTCGCTGCAGTTTTGCTGTTGGTGGAATGATGACGTCACTCGGTGGGATGATGTCACTCTTTTGTGGGAAGATATTTCTGTTTCCGATCACCATTTCTGATTCAAGCTTCTCTATATAGTGGTTTAGCTTAGCAATAATGGAAGCTCGAGAAGGTGCAACATTGGAACCAGAACGTCGGTCTCCTCCATGGCACTCGCTGCAGTTTCGCTTGTTGTTGGAATGATGACGTCACTCGGTGGGATGATGTCACTCTTTTGTAGGAAGATTTTTCTGTTTCCGATCACCATTTCTGATTCAAGCTTCTCTATATACTGGCTTAGCTTAGCAGTAAGGGAAGCTCGGGGAGGTGGAACGCTGGGAACGGGAACGTCAGTCTCCTCCATGGCACTCGCTGCATTTTTGCTTGTCGGTGGAATGATGACGTCACTCGGTGGGATGATGTCATTCTTTTGTAGGAAAATATCTGTTTCCGATCACCATTTCTGATTCAAGCTTCTCTATATAGTGGTTTAGCTTAGCAAAAATTGGAAGCTTGAAAAGTTGCAACGCTGGGAACAGGATCGGCAGTCTCCTCCATGGCACTCGCTGCAGTTTTGCTGTTGGTGGAATGATGTCACTCGGTGGGATGATGTCACTCTTTTGTGGGAAGATATTTCTGCTTCCGATCACCATTTCTGATTCAAGCTTCTCTATATACTGGCTTATCTTAGCACTAAGGGAAGCTCGGGGAGGTGCAACGCTGGGAATGGGAACGTCAGTCTCCTCCATGGCACTCGCTGCAGTTTTGCTTGTTGTTGGAATGATGATGTCACTCGGTAGGATGATGTCACTCTTTTGTGGGAAGATGTTTCTGTTTCCGATCACCATTTCTGATTCAAGCTTCTCTATATAGTGGTTTAGCTTAGAAATAATGGAAGCTTAAAAAGGTGCAACGTTGGGAACGTCAGTCTCCTCCATGGCACTCCCTGCAGTTTTGCTTGTTGTTGGAATGATGGCGTCACTCGGTGGTATGATGTCACTCTTTTGTGGGAAGATATTACCAGTTACTTAGCTGGATATCTACGAAGTCTTACAGGATGGCACCCTAAGAGTAGACTGGCTCCACCTGACAGGAAACACAATCAATTAAGAGGTTAAAAGCCCCACCCCTCCCTGTGCTCCTCAGTTGTGATAAAGTAATAACCCACATCAGTGCACGGGAGTAACAACATATTACAATAATCCTCTACAAACCAATACATTTGAACAAGAGGGTGGGAAGTAGGCCTGCTGTCCTGTAAGACTTCGTAGAAATCCAGCTACCGGTAAGTAACTGGAAATTTCTCCCTCGTCTTCCAGGACGGCACCCTGAGAGAGAAGCAAGTAACCTCAGGCCTACCATAGGGCAGGACCACTACAAGAACTTCTTGGCGAATCTTGGTTCCGCAGTTAGCTTTTACCTCTACTGTATAAGATGATATTTCAGCTGGATCAAGCAGCTGATCTGCAGGTCTTCTACCCAATGTCCCTGCTTTCCTTGCTATAGATGCAGGACTAGTGGCCCATTCAACATGAAATTATAAAACCTGAAAAACGTGTAGGCTAGCAATGTTGCCTGGCTCCCACAAATAACAACCGCAGCCTGATAAGCCTGCAGGTGTTACTTAGGGCCGCTAAAAGATTAATCGGAGACCTGTGTTGTCATGTAAGGGACTAGATCGAACAGTAGTAGGGTTTGTCCTACTAAACTGTTCAGGGAATTAAAACTGCAAAAAGGAGGGCCCCTGACGGACAACCTATTTTGCTCACTTTTACTGCTGCAACAGTAAGACTACAAGGAAAACCCAGTAAGGAACCAGATCAACAGAAGCTTGAACCCTGGGTTTTAAGATATGCCCAATCCGCGGCTTTAATTTACACCTGAGTTCCTACTCAGGAGATTAAAGTTCACAGCAGGAGTAGAATGCTCCTACAGGTACATCTAGTTCTGCTGAAAGGGCGAAAGGCAGCCCATGCACTGAGCCATAACCTATTCAAACTGGAATACTTCCTCTCCAGGCCAAAATACTCCTCTGAATAGGACTTCCCAAGTTACCACTAAACAAGGTGATTCTTTATCGCCTTTCTCCAGTGTCCTATAACCCTACTGGGCTTTAAACCTAGAAAAGGGGTTCCAGTATTCTTGAATGTAAGGAGCTGAGCATTTCTGACATGCGCCGTCTGTGGCCAGAACACCTGGCCCTCTGCTGGAAAGAGAAGGGCCGCAAATACAAAAACACGGTGATAAAAACATTAATAAAATCACCAAATATCTATATATTATGGGTACCGCATATAGATTTAACAGAAAGGACACACGCATAGACAATAGCTCGAGTGTGGCTAACTAAACCAACATACCAAATATGGTAAGACCCAATCTGAATTACGATGTAGACAGACAGTACTCACAGTCTGGCTTACAGGTGTGTGGCCAATCTTTAAGAAAAACATTAAGGCCCCTGCAGATCATAACTGCTGTGTGATTCTGAAGAACACCAAATTAGGATATAACTGATCCAAATGCAGAAATGACGGGAATCTCTTTTCTGTGGTGCTTTACTGATGTACAGCAGAACAAGGCCGTAATCTAACACAGAAAACCCCAACCTACTCTGTTGCGTATTTCTGACGAACCACCAAATACGTTTATCAGATCAAGATAAACACGGAAAAGACACCAACTACTGTGCCACACAGTAAAATATGGAACACAAGACAATGTGTAGTGCAGTCAGATAGAACCAACACTGAGAAAGGACACAAGCAACTTGCAGCATTGTGCTTTTCTGAAGTAGTGCGGTAAGGCAATATGAAACAGAAGCAACAACAAGCTAAAATGTTGAGTGTTACAGCTGTGCAGTGACATAAAACCAGAACACACAGACAGCCTTTCCAGCTGAGATTTATCTGGTGTACTGCCAGGTAAGGCAACAACACCAGGATGTCCAATCCTGGGTGAGGAATTGCTGCACGACAGAAGGGATGGATGAGCTTAGGGCTCCCCACCCTCGTGCGACTCAACCTGCGACTGCAAAACGCAGGCGAAATGTTATATACTATGGCTACCAATAGGTACCAGTCGTGTCTGTGCGACTGGAGGTCATAACGCTGTCAATCAGTCCCTGCTTCTGGATCCACAGACCTCAAGATTACACAAGTCGCAGGGAAAAAAAAACAACTAAAATTTTCAGGATGTCCAGGCAAGAGGTCTTCCTGGAGGATTGCAGCTAACGACCCCTTGTTGTGTCTCCATAAAAGGCAGCAGTGTAGAGGGAAACCGATCACTGCTGTGCGTTTCTGAAATGCAGCCCCTAAGGCAGTGTATGTAGCCATATACCAATACCAAGCGGAGATGCCACTATCTCAATGTGTCTCCCTGCTGGGCATAAAAAACAAGGCGGACAGGGGACAAGTAACACTTACTGCTGTGTCCCTTCAGATATTCAGCCGCCCTGTATGCAATACATAAAGGACAGACAACCTTCAATTTTCTATATGTCTGCTGTGTAACAATACAACAACTCAGAATAGAGATAGCACACCCATATTGAAGCGATTTGGAATGCGACTCAATCTGTCAGATCGCACGCCTAAAATCGTCAGTCACTGCCGGAACTAACACTGTCTGAATCGGCATAACGTCACCTTGTGGTGCTGTACCAGTTACCAAGGGCAGTAGAAGCATTACCCCTGGTCCAAGTTCAATCTGTATTTCTGCTATGTAGCCCAGCAACGCAATCTCCGCTACTGACCTCCTGAGAACAACCAATAAGGAAGTAATACATGACACAACCCAGACCGACCTCAATCCTGTGTCTGTCTGATGTGTAGAAAAATATTAGCAAAGATGTCACCAGACTCAATGATGTACATTACCACCATGTGGTACAAAGGCAGAAAGTGCAGATCACCTTCCCTGTTGTCATACCGATCTGAGGCCAGATAAACAGTACTTTTAGGATGATGTCCTCTTGTATGTGACCAAGCCCAAAATATCAATTCCTATTTAATTGGAGGAAATAGGAAGATATGGTAGACTCTCCAACTTCAAAATAAATCCAGTAAAAACGGTTATCATGAATATAGGGATCGACCAAAAGGAAGAGGAAGTTCTACGTAGAACATTTAGGCCTCGTACACACGAGCGGACATGTCCGCTGAAAACGGTCCGATGGACCGTTTCAGCAGACATCTCTGATCGTGTGTATGGGCTAGCGGACAGATTTGTCCACCCGACAGATTTCAAAGCATGCTTTGAAATCTATCGGGTGGGAATGTGTCCGCCCGACATGTCTGCTGGTTAGTACACTTACCAGCAGACATGTCGTCCCGCACCGCCGCCACCGAATGGATTCGGCGCATGCGCGGAAGTGTTTTACTTCCTGGTGCGGTGACGTAGCGGTGGCGGCATAAACGTCACCGCCACGTCACCGCGCCACCCGCCGGCGGGGAATTTGATCCGATGGTGTGTACACGCCATCGGACCAAACTCCAGATCGGACATATCCGTGGAAACGGTCCGCGGACCGTTTTCATCGGATATGTCCGATCGTGTGTACAAGGCCTTAGTTTTACGTGGGAAAAAAAATCACTCACTTATTTGGGGATAAAAATAACCCCTAAAGTAGCAGGCCTCTTTGAGGCAAACTATATTCCCCTACTTAACGATATAAGACGAGATCTAAAAAACTTTTCCCACAAACAGATTTCCTGGATGGGGAGGATTAATTTATTTAAAATGACAGTTTTACCAAAGATAATTTATAAATTTCAAATGCTTCCAATGAATGTTCCATAAAGTTTTTTTAAGGTAGTAAAAAATATTATCTCAAAATATATATGGCAAGATAAAAAACCCAGAATAAGCTATGCAACCCTAACCCGTGGAAAAAAAAGAGGAGGACTGGCCCTCCCAGACATAAAAAGATACTATCAAGCCGTAATTCTAGCGAGACTAGTCGAATGGACAAATAAGAATTCACTAAAAAAATGGGCTCATTTGGAAAATGTGATAAGTAATCAGCACCTAAACACAAACATATGGATCCCACCTAAATATAGAATAACTAACTCAAAAACACATAGTATCACAAAACAGGTTTTTAAGACATGGGATTTGGTACACAAGAGGGAAAAATGGGAATATAATTCCCCATTAATCCCACTAGTAAACACAAATTTTTTTGCACCGGGGAATAGGACTATACTTGGAAAAAAAATAGGTAGCAAAAGACTGGGGGATATAGTAGCACAAGGAAAAATAAAAAATAAAGAAGAGATACACGTAGTAGCAGGGCACAACAGATAACTGAATGGGAATACTTACAATTAAAGCACTTTGTAAACACACTTCCAGCACCAATAAGGGATGATATAGCACAAAACCCAATAGAAAAACTTTGCACCAGGGGAGAACCACTATCACATGGAATTGCGATGATTTACAAAATTCTCACAGACATAGGGACAAAAGATACATTACAAAGCATAGAAGCCTGGGAGAAAGAAATTGGAGAAAGAATAGAAGAAGTAGATATGACTAGAGCGACATTTACTTACGCTAAAGACATAACAACAGTAGAAGCTAATTACAAATGCATGTTGAGATGGCTCTTGACACCCGTTAGACTTAACAAAATATCTTTGGATAATTCCCCCCTTTGTTGGAGGAAGTGCAATCAAGTAGGGACTACTCTGCATATATGGTGGGACTGCCCGAGAATCCGGGAATTCTGGACCGAGATCCTCAAATTAATCGAGGAAATTTCTGGAGAAAAGATCCCATCAGATCCCCTGTCTTGCCCTTTCCACAGACAAGGCCTAGTAAAAGGAAAAAAAAAAATATGCCTCAACATTGGTCCCAGTGCTGTTAAACGCAGCAAAGGGACTGATCCCAAAATTTTGGCTTAATCCACAAAAACCACCCCTAAAAGTATTTATAAATAGGGTTGATCACATTGCAGAGATGGAGCACTTAAGAAGGGTTGACCAGGGAGAGGAGGAGGGCGGAAGTGGTGGAAAGATTTGGGATCAGTGGAGATCCTATAAAACCTCTGAAATTCTCTTTACTATTGCTAGAAATAAATCAGTAAACGCTCTTGACCCGATCAAAAAGGGAAACGAGGTAAGAATTGGGGGGGGGGGGGGGGGGGGGGGGGAACATCAGGGGGGGAATAAATAAATAAATAAGTACATATTAGAGACCCAGGGTAGCAGGTGTGGAGGAGAGAAACGAGAGTGTATAACCGCACAAGAGTCATACAACAAGTGTACGCATAGCTATCTGTAACAATAATGCTCTTTCCATAATATTTAAGGAAAAAAAAAAAAAATAAAGATATAAAATATCCAAAATACATCGAAATACCCACAAATGATGCAAATCCGGGATGGATAGACGAAGGGTGGAACAACGATGAACCCCTCAAACACCTCAAAATTCTGGGTTAAGTCTGATGTGGAAATAAAAAAAAAAAAAAAAAAGAAAGAAAAAAAAAAAAAACACAGTACTTTTAGGATATAAAGGACAAACAAGTCTCAGTACAGCGCATTACTAATGTACAGCAATATACCTCATGCAGATATAAGACTCAATGTATATCTTTGCTGAGTCACAAAACCACCCCGGCATAGACAAACCTTCACTGCTGAGGTCTGCTGGTGTGTAGCCATGGAGGAGTCACGGTGGGCTGAACCCTTCCCCACCAGTGTGGGAACAAAACCTAAAATGGTTGGACACCTTATATAGCTGTTGTCCTACCTTGCCTTCATTCTCTGAGACTGAGCAATGCTATCCAGCTCATACCCAGGTGGGGATAATCAGAAAACTAAAGTCTCCAAGAGCCCAGCCCTAGAGACCAATTAAGACAGCCTCTAGACAAGGTGGTCACCAATTAAGCCTGGAGGCAACTAGCTACCTGCAGGCCCTAATCAAGCAATCATGTAGCTTTTGCATATGTTTGCACAGAAACTCCTTGAATAAAGCTTGTAGAAAGCGATTTAAAGTAGATCGTTCTTAGATCTGCCACACAGTGGACTGTAGCCTAAACCAACAAGGGTTTCTCTTTCCTCATGCACTGTAATAAACCCAGTGTAAAGGTGAGTGGGAGGTTATGCTACCCACAAAGGAACCCTTACTCTTCCACACAGAAGTTTGGTCCCACAGTGTTGAAAAATAACTAGTTAGCATTATACATGGCCTGTAGGGAAATCTATAATCATCAGGACCCCCTCTTAACAAAACCTGACATGTAGGGAGAGGCTGGCAGCCTACAGTTGTGATAACCACAATGACCTTGAAGCAAGAGTGGCTGGTGGTTTTAGCAGTAGCTTCTGGGCCATTTGTAACCAGACCGCAGGTCCTGCATTGTGCCACTAAGTATATATACATACAAATATATCCCCACACGGGGAAGATGGAGCGAAACAATGCCTTACCTACCTCTTTCCCATCTGAGGTGGTTTTAGGCACCTTCACTCCTCTGCACCCCAAAGGAGATTAGGTCCAAAGCTGAAAGACCAACTGGTAGGAATTGGAGTTGTGCAGCCCCAATTCTCGTGGCCAAAGGAAGTACCCCATTGTAGCCTTCCTTGCCACAAGCCCTGGGCCTGTTTTTTCTCCTTATGGTCCATAAGCAGGCAGGACCGCTGTTAAAGTCCCCCCCCCTGCAGTCCCCCTAGGGAACTGTAGGGTTAGGTTGTGTGCACTAGTCAGTATATACACAGGGGGATGTCAATGCCCTGCGTTCCTCAATCCCATCTGAGGTGGTCTAGGCACTCGCGCTCCCGTACTTACTGTTGTTGCCTGCTACAGCCAATATCTCTATTCCTAAAGGAGGACTGGAACTCCTTGAGAGTAGAGAGCATTTCTGTTTGAACTGAGAGAAATTCTTTCATAATTTGCAAAGTCTCCTTCCCAGCTAACCTAGAAATACATCTAGAACAGAACGGCTTGTTAAGCTCAGCTGGCAGTTTGTCACCACAGTTGCCACACTTCCTAACACGTTTAAGGGGCTTAGTTCTGTTGGTCTCCCCCTGGGCAGTAGGGTCCTCCTAAGTATGCACATACAAGGAAGGAAACAAAAAACACATGCCCATTAGCCCTTGATCTCCAGGAGAGTGGGGGGGGGGGGGGGGGGAGCCAGTCCGGTAACCCCCCCCTTAGAAACAGGAAACAGTTTGTGCTTGTTGGTGGAATGATGACGTCACTCGGTGGGATGATGTCACTCTTTTGTAGGAAGATATCTGTCCGATCACCATTTCTGATTCAAGCTTTTCTATATACTGGCTTAGCACTAAGGGAAGCTCGGGGAGGTGCAATTCTGGGAATGGGAACGTCAGTCTCCTCCATGGCACTCGCTGCATTTTTGCTTGTTGGTGGAATGATGACGTCACTCGGTGGGATGATGTCACTCTTTTGTAGGAAGATATCTGTTTCCGATCACAATTTCTGATTCAAGCTTCTCTATATAGTGGTTTAGCTTAGCAATAATGGGAGCTTGAAAAGGTGCAACGCTGGGAAGGGGAACGGCAGTCTCCTCCATGGCACTCGCTGCAGTTTTGCTGTTGGTGGAATGATGACGTCACTCGGTGGGAAGATGTCACTTTTGTGGGAAGATATGTCTGTTTCCGATCACCATTTCTGATTCAAGCTTCTCTATACAGTGATTTAGCTTAGCAATAATGGAAGCTCGAGAAGGTGCAACGTTGGGAACGGGAACGTCAGTCTCCTCCATGGCACTCCCTGCAGTTTTGCTTGTTGTTGGAATGATGGCGTCACTTGGTGGGATAATGTCACTCTTTTGTGGGAAGATATGTCTGTTTCCGATCACCATTTCTGATTCAAGCTTCTCTATATACTGGCTTAGCTTAGCAGTAAGGGAAGCTCGAGGAGGTGCACCGCTGGGAATGGGAACGTCAGTCTCCTCAATGGCACTCGCTGCATTTTTGCTTGTTGGTGGAATGATGACGTCACTCGGTGGGATGATGTCACTCTTTTGTGGGAAGATATTTCTGTTTCCGATCACCATTTCTGATTCAAGCTTCTCTATATAGTGGCTTAGCTTAGCAGTAAGGGAAGCTCGAGGAGGTGCAACGCTGGGAATGGGAACGTCAGTCTCCTCCATGGCACTCGCTGCATTTTTGCTTGTTGGTGGAATGATGACGTCACTCGGTGGGATGATGTCACTCTTTTGTAGGAAGATATCTGTCCGATCACCATTTCTGATTCAAGCTTCTCTATATACTGGCTTATCTTAGCACTAAGGGAAGCTTGGGGAGGTGCAACGCTGGGAATGGGAACGTCAGTCTCCTCCATTGCACTCACTGCAGTTTTTGCTTGTTGGTGGAATGATGACGTCACTCGTTGGATGATGTCACTCTTTTGTGGTAAGATATTTCTGATTCCGATCACCATTTCTGATTCAAGCTTTTCTATATACTGGCTTAGCACTAAGGGAAGCTCGGGGAGGTGCAATTCTGGGAATGGGAACGTCAGTCTCCTCCATGGCACTCGCTGCATTTTTGCTTGTTGGTGGAATGATGACGTCACTCGGTGGGATGATGTCACTCTTTTGTAGGAAGATATCTGTCCGATCACCATTTCTGATTCAAGCTTCTCTATATAGTGGTTTAGCTTAGCAATAATGGAAGCTTGAAAAGGTGCAACGCTGGGAATGGGAACGTCAGTCTCCTCCATTGCATTCTCTGCAGTTTTTGCTTGTTGGTGGAATGATGACGTCACTCGGTGGGATGATGTCACTCTTTCGTAGGAAGATATTTCTGTTTCCGATCACCATTTCTGATTCAAGCTTCTCTATATAGTGGTTTAGCTTAGCAATAATGGAAGCTTTAGAAGGTGCAACGCTGGGAACGGGAACGTCAGTCTCCTTCATGGCACTCACTGCAGTTTCGCTTGTTGGTGGAATGATGATGTCACTCTTTTGTAGGAAGATATTTCTGTTTTCGATCACCATTTCTGATTCAAGTTTCTCTATATAGTGGTTTAGCTTAGCAATAATGGAAGCTCGAGAAGGCACAACGTTGGGAACGGGAACGTCAGTCTCCTCCATGGCACTCGCTGCATTTTTGCTTGTTGGTGGAATGATGACGTCACTCGGTGGGATGATGTCACCCTTTTGTGGGAAGATATTTCTGTTTCCGATCACCATTTCTGATTCAAGTTTTTCTATATACTGGCTTAGCTTAGCAGTAAGGGAAGCTTGGGGAGGTGCAACGCTGGGAATGGGAACGTCAATCTCCTCCATGGCACTCCCTGCAGTTTTGCTTGTTGTTGGAATAATGGCGTCACTCGGTGGGATGATGTCACTCTTTTGTGGGAAGATATTTCTGTTTCCGATCACCATTTCTGATTCAAGCTTCTCTATATAGTGGTTTAGCTTAGCAATAATGGAAGCTTGAAAAGGTGCAATGCTGGGAAGGGGAACGGCAGTCTCCGCCATTTCACTCGCTGCAGTTTTGCTTGTTGGTGGAATGATGACGTCACTCGGTGGGATGATGTCACTCTTTTGTGGGAAGATATTTCTGTTTCCGATCACCATTTCTGATTCAAGTTTCTCTATATACTGGCTTATCTTAGCACTAAGGGAAGCTCAGGGAGGTGCAACGCTGGGAATGGGAACGTCAGTTTCCTCCATTGCACTCGCTGCAGTTTTTGCTTGTTGGTGGAATGATGACTCAAAAATGGAAGAACAATAACTGTGAAGAAGTATTGAGGGTCGGACTATCGAGGCCAAGGAAGTAGTATAAAAATATAATTTTAATATAGTTATAAAAATAAAACAAATAGGACATGTATATAAAAAAAGAAATGATACATATATACAGGTGAACCACTCTATACACAAAAACCCAAAGTCGCCGACGCGCGTTTCGCCGTGAGGCTTCTTCAGGGCAGATGTTTGAGGATTTTTGTAGAGAGATGTGTAACAATAGTTGTATGGCTGATGACTCTACAACAAATGCAAGGCAGGGCACACACCGCGATCGAATATTCGATAGTATATAATATACTGGGTTCAAGAAGGTCTTCAGAGCTTCATATAGATCTGTTAATTGACAGTAAAGTCAAAAATAGGGGTGTTTCCAACATTCAAAAGGAAAATTGTAATGTGGTGCTGTTAGCAGCCTTCATTCCTTGATAGGAGACCATAGGGCCAACTGGGACACGAAGCCAAAAATTGTTGTATTGGGCTTCAAATACACGAGGGGTATCAGACCACCAGTCAGTAGAGATTATTAGGCTTCTATATATGAGCCCGCCGATCAGGGGGTTGACTTGTACAGGCGTCCGTGTCCCAGGGTGTACATCTGTGTGACACACAGATGTACACCCTGGGACACGGACGCCTGTACAAGTCAACCCCCTGATCGGCGGGCTCATATATAGAAGCCTAATAATCTCTACTGACTGGTGGTCTGATACCCCTCGTGTATTTGAAGCCCAATACAACAATTTTTGGCTTCGTGTCCCAGTTGGCCCTATGGTCTCCTATCAAGGAATGAAGGCTGCTAACAGCACCACATTACAATTTTCCTTTTGAATGTTGGAAACACCCCTATTTTTGACTTTACTGTCAATTAACAGATCTATATGAAGCTCTGAAGACCTTCTTGAACCCAGTATATTATATACTATCGAATATTCGATCGCGGTGTGTGCCCTGCCTTGCATTTGTTGTAGAGTCATCGGCCATACAACTATTGTTACACATCTCTCTACAAAAATCCTCAAACATCTGCCCTGAAGAAGCCTCACGGCGAAACGCGCGTCGGCGACTTTGGGTTTTTGTGTATAGAGTGGTTCGCCTGTATATATGTATCATTTCTTTTTTTATATACATGTCCTATTTGTTTTATTTTTATAACTATATTAAAATTATATTTTTATACTACTTCCTTGGCCTCGATAGTCCGACCCTCAATACTTCTTCACAGTTATTGTTCTTCCATTTTTGACTCCTTATACGGATGTGGCCCATGTGAGTGCAATCCCCTTGTTTTTTCTTATCCCTTCTATTTCCCCAGTCCATTCCTTCCTTCCCCTTATCACTCTTATTTTCACGGTGGAATGATGACGTCACTCAGTGGGATGATGTCACTCTTTTGTGGGAAGATATTTCTGTTTCCGATCACCATTTCTGATTCAAGCTTCTCTATACAGTGATTTAGCTTAGCAATAATGGAAGCTCGAGAAGGCACAACGTTGGGAACGGGAACGTCAGTCTCCTCCTTGGCACTCGCTGCATTTTTGCTTGTTGGTGGAATGATGACGTCACTCGGTGGGAAGATGTCACTCTTTTGTGGGAAGATATTTCTGTTTCCGATCACCATTTCTGATTCAAGCTTCTCTATATACTGGCTTAGCTTAGCAGTAAGGGAAGCTCGGGGAGGTGCAACGCTGGGAATGGGAACGTCAGTCTCCTCCATGGCACTCCCTGCAGTTTTGCTTGTTGTTGGAATGATGGCGTCACTCGGTGGGATGATGTCACTCTTTTGTAGGAAGATATTTCTGTTTCCGATCACCATTTCTGATTCAAGCTTCTCTATATACTGGCTTAGCAGTAAGGGAAGCTCGGGGAGGTGGAATGCTGGGAATGGGAACGTCAGTCTCCTCCATGGCACTCGCTGCATTTTTGCTTGTTGGTGGAATGATGACATCACTCAGTGGGATGATGTCACTCTTTTGTAGGAAGATATCTGTTTCCGCTCACTATTTCTGATTCAAGTTTCTCTATATAGTGGTTTAGCTTAGCAATAATGGAAGCTCGAGAAGGCACAACGTTGGGAATGGGAATGTCAGTCTCCTCCATTGCACTCGCTGCAGTTTTTGCTTGTTGGTGGAATGATGACGTCACTCAGTGGGATGATGTCACTTTTTTGTGGGAAGATATTTCTGTTTCCGATCACCATTTCTGATTCAAGCTTCTATATACAGTGATTTAGCTTAGCAATAATGGAAGCTCGAGAAAGTGCAACGTTGGGAACGGGAACGTCAGTCTCCTCCATGGCACTCCCTGCAGTTTTGCTTGTTGTTGGAATGATGGCGTCACTCGGTGGGATGATGTCACTCTTTTGTAGGAAGATATTTCTGTTTCCGATCACCATTTCTTTTTTTTTTTTTTTTTTAAAGTGTATTTTGTGCGTGTACTCGAGAGAGGAGCCGGACTGCAGGAGTTGGGAGTAGGCAGGCCTCCCCCAGAGGCAATCTGCCACCTTTCTCCATGCCCCGGGTGGCAATGGCGAGTGTGAGGGGGTCCTCCCACACAGCCCGTCCTACCTGCTCCGCTTTGAAGCCCAACGGGGCAGAGGGACTCCCTATAAGGGAGTGAGAGGATTTGCCCGCTCAACCAGCCCCTTTAGTCCTTCGCCTCTCTTTTTAGAGACCGCGTGGTCAGAGTGCGTGCATGTTAAGCCAATTTCGAGTGCGTGTGTAAGTGTGGTGGTTTTTGTGGGAGGGGGGTGGGCGTACTAAGCGCAGGCTTACCTCGCATAGCACACCCACCGGGAGCCGGGCTGAGACCACCAAACTCAATTCACATGTAGCCGAGAGCGGGATCCGAACCCCTAGCTGCAGAGGTGAATGGCTTGTCAGCGCAGTGCCAATCACGTTGAGCCACCGCAGCTCCTCGATCACCATTTCTGATTCAAGCTTCTCTATATACTGGCTTAGCTTAGCAGTAAGGGAAGCTCGAGGAGGTGGAATGCTGGGAATGGGAACGTCAGTCTCCTCCATGGCACTCGTTGCATTTTTGCTTGTTGGTGGAATGATGACGTCACTCGGTGGGATGATGTCACTCTTTTGTAGGAAGTTATTTCTGTTTCCGATCACCATTTCTGATTCAAGCTTCTCTATATAGTGGTTTAGCTTAGCAATAATGGAAGCTCGAGAAGGTGCAACGTTGGAACAGGAACGTCGGTCTCCTCCATGGCACTCGCTGCAGTTTTGCTTGTTGGTGGAATGATGACGTCACTCGGTGGGATGATGTCACTCTTTTGTAGGAAGATATTTGTTTCCGATCACAATTTCTGATTCAAGCTTCTCTATATACTGGCTTATCTTAGCACTAAGGGAAGCTCGGGGGATGTGCAACGCTGGGAATGGGAACATCAGTCTCCTCCATGGCACTCGCTGCATTTTTGCTTGTTGGTGGAATGATAATGTCACACGGTGGGATGACGTCACTCTTTTGTGTGAAGATATTTCTGTTTCCGATCACCATTTCTGATTCAAGCTTCTCTATATACTGGCTTAGCTTAGCAGTAAGGGAAGCTCGGGGAGGTGCAACGCTGGGAATGGGAATGTCAGTCTCCTCCATTGCACTCTCTGCATTTTTTGCTTGTTGGTGGAATGATGACGTCACTCGGTGGGATGATGTCACTCTTTTGTAGGAAGATATCTGTCCGATCATCACTTCTGATTCAGGCTTCTCTATGTAGTGGTTTAGCTTAGCAATAATGGAAGCTTGACAAGGTGCAACGCTGGGAATGGGAACGTCAGTCTACTCCATTGCACTCTCTGCAGTTTTTGCTTGTTGGTGGAATGATGACGTCACTCGGTGGGATGATGTCACTCTTTTTGTTTGAAGATATTTTTGTTTCCGATCACCATTTCTGATTCAAGCTTCTCTATATACTGGCTTATCGTAGCACTAAGGGAAGCTCGGGGAGGTGCAACGCTGGGAATGGGAACGTCAGTCTCCTCCATGGCACTCTCTGCAGTTTTGCTTGTTGTTGGAATGATGACATCACTCTGTGGGATGATGTCACTCTTTTGTGGGAAGATATTTCTGTTTCCGATCACCATTTCTGATTCAAGCTTCTCTATATACTGGCTTAGCTTAGCAGTAAGGGAAGCTCGGGGAGGTGCAACGCTGGGAATGGGAACGTCAGTCTCCTCCATTGCACTCTGTGCATTTTTTGCTTGTTGGTGGAATGATGACGTCACTCGGTGGGATGATGTCACTCTTTTGTAGGAAGATATCTGTCCGATCATCACTTCTGATTCAGGCTTCTCTATGTAGTGGTTTAGCTTAGCAATAATGGAAGCTTGAAAAGGTGCAACGCTGGGAATGGGAACGTCAGTCTCCTCCATTGCACTCTCTGCAGTTTTTGCTTGTTGGTGGAATGATGACGTCACTCTGTGGGATGATGTCACTCTTTTGTGGGAAGATATTTCTGTTTCCGATCACCATTTCTGATTCAAGCTTCTCTATATACTGGCTTATCTTAGCACTAAGGGAAGCTCGGGGAGGTGCAACGCTGGGAATGGGAACGTCAGTCTCCTCCATGGCACTCTCTGCAGTTTTGCTTGTTGTTGGAATGATGACATCACTCTGTGGGATGATGTCACTCTTTTGTGGGAAGATATTTCTGTTTCCGATCACCATTTCTGATTCAAGCTTCTCTATATACTGGCTTAGCTTAGCAGTAAGGGAAGCTCGGGGAGGTGCAACGCTGGGAATGGGAACGTCAGTCTCCTCCATTGCACTCTGTGCATTTTTTGCTTGTTGGTGGAATGATGACGTCACTCGGTGGGATGATGTCACTCTTTTGTAGGAAGATATCTGTCCGATCATCACTTCTGATTCAAGCTTCTCTATACTGTATAGTGGAATAATGGAAGCTTGAAAAGGTGCAATGCTGGGAATGGGAACGTCAGTCTCCTCCATTGCACTCTCTGCAGTTTTTGCTTGTTGGTGGAATGATGACGTCACTCGGTGGGATGATGTCACTCTTTTTGTGGGAAGATATTTCTGTTTCCGATCACCATTTCTTTTTTTTTTTTAATTGTTTTTATTAAGTTAATTTTAAAGATTTGAGTTACAAAACAGGGCCATAGGGGCATACCCCGGCCAAACATTGCACGTAGCGACGTGCACAAAAAAAAAGAACAGAGTAGAAAAACAAAAAACAAGAAAAATAACAGAACAATTAGTCTTCACACCATTACACTAGGCACGCCTGACTACACACTGCCTAGACACCTCTCAGGTTGCACATGTCAGGAGTACACAAGGAGCTATTGCATCTTGTCGACTCTCCTCCCAGTCCTCAGTGATTAAGTTAGTAGCTACAGGGGCCCTTGGGATTAATTACGACTGTCACCTCATCTATGTATTGCCTCCCTTAACCAGCTCAGAATATGGGTCTCAACACAGGTGGGTACCAGTGTAGTCTACCTGAGCTATTCCCCAGGGAGCTGGTCGTCTGTTGTGGATTCTGAGTTTATCCACAGATGCCAGACTTTTTGGTATTTTTTAGGGCATCCTCGAGACAGATACGTCGCCTTATAGAGGGGCACGGTTGCATTGACCAACCGCTTCCATGCAGTCAGGGTGGGGGGGGGGTAATTGACTTCCACTTCAGGACTATGGCTTTCCTCGCATTGAAAAGAAGAATATCTATGAGAGTGCGTGTAGCCTTATCAAGTGCCAATTGCTCCACCAGGCCGAGGATGCAAACACTAAGTGTTAGGGGAATAGGGATGGTGGTTAAGCTGTGAATAAATTGAGTCACTTCTCTCCAATAATCGCTAATTTGGGGGAAATCCCAAAATATGTGCGCAAAATCTGCTGGGGTACCAGAGCATCTCCAGCAGCTGGCCGACAGGGTCGGGTAGATGCGATGCAGGCGCTGGGGCGTATAATAGATCCTATGGAGAATCTTGAATTGGATCAATTTGTCCCTAGTAGCAACCAGCCGCTGGAGTGGATAGTCCCACATATCTTCCCAATCTTCACCATCCAGCTCTCCCAACCCGCTCGCCACGTATCACGGAGGCCATGTAGCCCTACCTGAATAGATGGCAGGAGTGCGTGATAAATTTGGGATAGTGGCTTGGGGAGATCAACCTTAACAAGGAGAGCTTCCAAGTCATCGAGTTCCAGCCGAAGCCGGGGTGATCTAAACTGTGAATAAAAGGCGTGGCGGAGCTGCAGGAACCTGAAGAAGAATGAGTTCGGAAGCTGGAATTAATTTTTAAGCCTATCAAATGTAAATAGACCCAGCTCATCACATATGTCCCTCAAATACCTGATGCCCCTACCAGCCCACAACCCTGGATCCTGCAGAGAGTGGAATTCCCGTAGCCGTGAGTGGCGTATTGGGGGACCATCTGGCCTTCGCCAAATTAGGTTTGATCACTACCACATGCCATGCTTTAATAATCGCTTTCATAGCCGTTGTCAGAAGCACAGGAGAACCCCCCACACCCCTATAAAGGGCATTGCGAAGGGCCTCAAAGGACCCCAGATGAGCTGCCTCCAGGACGACTGACGTATTGGTATCATCCGATACCAGCCAGTTGTGTGCATGGGTGAGCATTGCCGCTAAGTAGTATGTGTGGAAGTCAGGGCAGGCAAGTCCCCCCTGTCGCGATTGCCACAAGGAGGCCACCGAGGAGTCTAGCTGCTGGAAGAAAGATTTTGGGATCCAGACCGGAGAGTGCCGTAAAATATACAACAGGACCGGTAGGAGCTTCATTTTAATTAAGTTAATTCTCCCTATAAGAGATAATGGGAGGTTCGACCAAGCCTTTAATTTTGATGTTCACCACTGCAGCGCCGGGGACAAATTAAGCTTAAGAAAATCCTGGGTATTAGAAGAGATGTTGATCCCTAGGTATCTAATAGAGTCAGCCCATTGCAGGGGCGAAGCAGGGTCCTTCAGCCTCCCCGCCTCAGGGTCTATAGGCAGGACGAGCGATTTGCTCCAGTTGGTTCGGAGGCCAGAAAGGGACGCAAAACTATCCAGGAGCTGAAGTGCCCCGGCTAGCGAGGGACCGGGGTCCCTGAGGAAGAGGATTAAATCATCTGTGTACAATGCCAGTTTCTCGACCACCGAACCAACCCGTATGCCAGATACCTCGCTCGACCCAGAGGCGACATAAACAGGGCAAACAACGCAGGGGACAAAGGACACTCCTGCCTCGTCCCCCTCCTAATTGAGAAGGAGGGCGAGAGCCTGCCATTTAATTTGATACATGCCGTAAGGCCCCTGTAACGTAAACCAATCCATTTCTGGAAAGTAGGGCCAAAGCCAAAACTCTCCAGAACCTGCATCATGTAGGACCATCTAACTCAAGGATCCTCAAACTACGGCCCTCCAGCTGTTGCAGAACTACACACCCCATGAGGCATTGTAAACCACTGACATTCACAGACATGACTAGGCATGATGGGAATTGTAGTTCCTGAACAACTGGAGGGCCGTAGTTTGAAGACCCCTGATCTAACTGTATCAAAAGCTTTTTCGATATCAAGGCTAACTAAAACCCGGGAGGCACTCTCTTCAGACGGGAGCTGGAGGTGGGTAAAGACACGTCTAAGATTTATGTCCGTGGACTTGCCGGGCATGAAGCCGGTCTGATCTATGTTGACTAGGGACGGTAGCTCCTTCATAAGTCTGTTGGCTAGTACTTTAGTAAGTATTTTGAGGTCGTAGTTCAGCAACGAAATGGGTCTATAGGAGGAGCAGCAATCGGGATCCTTCCCCGGTTTGGGCAGCAACACTATATGAGCCTGATACATACTATCCGGTAACCTATCAGATTCGAGGCAATCTGCAAACAACTGAGTTAGTTTAGAGACCAATAGAGCAGCATGTGTTTTATACCAGTCCCCGGGTAGACCATCAGGACCCGGAGATTTGTTGTTAGGCAAGGAGTAAATTGCATGTTCTATTTCTTGGCGTGATAGGGGTTTGTCTAGCTCCGCCCTGTCCTCCTCAGAAAGGAGAGGTAAGGTGACCCCCCCCCCAGCTCCTCCAACCCGGCACCGGCCGAGCCAGAGAAAGGGTCATCGTACAGGTTGCTGTAGAAGAGGTGAAATTCATTAAGTATACCTTCGGGGTCAGTAACTGGGTCACCAGTGGAAGACTGGATTTTAGGGATTACTGTCTGAAGCGTGGGCTCTGCCACCAAGTTGGCCAGGAGCTTGCCATTCTTATCCCCTGACTCAAAAAGCTTGGCGGCCAACTGTCTCGTATCAGAGTGTACCAGTGATACGTAGTGAAGCTTCAACTCCCTCCTCGCCTGAGCCAGGGTAGAATAATTCTCAGGCGTGGGATGTCCTGAAAAGAGCTCCAACGCCTCCCCCTCGCTCTGCTCCAATTGGGTTGCCCGGGCCGCAAACCCAGCCCGCACTGTTTTAATAGAGGAGATGTATTCACCTCGAGCATGAGCCTTGCCCACCTCCCAGACCACACCAAGGGAAGCAGACCCTTTGTTCGTCGCCCAGTATTCCATCAGCCTGGGCTCAACCAATTCCTGGACTTGAGGATTATCTATCCAATGGGCCCCAAGCCTCCAACACCCCGGCTCGGGGGAGGTACCCAGAGTCAGGCCCAGCTCCAGCGGCGAATGGTCCGAAAGACCGGCCGGGAGATAGGAAACCGCCCCGACATGAGACAGGGCAGAAACCGACCCAAACATTAAGTCAATGCGAGACCCAGATCTATGCGACGCCGAGACACACGAGTACGTCCTATCCTCTGGATGTTTCCACCGCCAGATCTCCTGGAGGCCAAAAGCATCCGCCCAGAGGGCCAGATCAGAGGAGGCAGGTCTAAGGGGGTTAGTAGTATCCATGGTGCGGTCAAGAATGGCGTTAAAGTCCCCACCCACTATAATGTTTTGTACCTGTAAGGGAGCTATTTTCGTAAGGATGGCGTACAGGATAGCTGGATCGAACGGGGGGGGGGGGGGACACATACACATTGATTATTGCCCAGCGTTGTGCATACAGTTCAACGATGAGGATGAGGTACCTACCCTCTGGATCAAGGAAGACTTGCTCAACTGAGTAGGGGAGCGACTTGTTCAGCAGAATAGTCACGCCCCTGGCGTAGGAGGAATAAGTGGCATGAAACCCCTGCTTGACCCATGCTCGTTTGAGTGCTAGGACCTTACTGCCTGTCAGGTGAGTTTCCTGAAGGAACAAAATATGAGGTTTATGTCGGGGGGACAGAGCCGAGCTGCACCGGCGAGCACCGGCGGATCTGCCACAGAATGCTGTCCCAGGGCACTGCAGGGGACTGAGGGAGACTGGATGGCCCTTTCCAAACAAATAGGAGCAAGGATGGCTGCGGATTCAGGTAGGATCACCGGAGCTCCCCAGAAACACGTCTTCCTCTGTTCACATCAGGACACGCCCCCTTATCCGATCACCATTTCTGATTCAAGCTTCTCTATACAGTGATTTAGCTTAGAAATAATGGAAGCTCGAGAAGGTGCAACGTTGGGAATGGGAACGTCAGTCTCCTCCATGGCACTCCCTGCAGTTTTGCTTGTTGTTGGAATGATGGCGTCACTCGGCGGGATGATGTCACTCTTTTGTGGGAAGATATGTCTGTTTCCGATCACCATTTCTGATTCAAGCTTCTCTATATACTGGCTTATCTTAGCACTAAGGGAAGCTCGGGGATGTGCAACGCTGGGAATGGGAACGTCAGTCTCCTCCATTGCACTCGCTGCAGTTTTTGCTTGTTGGTGGAATGATGACGTCACTCGGTGGGATGATGTCACTCTTTTGTGGGAAGATATTTCTGTTTCCGATCACAATTTCTGATTCAAGCTTTTCTATATACTGGCTTAGCACTAAGGGAAGCTCGGGGAGGTGCAATGCTGGGAATGGGAACGTCAGTCTCCTCCATGGCACTCGCTGCAGTTTTGCTTGTTGGTGGAATGATGACGTCACTCGGTGGGATAATGTCACTCTTTTGTGGGAAGATATTTCTGTTTCCGATCACCATTTCTGATTCAAGCTTCTCTATATGGTGGTTTAGCTTAGCAATAATGGAAGCTTGAAAAGGTACAACGCCGGGAACTGGAACGTCAGTCTCCTCCATGGCACTCGCTGCAGTTTTGCTTGTTGTTGGAATGATGATATCACTCGGTGGGATGATGTCACTCTTTTGTAGGAAGATATTTCTGTTTCCGGTCACCATTTCTGATTCAAGCTTCTCTATATGGTGGTTTAGCTTAGCAATAATGGAAGCTTGAAAAGGTGCAACGCCGGGAACTGGAACGTCAGTCTCCTCCATGGCACTCGCTGCAGTTTTGCATGTTGGTGGAATGATGACGTCACTCGGTGGGATAATGTCACTCTTTTGTGGGAAGATATTTCTGTTTCCGATCACCATTTCTGATTTAAGCTTCTCTATATAGTGGTTTAGCTTAGCAATAATGGAAGCTTGAAAAGGTGCAACACTGGGAACGGGAACGTCAGTCTCCTCCATGGCACTCGCTGCAGTTTTGCTTGGTGTTGGAATGATGATGTCACTCGATGGGATAATGTCACTCTTTTGTGGTAAGATATTTCTGTTTCCGATCACAATTTCTCATTCAAGCTTCTTTATATACTGGCTTAGCTTAGCACTAAGGGAAGCTCGGGGAGGTGCAATGCTGGGGGTGGGAACGTCAGTCTCCTGCATGGCACTCGCTGCAGTTTTGCTTGTTGGTGGAATGATGACGTCACTCGGTGGGATAATGTCACTCTTTTGTGGGAAGATATTTCTGTTTCAGATCACCATTTCTGATTCAAGCTTCTCTATATGGTGGTTTAGCTTAGCAATAATGGAAGCTTGAAAAGGTGCAACGCCGGGAACTGGAACGTCGGTCTCCTCCATGGCACTCGCTGCAGTTTTGCTTGTTGGTGGAATGATGACGTCACTCGGTGGGAAAATGTCACTCTTTTGTAGGAAGATATTTCTGTTTCCGATCACCATTTCTGATTCAAGCGTCTCTATATAGTGGTTTAGCTTAGCAATAATGAAAGCTTGACAAGCTGCAACGCTGGGAACTGGAACGTCAGTCTCCTCCATGGCACTCGCTGCAGTTTTGCTTGTTGTTGGAATGATGACGTCACTCGTGGGATGATGTCACTCTTTTGTGGGAAGATATTTCTGTTTCCGATCACCATTTCTGATTCAAGCTTCTCTATATACTGGCTTAGCTTACCAGTAAGGGAAGCTCGGGGAGGTGCAACGCTGGGAATGGGAACGTCAGTCTCCTCCATGGCACTCGCTGCATTTTTGCTTGTTGGTGGAATGATGACGTCACTGGGTGTGATGATGTCACTCTTTTGTAGGAAGATATCTGTTTCCGATCACCATTTCTGATTCAAGCTTCTATATATAGTGGTTTAGGTTAGCAATAAAGGAAGCTTGAAAAGGTGCAACGCTTGGAACGGGAACGGCAGTCTCCTCCATGGCACTCGCTGCAGTTTTGCTGTTGGTGGAATGATGACGTCACTCGGTGGGATGATGTCACTCTTTTGTGGGAAGATATTTCTGTTTCCGATCACTATTTCTGATTCAAGCTTCTCTATATACTGGCTTATCTTAGCACTAAGGGAAGCTCGGGGAGGTGCAACGCTGGGAATTGGAACGTCAGTCTCCTCCATTGCACTCGCTGCAGTTTTTGCTTGTTGGTGGAATGATGACGTCACTCGGTGGGATGATGTAACTCTTTTGTGGGAAGAGATTTCTGTTTCCGATCACCATTTCTGATTCAAGCTTCTCTATACAATGATTTAGCTTAGCAATAATGGAAGCTCGAGAAGGTGCAACGTTGGGAACGGGAACGTCAGTCTCCTCCATGGCACTCCCTGCAGTTTTGCTTGTTGTTGGAATGATGGCGTCACTCGGTGGGATGATGTCACTCTTTTGTGGGAAGATATGTCTGTTTCCAATCACCATTCCTGATTTAAGCTTCTCTATATACTGGCTTATCTTAGCACTAAGGGAAGCTCTGGGAGGTGCAACGATGGGAATGGGAACGTCAGTCTCCTCCATGGCACTCGCTGCATTTTTGCTTGTTGGTGGAATGATGATGTCACACAGTGGGATGATGTCACTCTTTTGTGTGAAGATATTTCTGTTTCCGATCACCATTTCTGATTTAAGCTTCTCTATATAGTGGTTTAGCTTAGCAATAATAGAAGCTTGAGAAGGTGCAACGCTGGGAACGGGAACGTCAGTCTCCTCCATGGCACTCGCTGCAGTTTTGCTTGTTGGTGGAATGATGACGTCACTCAGTGGGATGATGTCACTCTTTTGTGGGAAGATATTTCTGTTTCCGATCACCGTTTCTGATTTAAGCTTCTCTATATACTGGCTTATCTTAGCACTAAGGGAAGCTCGGGGAGGTGCAACGATGGGAATGGGAACGTCAGTCTCCCCCATGGCACTCGCTGCATTTTTGCTTGTTGGTGGAATGATGATGTCACACAGTGGGATGATGTCACTCTTTTGTGTGAAGATATTTCTGTTTCCGATCACCATTTCTTATTTAAGCTTCTCTATATAGTGGTTTAGCTTAGCAATAATAGAAGCTTGAGAAGGTGCAATGCTGGGAACGGGAACGTCAGTCTCCTCCATGGCACTCGCTGCAGTTTTGCTTGTTGGTGGAATGATGACTTCACTCGGTGGGATGATGTCACTCTTTTGTAGGAAGATATTTCTGTTTCCGATTACCATTTCTGATTCAAGATTCTCTATATAGTGGTTTAGCTTAGCAATAGTGGAAGCTTGAAAATGTGCAATGCTGGGAATGGGAACGTCAGTCTCCTCCATGGCACTCGCTGCATTTTTGCTTGTTGCTGGAATGATGACTTCACTCGGTGGGATGATGTCACTCTTTTGTGGGAAGATATTTCTGTTTTCCGATCACCATTTCTGATTCAAGCTTCTCGATATAGTGGTTTAGCTTAGCAATAATGGAAGCTTGAAAAGGTGCAACGCTGGGAATGGGAACGTCAGTCTCCTCTATGGCACTTCCTGCAGTTTTTCTGTTGGTGGAATGATGACGTCACTCGTTGGGACGATGTCACTCTTTTGTGGGAAGATATTTCTGTTTCCGATCACCATTTCTGATTCAAGCTTTTCTATATACTGCCTTATCTTAGCACTAGTCTTTCCTTGGTTGTTTTACTGGGACATTGTGTACAGACAGCTTTACTTTGGGAACATTTCACTGCACTTCTATTTGAACACTGTACATAGGCATCTTTAGCTGCAGTAAGCACAAGATATACTATCACGCTGTTACTATACCTTATTGGGTACAGTTAGGCCCCTTTCACATTGAGGCGTGGAGCCGCGGTGACGGTATAGCCGCGCTATTTGTAGCGCCGCTATACCGTCGTGTTTACCGCGATATTCGGGCGCTAGCGGTGATGTTTTAACCCCCGCTAGCGGCCGAAAAAGGGTTAATACCGCCCGCAACGCAATACCGCGGTTTCCCATTAAACACACCGCTCCGCTCCTATACCGCGGTAAAGATGCGGCTAGCAGGACTTTTGGAGTATTCCTGCTAGCGCACCGCTTCAGTGTGAAAGCCTTCGGGCTTTCACATTGAACACTACAGGGCATGATTTTTCATGCGGTATAGCAGCGCTATTTTTAGCGCTGTACCGCATGAAAAACGCCTCAATGTGAAAGCGGCCTTAATGAGCTCCAACTGCCAGTGAAGACCATCAGATCTGCAACAGTGACATTCTGTCATTGCCGCATAAAGAGCCCTCATACTATCCTTATTTAGCTTAATCTCTCATTAGGGAAAAAGTTGAACTGGCAGGCCTGGGTTTCTCTTTCTAGAAGTATTGTCAGAATCTATGCTTAACTTTGCTTAACCTTTCAGGTTATGCTCAAGTGATATTTCATTGTGCATAGGTATATATTTATAGCATCCTGTGTATATGTGTGTATATATATATATATATATATATATATACATATATATATATATCATCTTGTTAAGCCAACTGTCTTAACTGTTTTATTGGGAAATCATTCTACTGAGCTGGTGCTGTTATCCAAAGCTCAGTGGAACCTACCTACATCTCTGTGCCTGTACTTTTGTATGTCTGTCATTTAAACTACAAGTCTGTCTGCTGCAGTGGTTGTTCTGACTTGCAGTTTATGCATTCACAGATTTCTATAAATTAATGATGAGGCTGTGTGGTAGGAGGTGCAGAGGAGGGGAGGGGGCAACTAGAACATGTTACACCCTATATACAGGTGTAACATGTTCTAAAAAGAGAGCTTATCCTTTAAGTAGTAATGGGCTCGGGCATGTTCAGATTGAACCTGCCAGGAAGCCGTCACTGCACACCACCAATCATAGGTATAAAGATAGGAAAATGGCAAAAGGGTAACAAACCCAGGGACTTTAAAGGTGTTAAATTGAATAAATCATATAAGCATAGTAAAAAATGAATTTTTATTTAACAAAATTGAACATTAAAAATTTAGACAAACAATAGCCATCTCAAAGAACATGATATGCTCCACAAGGAGCCGAAAACCTGTGCCAGAATTACTCTACATGTTTTGCTCTAATCGAGCTTCATCAGGAGCTGTACAGGTAATGCTGAAAGTGATAAAGATAATTGATAAGGGATGGATCAATATAAATATACATCAATAAATATAAATATACTGAGGCAATTAAATAAACCATAGCCATGGTGTGTAATAATACCATTAGTAATGGCAAAATCAGTAAATGTATACGTTTTGATACTTAAATACAATACAGATAGAAATATTGACAGAAGTCAATATTTCTAATACTGAGCAACACTCACCCTTTGGGCCAATTTTCTCCACTGAAATAATTAAAAGCCAAAGAGATTTGATAGTGAATCTATAAAAATCACATGTAGCCATAGCTTGCCATAGAAACCGTGCAGAAACGGGCGGCAGGACGACTCTGCTGGACGAGAGCACGTAGCTATATGACACCTCGCCCAGCAGCCGGCAGCGCACGTGCGCCCCCCACTCGCCCCCAATTCCTGCGCGTGTGCCCGGCGGGTGCGATCGCCGCCAGGCATCCGCGATCGCTTGTTACAGAGCGAGGACCGAGAGCTGTGTGTGTTAACACACAGCTCCCGGTCCTGTCAGGGGAGAAATGCCTGACAATGTATGAACAGCGATCAGTCATTTCCCCTAGTGAGTTCACCCCCCCTACAGTTAGAACACACCCAGGGAACATACTTAACACCTTCCCCGCCCCCTAGTGTTAACCCCTTCACTGCGTCAAAAGTGTCCGAAGTGTCCGCCATAATGTCGCAGTACCGAAAAAAAACGGTGATCGCCGCCATTACTAGTAAAAAAAAAAATATTAATAAAAATGCCATAAAACTACCCCCTATTTTGTAAACGCTATAACTTTTGCGCAAACCAATCAATTAACTCTGCAAGTCAAGAAAGTACCTAGCGGCCGGCTAGGCTGAAAGATCCCAGCACCGTGAGCTGTGTAATCTTTCTTGGAACTTTGCAAAGTGTTTGTGTAGTCACATGATCCTATGGCAGAGGACCGTGTGATGACTCGATAGTATTCATCAAGTCTGTGGCAGAGACTGTTGAGTGAGCTTCGCACCAGCTGCTAGGCCAGTGAGACAGGCCTATCCGGTGGTCGCCTCTGGATCTAAAATTGTACCCTCAATACGCAAAGCAAGGAACCTGAATCTTCTCTAACCCTCTGTCCCTCTAAAGGAACTTGTTAATAAAATGTTTGAAGCAAAGGAAACCAAGTGTTGGTGTGAACATTCGTGACTCTTCAAGAAGGACTACTAGGATAAACACAGTGAACAGTAAGGTAACGACAGACCCAAATCTAAACCAACAGCTCCTTCGGGGGTAGTGCTACATAATGTACAACAAATGTTATTACTGTACACTGGCAGCGCCGTCGTCTCGTCAGGAGTCGGAACTTGGAAGGCCTCAGCCTGCTTTGCCTGTAATGCACAGTGCTGCTCTCAGTCTCAGGTCTCTGACAGTTGTCTCGTCACGCTGAGCTTGCTTGCTGGGAGCTGATTGCAGAAGTAGGCGGAGCTCCGTTAAAAAACGGAAGTTAGTTCAGGAAGGTAAACGTCCCTGCCTCACAATTTCGTTCGTTAACTAAAACGGATCAGATTTTCGTCATTGTTTTCATCAGTGGATGAAAATATGCATTACTTTTTGTTTAGTTTTCGTCACTGTAAAAATGCCACTGATGAAATCTTTGACAAAAATATTTTTGTTTATTAAATTAACTTCTGACTGGTCTGGAGTTTTTAAGTGGGTTATCCCAAGGATCTGTCCTTGGACTAATTCTGTTTAATTTATTCATAAATGATATAGAGGTTGGTATAAATAGTTCAATCCCAGTGTTTGCTGATGATACAAAGCAACTTTACACGAAGACCTTGATAAAATAATGGGGTAGGCAACTACATAGCAAATGAGAGTTAAAGCTACCATTCAATTCTGTAAATTCAATACAGCCAGTACACAAATGCTTTTTACACCATTCTGCTTCATTAATTATTGTCCTCTGTTTTTTCTTACTTTTTTTTGTAGTTTTCATTTTTATGCTTCTCGTCTAAAGCCGGTGCCATTTTTACTGTTCCTTTCCCCTCATCTAACCTGTATGAAACTTCCACTCTTTTTGTAGTAAGGGCTGGAATCTGGCACATGCACATTGGGGGGTGTTTCAGGAAGCTGTGTATGGTACCGTACTCTCGGGGGATTGTAATGCATTGCCGCAGAGAGTGAATAACATAGGCACAGCATCCTCTGGAATAAGCCTACAGCATACAGTGCAATGCCGTTAATCACCTTCAACGTGTGCATGCACCAGTGACATAATGAAATTGCACCCAGCTTGATTTCGACAGAAAAGCAAAGGTTATAAAGAATACAAACACAGCACTATGTGTATGGTTTATAAATGATTTTAATGGAGGAAAGTAAGAATGTTGGCCCAGATTCACGTACATCGGCGCATTATCGGTCCGGCGTAGCGCACCGCCATTACGTTAGACTTGCGCCATCTAGCCGCGTAATCCCCTGATTCACGTAGCTTTTGCGCAGGAAATTGCGCAAGCGTAAGGTTTTTTCCTGAGGCGTAAGGAGGAGTAATACAAATTGGGAGGGACGTGGGCGTGTTACATTGAAATGTGCCGTGACCCCATGCAAATGAAGGGCCGGCCGGCTCGCGCATGCGCGCTTGAAGGAGACCATGGTCAGCTCCACTGTGCGCATGCTCACAACTCGGGAGCGGCGCAATCAGTGAAATTGGAAATGGACTAGGGCAACTTTGTGAACTACGCAGACAGCATAAATAGACACACACAAATGCACTTCCTTTGCAAAATACATCCCTTTGTATCCCTCCCTCTACAGCAAGGTGCTTTTGTTTGTTTGTGACGTGTCTTTGAGATATTTGGGGACTGTTTTGCAGAGTGATTTTTGTCTTTTATGTGTTTTCTTTGTTGTTATTTTGTTTAAATTATATTTTTGCAGGGCATTTTTTTTTTTTGCTCGTCATTTATTTAATTTTTTTGGTTCTGTTTGTGTATGATTTTGGAATGTGGGGGTGATATTCCTGCGGGAAAAGGGGTGTCACTCTCATTTGTGGTGGAGAAGTGATCCCCAGGTCCGTGTGAATGGTGTATGAATGTACAGTGACATAATTGGAGCCATGGCGTGGCGTTGCAGCTCACAAGTCCTGCATGGTGGACTGGTGCCAATCCAATGTGATGAGGATGTGGGGTGTGTGTGCTAGGGACCACAGTGGTGTGCATGCATGCATTCTCATTGTGCCATGATTAATGTGTGTGTTTAACGTGCAAAGATGCATAATGTGCGCTGGCATGAGATGGGGTCATGAGATGGGGTACCAGTGCATATGCAGAGTCACCTTGAAGGGAAAAGACAGGAGGATGTTAGTCATGCATGTGCCACTTGTGAGGTGTGCATCACGGGAGGGGACAGTCATGCCTGCCACCCATGTCACTCACCAACCAGCCAGCTGTCCCCATACATGTTCTGTTCGCAATCTGTGGGGATGGGGCTCTGATTGTATATGTAGCTGTCATGGGTGTCATGGGTGGTGTCATGTGTTGGGCTGCTGATGTCCTCCTGCAGGGTTGTGGTTAATTCCAGGATGGCATGAGGGGGGAATCTGAAGATGCGATACACCTCAGAATCACTCATGCCAAAGAGGTCTATGCGTGTGCGGTATACCCTCTCCCGTGCCATCCTCCTTCTTTGGTCATCTAAATTCACTAGTGCAGCTATGAGCGACGATGCCCCTGGCATGTTGGCAGTAAAATTGTAGTGCAACACGTGTGTGTGGTCTGCTCCTCAGTAACGGTGTTGCTTTCTGTGAGATGTAGACGTTTTTTCAAAATTTAGACCAGCTTTTAGGTGCTCTAACTTTAGACAGGACATTTTGCTGTTGCGCACATCGCGTAGCCTGCGCAGCAACTGCGTTTTTTTGTGGATCCCCGCAACTCCCTCATTAGCATATTTGACTAGCAAATCAATGGAGTGTCTAGCGCATTTTTGCGCGGACGGATGCGTCTGTCTAACGAAATTACGCCGGACAAAAAAAAGTAGATTTCTGGCGTAAATCGTTTTCTGAATCGCGCGCATCTAAACGCACGCGCACATTTAGACTTACGCACGCGCAACACCAGTTGCGCAGGCGTAATCGCTCTGTGAATCTGGGCCGTTGTGTTTACTACCACTTTAACCACTTCAGATCCGCGCTATGGACAAAAGACGTCCACAGCGCAGACCTGAGGTGCCGGGTTGACGTCTTTGGACGTCATGTTATTGTAATTCCCCGCGCGCGCCACTGGGTTGTGCGCAGCGGGGGAAAAAGTGCCGTCGCATCGCTGAGTATTCGATGCGTGTACCCGGCGGCCGCGGTGTATATGACGGTGTATATTGGTTTGCGGGCCATATGACTGCTTCGGCATCCTAAACACTATTTCGGCTATATATATATAAATATATAGACACTTAAAACCAGTCTATTTTATTTTTCACTATTTTTTACATCCACTCTCACATTCACCTTTATATATATATATATATATATATATATATATACAGTGCTTTAACTGGGCCGGAACGCGGCGGTACTCAGTACCGCCACTTCCAAAAATGGCCCTGGAGAGTACCAGCACCTCTCAGTGCCCCCAGTACGTGCGTTTCCCGTACCGGAACGCAGCACCAGGCGGCACTTTCAGGGGAGCGGCAGCCCGCGGCCATGGAAAAAAAAGGGCACGCCGCGCTGTGATACATGTCCCGCCCTCCTCCTCCTCCTAGCTCGTGTGATAGAGCCAGTGTGCTGTCTGTCACACAAGCTGGACTAGAGGAGGGGGGCGGGACATGTATCAGCGCGCGCGCCAGAACTGTTACCGTGGAGAGAGGAGAGGAGAGGAAGAACTGCCTTCAGAATCAGAACTGCCTTCAGAACTGTGAGTACTACTGCAATGAGTACACACTACACTGTACACGTGTGAGGGGGAGGAGAGGGAAGACAGGGAAGAGGGCTGCTGATGGGGACACACACTCTGGTCTGATGTAAGGAGGTGCTGATGGGGGACACTCTGATGTAAGGAGGTGCTGATGGGGACACTCTGATGTAAGGAGGTGCTGATGGGGACACTCTGATGTAAGGAGGTGCTGATGGGGACACTCTGATGTAAGGAGGTGCTGATGGGGACACTCTGATGTAAGGAGGTGCTGATGGGGACACTCTGATGTAAGGAGGTGCTGATGGGGACACTCTGATGTAAGGAGGTGCTGATGGCGGACACTCTGATGTAAGGAGGTGCTGATGGGGGGGACACTCTGATATAAGTAGGTGCTGATAGCGGACACTCTGATGTAAGGAGGTGCTGATGGCGGACACTCTGATGTAAGGAGGTGCTGATGGCGGACACTCTGATGTAAGGAGGTGCTGATGGCGGACACTCTGATGTAAGGAGGTGCTGATGGGGGACACTCTGATGTAAGGAGGTGCTGATGGGGGACACTCTGATGTAAGGAGGTGCTGATGGGGGACACTCTGATGTAAGGAGGTGCTGATGGGGGACACTCTGATGTAAGGAGGTGCTGATGGGGACACTCTGGTGTAAGGAGGTGCTGATGGGGGACACTCTGATGTAAGGAGGTGCTGATGGCGGACACTCTGATGTAAGGAGGTGCTGATGGGGGACACTCTGATGTAAGGAGGTGCTGATGGGGGACACTCTGATGTAAGGAGGTGCTGATGGGGACACTCTGATGTAAGGAGGTGCTGATGGGGGACACTCTGATGTAAGGAGGTGCTGATGGCGGACACTCTGATGTAAGGAGGTGCTGATGGCGGACACTCTGATGTAAGGAGGTGCTGATGGCGGACACTCTGATGTAAGGAGGTGCTGATGGCGGACACTCTGATGATCAGAGTGTCCGCCATCAGCACCTCCTTACATCAGAGTGTCTGCCATCAGCACCTCCTTACATCAGAGTGTCCCCATCAGCACCTCCTTACATCAGAGTGTCCCCCATCAGCACCTCCTTACATCAGAGTGTCCCCCATCAGCACCTCCTTACATCAGAGTGTCCGCCATCAGCACCTCCTTACATCAGAGTGTCCCCATCAGCACCTCCTTACATCAGAGTGTCCCCCATCAGCACCTCCTTACATCAGAGTGTCCGCCATCAGCACCTCCTTACATCAGAGTGTCTGCCATCAGCACCTCCTTACATCAGAGTGTCCCCATCAGCACCTCCTTACATCAGAGTGTCCCCCATCAGCACCTCCTTACATCAGAGTGTCCGCCATCAGCACCTCCTTACATCAGAGTGTCCCCATCAGCACCTCCTTACATCAGAGTGTCCCCCATCAGCACCTCCTTACATCAGAGTGTCCGCCATCAGCACCTCCTTACATCAGAGTGTCTGCCATCAGCACCTCCTTACATCAGAGTGTCCCCATCAGCACCTCCTTACATCAGAGTGTCCCCCATCAGCACCTCCTTACATCAGAGTGTCCGCCATCAGCACCTCCTTACATCAGAGTGTCCCCCATCAGCACCTCCTTACATCAGAGTGTCCCCATCAGCACCTCCTTACATCAGAGTGTCCCCCATCAGCACCTCCTTACATCAGAGTGTCCGCCATCAGCACCCATCCACCTCAGAGCCTTATTGTATGTATAACCTGCTGGGACTTGTAGTTCTCCAATCTCCATGAGCCCCAGGAGAAGATTGAGAACTACAAGTCCCAGCAGTCTTACTAAAATGACAGGCTCTGAGGTGGATAGATGTCTGGACAGTGACAATTGGTGACACAGTGGTGACAATTGGTGGCACAGTGGTGACAATTGGCATGGTACAGTGACTGCATTTAAAGGCATGGCACAGTGGTTGCGTTTGTTGGCATGGCACAGTGGTGACAATTGATGACACAGTGGCTGCATTTGATGGCATGGCGCCCTGTAATTGGGCATATGTGTTCATGCGTTAGAGCCGGGGGGGGGGGGGGGCGAAAAAAAAACGTTCTGCCCCACGGGGGGGGGGGGGGGGGGGAACCGGCGCCTAATAGAGTACCGGCACCTCTTTTGGTCCACTTAAAGCACTGTATATATATATATATATATATATCCCTTCCCATTTTCATGTAATCCTCACATCCACACATACACAGGTTCTTTAAGGGTTACCTTTTTTATGTTAGTGTTGACTTTCAGCCTGCACACACTTGACACTCTGATTACACCCATTCAGGATGTCTATCGCAACTAATTAACTTTAAGTTGTTATAGGCTGAAGGGAGTCACATGTTTTATTTGGTATTTTGGGGTTTAGTATAAATGTTTTTGTGTTAGCACCATACCATAGCCATGACTAAGCACTGATCGAGTGCGAAACGCGTCGGCTGTCCTGTTTTCTGTGATTGCTGTGACTGTACATGTTTTTGGATTTACAATAAAGACAACTTTTTTCGTTTGAAAATCCTTGGAGTGCGGCCGTCCTTCCCTCTTTTCTTCATCATCATTACACGCGATCGGCGGTGACAGAGCAGGGACGTGGAGCTCTGTGTGTAAACACAGAGCTCCACGTCCTGTCAGGGAGAGGAGACAGATGCTGTTTCCCTTGTACATAGGGGCACAGCATCGGTCACCTCCCCCAGTCAACCCCCTCCCCCCACACAGTTAGAACACACCCAGGGAATACATTTAACCCCTTCCTCACCCCCTAGTGTTAACCCCTTCAATGGCAGTCACATTTATACAGTAATTAGTGCATATTTATAGCACTGTACGCTGTATAAATGTAAAAGGTCCCAAAAATGTGTCAAAAGTGTCCGATGTGTCCGCCGTAATGTCGCAGTCCCAATAAAAATCGCAGATCGCCGCCATTACTAGTAAAAAAAAATAGTAAAAAAAATCATAATTCTGTCCCCTATTTTGTAGGCGCTATAACTTTTGCGCAAAGCAGTCGCTGATTGCGATTTTTTTTTTTACAAAAATACGTAGAAGAATACGACGAATAATCGGCCTTAACTGAGAATTTTTTATTTTATTTTTTTAAATTGGGATATTTATTATAGCAACAAGTAAAAAATATATATATATTTTTAAATTGTCGCTTTTTTTTTGTTTATAGCGCAAACAATAAAAACCGCACGGGCGATCAAATACCACCAAAATAAAGCTCAATTTGTGGGGAAAAAAAGGACGCCAATTTTGTTTGGGAGCCACGTCGCACGACTGCGCAAATGTCAGTTAAATCGAAGCAGTGCCGGAAGCTGACATTTCACCTGGGCACGAAGGGGGTTTATGTGCCCAGTAAGCAAGTGGTTAATATTGAAAAATATAAAGTAATACATTTGGGGGTTAAAAATATGAATGGACATTACTCACTAGGGAAAGTACCTCTGAGAGAATCAAGGATCTGGGAGTCCTAGTAGATCACAGGCTCAGCAATAGCATGCAATGTCGGACTTCAGTAAGCAAGGCTAGCAGACTATTAGCATGCATTAAAAAGGGTACAGTATTTACTCAAGAGATAATACCATAATTCTACCACTTTACAAAACTCTGGTTCGGCCACATCTTGAGTATGCTATTCAATTCTGGCCACCAGTCCTCGGGAAGTATGTCATTCAGTTCAGGCCACCAGTCCTCAGGAAGTATGTACTTGAACTGGAGAGAGTCCAGAGAAGGGCAACAAAGCTAAAAAGGGGACTGGAGGACCTCGGCTATAAGGAGCTACTACAGTCATTAAATGTTATCTCCCTGGAGAAGAGATGCTTAAGAGAAGATATGATTGCAATTTTCAAATATCTAAATGGTGATTCTAGCATAGGGAGAAAACTATTCAGTCTCACATAGCTTAAGAAGACACCCAGGCACTCAATAAAGTTGGACAAGAAGTGGTTATTCTTAAACTGCGTATGGTCTTCTTTACTTCCATTAACAATTGGTGGTGTCAGCGGAGAATGTTGATATTTTCAAAAAGCTTTTAGATGGGCATCTAAGTGAACACAATATAGAGAGATATGGGAAATGATAGTGACATAAGCACACATACTCTAACACAGGTTGAACTAGATGGTCTGGTGTCTGTATTCCACCTTATCTTATGTAATTGGATCCCATCACAGAAGAGATTGCCATTTGACAATGTTATATTCTTTGGCTGTTAATTATAGAGAGTAGCCTTTGTACAGACTTAACTAGATTATTAAGGACAAGACCCAGACCGTGTGTCCTAACAGCTTGCTTATGCAATAGCTACACATAGTTGAGTTCTTTCAAAAGCTAACTTTGTGTTAAACATACAATTTATTTGTCAAGTCCTCCTTCAACATAACCACTTATTTTTCTATGATTAATTTGAGCTGAAAAATGTGTAGAAAACCCGAATTCTTTAATTCTGATGTTCAAACTCTTACACTATGGGCCAGATTCAGGTAGAGTTAGGCTGGAGTATCAGTGATACTCCAGCCTAACTGTCGCTTTAAGCCGGCGTTTTTGTTTTCTGTAACCAGAAAACAAGAAACGCCGGGTTGGAGTTCAGATGCGAGCAGCGTAATTGAATTTCGCCATCGCATCGTTACTTCAACTTAAAAATGGCGCCGGCGGCGTTACCGCTGATTAACGCTGAAAAAATATGTTAATCAGCGGGAGTCGGAAATTCACGATCGTTTTCGGGCGCGACGCAGTGACTTTACGACGTTTCCGGAAGCAATACGCGACGTAAAGATAAAGCAGCCCCCTAGTGGAGTATCCTATGTTAAGTATAGCCGTCGTCATCGCGTCGGGATAAAAAAAAATCGCGTCGCTTGCGTAAAACATTCATGAATGGGGATGTGACGTCATTGACGTTCACTGACAGAATTTGGAGCATGCGCACTGGGATGCATTGACACTCGACGCATGCGCAGTACGTTCGCCGCGGGATCGCGCATAGTTTAAATAATACACGCCCCGTACCCGCCCAATTTGAATTCCGCCGGCTCATTTGCGATGCGCTGCCGCAACTTTAGGAGCAAGTGCTTCATGAATAACAGCACTTGCTCCTAAAATTTCGGCAGAGTAACGTAAATGAGAAGCGTCACTCCAGAGCAAAGATGCTCTCATCTACCTGAATCTGGCCCTAAATATATTTTGAGAACTAAGAGGAGTAAACTTTCCCTGGAAGAACAGCTTCCAGTACACAGAGCCATCAAGTGAATTTTACAGATCCATTAAGTCTAGAAGAAAGGTTTCCAAACTTATTTAAATGCAGAGGTGGTCTTTGTAGGCCACAAACGTTCACACACATTTTCACACTGCTTATATTGTGCTTGTGAACTTTGCAGTGCCAGAGGGGTTACTTCAGAGCCAGACTGGAATTAGTATGCAATGAATTTCAGCAGAGATGCCAGCACACAAGTACCACTGTGAATAAAGTCTGATAACAAGAAAGGGGGAATTTACATTTCAATGGCAAGGCTCTGTAACCCACGTTTAGCAACACTGCATAAATGTGTGACTTTTTTTTGTAGAGCACGCTGAATGCAATTAGAGGCTACTCCTAAATAAATTGAACAATCACATATGGATGTAAGCACAGAGAGATTATAGAATTGGCCCAAGGATAGTGCTTGATGAACAGTAAACATAAATTTTAACTTAGTGTAGCCGACTGTGTACTGCATTGCAGACTTACCTTTGCATCTTTACACAGAAAGTGTAGGGCGCGGGTAACTGACATCATTCCCCTGTGCCAAGTGAAGAGCATTGTAGGATTTGTAGTATCCTGAATAGACATTCTTGGCTATAGTACTATCCCTGGACCACACTTCGCCTTTAGGTCCCGTGCTGTCCAAGAAGGGATTATAAATAGGGCCAGCTGCCTGGCCTACACGCTCTTCTTCCCGAATGCCATGCGGTGAACACATCCCTGTTGCTGCTGTGAGAGGACTATCCCACGGTGGAAGCAGTGACGTCAGCCTGGCCCAGGCAGATCCAATGCTGCTCTTACTCAAGGGACATCACCGAAGAGTCGCTGGATCAGACTACCTACAGTTCCTGCAGCCAGCCTGTCATCTCCGATCATTAATGCAGGGGATAGCTACTCTGGAATTGCTCTTCAGGAAGATCCTCCATTGTTCTTCAGTTGGTAAGAAGGCTATCGACCAGTAAATACATACCTTGTCCTACTACATTGCATACAAACACTGTACACAGACAGAGCTCTTACTACTTTGCATTCAAACAATGTGTACAGACATCTTGCCCCATTAGAATTACATTAAAGATTATTTCTAGTCAGATTGAGTGGTGCCTACACTCCATCTGTCATATAAAGCAGCGGTCCCCAACCTTTTTGGCACCGGGGACCAGCTCCCTGCAAGTAAATTGTGCCAAGGCTCAGGGGGTCGGCGCGGTGGTAAGCGATTTTTTTCGTGGGCAATTTGTCAGGGCAATGGCTGGTGTTAGTGCTTTAATTATCCCGCCACCATGGTTATTATGGTTTTAGGATGATTGAAACACATTATTTCTATCATTACATTGTAATATAAAATGGAAAAGTTGAACTCACCATAATGTTGAATCAGTGGGAGCCTTGAGAGTCATTTGCAACCATCGCTTGTCACTTGCCAAATCACCTGCCACCAGATGAGGATGTCACTTGCCACTATATCTGCCACCAGATGAGGATGTCACTTGCCACTATATCTGCCACCAGATGAGGATGTCACTTGCCACTATGTCTGCCACCAGATGAGGATGTCACTTGCCACTATGTCTGCCACCAGATGAGGATGTCACTTGCCACTATGTCTGCCACCAGATGAGGATGTCACTTACCACTATGTCTGCCACCAGATGAGGATGTCACTTACCACTATGTCTGCCACCAGATGAGGATGTCACTTGTCACTATGTCTGCCACCAGATGAGGATGTCACTCGCCACTATATCTGCCACCAGATGAGGATGTCACTATGTCTGCCACCAGCTGAGGATGTCACTCGCCACTATATCTGCCACCAGATGAGGATGTCATTTCCCACTATGCCTGCCACCAGATAAGGATGTCACTTGCCACTATGCCTGCCACCAGATGAGGATGTCACTTGCCAGTTTTGACTGCCACTAGATGAGGATGTCACTTGATTAACATGTAACATGGCTGCAGAGTACTTGCAGCCAGGCACAAAGCTGTCAACCTCTGCAGGTGAAACACATGCGAGGGAGAGAGGGCGGGCAGTGAGAGATGACGTCATACTCTCTCTGAGTCGCGGCTGCACCCCCGTGTAGAGCAGCCTTTGCGGCACTGAAAGTAAGGGCAGAACAGCGGTGCGGGCAATGAGAGATTACGTCATCTCTCTCCCCCAGTCGCCGCACCGCTGACATTACCTGTCTTCTCCGTGGCCCGGCAGCAGAGGTGCTACAGCCCGGCATTGGGCCGCGGACCACAGGTTGGAGACCTCTGATATAAAGGATACAATTGCTTGAGTTCTAACTGCCAGTGAAGACAACTGCAGGCCTTGCACTTTGGACATTGCTGTTATTGCTATTTAAAAGGGACCCACCCCCTTATACTCATGCAACATGGTCTCATTAGGATTAAGGTGAAATAGGCTGGCCTGGGATCCCCTATTAGTGTCATCATAAAATTACAGTAATTAATAGTCAATTTCAGTACCATTTCTGTATTTGATTGCTGTCAGTTTTATGTTACCTTCTATTCTGTAACTGAGATTTCCTGCTGTAATTCAACTCTTTCAAGGACCTTCTCACCTGAACCCTGAAGTTGGGCATTTTCAAGCTAAATGTCCCAAAGCCAGGATTAGCCCACAGTTGCTGAACGAAGATCCTTTTTCAAAAGCCGGTGGGAAACTTCAAAGGACCTTGGTGAAGCTCCAAATAAGCGTCCCAGGGGAAAACTGCGCTCCAAATCTAAGAAGAAGTTAAAACGGCAGCCTTTTACCAATCCCCCTCCTCCCTTGCCTGTTCCTAAAAGTGAGTCCCCAGGGAAGGGCAGAGGGACACAGGAGATCAATGCACACCTTTCTGGCTGAGCAGGAAGACAAACTTTTCAGCCACCAAGGAAGCCAGTTAAGGCTCAGACTATAGCATCATAAGCAATAGATCTGCCACAAAATTTGGTAGGGTCGTCTCCAATAGTCTACCTGCAAGTGGCAGGGATTTAAATCCAAGCACTACTAGACACTGGAGCCCAAGTGACATTGCTGTATAGGGATTTTTACAACAGACACCTAAAGCATATCCCTTTGTGTAAGTTGGAAGAGCTGGAGATCCGAGTTATAGTTACCCAGAAGTGCCCCTATGATGGATATATCATGATCAGGATAGCCTTTGACCCATCATTGGCTGAAAAGCCAGAAACGTTGGCTGTCGTTTGTCCTCGACCCCCTGGGGCAGGAAGACATTCCTTGTTGATTGGAAATAACACTAATCTTGTTACTTACCCCATTGGCTGTAGAAGGTGCTACTGATATGAAGATTCATCCCTAACTGAGGCAAGCTTTTCAAGGGGTGTTGCAGGAACAAAGAGAACCCACAGAAGGAGTGGGAAGGCTGTGGTGATTGGATGCTCAAGAGCGAGTGTTACTGGGAGAGAGAGCCTGCATGAGAGCAACCATTAAACTGTCATGGGATCAGCTGGGTCCCTATGTGGTGTTGGAAGCCGATCCATTGGAGGAACATATGGGAATAGAACTGGTCTCAGAGATTGTGCCTACTAGGGCATTGTTGAGAAGTGAGGGAAGAATTTCTGTCAGTGTCCAAAATGTCACTAGTCAGCCAGTCAGCCTGAAACCGTGGATGTTAATTGGAAAAGTCACTGCGGCTACCCCAGTGACGGCAGATGACTAGGTCCAGAAGAAAGATGGAAAAGAGCCTCTGTCCAGTGTCCCACTCTGTCCCCCGAGATGGAAAGAGAAGATTAAGGCTCAACTAGCCAAGTGGGAGCAGATGTTTTCCAAGAATGACTTTGATGTAAGCAGTTGGCCAAATTGAAGACTGGAGTCATTAGAGAGTCCAGGAGTCCTTATGCATCCCCTATTGTTTTAGTGCGCAAGAAGAATGGGTCTCTTCAGATGTGTATCGACTATAGAACTTGCAAAGATGCTTTGCAGTGCTTATCTGGAGCCAAATGGTTCAGTGTGTTGGACCTGAAGAGTGGATACTACCAGATACCTATGCATCAGGGGAATCAAGAGAAAACTGCTTTCATTCGCCCATTAGGGTTCTTTGAATTGAATCACATGCCACAGGGGTTAACAGGGACACCAGCCACCTTCCAGGAGTTGACGAAGAACATGGTGGGTAAAATTAATTTGATATCGGTGCTTGTGTACTTGGATGATATCATTGTCTTTGGCAAGACTTTGAAGCACGACTTGAGAAAGTCTTTCAGAGGTTGCATGCTGAGGGATTGAAGCCGTTATTGGAGATGTGGCAGTTCTACCAGACTTCAGTTACGTATCTAGGACATGTGTTCTCAGCTGAGGGAGTAGCCACGGATTTGAAAAGGATGGAAGCGGTTACTTCTTGGCGCCGACCAAGTACAGTTACCGAACTGAGATCATTCCTAGGATTCTGCTCCTATTATAGGAGATTCGCGAAGAACTTTGCACCGATTGCAAGGCCCCTAAATTATTTGTTGCAGAGGCAAGTGAATGAGGATTTGCAGAGGGCCCCAGAAAATCGCGGGAGTCTATTTGAGACCAATGAACACCAAGGTGTGAGAAGGCTTCTGGAAGTTTGAAGCAGAGTCTCATGGAAGTACCAGTCTTAGTCTATGCTGACCCCTCGAAATCTTATGAGTTACTTGTGGATACCAGCATAGAGTTCGGCTGGGGAGAGTTTTGTACCAAGAGTTTGATGGAAAGCTTCGTCCAGTGACATATGTGAGCCAGAGTCTCTACCTCTGAGAAGAACTTTCCTGTGCACAAATTGGAGTTCCTGGGCCTTAAGTGGGCAGTAGTAGATAAGCTGCGAGACTACCTATATGGGGCCAGGTTTGTGGTGAAAATGGACAACAACCCTTTGACTTACCTGTTGTCCAATCGCTCAATTGGATGCTATTGGTCACCATTGGTTGGCCGCCTTATGAGAGTTTCAGTTCAGCCTGAAGTACCGGCCAGAAGTGGGAAACCGAGATACAGATGCCCTATCTTGAAGACCATATGTTACAGATGTTGGTCAGAAGAACTGGGTCCATTTGCCTCCTGAGGGAATGCATGCGGTGTGCCGAGGGAGTGGGGCATCATTATAAAGGGGCCACAGGGGCTTAAGCTGTGGGGGTCGCTCCTGCTCGAGTACAACGGAACTATTGTGACTTGACACAAATACGCAGCCAGGAATTGCCTCAGCTGATATGGGAGGACTTGAGAAGAGAGCAACGTAACGACTTGAGAAGAGAGCAACTGTATAACCTTGTTAAGTAGATTCTGTCAGCATCCTCAAATGCTACTAAATAGTTCAATCGAGAGCTCAAAAGTAGTAGACAAGAAATGGGAATGGATGCGGTTGGAAGGTGGAGTTATATACCAGAGAGGTCCATCAGAGGAACCTGAGGGTGTCTGCCAATTGCTTCTTCCTGGAAAGCATCAGCTGATAGTGCTGGCCACCCTGCATAATGATCATGGACACTTAGGACCGGATAGAACTCTTAAGCCAGTTAGGGACCGCTTTTACTGGCCATCCATGAGAAGAGAAGTTAAAGGTTACTGTCGCTCTTACATTCGGTCCATCCAAAGAAAGACTTTGCCTGGTAGGGCCGGCCCAATGAGCCATCTACAGAGTCAGGGGCAGATGGAGTTGGTGTGCATGATTTCTTATGCCTAGAACCTGACCTGAGTGTATGCAGCGATGTCTTGGCTGTGACAGATCGCTTCACATCTTATGCTCAGGCTTTTCCGACCAAGAATCAACAAGCCTGTACCATTGCAAAGACCCTGGTGGGGAAGTTTTTCGTGCATCTGCATTCGGATCAAGGATGGGATTTTCGAAAGCAAGCTGATCAAAAGACTATGTGAGTTCAAAACTATTCAAAAATCTAGAACCACCCCTTATCATCCCCAAGGGGATCCACAGCCTGAATGTTTTAACTATACCCTGTTGAATATGCAAGGAACCCTGCCCTTGTACAATAAACAACATTAGGGTGACTACATTGCTGCAGTGGTTCATGCTTACAATAGTATAGTGAATGATTCCAATGAGTATTCCCCTTACTGGCTGATGTTTGGGAGGCAGTCCCAAATGCCTGTGGATCTGGCCTTTGGCACGTCCTTAGACTACACTTACCAGGCCTCTTATCGGGGATATGTTGATAGGGTTTGTAGAAGTTTGAAAACTGCCTATGAGAAAGTAAAGGAAGCTTCCTTCACTAGAGAACAGAGAAACAAAAAAAACGTTGAGGGTTCAAGATTTGCAGCCAAGAGATCGTGTACTGTTATGCAACTTGGGGGAACCAGGAAAACATAAGTTAGCTGATCGATGGCGTTCCCAACCCTACATCATCTGCAAACGACTGCCAGGGCTTCCTGTTTCAGATTCACCCTGAAGGGAAGACGTCCCACTTAAGACTTGGCATCAGAACCACCTATAACTCATATTCAAGGCTATTTGAGTATCTCCACCTCCTTGGTCTGATGCACCCTAGGCCCCTTTCTTTGAGATCTAGGACTCACCGAGCACAGAGAACAGAGAGGAGGAGAGTGACGAGGAAGAATTAGCCCTTGATTGGTTATTGTCCCCCTCAATTGAAGATACCTGTAGAGTGTCTCAACCTCCACAAAAGTAGGAATGAAGCCAAAAGAGTATAACCTCAACCACTGGAGGCCGAAAGTTCTGTACCCTCCCCTGAGAGAGAGACTGGAGGAGTTAAACTAGACTCAATTGACCAGCTGGAGGTACCAAATACGATAGAAACCCCTGCTTCTCCTATACATGAAGTAGATGGAGAGAATGTTCCTGAAGTATTGATGGGCCGGAGCTGGGTTTCAGTTCTAGGGGGCCCCAGCCATGGGCCTAAAACTTCGGAAAATGTCTACTCAAGACTTAGACAGAGGATCTGCCCCCCTAAGAGACTTTGGGAGAAAGCTCTGATTAACTTATTTCCACTGCTCAATGGTCTAGTCAAGTGCCTGCCTCCTCTACTGAGCCTTTGGTAGAGGCTGACCCTGCTCTGCCTGCAGACGCTGCTGGGTGGGCCACTAACTTATTACTGGCCTGTCATCAAAATGATATAACTTTTTCTGATGATGTGTTATCAGAGAATCCTTCTATTAGCCAGTTGGCGATGCATACTAGCTCATTATGCTTTTGTCTTACAAGGTTTTTTTTTTTTTTTTTTTTTGGGGGGGGGGGGGGGGGCTTTTTGGGTTTACAACCACTTTAATGTTTTAGCAAATTTAATGTCATTGAGTTAGGGTTTGTATCTACTTTAATAGGATTGCATATGTTAACTTTCCAGTATTTGTTATGTTGTAAACCTGTTTTTCCATCATCTTGCCATGTGCTTCCCTAATCAAACATCCACGATAAGGAAGAACAGTGACTTCTGTACTAAATAAACACACGTGTAATTGTTTGCTACATGAGGGCCAAAGTGTTCACTGTGCCCTTTACAGTCTAGATCTTACTCTATTTGCACATCTGTTGCTTAATAAATGTACTCAAATGTGAGGAACTGCAGAACTTACTAACCAATAGACAAATTGTTGCATTTATTTAATTGCATGTGAGCAAAAGAGAGAGTTTAATAATTGTAACACAAATCTGCCATTTGCAGGCACCTAACATAGATGAGTGTATTGCTCTTTCATGGTTCTAAGCAACTGTACTTTAAATGATCAAAAACCTGTAAGCCATCAGTTTTTGCATCCTCCCCTATTTCTCATAGTTTAGACCTCAACAACATTGTAGCCTTCAGGGGCAAAAGCTATGAGTAGAGATATTCAAGCCGATATGCAAAATATGACCTGACCCAGATTTTGTCAACTCCTGGAATGTGGAAACCACAAATGTTTGGTGGTTCCTGCCAAAATAGTTGGCATAAGTTTATTTTCCTAGTGACCTTTTGTGGTCTCTTCAATCCTGTTTTGCCTGCCTTACCCTCCAGATGGAGATAAACTTTTTACTAAGCTTATTTTCTGCTAGGTGTGCTTTTGAAATATGAAAGATGCCTGGGATTTCCTAAAAAGGTGAGTTCCCCTCCACTCCAAGTAACTATTCCAGGTTACTAGCAGTGGCTGCATATAAGTTTACATTCCCCCAGCAGAGCTACTGGTGCACTTAGACTAAGGTGACCAGATTTTTAAAATGAAATGCTACAAAATCTCTACTGCAAAATTACTAGCGTGACATGGCTCTTGTGGTTAGTAATACATTTCAGACCTCATTTTAGCACCTCCAGTTCACAGAACAGGGGTTCTTAAACTTTCTAAACAGTGAGCCGGTTCATTGCCCATAAGACTTTAGGCGGGCCAGATTGTAGCAAGTAGGAAAAGAAAATGCAGAGTCATTCCCCTTTTTCTCATCTAGTGCATTCCCGCAGTTACTTTGTTAAGCTTATAATCATTTTAGTATCTGATAACGTGTTAACACTGTCACTATCGACTTCATGTGAAATGCATTCTGTTTGCAGGGCTTTTTTTAAGCTTAAATAAAGAGCTTTCTATCACTACTGGTGTTTTGGTGAGTTGTTAGGTATAGTTAGGGTGGGTCACCAATGGGAGGCAGGAGAATCCAACAAGCCAGCAACTCCTTGGAGAATAATTGCTACACATGAGGGCAGTGTGCAGCATTCTCTTTCCCTTGCAGAGTGATGACTGCATAAGGGCCAAGCCAAGCTGGATATGATGTCTCCACAGCGCCAGGCATTTCTACACCAACACCCACAAGATATCACCCCTCCTCCTTCTTTATTGATGTTGGAAGACTGGTAGAAAGCTTTGTGAAAAGTTCCTCATTGCCCATTAACCACTTGCTTACTGGGCACATATACCCCCTTCCTGCCCAGGCGAAATTTCAGCTTTCAGCACTGCGTCACTTTAAATTAAAATTGCGCGGTTGTGCGACGTGGCTCCCAAACAAAATTGGTGTCCTTTTTTTTCCCACAAATAGAGCTTTCTTTTGGTGGTATTTGATCACCTCTGCGGTTTTTATTTTTTGCGCTATAAACAAAAAAATGAAAATTTTGAAAAAAAAACACAATATTTTTTACTTTTTGCTATAATAAATATCAATTTTTTGGAAAAAAAAATCAATTTTTTCTCAGTTTAGGCCGATATGTATTCTACATATTTTTGGTAAAAGAAAAAATCGCAATAAGCGTAAAGTAATTGTTTTGCGCAAAGGTTATAGTGGCTACAAAATAGGGGATAGAATTCTGACAATTTTTTTTTTTTTTTACTAGTAATACGGCAATTTGCGAATTTTGGCAGGACTGTGATATTGCGACGGACACATCGGACACTTTTGACACATTTTTGGGGCCATTCACATTAATACAGAGATCAGTGCTATAAAAACGCACTAATTACTGTATAAATGTGACTGGCAGTGAAGGGGTTAACACTAGGGGGTGAGGAAGGGGTTAAATGTGAGTCCTGGGTGTGTTCTAACTGTGTGGGGGGAGGGGGTGACTGGGGGAGGTGACCAATGCTGTCTCCCTATGTACAAGAGAAACAGCATCTGTCTCCTCTCACTGACAGGACGTGGAGCTCTGTGTTTACACACAGAGCTCCATGTCCCTGCTCTAAAACTGCCGATCGGCGGGTACCTGGCGGACATCGCGACCGCCAGGCACGCACATCGGCATCTCGGGGACGCGCCGGGTGCGTGCGCGTGCCCCCCAGTGGCCGGAGAACACGATGCCGTCAATTGACGGCATCTTGGATATTCAGGTTCACCATGCCGCCGTCATTTGACGATAGGCAGGGAACCAAGTGGTTAAAGAGGAACTGAAGTCTGCTCACATAATTTGTAATAAAAACATCTTTGCCATTCTGAAGCTTCCCTCCAACCACTTATATATACACGCATATTATTTTATATATACACATTATAATTCTGTACTTGCCAAATATGCTGCAGGAATCTTCCTCCACTAAGTATGGCTGCAACCATTTTGGGCAGCTGAAGCTGCTGCCTGTTCACTTCCTGGATTTACACCGACACACAGAGGCATACTTCAGCTCTCTCATTTGCCCTCTTATGACTCACCCCCCTCCCTTCCTGGCAAAATCTCACAGGAGTGAGAGTTTGAGAGCTGTGCATGATGTCATAAGCCCAGACTTTTTACCAGACAAGAAACAGGAAGCAGGCTGTATAAGGTATTTACTGGCAGAATTTGTTTTCTACTATCCAAAGTTAAAACAACAAGGGCAGTAAATTTTATAGATGAAAAGTTGAAAAAAAAATTACAAAAGTTCCACTTTAATTATGGGTAAAGATAGATGAAGTTTTATCAGAAGATAAAAAAAAAGATACCAGTTCCATCTAAAGAAAGGGATTTTGAGGTCTAGATAGGTCACACTGCACAGGTCATTGTACAAGTGGGAGGTCCCTGACAACTTTAAAATTGTATTTCCTCTTTTGCACTCAAATTGGGATAACACCTATTTGTTACCTGTTCTCATTCATGTAGCATAAAAAAAAAATACATTTAAAATGCAGCTCATCTTTTTTAGATGCTCTATTCTAGAACCCACAACACTGTAAAATTCTACTAGTTATCTTTGTTTGTGAGGGGACCGGACAGCTGTGTTTGCCATAATCAACCCTGTTTGTACTGTGTTGGCAGATCTACATTATCAGTTGTAACTAGATTTGAACACCGTCTGTCCTAACAAAGGTTTAGAAGCTGGGGTTCTTGCATTGCATGTTACTGACAACAGACTCAGGACAGACTCACTCTGACATTGATCAAAAATCCTTGGATCGCTGATGTTTTGGGGATGTGTGAGCTACAAAGGCACAGGTATTTTGGTCAAAATTGTTGGCAAGATGTTGTCAAAAAATACTGGAGGAACATTTGCATTCATCGGCCAGGAAGCTGCACATGGGACGTACTTGGACATTCCAACATGACAATGATCCAAAACACAAGGCCAAGTCTACCTGTCATTGGCTACAGCAGAATAAAGTGAAGGTTCTGGAGTGGCCATCTCAGTCTCCTCACTCATCATCATTGAGCCACTCTGGGGGGATCTCAAAATGTGCAGTTCATGCCAGACAGCCCAAGAATTAACAGGAACTGGAGGCTTTTTGCCAAGAGGAATGGGCAGCTTTACCATCTGACAAGATAAAGAGCCTCATCCACAAATACCACAAAAGACTTCAAGCTGTCTTTGATGTTAAAGGGGGCAATACACGATATTAAGAACTGGGGTATGTAAACTTGTGAACAGGGTCATTTGGGTAGTTTCTGTTTTCATTAAGATTTAAAAAGAGTAAACACAATTGATTGATAATAAATGGTAAGTTTGAGTGTTATTCATATTCTTTGAAAAATGGGCAAGAAATCATAAATGTTGCCAGGGTATGTAAACTTATGAGCACAACTGGAATATATATATATAGGTGGGGAGGGTGAAAATTAATAAGTTGACATCTTTCACAATTAGATCTTTCACAAAAAAAAAAAAAAAAGACTACAGTCCCTATAATTGTAATTAGAGGAAGCAATAATATATAATGAACTAATTCTAACAATTTTGACAAGTATCACATATTAGAGCCCAACCTAACGTATAAACATTAATTCCCAGCTGTAGTGCTTCTTTCACCCATGTACAAAAGGTATTTCCTACACTGCTGCAGCGGGAATCCTTACATGCTTGTGGTGTCAATGTAAACGAGCATTGGGTGCTCAAACCGTTCCCAAATTATCTTCATGGAAACATGGGAGGATAGATCTGTTTACAAAAATTAGCTGACGGCAAGAAATTGCTCCACTTTATGTCATCATACTTTCCCAGGGTACTGCAAATAAATCAACAGCTATTTTCTTTACATCATTGGTATGCACAATTTTTCAGTCCTAGGGAACACATTACAGGCATGATGGTTTTAGTCTCTGCATTTCTGTGTTTTAGATCATGTTTAAATTTAGTGTTTTGTTAACCACTTCAGCCCCGGAAAGAATTTGTCCCCTTCCTGACCAGGCCATTTTTTGTGATACACCACTTGACTCTTTAACTGAGAATTGCGCGGTTGTGCAAAATTGTACCCAAACAAAATGTATGTCCTTTTTTCCTCACAAATAGAGCTTTCTTTTGGTGGTATTTGATCACCTCTGCGGTTTTTATGTTTTGCGTTATAAACAAAAAAATAGTGTAAATTAAAAAAAAAATTAAGAAAAAAACACAATAGTTTGTTGTTTTTTCTATAATAAATATCCCAAATTTTTTTCCTCAGTTTAGGCCGATATGTATTCTTCGACATATTTTGGTAAACAAAAATCGCATTAAGCGTGTATTGATTGGTTTGCGCAACAGTTATAGCTTGGTCTACAAAATAGGGAATAGATTTGTGTCATCTTTATTATTATTTTTATTTTTGTTACTAGTAATGTGGGTGATCTGCAATTTGTATCAGGACTGCGACATTGAGGCAGACAGATTGGACACTTTTGACACTATTTTGGGACCATTGACATTTATACAGCAATCAGAGCTAAAAATAGTCACTGATTACTGTATAAATGTCACTGGCAGGGAAGGGGTTAACACTAGGGGGGCGATTAAGGGGTTAACTGTGTTCCCTAACTGTAGGGGGGATGGGACTGACTAGGGGAGAAGAGAGATTGGTGTTCATACTTAGTATGAACACACAATCTCTCTCCTCTCCCCTTACACACACAGATGCCAGTTCTTGCTCTGTCATGATCGATCGAGGGTGCCCGGCGGTCATCGCACCCTCCGGGTACTCGCATCGGCTTCGGGGATGCTGTGTACTGTGGGAGACCAGATATAGTGAATGCAGGGTGCTGGGTTTAGTAACATTTTAAGCTTTCCCTTCTATCTTGCTGACATACAGTAGGTCATCATGACAGAAAGTAAAAAAAAAACACCACAGGTTTTAGCCCTTCTCCACCCTACTTAAAACTACGGTATATATATAAATAAAAAATTGGTAGGAATACACTCTAAAAAACCCACTGGACACATTTTAATGGGTTTCCAGTAATTAAGAATAATTCCACTTTGTGCTTTTGTATTTGTAGACAGGTCAGATAGCAGGTAGAATTACAAGGCTAGTTAGATGTTGTGCCTGTCTACAAATTTGTGTATTTGATATTTCAACCCAAGAACCAAAATGTAATATATTGCTGCTTGTCAGTCCTTAGATGTTGATCCTGTCAGAATTCCAGTGTCCATGATTACATGTGCACTGAACTGATATATCAAACAATATATTCAGCTTTTACAGTGAACTATAGAATTCCTCCCTCCCTGTGATGTAGATGAGCAGAGTAAGAGGTGCCTGAAATCCATATTATGAAAGCAGCCTAGGCTGGCAAGGCTGCTTCTCTACAGATATAATGCAGTGATTGTTGTTACTTCTGTCTTCAACTGAGGAAGCAGTAATGCAGATCTGTGGATTTTTCTACCAAGCTCCTAATGAAGAACCAGAGAAACTTTCTTGAGAAGTTGCTGTAAGATGCAGCAAAATGGGTAGTCTGTGGGCAGGGTCGATCCTAGGCAAGGTGAACAGGGTGCATTGCACCCAGGCGCCTGCAGAGGTGGGGGCGCCAAAGTGGCAGAGTTTTCCCCTCCATCCTTCTCTCCTTGTTTGTGTCCATCCAGAACTAGTGTACTGAGCATAGGTGTGTGTCCGTCCAGAAGTGATGTGTCTCTGACCATCTCCTGTACTATGTCTGTAGTCTCTGACCATCTCCTTTACTATGTCTGCAGTCTCTGACCATCTCCTGTACTATGTGAAAAAAGTGGTAATACTGCGCTGTCTATGTGAATGGCCTAGATAAAAATGCTAGCAACTTAAAATGTGAGATACCCACAAAAATAATACAACTAAAAGAAAGAAGCTGCGCAAATATGAACACTACAATGTAGAACTCCAATAGCAGTCCTGTGTAGAATAAGTAAAAGTCCCGTATTGCAGGTGATATATAAAGATAAGTGACAAATGAAAAAGTCCATTAATCAAGTACGGAACACATTATGCATCTGATGGAAACTGATAGCAGAAAAAAATTATTCTTTCCTCCAGATAGATGGTGACATCAAATGCAAAAACCTCAGAAACAGTGCATGGATAGATAAACACCTCCACCTTTCAATCACACCGCCCCTTACCAAAGGGGAAGATCCCAACTAGAGATCTTCTGACAGCAGATGGCTTAATCCCCAGCCAGGGGTTAACGTGGCAGGATATCCAAGAGCCGAGACTTCTCCAACAGTGGACCGATGATCCGTGTTGTAATGAAACCAGTATGGAGAAGAAAAACTACATAGTGTGAACCCATATAACTTGTTTAATAAAAAATAAAAATAAAATCACACTTACAAGAAAGTAGATAAAATTTGCATGTGAATATATAGCCGGCCGGCTAGCACACCCGTTCACTCCGGGACACAGTTTGCGGTTTAAAAGTCGTCAGCACGCCGCCACTCTACGCCGTTTCGTGTCAAAAGGACTTCGTCCTGGGGCAATAGCCCAACCTTATAGACACTGTATATAGACACCATTGCATCTGGCAATTTCTGTCAGTTTTTGTGTTAAGGATCTAGGCCTAAAATTATAAACACTTTATACAGACTACTCTACCTCATATCACCCTGCTGTTACTTGTAGTTCCACCTTCTTACATCTTCTTTAAGTCAGTGATCACTGTAAATCCAGTTACAGTTTGTTCTACGCAGGAAGATTGTTTTCTGTTAATTCAGAACCTATTGATTCATTTTGCTTTGTTTTGCCATTCAAAAATTTATTGCATGCAATTAAACATCAAAGGCTATGTGAAGATCAACTGGACTGCTGCACAGCAATACAGGACTACTTTTCACCTCCTTCCCAACTTCAGTTTTTTTTTTCCTGAGCTATTATTCACTGACAACTCTCTGACACAGCAGGTTGAATTTCTATACAGTTTCTTTATGTCATACGGTATAACGTATTTACTTTTCTGCATCTATGTGTTGAGGAACAGAAGAGAGGGGTCTGACACCAATTCCAATTCCATTTCCCTGCTCTCTTGTAGCCTGTTCACATAGGCATTATATGTGCATTGCCTTTTACAGAGATTATAGTTTTCATTGTTAAATGCTTAAATCTGATATGTGATTGTCATTTAGTTACTGATAACATTCCTATAAGAAATACCATTTCAAATTTTAAACTTTAGTTGACTTTCCAACCCCTTTTTAATTTCACTAAGTTATTCAAATGTTATAAGTTTAATCAATTTTGATGTACCTACTTCTTTATTATTGTCATTACAAGGGAAAATGTATGAACCCAGGGTGTCAGAGATGACAGAGGACTTACAAGTTTAAGGAAACCAGGGAGGTACTGATTTAATCTGCGACCCTCACAAGGGCAGCACTACACTTTTTTGCAGAAATTCACCTTTTTCTCCTTCAACCACTATGTGGTCATTTTTGCTGTGTGCTTTGGGTCATTGTCATGTATGAAGGTAAACCTTCTTTCCATTGACAACTTTCTGGCAGAGGGCAGCATATTTTCCTCAAGAATTTTATTGTATTTTCCCCTTTCTATTTTTCTTCTATCCTGAGAAGTACTCCAGTCCCTGCTGCAGAGAAACTCCCCCATAACAGGATATTACCCCTCCATGCTTTACTGTAGGAATGATGTCAGAATCTTCAAGGTGTGTTTAAGGTGGTCAGATGAGACTAAAATTATATTGGCAAGAAGAGGGTATAAGTACTCAGTAGGAAAGTGGTTAAAGTCGTTGTGACTTTAAGTCGCACAGATATGAACGGTACTCATTGGGAAACATGGGGTGCTACTTGTCATGCGACTTTGGGGGTCCAAAAGCGCATGACAAGTTGCACAAGTGTGAATTGGGCCTAAAGGCCAGCAGATCCCTTACATAAAGTAAAATGTTATAGTATATACCTATGTGCACAAAAATACCCACACACTTGCATCTATTTAGCACCAAACACAGTAAAAAGCTTGTCTTGCATGATAATTGGAAAATGGTAGCTTAAAACAGATATTATGACGGTAATGGAAATACTTGTCCAGAATTAGCCGTCACTACAGAGAGACCATTCCCGATATACAAAAGCTATTAACGGAAATGTGGATGTGCAAATTCTTTTAATTGTCTGCATTCATTGGATGACTGAGTACAACAACAAGCACTGGGCTCTTTCTAATAATAACAACCACTTCCCAAATCCTAATTGACTTTTTAACTTATGACCCACAGAATTTGCAATGCAGAAAATGTATACCTAATGCTATGTGTAACAGTGTTTGCAAAGTTGCAATCTCATAAATTATTGTTGTTGCTCTAAAAGTTTATTTTTTAACTGAAATTATCTACAGTTAGAAAGTATTTTCTATTCTTAGACTTTTAAAAAATACATTATACTTTACCATACATAAATATTAACCATGCAATATAAACAATAGCAGAGTTTGTATAGAATTTACATAGGGCACACAAAAATAACATAATTGGTGTAAAATAAATCTCACCAGATACAGTTACTGCATTCATATAATGCATAACATAAAGGATTAATACTTCCACTTCCTAGAGAAAATGCACCCCTGACATTACTCCTATACCACTAATGTTTTCAATGTTATTTTCTTTAAATACCAAACATGTCATACTTACCTCCACTGTGCAGCTTGTTTTGCACAGAATGGCCCCCGAACACATTCTGGGGTCCCTCTGCCCCTCTTACGGCTCCTTCCCACATTAGATAACCCCCTAGGAGAAGCGCTCTCTCTCGGGGGTTACCTTGCGGGCGTGCTCCTGAGTCCAGCATTTGCGTCCATAGACACGAATATCAGACTCAGCCCTGACGCCCTCGTCATTGGATTTGATTGACTGCAGCAGGAGCCAATGGCTGCGCTGCTATCAATCTATCCAATCAAGAGCCGAGACCCTGCGGAGAGAAGGACAATGCGTCTCCACTGAGGAGATGAAGGGGCTCAGGTAAGTAAAATGGGGGCGGGGGGCTGGTGACTGCCAGGTGTTTTTTTTTCACCTTAATACATAGGATGCATTAAGGTGAAAAACACAAGGCATTACAACCCCTTTAATGTTGCCATTTGATCATGTGATCTCTAATAAATAGGAGCCAATGTTTTTGTCCACATGATTTACAGCTTCTCTCTGGTCAAATTTGTTTATTATTTTTTAAATATAACAAAGATTGACAAATTTAGTACATATAAGGATGGTGGTACAATATTCAAATAGCAATAAAGCTAAACATATTGATTTATGAATAGGATGAGTACATAACAATGTAAAAATGTAAAAAGTAGAGCAACGAATAAACCCAATAAAGTATTACAGCGAAAGCTTTATAAAATTCCAACAGAAGGAAAAGAGTATTGAATTTCGCTATCGCATCGCAACTTTAATTTAAAAATATGTTAATCAGCGGGAATCGGCAATTCACGATCGTATTCGGGCACGACGCAGGGACTTTCCGATGTTTCCGTAAGCGATACGCGGCGTAAAGATAAAGCAGCCCCCTAGTGGAGTATCCTATGTTAAGTATAGGCGTCGTCATTGCGTCGGAAAAAAAAAATCGCGTCGTTTGCGTAAAACTTTCATGAATGGGGATGTGACGTCATTGACGTTCACTGACAGAATTTGGAGCATGCGCACTGGGATGCATTGCCACTCGACGCATGCGCAGTACGGTCGCCGCGGGATCGCGCTTTGTTTAAATAATACACGCCCCGTACCCGCCCAATTTGAATTCCGCCGGCTCATTTGCGATGCGCTGCCGCAACTTTAGGAGCAAGTGCTTCATGAATAACAGCACTTGCTCCTAAAATTTCGGCAGCGTAACGTAAATGAGAAGCGTTACTCCAGAGCAAAGATGCTCCCATCTACCTGAATCTGGCCCACTATGTTTATAAGTACCACACAATATAAAAAGAAAGGTATAAAACACAAAATAGAAATAGAAAAAAGGGGTGAAGGGAATTGTGGGGGGGGGGGAGGGGTTCCAAGTGGTTTATGCAATCCCAAATGAATAGAAAGTATAGACAAGGCAAATAGAGTTACTCGCCCCCAGTTGCCCCACCTAATTCATACACTGCCCTGTGCCTAATTGCACCCGTAAACACGCCCCTGGTAGATTATCTCATGAAATGACACTGTTAAATGTTTTTTGCAGAATCAAGTTACAAAATTAAATATTACCAACAACAACTTTAACAAAATGGGACAGGGCACTTTGGGGCAGACCAGAGGGACAGGGCACTGGGGGCAGACCAGAGGGACAGGGCACTAGTACTGGGTCTCTTCCCCATTCTCTTGCCGTCTCCTCTGCAACTCACATCCATCCTCTCTCTCTCTCTCTCTCTCTCTCTCCCATTCATCTCATCATCAGGAGCCCCTGTGTGCGGCTCCACGATTGCATGTTCCCACTTCCCCCTTTTATTCAGGCTGCCAGTGAGGAGAGGATCTGCAGCACAGCGGGAGGGAGTACAATTCAGCGCTGAGATCCACACAACTGCACAGCCATTGACAGCGCACACTTACACCGCACTGCACACATTGAGACCAGTCTGTTCACAGTGCCCAGGCTAAACTGTTGGACACTTACATAGAGCACAAGGAGAAGAAAACTGCACAAACTGGAAGGCTGCCGCTCTCATGTCAGGGCAACTTTCAGTGAGCGCTGCACCGGAGTGGTAATTTTCGCAATCCTCCACCTCACTTATTACTTTCTGCTCTCCAGCTACATTGGTCGGGGCCCTGGGGGAGGGGGACAGGCTCAGAGAGGTCATACTGTTAGGTCCCATGGCTTAATGAGAATTGTAAGAAGAGTACCTGTGTATTGCTCTGCCTGTGCGCGGCTCACCAGACTACTTTTCCCGAGCATGCACCTTTCCTCTTCGGCCGCCAATCTCATCGGGACTCTAAGTGTAGGCACAGATTGGAGGGAGATTTAGCAGGTCATGCAGCCCTGTCATCACTCGCCGCCAGCTTAAATCCACTCGCCAAATGCTAGTAGGCGAGTGGAAATTTTGAGGGCTGCTATATGGTCATATAGTGCTAAGCCCACTTACTGAGACAAAGTACCCCGAATTAGTGGGTCCTACCCTAGTAATAGAATAAAGGGAATAGGGGGATTAGGCTGTTTTCAGGCCCCCCTTTTCCTTTATGGGATTCATGGCAGGGGGCAGTTTCAAGTTTTCCCTGAGGTTTTTAGGCGGGAATCATGGGGATTGGTCAGAGCAGTTGGTGTTGCTAAGGTTAAAATTGAGCCTGTGATAGGTGGAAAGGGTTCTTGAGCGGGAAAGGTCAGGATTGGTCAGGAATTTCGGTTACTGGGGAAAATTTGGAAAGGTAGAGGCTCAGGATAGGTCAGGTAAGACCATCTGACCTTCCAGAACATTCCAGAGCGGGAAAAAACCCTATTTAAGGAGCTGGTTCCGTTGGTTCAGGGCCAGCCGTTTCCAAGGGTGAACCAGCAGTGGATCTCCCCACCCCCCCTTCCCTTGTCGCGGTATAGCTATTTGGTAAATCCATTTGCTTGTTGGCAAAGGGGATAGTGTTTTTTGAATGATTTGAGACAATTCATGCAGCTTGAGTCTTAGTGGCTGAGCTGTGTATTTTTATTTGGTACAGTTAATTATATAAGGTGTAATATGGAATGGTAATGTTTAATGATTATTTAACCACTTGACCACTGGGCACTTAAACACCCTTAATAACCAGACCAATTTTTAGCTTTCGGTGCTCTCACAGTTTGAATGACAATAACTCAGTCATACAACACTGTAACCAAATTAAATTGTTGTCCTTTTTTTCCCACAAATAGAGCTTTCGTTTGGTGGTATTTGATCACCTCTGCGGTTTTTATTTTTTTTGCTATAAATGAAAAAAGAACAAAATTTTGCAAAAAATAATAATTTTTCTTCATTTCTATTATAAAATTTTGCAAAAAAGTATTTTTTCTTCATAAATTTGGCCTAAAATGTATACTGCTACATATCTTTGGTAAAAAAATAAAATAAAAAATTGGATATTATTTAGTCTGGGTGAAAGTTATGGGGTCTACAAGCTATAGTACCAATTACTGAAAATTGATACATTTCATCACATCTGATGTACTGACAGCCTCTCTCGTTTCTTGAGACCCTAACATGCCAGAGAAGTACAAATACCCCCCAAATGACCCCTTTTTGTCACCCTTCAAAATTGCTCACGCTTGTGGAATGGCGCCAAACTTCGGTACTTAAAAATTCCCATAGGCGACGCTTTAAATATTTTTACTGGTTACATGTTTGAGTTACAGAGGAGGTCTGGGGCCAAAATTATTGCTCTCGCTCTAACGTTCGCAGAGATACCTCACATGTGTGGTTTGAACACCGTTTTCAAATGGGGGCGGGACTTGCGTATGCATTCGCTTCTGCATGCGAGCTCACGGGACAGGGGCGCTGTATGCCCAGAGTATGCCCAGAGTATTGCGGAGTATGCCCAGAGTATTGCGAAGTATGCCCAGAGTATTGCGAAGTATGCCCAGAGTATTGCGGAGTATATGCCCGGAGTATTGCAGAGTATATGCCCAGAGTATTGCAGAGTATATGCCCAGAGTATTGCAGAGTATATGCCCAGAGTATTGCAGAGTATATGCCCAGAGTATATGCCCAGAGTATTGCAGAGTATGTGCCCAGAGTATTGCAGAGTATGTGCCCAGAGTATTGCAGAGTATGTGCCTAGAGTATTGCAGAGTATATGCAGCAGGGATGGCTGAGCAGGGAGGGATGGATGGATGGATCTGTGACTACATTTGTCACAGATCCAGCCCACAGCACTGGCGCTGCCATCCGCTCCCTCCCCTCTCCTCTCACACTGTACCGATCGGTACAGAGAGGAGAGGGAGGAACCGGCGTCAGCACATGACGCCGGTTTGTTTACAAGTGATCGCTCCGTCATTGGACGGAGCGATCACGTGGTAAACCGCCGGTATCAGCGGCGATTTACCGTGATCCGTGATGTGCGGTCGCGGATGCTCCCATGTGCGCGCCTCAGGAGGCGCGCGGGAGCGCGATTCTAAGAAGCCGTTAATTAACAGCCACTTAGAATTGAGCAACCGCCCTGTAGCCGTACTTTCTCTATAGGGCGGTTGCAAAGTGGTTAAAGAAACCAATAGTTTATCCAAAAAAAAAAAATGGGTATGTTATTTGATTAATTTATGTTAATAAAGTGGTCTGTGTGTATATAATTAATAAATTATTTAAATAAGTTCATAATGGTGTGTGGTCTCAAGTTGCTGTTGGTATGTCCAGGCATCCTGCATTTAATCCCATGAAAGAACCTGGGTCTCAACCATGGGAGATAAACTCCTCTATGTGGGAGAACTGAAGGGTTTCTTCCTATACACTGGTGGCCACTAATGTGAGGTAATGAAGAGGGGAGGGGTGCTCCAGCCCAAGAGACCTGGTCAGAGTCCTCTTCATTACCTCACATTAGTGGCCACCAGTGTATAGGAAGAAACCCTTCAGTTCTCCTACATAGAGGAGTTTATCTCCCATGGTTGAGACCCAGGTTCTTTCATTCTATTACTAGGGTAGGACCCACTAATTCGGGGTACTTTGTCGCAGTAAGTGGGCTTAGCACTATATGACCCCATATAGTGTGACCAAACCCCCGTATTTTTGAATATGTTCAGGTGTTTTTAACTAGCCTTGCAGGATAAATGTCATTTTTGCATGTGTGTGCTATAATCTGTTTTGTACTGTCTTTGGTCTTATAGCAGTGCCATCTTAGATGTATAGCATTCTAGAGTGTGCGCACCAAGTATATTTTTGTATTTTGTATGGACTCTGACCAGGTCTCTTGGGCTGGAGCACCCCTCCCCCTCTCCATTACCTCACATTAGTGGCCACCAGTGTATAGGAAGAAACCCTTCAGTGCTCCCACATAGAGGAGTTTATCTCCCATGGTTGAGACCCAGGTTCTTTCATTATATTACTAGGGTAGGACCCACTAATTCGGGGTACTTTGTCGCAGTAAGTGGGCTTAGCATTATATGACCATATAGTGTGACCAAACCCCCGTATTTTTGAATATGTTCAGGTGTTTCTAACTAGCCTTTCAGGATAAATGTCATTTTTGCATGTATGCGCCTTTAATCTGTTTTGTACTGTCTTTGGTCTTATAGCAGCACCATCTTAGATGTATAGCATTGTAGGGTGTGCCCCCCCAAGTATATTTTTGTATTGGGTATACAGAGAGACTAGGTATACAGAGAGGTTGGGTATACAGAGAGGCTAGTGTATATACAGAGAGGCTAGTGTATATACATAGAGGTTGGGTATACAAAGAGGCTGGGTATACAGAGAGGCTAGTGTGTATATATAGAGAGAGGCTATGAATACAGAGAGGCTAGGTATACAGAGAGGCTGGTTATACAAAGAGGTTGGGTATACAGAGAGGCTGGGTATACAGAGAGGCTTTGTATAGGCTGGGTATACAGAGAGGCTAGGTATACAGAGAGGCTGGGTATATGGAGAGGCTAGTGTATATACAGAGAGGCTGGGTGTATAGAGAGGCTTTGTATAGGCTGGGTATACAGAGAGGCTGGGTATACAGAGATGCTAGTGTATATACAGAGAGGCTGGGTATACAGAGAGGCTGGATATACAGAGAGGCTAGGCTTTATAATTTTGTTCGCACAAATAGAGCTTTCTTTTGGTGGTATCTTTTGTGATGTAAGCGGAAAAAAAGTGGAAATTTAAAAAAATATATATATTTTCTTCTTTCTATTTTAAAAGAAAAATCATAAATATAAGCCAAAATGTATTCTGCTACATGTCTTTGGTAAAAAAAAGTGTATAATAATTGGTTTAGGTGATCACGGACATACAGTATGTGCAGATGATCATTGGGACATACGGTTTTACTGTTACATATGTGGGGGACAGGTGTTTTTACTATGTGGGGACATGTGTGTTTTACATTGTGTGTTACTAGGCTGGTGATCAGTGTGTAAAAAGCTGTAAAAAACAGCTCATACACACTGATCACCAGCCGGCTTCAGCGATCCCACTCTCCTCACTGAAAACTTCTGTGTGAGGAGAGGAGAGCCAATCGCCTAGTAACCGGCTCTCTATTTACATCACATGGTAGCTGTGATTGGACACGGCGGCCATGTGATCAGGATGGACAATCACAGAGCCCTCCTGCCGATCGGAGATGCGCCGTGTCCGGGTGACACAAGCGCATTGGGGTTGGGGCCCTGCACGTGCACACACGCGATCCCCCTCCTTCAGGGGGACATTCCTGAACTTCCACTCAGAAGGAGAGAGCACCCAACCATCCGTATATATGCAGTTGCCGGGTGGGAAGTGGTACTGGTTAAGGCCTTAGTTAAGATAGGAGATAATATATCAGAACATTTGTTGTAGTAGGAAGCAGAAAATACATCTGGGCCAGGACGTTTATTACATTTTAAATCCTTAATAGCCATGATGATTCCTGTTGCAGAGATGGGACACTCGAGATGTTCACAGTAGCTTTGTGAGGGTAATTGTGTTGGAAGGGTAATTTGTGAAAAAAGAAAAAAAAACAGCAGCATGGTCAAAATTTGAGTTGGGTGAATATAATTTAACAAGATTTGAGTGGGATGTGTGTAAAGTTTTGGCAGGGTTACTTGTGTATGAATCACAGTTTAGTTTGAGTTGCACAGATGTCGTAGGTTTTTGCAGTGAGCGTAGGGTTCGAGCTAATAGGGTATCTTGTTTGCTTTGAGGCAATAAAGTAGAATGGAAGGGAGAATTTTGGAATGGATTGTGACACAGATTGAAGTAATTATTTTTTTCTAATTTTTGGTGAAGGTGCTTACGCTGGCATTTGAGAAATGATGCTTGCCGAATAAGCGTACCTTGAATCACAGGTTTATGGGCTTCCCAAAGAGTGAGAAGGGAAATATCTGCAAAAGTGTTATTAATGAAATAGTCATTAAGAGCATGTTTAATATCTAGACAATGGGATGGGCGAGTTAGAATGGAATCATTCTAGATGAATCCTGGGATCTCGGCATAGGGGAGGGCATGGTTGTACAAACTGCACTATGATCGGACCAAGTAAAGGGTGTAATAACTGATAATAGGATCTCTGGGGCCATGCCAACACTTAGGAAGAAACGATTTTTTGTGGATGCGAGTAATATGTAAAGCGTTTATGTGCTCAATAAGAATGAGGTAGCAGCCTTCAGGATCTTTCATTTCAGATACAATACAAATGGGGTTGTACAGTGAATAGCTATAAAAACACCTTGTTATTTAGTAGCTGCTGAGGCTGTATATACCTGTGGATAAGAGGAGTTGAAAAACTTAGGAGTATATTATTCAGGCAAATGGGTCTCCTGTAGGCAAAGAATGTGGATTTTAACTGTGGCAAATGAACTTTAGTGCGTTTTTGTGGTATATTAAGACCTTGGACATTTAGGGTCAAAATGCTTAAGGGGGCCATATTGGTAATATAAGGAGTTGCATAATAAAAAGTTCTGACAGTAGGATTGCATACAATTCAGCATAGGTGGTAGGAAAAAGGAAAGGCTGGAAGAAAAGAAAAAGGAATTGGCTCTCTTACTAAGATTTGTAAAATAATTAAAAGAGCTAATAGCTCAACAGAACGGCGTACAGAGGGAGCAACAAGCGGTCCACCAGAGGCCAAAGAGCTATTGTCAGAAGCCCACATAATAATGAAGGCACAAAAACACCACCAAAAGGGAACACTGCCAACAATGAAAAGTAATACATACAGTGCCCTGCACAAGTATTCACCCCCTTGGCATTTTTCGTGTTTTGTTGCCTCACAACCTTGAATTAACATGGATTGTTTAAGGATTTGCATAATTAAATTTACAGAACATGCCCACAACTTTGAAGATGTTTTTTTTATTTTTATTGTAAAGCAAACAACAAATAGACAAAATAACAGAAAAGGTCAATGTGCAGAAAAATTCACCCCTCTGAAGTCAATACTTTGTAGAGCCACCTTTTGTGGCTATCACAGCTCTAGATCGCTTTAGATAAGTCTCTATGAGCTTGCCACATCTTATCACTGGGATTCCTCCTTCCAAAACTGCTCCAGCTCCTTCAAGTTGGATGGTTTGCACTTGTGAACAGAAATCTTTAAGTCTGACCACAGATTTTCTATCAGATTAAGGTCTGGGCTTTGACTAGGCCATTCCAACACATTGACATGTTTCCCTGTAAACCACTCAAGTGTTTCTTTAGCAGTGTGCTTTGAGTCATTGTCCTGCTGGAAGGTGAACCTCAGTCTTAGCCTCAAATCACACAGAGTGGTGCAGGTTTTGCTCAATAATATTCCTGTATTTAGCACCATTCATTTTTCCCTTAACTCTGACCAGTTTCTCAGTCCCGACTGCTGAAAAACATCCCCACAGCATGATGCTGCCACCACCATGTTAAACTGTGGTGTTGTGGATGGTGTTCTTTGGGTGATGTGATATGTTGGGTTTGCGCCAGACATAGCATTTTCTTTGATGGCCAAAAAGTTTAATTTTAGTCTCATCAGACCAGAGCACCTTCCTCCATACATTCTGGGAGTCTCCCACATGCCTTTTCGCCAACTCAAAACGTGCCATTTTGTTTTTTGCTGAAAGTAATGGCTTTCTTCTGGCCACTCTGCCATAAAGTCCAACTCTGTGGAGCGTACGGCTTATTGTCGTCCTATGTACAGATACTCCAGTCTCTGCTGTGGAACTCTGCAGCTCCTCCTACCTTTGGTCTCTGTGCTGCCTCTCTGATTAATGCCCTCCTTGCCCGGTCTGTGAGTTTTGGTGTACGGCCGTCTCTTGGCAGGTTTGTGCCATGTTCTTTCTATTTGGTTATGATAGATTTGATGGTGCTCTTAGGGATCATCAAAGATTTGTATATTTTTTTATAACCTAACCCTGACTTGTACTTCTCAGCAACATTGTCCCTTACTTGTTTGGAGAATTCCTTGGTCTTCATGGCAGTGTTTAATTAGTGGTGCCTCTTGCTTAGGTGTTGCAGCCTCTGGGGCCTTTAAAGAAGGTGTGTATATATATATATATATATATATATATATAATGACAGATCATGTGACCCTTAGATTGCACACAGGTGGACATCATTTCACTAAATGTTTGACTTCTGAATGTAATTGCTTGCACCAGAGCTTTTTATGGGCTTCATAACAAAGGGGGTGAAGACATACACACATGCCAATTATCAGTTTTTTTATTTATGAAAAATTGTTTTATGTATATATTTTTCTTATTTTACTTCACCAACTTAGGGCCCTTTCAGACGTGCGGACCGTATGTCCGTATTTCTTCCATCCGCTTTCGGATGAAATACGGACATACATGTATCCTTATGGGATAGCGGGTGTCAGTGGATGAACATCCGCTGACACCCATAATTGTCCGCCTCCACAAACATTCGCTTTTGCAGACAAAAGAAAACCGTATTTCTTCTTCCGTCTGCAGAGCGGATCGGATGAACACGGACACAAGGTCCGTGTTCATCCGCTCCCCCATAGGGGAGAGTGGAGAAAAAACAGGGTGGTCTCTGCACAGTGTGCGGGACCGCCCTGTCATCCGACGGCTCAGTGGGGATTTACGGAGCGATCCCCGTTGAGCAAACGGACACATGGAGGCGGATCAATACTGATCCCCCCCGTGTGAAAGGGCTCTTAGACTATTGTGTTCTGATCCATCGCATATAATTCAGATTAAAAAGAAAAAAACTAAAAGCTGTAATGTAACAAAATAGGTAAAAAGCCAAGGAGGTGAATACTTTTGCAAGGCACTGTAAATACAAATGATACCATTGTCCCATTGTCCAAAAAAGTTCCATACCCATCATTGTGTCATGGGAAAGCATATGAAGAGGGATGGAAGGGATGGGGTAAGGTAAAGTAACAAAAAACATCACAGTAAACATTCAAAAAACAAATAATAGCTCAAGGATGTAAAAAAATATAGCGAACAAATTGCTGCTGTCAGTAACAAAAAAAAAAACATTATAGACCAGCAAAAAAGTAAGGAGTTAAACAATAGGAAAAAGTTTGCAGCGAGTAAGTTCTAAACTGCTAAGACAAATAAAAGTCGCCAGGGGCAATCAAAACGTGATTTTCCTACGCCAACTCCTGAGGACTTTATGGACTGGCTTTTTTATTTTTGTTTGACTCAATGTCAGGTATATTTATATCTTTAACTATCAACTAACTAGATGTTTGGTAAACTTTTTTTTCCTTCAGCACCAGCTGATTTTTGCAGGGAACAGGTAACCATTCAATTTCATGCATTGGTTTGGCTCAGAGGGCAATCTAAAAGCTGGATGTTGAGGGGGCGTGGCTTGACTAGCGACCGGGATGGCCGCACACTGACGGAGCTCCGTGAATTGACACAGCCGACTGCTTCTATCCATGCTTATCGGACGCCGGAGATGGGAAAATCGAACCACCAGACCCCCCGCTCCAGACTCCGCAGTAGCTCAGCTGCTTCCTCATCTCGGAGCATCTCTGAACTTTTCAAGGCCTCGGGGAGCAACGTGGTGACCTCCAAGATGGCGCGGTCCCAGCCAGACGAGGACGAGTTCAGCGAGGATTCGCAGTAAATGGTGGAGGATTCAGGTAGGAATCACTCCCGCTCCAACAAGCCGCTGACATTTGCAGACATGTCGGTCTTTGCTGCGGAGATTAAAGCTACGTTTTCTGCGGCCATCACGGACTTAACCACTAGCCGACCAGCCGCCGTGGTTCTACGGCGGCAGGTCGGCTCTCCTGGGCGAGAGCCCGTAGCTCCACGTCGGGACTTTTGCGGCCGCTAGGGGACGCGTGCGCGCTGCCGGCAGCCCGCGCGCGCCCAACCGCTCGCCCCCGAGTCCCGCGCGCGTGCCCGGCGGGCGCGATTGCCGCCGGGCACACGCGCTCGTTTGTTACAGAACGGGGAACGAGAGCTGTGAGTGTAAACACACAGCGCTCGTTCCTGTCAGCGGGGGAAACGCTGATTTTCCGTCCATACAATGTATGAACGGAAGATCAGTGATTCCCCCTAGTGAGTCCAACCCCCCCATACAGTTAGAACACAAATAGGAACACACTTAACCCCTTCCCCGCCCCCTAGTGTTAACCCCTTCACTGCCAATGGCATTTTTATAGTAAACCAATGCATTTTTATAGCATTGATCGCTTTAAAAATGCCAATGGTCCCAAAAATGTGTCAAAAGTGTCTGATGTGTCCGCCATAATGTCACAGTACCGAAAAAAACCGCTGATCGCCGCCATTACTAGTGAAAAAAAAATATTAATAAAAATGCCATAAAACTACCCCCTTTTTTGTAAACGCTATAAATTTTGCGCAAACCAATCAATAAACGCTAATTGCGATTTTTTTTTTACGAAAAATATGTAGAAGAATACGTATCGGCCTAAACTGAGGAAAAAAAATGTTTTTTTATATCTTTTTTGGGGATATTTATTATAGCAAAATGTAAAAAAATATTGCATTTTTTTCAAAATAGTCGCTCTATTTTTGTTTATAGCGCAAAAAATAAAAACCGCAGAGATGATCAAATACCACCAAAAGAAAGCTCTATTTGTGGGAAAAAAAGGACGCCAATTTTGTTTGGGAGCCACGTTGCACGTCCGCGCAATTGTCAGTTAAAGCGACGCAGTGCCGAATCACAAAAAGTGCTCTGGTCTTTGGACAGCAATATGGTCCGGGGCTAAAGTGGTTAAAGTCCAACCTGCTGGTCCTCTCAGGCAAGATGGAGACCGTAGAGGCTAAGGGGAAACACAGGGACAAGGCCCTGCGCAGGCTGGAGACTGTGGCGGACACTCATGCTATGCACTTTATTGAGATGAACCGCCATTTAGAAGACTTAGACAACCGGGGTCGCAGGTGTAATATAAGAGTCAGGGGGATCCCCGAGTCCGTGGAGACCGACCAGATTGTTCCTGCCCTGCAAAGGGTGTTTAATAGCTTACTAGAACGGCAAGAGGATGCCGCCATCGACTTTGTGAGAGCTCACAGGGCTCTGAGGGCAAGGGGATCTGACGATGCACCTCCCAGAGACATTATTTGTTGTCTCCAGAGTTTCCAACTTAAAGAGGACATAATGCGGAAGGCCCGAGGCAACGACCACATTCTCTTCAATGGCGCACACATTATGCTATTTCAGGATCTATCGCAAATTACTCTTCGTAACCGCAGAGCGCTGCGCCCTCTGCTGGAGCAGCTCCAAAGGAAGGACATAAGGTACACCTGACGTTTCCCCTTTGCTCTGGTGGTCACACTGGCAGGCAAACAGCATGTGTTACGGTCCCCATCTGACCTGCCAGATTTCTGTGAAGGCCTCCATCTAGAAGTTCCGGAACTACCTGACTGGTATCAAGAGTTTGCTCTACCACCACCGACCAGGAGCCTGCCTGATTCTCCCTACATCACCCCGGAGAAACAGAGGTCTAAAAAACCTAAGCATGGTCGCGGTGGAGGCTCCCAAGCTGGGACCCCGGCCCCCCGCTCCACGCCGGCTAGGGGCCGCTCGATAGACTGACTGGCTTTCCTATATTGACGGTACTGTCTTGTTTAGTTGCTGGACCGAATGCTAATCTTACATTGATCGGGACGGCCTGTGCAACATGTTTTATTCCCACACTGTCTGACTCTATGGACTAATCCGCTGTGTGGGACGCTTCAAAAGGGGGAGGTTCGTTTTTGTTGACATTTGCCGCCCCCTGCTGTTGGGTCCAGATGGGACAGTGCTTCTTCACAGGGTTTCGATTCGATCCGATCTGTTATTGCTTCAAGAGGCTGTGTCTTTTCTTCATGTTGCTCGTTTTTTGGGAACTTTTTTTTTTTTTTTTCTCTAGTGGGGTTTTTTTTTTTTTTTTTTAATTACTGCCTCGGCAGTCATTGTCAGCTGGTTTCTGCTCCCAGGATATCCCGGTTGCAGACACTCCACGCTTTCCACCAAGTGCGCTCGGAGGGGGTCCCCCCGCTCTGACCGCACTACTCTGTTACTTTAGTAGGAGTAATCTTCAACTAGAGTGTCTTTTTTTTTGTTCTCCCTCTACCTAGTGGCGGGACCTTTCCCGTTCACCTGTCTCTATACTTTGCTCCTTGCTCTTCTCATCTCTCCTCTAACTCTCTCACTCTTTACCCTTGTTTCTTCTATACCTCTACCCCTTACCCTTCCCCTCTGACATCCCTCCCCCTCTGGTACCCTAGTATTGCCTGGTTCTTTTACTGTGAACTGTGCTTACTGATTTCCTGTTGTCTCAGATTGCTCAGTATCTCTCTCAGTCTCTTCCAGGCTCACCACGCCCGGCGCATCCACGACTGCACCAATGGCTTTCTCGTCCCTAGGGAGATCACCCACGGTAATATCATTAAACGCGAAAGGTCTGAATATACCAGAAAAGAGGGTATCGCTTCTTAGGGAACTCCGCAAGGGTAAGCCACAATTTGCTTTCCTACAAGAGACTCATTTCCGGACAGGACACACACAGAAACTGACTGATACTTACTTCAAGACAGCTTACCATGCAACGAACGATAGTGCCAAAACTAAAGAGGTGTCCATCCTGATCGCTAGGTCTGCCCTCTTTATGCTACAGGATAGTCTAATAGACCCAGAGGGACGATATATTTTCCTGAAGGGCTCCTATAATGGCAGGACATTGACTCTGACCAATGTCTACTTCCCCAACACGGCGCATGTCACCTTTTGCCAATCCCTTACGCGACAGCTGATGGGCTTCACCTCTGGCTTATTAATCTTTGGCGGTGACTTTAATGTCCCCCTGAACCCGGTAGTAGACTCCTCATCTGGTTCATCCTGCGTCCCCTACCGTGCCCTTAAAAGGCTGAAAGCCATGCTCAACTCCCTCCAACTGATCGATGCGTGGAGGTTTCTCCACCCCGATACAAAGGATTTTACCTTTCATTCGGCCCCGCATAACCGCTATTCCCGAATAGATTATCTTTTCGTTACTCAACGGGACTTGCATTTGGTGACTGAGGCCAGGATTGGTATCAGATCACTGTCGGACCATGCCCCAGTATCCCTCTCGTTGGATCTTGGTACGCGTGCACCTAGGCCAAACACTTGGAGGCTTAATGCGTCTTTGCTGACAGACCATGTCCTTCTACCTACCATTACCTCCTCCCTGACGGAGTTTTTTCGGCTTAATGTTACCCCCGAGACGGATCCGCTTTCTGTCTGGCTAGCCCACAAATGTTCACTGAGAGGCGACTTGATTAGACTGGGTGCTCTTAAGAAAAAACAGCAGGAAAAAAGGGTTGAGGAACTAACAAACCAAATTGGGGGCTTGGAGTGCCTACATAAACAATCCCTTTCAATACAATCGGCAAAGGAGCTCCTGGAAGCCCGTAAGGCTTTGCAGGACCTTTTTGATGCAAAAGCAAGGAGGATGCTCTTCTTCAGGAAGAAGCTCTTTTACGAGGCAGCCAATAAAACGGGACGGTTTCTAGCGAGGGCCTTAAAAGAGGCCTCCGTTGCCAACCACATCCCCCAGGTTAGAAATAGCAAGGGCTCCTTAGAGATTGCTACGGATGCAATCGCTGCACAATTTCAACAGTTCTATGCCAATTTGTATAACCTACCAATGCCACATAAGCCTTCACGCCTTTTGGGTCCCAGAGCCACTGAAATATTGAACTTTCTAAAAGAAAGCGGCCTCCCTAGATTGCTAGATTCGCAGCTAAAGACACTTGAGGACCCTATTACGCTGGAGGAAACTATGTCGATGATTTCGGATCTTAAAGCGGGCAAAAGTCCTGGCCCAGATGGGTTCACGGCAATCTATTATAAGACATTTAAAGACATTCTGTCGGTCCCTTTGACGAGGGCCCTGAATACATTATCAGCCCCCAGATCCGTGCCGACTGATTTCCTCTCGGCTCATATCACTCTGATCCCCAAACCAGGGAAAGATCTTACTGAGTGCTCTAGTTATAGGCCAATTTCTTTGTTAAACATTGATTTTAAAATTCTGGCAAAGATAATGGCTAACAGGTTGAGACCCCTACTCCCCTCACTGATTGGCCCCGAGCAAGTGGGATTCATGCCCAATAGAGAAGCCAGGGACAATGTGATCAAAGCCCTGCTTCTAACACATGGGGCACACGGTCGTACCCACGAGGGCCTTCTCCTGTCCACGGACGCGGAGAAGGCCTTTGATAGAGTCGCCTGGGACTACATGTTTGCCCCATGCGAAAATGTGGGGCTGGGGCCTCGCATGATGTCTTGGATAACGGCCCTGTATGATAAACCAACGGCGAGACTCAAAATAAATGGCACTCTGTCTGGAGAGGTTAAGATTTCTAACGGAACCAGACAGGGCTGCCCCCTGTCTCCCCTTTTGTTTATCCTATCCTTAGAGCCGTTCATCAGACTGGTTAACAGAGATGCGTCAGTGTCAGGCTTTACTGTCGGGGGCACGGAGTATAAGGTCGCAGCTTATGCTGACGACCTGCTGTTTTTCCTGACCAAACCCCTCACCACTGTTCCCAGTCTGATGGACAAGTTCTCTATCTATGGTTATATCTCAAACCTCAAAATCAATTTTACCAAGTCCGAAGCGATGAATATCTCGCTGACGGTAGACACCTTGCATAAGACAAGGGCCACATGCCCTTTCAGATGGGTCACTAAAGCCATTAAATACCTGGGGGTTTGGCTGACCCCCACCTTACATTCGATTTACGACCATAATTTCCCGGCTCTTTTATGTGACTTAAAAAAAGACCTCAAATCCTGGAACTCCCGATACTTCTCGTGGTTCGGGAGGGCGGCCATTATAAAAATGGTGGTCCTGCTGAGATTTTTGTATCTCTTGCGGAATCTCCCGATTAAAATCCCTCAAGCTTGTTTTAAATCCTTGAGATCCATTCTTCTTGGGTTTCTCTGGGGGGACAACAAACCACGCATAAAACTTCCACTGTTGTCCAGGCCAAAAGAGAAAGGAGGGATAGGCCTACTAAACTTCTACAACTACTACCTAGCCTCTCACCTCACCAGAGTGATCGATTGGCACTGCCACGGCTCTTCAAAAGCCTGGGTCAGCTTAGAAAGCGCTGTGATTGGGGCTCCTTTGCGACTTTCCCCTTGGATCCCCTGGAACTGCCAGCCCGACACTACCAAAAAGCACCCCCTGACTGGCACGACATTGTCGTTGTTTGTTTGACTTAGTTGCAACCAGGACTGACTTGACTTCCATCACCGGTCGCCGGCAACCCTGATTTTCCCCCAGGGACTGAGGGCCGCACATTTCGGACATCTGGCCCCATCTCACCGCTTACGGTGAAGGACTGTTTCCTCGAGGGTTCATTTAAAACTTTAGCTGCACTTAAATCTAGTGCCGGGCTTACAGACCTTTCGTGGTGGCAATATTTTCAGCTATGTGATTACGCCACTAAGAACCCACGGAGGCTCTCCTTCATCAGGAAGCTGACGGAACTGGAGAGAGTGTGCGCAGATGGTTCCCGAGTGGCACATGCCACTTCGGTGACTTATGCGTGGCTTCAGGATGCAACGACGATCCCTGACGACAGATTCCGACGAGCGTGGTCCACCGCCTTACACACAGATTTCTCTGACACACAATGGAAGGCTGCCTGTATATTGGCCCACCAAGGTTCGATTAACACTAAAACGCAGGAGACATCTTATGCTGACCCAGTGGTATGCTACGCTGGAGAAACTTAGGAAGTGGGTACCCTCATACCTCAGACCGCTGCTGGAGGTGCAAAGCAGAGCTGGGCAGCCTCGTCCATATCTGGTGGGAGTGCCCGGCGCTGAGTGGTTTCTGGAACAAGGTGAGAGAAGTGGTGAAACTCATTACGGAGACCAGTATGATACTTGATGCAGCATGTTGCCTATTACATATCTCCATTTTTTCTGTCAAAAGATACAAACAATCCTTGACTAAGCACCTACTAAACACAGCTAATTCTCTGATCCCGCTTGCATGGAAAACTACTAGAGTACCGTCCTTGAGGGGGTGGCTTAGGAAGGTTGAAGACACCTGCTACATGGAAGAGTCGGTGGCACAATCTTTAGATAGAGCAGACCATTACCTTGAGATATGGTCCCCCTGGCTCCTTTTTAAATCATTTCAAGCATACTCTGAGATTTCTTAAGATCCAATGTTATGCAGTATCGAATCAGTGCATGGATTACCACTGGAGTCATACCTTCCCCCCACCTGCCCATCCTCTCCCACCCCCCTTCCTACTACCTCCTTCTCTTTCTGTCAGCTCTCTCTGCTGATCTCTAATTCTTCTATACTTGTTCTTCATGTTTTGCATTTTTATGGTGAACTGTTTACCCAATAGATGTTGTATTATAGCTCTCAACTGGGCTTCTTTACAGTTTTTTTCTAGCATTTTACGCTATGGAACATTTAGATCTCCTAACACGGCCTTACTCCTAGGTGGGAAACTCTTTTCCTCTCTTCTCTTGCAAGAACTGCCTACTGTTCACTAGTGATGAGCGGAATACGCCATATTCTATTTCGCGATATTTCACGAATATATAGAAGAATATTTGCGAAATATTCGTTAATATCGAATATTCGTGATATTTTATAAAAAAAAAAATTGCAAAATTTCGCTAATGCGAAATTTGGCTAATGCGAATGCGAAATTTCGCTAATGCGAATGCGAAATTAATTGCGAAATTCTCGTCAACACGCGAAAACGGAGAACATTTCATGGATTACTAAACTAATATGCACTAAACACTAAAGTATTCGCGAATATTCGCATTACGAATATTTGCATTGCGAATATTCGGCAACATAAAACGATCGCCTCAGCTACTCGGCCCAGGGTCTCTAATCATACCAGCAATGCTTTTAGACATCGATGGAGATCACTAGGATGTGATCTGTTTTAAAAATACAATGTACAATAAACAATAAAAATACAATAAAAATGCAATGCGAATATTCGTGAGCAACACTACTGTTCACCCGTATTTTTGCCCTTGTTCATGTCAAAGGCTGTGGCAGCTACATCTGTATAACCATTTTAATTGTGTTGTCTGTATCTGATTGCCCCTTGGCATTGTTATGCATTTCAAATAAACTTGAATGTTTAAAAAAAAAAGCTGGATGTTTAGTAAAAAAAAGATTGGAGTTCTTCAGCAGAACGGCAGACATATTTAGATCCTTGGTAAGTGAAGCGAATTGAAAATGGAAAACCCCATTGATAGGTGATTTAATGTCACTGTAAAACTTAAAGAAGTGGCTTCAAAGCCTGGCGCGTATGCCCCTTATGCCCCGTACACACGATCACTTTTTGTGATGAAAAAAAACTACATTTTTAAAAATGTAATTTAACCACTTAAGGACCACCTACTGTACATTTACGTCAACAGAATGGCACATCAACGTATATATACGTTGGTTCTAGTACCCAGCCGTGGGTCACGGGCGCGTGCCCGCGGCGCGCTCCCGTGACCCGGTCCAAAGCTCCGGGCCCGGGACCGCGGGACTCGCGTACCCGATCGCCGCTGGAGTGCAGCGATCTGTCCCCGGAGCTGAAGGACGGGGAGAGCCATGTGTAAACACGGCTTCCCCGTGCTTCACTGTGGCCGCAGCATCGATCACGTCATCCCTGTTATAGGGGGACGTGATCGATGATGTCACACCTACAGCCACACCCCCCTACAGTTGTAAACACATGCAGGGAACACACAAATCCTACAGCGCCCCTTGTGGTTAACTCCCAAACTGCAACTGTCATTTTCACAGTAAACAATGCAATTTAAAGCGGATGTTTCACCAGAAAGAAATATTAAAAGCCATCAGCAACAAATACTGCAGCTGCTGACTTTTAATATTAGGACACTTACCTGTGCTGGAGTCCAGCGGCGTCCGCAGCAGAGGATGAGCGATCGCTCGTCACCCTGCTGCTCCCCCCTCCATCCACGGTGAGGGAACCAGGAAGTGAAGCGCTGCGGCTTCACTGCCCGGTTCCCTACGGCGCATGCGCGAGTCGCGCTGCGCCCGCCGATTGGCTCCCGCTGTGTGCTGGGAGCCGAGAGTTCCCAGCACACAACGGGGGGGCGACGGGATGTCGCCAAAAAAACAGACTTTTGCCCGAGACTGCGGGCCGGAAGTGGTTGCAGATACCTGTCTTTAGACAGGTATCTGCACCCCCCTCCCCCCTGAAAGGTGTCAATTGTGACACCGGAGGGGGGGAGGGTTCCGATCAGCGGATCTTCACTTTAGGGTGGAGATCCGCTTTAAATGCATTTTTTGCTGTGAAAATGACAATTGTCCCAAAAATGTGTCAAAATTGTCCGAAGTGTCCGCCATAATGTCGCAGTTACGAAAAAAAAACGCTGATCGCCGCTATTAGTAGTAAAAAAATAATAATTTATAAAAATGCAATAAAACTATCCCTTATTTTGTAAATGCTATAAATTTTGCGAAAACCAACCGATAAACGCTTATTGCGATTTTTTTTTTACCAAAAATAGGTAGAAGAATACGTATCGGCCTAAACTGAGGAAAAAATAAATTATATATATTTTGGGGAGATATTTATTATAGCAAAAAGTAAAAAATATTGAATTTTTTCAAAATTGTCGCTCTATTTTTGTTTATAGCGCAAAAAATAAAAACCGCAGGAGGTGATCAAATACCACCAAAAGAAAGCTCTATTTGTGGGGAAAAAAGGACGCCAATTTTGTTTGGGAGCCACGTCGCACGACCGGGCAATTGTCAGTTAAAACGACGCAGTGCCGATTCGCAAAAAGGGGCAAGGTCCTTTACCTGCATTTTGGTCTGGGTCTTAAGTGGTTAAAATGATTGTGTGTGGGCAAAACGTAATTTTATGTCTTCTGAAAAACGACCAAAAAAAAATTCGAACATGCTTGAATTTTTTATGTCATTTTTTAAAATGTCATTTTTTGTGTCATAAAAAATGATCGTGTGTGGGCAAAAATGACGTTTTAAACCCGCACATGCCCAGAAGCAAGTTAGGAGACGGGAGGTAAAACTACCATTCATAATGGAGTAAGCACATTCATCACGCTGTAATAGACAAAAAAGCAGGAATCGTCTTTTACTAACAAGTAACCAGCTAAAAGCAGCCTCAAGGCAAATAGAACTTCCCTTTTTAGAGTGCCGTGGTTTTGTTCATCATTTTCCAAAAATGATGGTGTGTACGCAACGTCATTTTTGAAAATGAAGTTTTAAAAATTTCATTTTTTTTCATGAAGAAAAATTACATTTTTTTTCATCACAAAAAGTGATAGTGTGTACGGGGCATTAGAGATGGTGAGGGGAGATAGATCAGCAAAAAGTTGATAGGTACGTCCCTGGAAAATCTTTAAATCTTTTGCTCTAGCTGCAGCTAGAAATGGTTCCTTGGTACGGAAATAGTGAAATTAGGGATAGCATAGTGGCTTGCAAATCAGTGACAGATTCCGGTATTCCACATGTATGGATATTGGAGGGTCGAGCCCTATTTTTTTGTAATCTTCTAAACGAGATTGAAGCACTACATTTTCCTCTTTGAGGTTTTCAAATTCAACTGCATAAGTCTGGGTGTTATTTTCAAGTTCATCAACTCGCAGTTCAAGATTTCCAGTGCGTTGGCCCAGTTCTCTGATTTCCATAGTCAGATTCTTTGTAATATAATCTGAAGTCTGTTTAAGGGTTTTGTGAAGCATTATTTCAACTTGCCTCAGAACAGAAGAATGACCAGGGTCTGTAAAATATGTCATTTATGAAGTTTGTATATCTGAATCTGATTCCCCCTGTGTTGCCAAAGGCATCTTAGAGCGCTGAGAGCATTTCACTGAGTGTGAGGTATCAGGGGGAGGGGATGAAGCTAGTGCCATTCTGACTGAAACTTGAGGCAGTGCTGCTTTGTTGTATTTTAGCCCTATTTTCAGGCGACAACTCCCAAGAACCATTACATTAAGTGGTGGGGGTTATTTGCAGATCGATTAACAATATTTACCGGGTGAAACTGAGCCGGGACATGGTATATGTCAGAAACGTCCCTTCAGGTGCAGAGCTCTAAGCTGGCATGTCTGCTCAGTCAGGCTCTGCCCATGCGCCTTTGATTTACAGCCTTTCTCAAGTGGTGGAGTAGAGCATTTATATCATCATTCCTGTTCATCCATGAAAGCCCTTGGAGTTAGGGTGACCAGACATCCCCAGTTCCAGGACACTATCCCCGGACCAAGTCTGTCCCTGGTTTTGTCCCCAGATTGGATTTAATAGGGGGCAGGGGCAATTTCAAAGACAGTCAGTGCAGAATTAAAATAAAAAAAAATACAATTACCCACCCCCTCTCAGCCGTGCCTACTAGCATAGGGGGATGTATTTTTCCCAGAATCTGTGCCCCTTTCTGATGATCATGCTGGTCGGAGCGGAGGGAATATTTCTTCAGTTTCGGGTGCATGCCCATTCAGTTTCGCTCGCATGTTCTTCTGCGTTGGCTCAAATCCCGGCCAGCCACCTGCCTTTGCCTTCCCTGGCGGAGTGATCTTCCTCCGCCTCCCATCCAGTAGTAGCCGGGGCCCGAAGAGTAAGACTTGAGAGGCTGTGAGGCAGGGGGCGACGCGCAGAGAGTCGTTGATTGCCGCCATTACTAGTAAAGAAAAAATATGTCCCCGGATTTCATTTTAAAAATCTGGTCACCTTACTTTGAGTGCCAACTATACCTACTGCAGTGCTTAATATAACTGTTGCTACATTAATCCTTTTGTGTGGAACATTAATGCATTTATATCTAAACTGGAGGTCTATTTACCCATACCCAAGAGTCACACAACTTTAGATTTATAAATTATAGATTTTTCAGCTGAATCCTATATTAAAATGTGTGAATGTTGGGTGTATCCTGGCCCCCTGCGTGTTATGGACTCACCCCAGCAAAAATACTTCTATTTTTCAAAGGTGCTTGCTTGCAGATCAGAGCATCAGTTTCAATATCTACCTCTCAAACAAGGCCACAGCACCGAGTTTGGCAGAGATACCTTGCCATTAGAAGCATATAAAAAGCCACTGGGTTAAATTATTTGATCTTCACAAAACACCTGACCCAGCCTAAAGCTCATTGTTCACCAGCAACCAGATTTGATGTTAACAATGGAAGGCTTTCTTTTTCCCTGACCTCTTTATAATTGCTGAGCCATAACAGTTCTGCATGGGAAAAAAGCACAGGGTGATCTAACTTCGCTCTTCATAGGTTTCTGAAAATTATATTTCCAAAAATGGGCCTAGCAATCTTGTGTTAGTAATATTTCAATGCTGACATGTTCCTCCTGACTGTTTTCATAATATGATCAGCGTTGTAATAGATTTCATTACTAGAAGGCTTCATTCTGCCCGTGTGCAGTAGTAATTAACTTAACCAATTAAATGATAAGCACTGTACAAACACGCTGCACTATTAATAATATTGTTGGCCCTGATTGATGCATTATTGCCGCTATTAATACTTGGTCATCGCAGTCTTTGTTGATTGAGTTCATGCTGGGAAAAGTCTGCTGAAAGAGGTAAAAGCAAACACGTTCATGGTCTGTGGGCTCACATAATAAAATACTGATCGATTAGAAGACTTCTGTAGGTCAGGCCCAAATGATATATGACATCAACGCAAGCTGAGTATAATTACAGCATCCTCTTTTTCCTGCATTCAAATGCCAGCGTTTGTGTTTCAGGATGCCCATAGTGGACTGGGGAAAGAATAGCTTGGTTGGGGTCTGAAAAGACAAAAAAAGTGTGTGTGTGTGTGTATATATTAGACATGTGCATTCGTTTTCGTTAGAATGCATTTTCGTCCGAAAATCGGGTATTTTCGTTATCGTTTTAACGAACAAAAACGAAAGCGCAAGAAACGAAAACCGAAAGATCCGGCATAAAAAATGCTTTATTTTCGTTTTCGTTCAGATCCAACGTTTTTCGATGCTTCGTCGAACTTTCGTCGTTCAATTCGACAAAGCATCGAAAATCGTCGTTCTGAATACAGTAAATAGGTAGAAATTGAACGACGAAAATTTCGTCGTTCAATTCCTACCTATTCACTGTATTCAGTGAATACAGTAAATATAGGTAGGAATTGAACGAAAACGAAAAAACGAAACAAAATATTCCAGTCTGCACATGTCTAGTATATATATATACACACACACACACACAGTATATATTGTACAGTACTCTGTTTTCATCTAGTGATCTAGCCAGCAACACACCTGTATTTACCCCTACTCTGAATAAAGAACCACATGGGGCACCTTTGCGCATCATCAATTTGGGGGGGTGATCAATATTTAGTAGCAGATTTTGTTACACTAACAAATTGAAGCCAAACTCCAGCTCACACTGTATTTACACCAGCAGTTACAGCAAGAGTTTTTTCTCTTTTGGGATAAAGGTTTTACATGAATAAATAAATGATTATTGGAAGCACCCCTGTCAGTGATAAATAGTTTGTCCCAATATTCTAACTGGTACATTTGCAGGAGAACTTGTTCTGTTAAGAAAACAACAGGCTCACTGGCTGGATCACCAGGGAAAAATAAAGGAAAGAAAGCCTAACAAAGAAAACACATGCACCCATGGCATCTAAGAATTGGTAAGCTGCAAAAGGAATAAATGTGCGCTCTTCGTTTTAATACTTGCTGCTTTAAAGGGACCTACTACATCAGGCTACCTGTCTTAAAGTTGTACTTATTTTTGGACATCCTGGGCCAGATTCACATACAATTAGATTTGCGTAGAGTATCAGAAATACTCTACGCCGCCGTATTTTACCTGGCTCTACGTGGAATCCCGGTAGATTTTGTACGGCGGCGTAGTGTATTTCTCCCGGCGCAAGCCATCTACGCGAGTAGGGGGCGTGAAGCATTTAAAATAGGCGCGTTCCCGCGGCGATCGAACTGCGCATGCTCCATTCAGAAATTTCCCGCCGTGCATTGCGCGAAATCACGTCGTTGCGTCATTTTTTTTTGAGTAGCGTCGTTTACGGACATTCCTATTCCCGAACGAGTTACGTAAAAAAAAAAAAAAAAAATGTAATTTGACGCGGGAACGACGGCCATACTTAACATTGGCTACGCACCGTTAGACCAGCAAATAGCTGGTCTAACAGTACGTAGCAAAAAAATGACGTAAGCGATTGCGAAGGCCGCTCGTATCTTCGTGGATCGCCGTAAAAAGTCATTTGCATATCCCGACGCTGAAAACGACGCGGACTCCTCCCAGCGGCCGCAAAAAGTTTGCAGCGTAGATCCGAAGGCTTACGAAGACGTAAGCCTCTCGGATCGAAGCCCGAAGCTGCCGTATCATGGTTTGAGGATTCAAACTAGTGATACGGCGCGCAAAATTTGAAATTACTCCTGTCTAACACCAGTTAGACAGGCGTAATCGCTCTCTGAATCTGGCCCCCTGTATCTCTAAATCCTCTCACCTAAAGAATTGAATTCAGTAATAAAAGTTAAAAAGACTAAAGCAACTTACGTTCTCCCCATTATAAACCAAGAATCACTTAGGAGGTAATTCTACATCACTCCAAGAGTAGGAGTACTTTGGCAGAAATTGTGAAATGTTGGCATTAATATTGAAAATATGACCGACTGATCATGCCAAAAAACTGTCTTTTATTTAAGGATAGCAATCACATGAAGCCATTTATTATCACATCATTTTTTGGATCCTTTTAAAATAATAATGATAACAGAAATCACCTAAATGGCCCTGATAAAAAGTTTACATACCCTGAAATGTTTGGCCTTGGGACAGGCACAGAAGGTGGCACACACAGGTTAAAATGGCAATTAAAGTAAATTTCCCACATTTGTGGCTTTTTAACCACTACCAGACGGTCGTACGACTTTGTATGGCCGCAGGGTGGTTCTACTTATCTAACAGTCCGTGTTTTTACGGCCTCCGCTCCGCCAGCGCTGAGATGCCGATGCGTGTGCCTGGCGGCCGCGATGTCCGCCAGGCACTCGGGTTCGGCGGCTACAGGGAAAAGACGTGGATCTGTGTGTGTAAACACACAGATCCATGTGCTGTCAGGGGAGAGAGGAGACCGATCTGTGTCCCTTGTACATAGGGACATAGATCGGTCACCTCCCCCAGTCAGTCCCCTCCCCCCACAGTTAGAACACAATTCAGGGTACACATTTAACCCCTTCCTCACTCCCTAGTGTTAACCCCTTCAATGCCAGTCACATGTATACCGTAATTAGTGCATATTTATAGCACTGATCGCTGTATAAATGTGAATGGCGCCAAAAATGTGTCAAAAGTGTCCGATGTCTCCGCCATAATGTCGCAGTCACGGAAAAAACGCTGATCGCCGCCATTAGTAGTTGTAAAAAAAATAATAATAATTCTGTCCCCTATTTCGTAAGCGCTATAACTTTTGCGCAAACCAGACGCTTATTGCGATTTTTTTTTTTTTAACCAAAAATATGTAGAAGAATACATATCACCTAGACTTATCACCTAAAGAAAATGTTTTTTTTTTTTTTAATTGGGCTATTTATTATAGCAACAAGTAAAAAATATAGTTTACGTATATGTAGAAGAATACGCATCGGCCTAAACTGAGGAAAAAAATATTTTTTTTATATATTTTTTGGTTTATTTATTATAGCAAAAAGTAAAAAATATTGCATTTTTTTCAAAATTGACGCTCTATTTTTGTTTATAGCGCAAAAAATAAAAACCGCAGAGGTGGTCAAATACCACCAAAAGAAAGCTCTATTTGTGGGAAAAAGAGGACGTCAATTTTGTTTGGGAGCCACGTCGCACGACCGCGCAATTGTCAGTTAAAGCGACGCAGTGCCACAAGCTGAAATTTCAGCTGGTCAGGAAGGGGGTATACATGCCCAGTAAGCAAGTGGTTAAATCACAATTAGTGTCCATGTATAAATAGTCAATGAGCCATGAGGAGTATGATAAGAACAGTCAATAGACCTGCGTATCAAGGTGAAACTTTACACAGATGGAGAATTATATAAAAAGTTATCCAAAGCTTTCAATATGCCATTTAAAAAGTCACAAATGTGGGAAATTTACCTTTAATTGCCATTTTAACCTGGGTGTGCCACCTTCTGTGTCTGTACCAAGGCCAAACATTCCAGAGTATGTAAACTTTTGATCAGAGCCATTTGGGTGATTTCTGTTATCATTATGATTTAAAAAAAAAAAACTGTGATAATAAATGGCTTCATGTGAATGCTATCCTTAACCACTTAAGCCCCGCACCATTTTGTTGCTAAATGACCGGGCCACTTTTTGTGATTCGCACTGCGTCGCTTTAGCTGACAATTGCGCGGTCATGCGACACGGCTCCCAAACAAAATTGACGTTCTTTTTTCCCCACAAATAGAGCTTTATTTTGGTGGTATTTGATCTCCTCTGCGGTTTTTATTTTTTACGTTATAAACAAAAATAGAGTGATAATTTTGAAATAAAATAGGGGATAGTTTTATAGCATTTTTATATATATATTTTTTTACTAGTAATAGCGGTGATCTGAGATTCTTATCGTGACTGTGACATTATGGTGGACACATCGGACACTTTTGACACATTTTTGGGATCATTGTCATTTTTACAGCCATCAGTGCTATAAAAAATGCACTGGTTACTGTGAAAATGACACTGGCAGTGAAGGGGTTAACCACTAGGTGGCACTGCAGGGGTTAAGTGTTCCCTTTGGAGTGATTCTTACTGTAGGGGGGGCGTGGCTTGCTGTGACACGTCACTAATCGTGTTCCAGATGACAGGGAACACGATCAGTGACAGTGTCACTAGGCAGAACGGGGCGATGTTGTGTTTACACTAACATCTCCCTGTTCTATCTCTCCGTGAGACGATCACGGGTATGCCCACGGCGATCGAGTCCGCGGGACCCACAGGCAAGCTCACGGAGATCACGGCGTGTGCGTCCTTTTGCCTGCCCATGCCATGCTGCAAACGTATATCTACATGCGGCGGGTGGCAAGTGATTAAATAAAAGACAGTTTTTTAGCATGATCAGTCATATTTTCAAAATTAATGCCACAATTTTGCAATTTCTGCCAGGGTATGCATACTTTTGAGCACAACTGTATATGTTTATTTAAAACGATGGAAAAGGCTATGTATTCCTTTTAATATGTGTAGCACACCCCCGCAGGAGCTGCTGGCTAGATTGGGTCAGCCTGTTACCTCTATAGCTTCGATTTCTAGGGTAGTTGAAGAGAGCAGCAGTGATGGAATGTCCAAACAATAAATGTCTTTTCTTGTGCTTTATTTTACCCAACACGGTAAACAATGAACTTGAGGTGAATAAGAAAAGATGGAGGAGGAGAGTAGCAGATTCACGCCTACGAGTAACAGAAGCAGTCCTGCTTCAGACGGCACTTTGCTTTCGTCTCCACTCCAGCCAGAGTGGGTGTAGTGTACCTGGACAGGCCTCTCACACCGACCTGGCAACCAGGGTATCACTCGGAACCTTGTGGGAAAGAGGCCTCTGCCACAGACCCTTCCCTAGAACGTAGATCATGAAATAAATCTTCCTTAAAGAATTAGTGCCTGAATCTGACCTTAGGTAGTCCTTAGTTGGTCACCGACTGACAGATTGCTGACATCCAACCTCTCAGTGTCTGGTCACCTCGATCCCTGATGGTTCGCTCCAGTGCTGTTGGATCACCAGCCTCTCATTGGTGGTCCTCAACTGGACTCCCCACCGAACAGCATAAACTCGCTTGGGATCTTCAAGTTGGGACTCCAGTCGATCACTGGGGCCCCGCCACAACTTCAGTTGCTCCGGGCTGACAGGGTCCCGGAACTAGGATCTCCACGTTGCGCCCACGCCCCGGCCAGGTAGGCCATAACGCTTGGGGCGCGGCGATGTACGGTCACCCTGAAGGTGGGTGCCCCACCAGGAACCAGAAGACCACTTAAGATGGCGTCTGCTTCATAAGTACCCTCTCCCAGCATGCCCAGCAAAGCCCAGGCCTCCAGATTGGCTACTGGGAAAAGCACCCAAGTCTCATCTCCACTGCTGCCACCCATCACCCTGGGGTGGAACTACACCCCAGGTACAACGGAACAAGCCCACAGTACAGCCAAGCTGAAACAGAGAGCCTTACCATAATCAGAATTGAGATCAGAGTCACTTACACTCTGATCATTTCCACTAAATTTTAATAGCACCGGTACTTGGAAGTACATGGGCGCTACATATGCTAAACAGTGCATTTTGTAACATCTAAAATAGATGAATTGGGTAACTAAAATATAAATATAAAGGCAGAAAAAAAGAGCCTTTAACCATCGCAGTATAAAAGATCCCCACTGCAAGGAGTATTTTATGTTTTCCCCATACAGTTTTAATAATGCTGAGATCATTCAACCTAGCAGAGCAACATGGTTAATCCCACTCTGATAGAAACAAAAGACGTTTTATGTTAAACATAACCTCAGAGTATATAAGCAGTAGATTACTGGATCTTACATTTCATTCCATCTAGGATGCCAAACTTTGCTTTCTTGGAAATGACAAACTTTGTAAAATAAACTACTGTGCTAGGAGTAGAAACTGTCTAACTGGGCTAGAAATGAAAAAATGCTTATGGCACCGTCAGTACTGATTCGTCATCTGAACAAGGAGTATACCAGGTATTACATGTTAGAAGCAAGAGTATAAACATTTTTTAATTCATAGATATAGTTTTATAGTTTATTTATCTGCACAGGTAACATGGCTATATCAATAAAGTCCTTTCCGCTTAGGGTGGCCACAGATGGTTGGAGATCTCCAAGGAACAACAGGGAAGAAGATGTTCACCATCACTGGACAAGTCGTAAGAACTGTATAATCCCTTGTGATTGTCACTTGATGGCCATTGTAGTATATTGTGATCTACTTAGAGAAGTAAACAATTAGGCCTGATTATGGAAAGATTTCCAAAAATATAGAAAACCCTACCTGCGTGTAGCGCTACCCCCGAAGGAGCCGCTGGATTGTTTTGGGATCGTCAAATTAAGTTACCCCAGCTTGCTCTAGGGATGTACCAGAAGAACTAAGTAGTAAACGGAGGTCCACACAGTCAATAAAGATTTTCTCAATGCTTTAATTCCAGGCCAACATTAGCCAACATCAACTTTGGTGAAGGAAGAATAGGTTGATGAGGGAAGGAGAAACTTTTGATGTCAAGCCTGGATATACACAAGGCAGATCAGCCCTTAGTAGCACAAATTTTCACATGTCACCACTCCTATGAGACTAAGTGGGTAAGGTGCCACCGGACCGGTGTCTCTCACACAGACTTGGCAGCCGAGGCACCACCTCGAATTTTAGCTGGGAAGAACGACTCTCTCTCACAGGTCTGGCTCTAGGCCTCTGCCACAGGCCAGTTAATTTGTATAGACTAAATGTGCGAACAGAGTGAATCCTCCCAGTAATTTCTCAGCATAAGTCACCGGGTGACAGTAAAGCGTACCTGCCAGCATCCCGGTCATCGAATCCCCGCCTGGGATTCTCTTAAGCTTCGGGAACCCAGTAAATCACTGAGGTCCCTTGATTCTCGTCTCCGGCTGAGACTCAGGAAGGCCCAGGAATCTGGCCAGGCGGGCCGCGCCGGCGGGGTCCATGGGTGTGCACACCCTGAAGGTGGATGCCGCACCCCGAGTCCGGGACCCTGCGCACATGAAACAGAAGAACCCCTAAGACCCGACCTAGGTCCCAGATATACCCCTCCCCAGCATGCCCAGCGAGGAAAATTGGCTGCTGAGGAAGACTCCATCCGCCAGATATCCCGCTGGCTCCCACTGCCGGCCAAGGATGAAATGACATCCACAGAATGCAGTCCGAGCCAGTGGACCTTTCCAGAATGACATAGGTCAACAACCTAAACAAATCACAACTAGGAGCAACTTAACTCTCGTAGTGCATGTTTAAGGCTGGGTTGGGGATGTGATCAAAATAAATGGTCTTCTCAATGCTGAAAAGTATTGGCAGATACTTATCCACTTTGATAAGACTTTGGAGTGGCCTTGAAAAGAATTACTCTGAGGCCCCATACACACGATCGGACATATCCGATGAAAACGGTCCGCGGACCATTTCCATCGGATATGTCCGATCGGGAGTTTGATCCGATGGCGTGTACACACCATCGGATCAAATTCCCCGCCGCCGGACGGCGCGGTGACGTGGCGGTGACGCGGCGGTGACGTTGACGCCGCCGCGTCACCGCCACGTCACCGCACCAGGAAGTAAAACACTTCCGCGCATGCGCCGAATCCATTCGGCAGCGGCGCGACGGCGGTGGGGGACGACATGTCTGCTGGTAAGTGTACTAACCAGCAGACATGTCGGGCGGACAGATTCCCACCGGATAGATTTCAAAGCTTGCTTTGAAATCTGTCGGGTGGAGAAATCTGTCCGCTAGCCCATACACACGAGCGGAGATGTCTGCTGAAACGGTCCATCGGACCGTTTTCAGCGGACATATCCCCTCGTGTGTACGCGGCCTGACATTGAAGTAGTGTCAAAGTCGGATCAAAGTACTGCAGTAACCTTTTCTGAAGTTCCAGCTACTTTGATAGTGTCAAGGGATGCAACGATACAATTTTTTTAACACAAAGTACTAATACTTTTAAGTACTCGCCGATACCAATTACTGATACTTATCGCCAATATACACTCATTGGGATTTTTTTGGACCAAAGACATGTAGCAGAATACATTTTGGCCTAAAAATCCAGCGGTGATTAACTACCACCAAAATAAAGCTCTATTTGTGTAAGAAAATGTTTTTTATAAATGTATCTAAATGTATCTAAATGTATCTAAATGTAACTTGTCATGCGATTTGATCTCTTAAATCGCATGACAAATCGCTCCAATGTGAACCTAGGCTAAATCTCATCTGCTGCTTCTGAAATCTACCAGAAGAAGTGTATTGTGATTGCACAAACTGTGATTTTTCTATGCCTCTTGTCCCTGTGCCCCCAGCACTTGTCTATGAGAAGGCTTGTGTGTGCAGAGCCTGCAGGACTCACACAGCTGCAATGACAGGCATCGATAGAAGTTTCTCCTGAAGAGTACAGGGAAGAGAGGAGTGCATGGTCATGTCCTAATCCGCGATAATACAGTGATGTCTCAGGGCATGTAGGCTGCACATGGCTGCAGGAAGTTGGGCAAGAAGGACATGCATTGAGAGCAATGACCCCCAACGCCAGACACCCAACCCAACCCACACCTCTGCACCAGGGCTGTGCACAGTCTGCATATACAGACCCCGCTCTTTAACAACCAATAATTGTCTGCGTTCTTTTCTCTACATTTCCGCTTTTAGTGGGGAAATCCCTGTAAATGCTGTTTTCGGTTTTCGGGGATGTGGAGCAACGATACTCGTGTAAATCCTTAGTATCAGCACCGTTACCAGTATCCTTATCAGTGCAACCCTAATGCCTCCCACACACGACCGTTTTTCACGACGAGAAAACTGCCATTTTTTATATTGGTGGAGAAAACCGGTCGTGTGTATATGTTCCATAGCAGTTTTCTCAACGAAAAAACTGCCAGCAAAAAAAATTGAAACCAGCTCTTTTTTCTCGTCGTTTTTCACGTCAGTATTTTTCTCGTTGCGAATAACAGTCGTGTGTATGCTTTTCTGAGGGTAAAAAAAACGTGCATGCTCAGAATCAAGTATGCAGCCCAAAGGGTGGTGCCATTTGAAAGGAACTTCCCCTTCATAGTCCCGTTGTACGTGTTGTACGTCACTGCACTTTGGTCGAACGTTTTTTTTGCATGAACGTGTGTATGCAAGTCAGGCTGAAGAGGAATCACGTTGTGAAAGACAGGTTTTTGAACGACAGAAAAGACGATTGCGTGTATGCGGGATTATAGGGATAGATGGCATTTCACATGTCCTGCGACTTTGGGTCTCAAAGTCAGATCCTAAGTTGAAAAAGTGTGAAAGGAGCCACATCCTCACATTACAGGACAATTTGACTGCAGCTGTGAATTAGTGGTCTTCACTGTATAAACAGGAGCTGGCTAGGGACAAGTGGCAGCTGACTAATGGAAGTCAAATAATGCTTAGGAGGGCTATTGGATGCTTTTGGGGGGGGGGGTCATTTTGCTTGGAGATGAGCTATAACATTTACCGTTCATTCTGCTAAGTAATACATAAAGTTTGAAGTAAGGCAGCGTGAAATGGGAATTGTCTGATTTTTACAAAGAGCCATGATAAAATAATGCAAAATGAGGCAAACTAACATTTCTACCCACCTGCTACTCTGGGCTGGAGCCTATGAAATTTAACAGGTTTTCTTCCATTTTTAAAGCCCAGTTTACATCCCTGAAGACCTGAACCCCATTGCCTTAAACTTTGAATTTTGTTTATTACATTCACTGCAAAGTTTGTTCTTTTAAGAATAGATTTTTATTTATTTTTTCGTAATTTATATCCCAAAAAGAATGCAGCCGTGCTTTAGCCCTGTTTATCTTTAGTTTCTGTTTGTGACTCGGCTGCCAAAAACTGTTACAGACAAAATACACATGCTCTAAACTATTTAATGAAAAATGGTCTGCTTATTTTTTACAAGTGAAATACAACACTCTGAGTAAGATTGGAATATAAATCATAAAACATCCAAATAACATTATAAAGCCAAAGATTAGGTCACTGTAACTGGCTACACAATCTTTACACTGTGACCAAAAAAATTCACAAAAGTGCTTAAAGAAGAATGTGTTGATGTAGCAGGGAGCTGGCTATCTTAACTGCAGTATCAGAAGACACTCTGCCACATTGTTGCAGTAACACTGTTTCCCTCTAGTGCCAGCTAAGAGAATGTGTCATCACATCCTGTCAGCAGAGTGATTAACACCAGTGAACAAAGCATACAGAGAACTGTAGTCCCAGGACTCAAGTTTTACATTCAGATTAACCTGTATGGAACTACAGAGCCAGCCTGCTCTAGGAAGCAGGAGACTAAAGACTCCATCTTGCTTATCTGAGGGTATTTAGACTACAGAAGGGAGAGGAAGAGATTAGACCTAGGGAAAAGGGTCTGCCTCCCAGGTCAGTCCAACGTGTGATTTTAGGCATCCACAGCCAATCGGGACACCCAGCCTTTGAGAGGTTGATTCCAGATGCACCTGCACCGATGGTGTGAAGCGTTTCAGTGTAAAGTGACCAGTCGTGTCATTAGAAGAAGAGCCTGCCTGTTCCAGGATGTTCGTTTGGGCCTTGACCGCAGGATTGGGTGAGAGGGCTTAGAGGGTGAGTATTGTATGGACACTGTATACAGACACCATTGCTGTTAGTCACCTTGCTGACACCTGTAGTGCCGCAGGTCACAAGGTCATTCAGATACAGAAACACTTTCACCTTGCTGAAGAAGATTGCTATATTCTTTACTTGATAATCCAGCACCGGTTGTGTTTTTTTGGCCCTGCAATTCAGGAGTTTAACCACTTCCCGACCGCCGCATATACATATACGTCCACAGAATGGCACATACAGGCAGATGGGCGTATATTTATACGTCCCTGCCTTTGCGCGGGTCGGGGGTCTGTTCGGGACCCCCACCGATACATGCGGCGGTCGGAAACCGGTGGGGAGCGATCCGGGACGAGGGCACGGCTATTCGTTTTCAGCCGCCCCCTCGCGATCGCTCCCCGGAGCTGAAGAACGGGGAGAGCCGTATGTAAACACGGCTTCCCCGTGCTTCACTGTGGTGGCTGCATCGATCAAGTGATCCGTTTTATAGGGAGACTCGATCGATGACGTCAGACCTACAGCCACACCCCCCTACAGTTGTAAACACACAAATCCTACAGTGCCCCCTGTGGTTAACTCCCAAACTGCAACTGTCATTTGCGCAAAAAAAATAAAAAAAATTTAAATTCGACGCGGGAACGACGGCCATACTTAACATGGGCTACGCACCGTTAGACCAGCAAAAAGCTGGTCTAACAGTACGTAAAAAAAAACAGACGTAAGCGATTGCGAAGACCACTCGTATCTTCGTGGATCGCCGTAAAAACACATTTGCATATCCCGACGCATGAAAACGACGCAAACTCCTCCCAGCGGCCGCATAAATATCGCTGCATAGATCCGAAGGCTTACGAAGACGTAAGCCTCTCGGATCGAAGCCCGAAGCCGCCGTATCATGGTTTGAGGATTCAAACTAGTGATACGGCGCGCGAAATTTGAAATTACTCCTGTCTAACACCAGTTAGACAGGCGTAATTGCTTTATGAATCTGGGCCAAAGTCTCTAAATAGCTTCCTTTACCTTAGTGCAGTCCTCCTTCACTTACCTCATCCTTCCATTTTGCTTTTAAATGTCCTTATTTCTTCTGAGAAATCCTCACTTCCTGTTCTTCTGTCTGTAACTCCACACAGTAATGAGAGGCTTTCTCCCTGGTGTGGAGAAAGCCTCTTGAGGGGGAGGGGGCAAGCAGGAGTGTCAGGACACTCTCTACTTTGTAGATAAAGAAAAGAACCTGTGTGTTAGTGGGCGTCCTGACACTCCTGATCGCCCCCTCCCCCCTCAAGAGGCTTTCTCCACACCAGGGAGAAAGTGTCACATTACTGTGTGTAGTTACAGACAGGAACAGGAAGTTAGGATTTCTCAGAAGAAATAAGGACATTTAAAAGCAAAACCGAAGGATGAGGTAAGTGAAGGAGGACTGCACTAAGGTAAAGGAAGCTATTTAGGGATTCATTTTTTTTTTTTACCTTTACAACCCCTTTAAGTGTGCCTCTGCTCTTGGGGATATTCTCAGGTTTGGAATACCCTGAAAGCAGCCTGAATATAGTATAGCTATATTGCTCTAAATCAGTGTTTTTCAACTCCAGTCCTCAAGGCACACCAACAGGTCATGTTTTCAGGCTTTCCATTATTTTGCACAGGTGATTTGATCAGTTTCACTGCCTTAGTAATCACCACAGCCATTTCATCTGAGGGAAATCCTAAAAACTTGACCTGTTGGTGTGCCTTGAGGACTGGAGTTAAAAAACACTGCTCTAAATGACAGTTATTGCTCTCCAGTTGATTACTTGAATATATATACTGTTACTGTTCAGTGTTGCCAACCGTCCATATTTTTACGGACAGTCAGTAAAAATTAGGCACTATCACATTGTCTGTGATAGGACAAAATTCCCCATAAAAAATAGCCGTGACCGCGTTGGATTTAAACTGCGCATGCGCAGTTCCGGCACTGCCCGAATTCCTGAGCTGAGCCGCTGATCCGATCCTGTATTCCGTCCCCCCCCCCAGGCCCAGGGGGGCGGCCACGGATTTGACAGAGGTGGCGCGCTGGCTACTGGCAGCGATGTGAGTGATGTCAAAAAGGGGGGGTTGCCATCCGGGGCCCTTTAATAAAAAAAATATATAAAAAAAAAAGGTTTTATATAAAAAATAATAAAAAGGGGGGGGGGGTTGCCACCTGGGGCCCTCTGGGCCATTTAATAAAAATAAAAAAGAAAGAAGAAATATATATATATATATATATATATATATATATATATATATATATGTAAAAAAAATAGAATAGAAGAATAATTTTTTTTATAAAAATAAAATAAAAAAAGGGGGGTTGCCATCTGGGCCCCTGGGGACCTCTGGGCCCTTTAAAAAAAAATATATATATATATATATATATATATATATATATATATATATATATATATATATATATACACTAAAAGTAAAAAATTAAAATAAACAAAATATATATAAAAAACATAAAAAAAAAAAAAGGGGGGTTGCCATTCGGGGGCCTTGGGGACCACCTTGCCCCTTACAGGTGTACTCCCTGTACCACTCTGATGGGAGAACACCCAGTAGGAAGGATAGGGCAAACCAAAGCACCAAAATAATAGCTGAAGTAGCCATTTTTGCATAATAGAGGGCCCATGGTTTCATTAGTTCCCCAGACAACTGTTTATAGTGCTGTTATGCACAATGTAGTAAAATCTAAAGGCAGGCTCCAAATCTGGGACACCCAAAAGTACACCTGTGGCATGTTCTATGGGTACCTGGGCCTAGAGATATCATTAATAACAGCAATTTTATGCACCTAAGGCTATTCTCGGCCTAACCATAGGAAGACGATGACGAGGTGGTGGTGTTGGTACTGGATCCAGGGTAGGGCTCCTGGAAGAGGCTGTTGCTGCCCCTCCACCTCCTGCTCCGTTCTGCACATGGCCCACAGCTTGCAGAGGTAAGAGTCGGGCCAATCGGGTCTAAGGACCCACTTCCTGATTGGCCGGGAGGAGAAGCAGGAAGATGGCAAATATTAATTTGCTAATATCACACAACTGGGCAGGCTCGGTGCATAGTGCCCTGCACCCTGAGCCCACCCTTTTGAAGTCAATTAGAGCCTCATGCTCTAATCATGTGCTTAAAAAAAATTGAAATCAATGCGTCCGGCACCCTGCATGAAGATTAGCTACACTGCTTGCTACATTCTCCAAAACAAAGGAAAAATCGAAAGGAGGAAATTGAGACCCCAGATGAGAGATTTGCAAGGTAATTTGCAATACTCAGAATTCCCATCTTCTCAATATCTCACTATTTAGACTCTCCAAGAGATATAATTAATGTTGATGTTAATCAACAACTGGCTGTGAGGGAGAAATGGATACCTTTGGCTGAGATTCAAAATTTCACTTAAGAAATTAGTTGTATATCCTTGGCTATACTCCAAGACAAATTAAGAGAAATGTCATTGCCCACTAATATCTGTTTATGAGGGATTAATGCACAGAGCAGTAGATCTGGTTAGATCATTTAGAAAAACTAAAACATTTTAGCCTATAGTATGTGCTGCCAATATATTAATATAATAAAACAGTCCAGAGCAAATTATTCTTTATATGGAATGCCTGCAAATCACCATAGAGGGAGACTATGCTTCAAGTATCAACATCTTATAAAACATAGGACATTACACATGTGCAATTAGTTTAATTTCAAATAATTTTTTTAATGAATTTTGACAAATTAGTTAATTCCGAAATTTCTGAATTTTCTAATTTCCGGATTTTCGACTTTCCAAATTCCAGATTTTCAAATTTCCAGAATTTACGAAAAAAGCAAAAAAATAACAAATAAAACTAAAATGAAAAAAACATATTTTTCGGCAGTGCACATGTCTACTGGACATTAGTGCTATAACACAGACCTCAGTATATTAAATTTAAGTTAATTGGTATAATGGACACCTTCCTATTCATTGTGGGCCCAACGCAATTTTCAGAAGAACATGCGAGAGGTCTCACCAGTTTTAACCAAGGAGATTGTGTAGGAGATTTCCATCCAGTTCCAATTTTGAGATGTGTAAATCGGTCGTGTGTACACTTTCGACGAGCAAACCATCGGGAAGCTCGTCGAGCCAAAATAGAGATCTATTTCCTCGTTGTTCAATGAGGAAATTTGGCTCAACGACCTTTTCGACCGCTCATCGGGAACCTCGACGGGCGGAACGATGAGTTTAGCCCGACGAGGTTCTCGGACGTGTGTATGGGGCCTCAACACTTTGAAGCTTTTTTCAGTAATACAAATTCACAGCAACCAATCAGAATCTATCCTTTACCAATATAAATGTCCTAACCTGAAATTTGATTGGTTGCCATATTTGTTGGTTTTGCATGTTGCTGGCCACCCATGCTCTTAGCACTACTTAACAAAATATTTTACAATATAAGCTAAAATGTATGTGTTTCTGTTAACATTACAAAAACATTTCTTAGCCCTAACGATCATAATGTAATATTTGTTGATACCTGCATGCTATGCTTCAGTCTGTCTGCTTAAAAAAAGGAAGGGAGAGATAGAAATACAGGATCGGTTGATTACCTTAAGACAATAGAGAGAGGGAACAGAGGAGTGAGGAAAACAAAAAAAAAACAAAAAAAAAACATAAATACACAAATGTCTAATGTAAACTTTATTACTTACAATGTGAGAGGACTTAGTTCGCCACGGAAAAGGCATATGATCCTAAAGGAGATCGAAAGACTAGCTGCAGATATAGTTTTCCTTCAGGAGACACATATAACTGTCGACTCGAGAATTAGGCTGTACTCTCGGGCAGTCCCAATATGGTATTATGGGGACTCCTCACAGAAAGGATCAAAAGGGGTCGCCATAGGGATAAGGAAAAATGTAAGCTTTAAAGTGGAAGATAGGATAGTAGACCCAGATGGCCGATATCTGTTCCTCAGAGGGGTTCTACACGGTAAACGATATACGTTGGCTAATGTATATTGTCCTAATAAACACCCCCAGAGGTATTTAAAGAAGATTCTGAATATGTTAATGGATTTTAAACAGGGTAATGTAGTACTAGCCGGAGATTTCAATTTTACCTTAGATCTTCACTTAGGCAGAGTGTCGACGGTCTGCATTGGGAATAGTAAACAACAGCAAATAGTGAAAAAAAAACTTTTTAATAGCCAGTTAATAGATTCCTGGAGAATCACTAACCCAAACAAAAGAGATTATACATTCTACTCTACAGTGCATAAAATGTACTCTAGACTAGATTATATAATGGTTGACCATGAAATACTAGAATATGTAAAGAACGCAGCGATAGGGGTGATGTCAATTTCAGATCACGCCCCAGTCTCAGTTAGAATGTACTTCCCAGAAGTCAAAGAGAGAAAGGGGACCTGGAATTTAAGTGAGGAACTAATAGAAGATATAGACGTCTGTAATATAATAAGAACAGATATAGATGAATATTTTGTAACCAATAATACACCAGATGTGAGTACAGCCACAATATGGGAAGCCAACAAGGCCTGTATCCGAGGAAAACTCATCTCTCTAGGGGCGGGGAAAAAGAAGGTAAGAGAAGCGAACAGAAATAAGATAATTAGAGAGTTACAAGACCTGGAAGCTAAACCTAAAAACCAAAAAGATAATGAAGTCTACCAGGAAATTGTAATAAAGAGGTCCCAACTAAGAGACTTAATGGAAACAGAAACTAGGAAAACATTTAAAACCGTCTCAAAAGAAAGGAATTTATGGAGTAACAAACCGGGGAAGTACTTGGCCAGGATCTCAAAGGAAAAAAGAAATTCAAATTATATCGAAAAAATAAAAAACCAGGAAGGACAGATGAGGTTTAGGACTTCCGAGATTGCCGAAGCCTTCCGGACGTACTACACCACACTGTATACCATCAGAAAGAGGGAGACGCAAGAGGAGAAGGTTAATAGGGAAAGAAAAATTAGGGAGTACCTAACGGAAGCAAATTTACCAAAACTAATGCAAGAAACAGTGGAAACCCTGGAAGATCCAATTACAAGCAGAAAGTCAAGCGATCCAGGACACACCCAGGGGAAAAAGTCCAGGCCCAGACGGATTGGCAATTAAATATTATAAAAAATTTAAAGACCTTCTGATCCCAGAGATGTGCACTTACTTTAATAAACTAGGTAAAACAGAAGAAGTAAGGAAAGAATCCCTTCTTGCCAATATCTCAATCATAGCTAAAACAGGAAAGGATAATACCCTTTGCTCCAATTATCGACCAATTGCATTACTGAATGCCGATATAAAAATTTTCGCAAAGATATTGGCAACAAGGATAAAGCCACATATGCCTGATTTAATAAACTCTGATCAGACGGGATTCGTAAAAGGCAGAGAAGGGCGGGACAACAGCCTAAGAACGATTTTATTATTACAAGATGATAAAAAGAAGAAAAAACCCCAGTCGTACTCATGTCATTAGACGCTGAAAAGGCGTTTGACAGAGTCGACTGGGGGTTTATGATGGACACTTTGAGAAGTGTAGGACTGGGACCCAGATATATGAAATGGGTGGGAAACCTATACAAGTCTCCGACGGCAAGAGTAAAGGTTAATGGGAGAGTATCGTCTGTGATAGACATGATGAATGGTACAAGACAGGGCTGCCCGCTCTCACCCCTCCTATATGTAATAGCTCTGGAGCCACTGTTGTGTAAGATAAGGAACAACCCAGACATAGGGGGGGTGAGAGTAGGAGAGGAGAAACATAAGGTGGCAGCATATGCCGACGATGTACTCCTATACGTGACCAAACCAGGTACATCTATACCAAATATATTAGAAGAAATAGGAAGATATGGGAAACTTTCTAACTTTAAAATAAATCCAGTAAAAACAGTAATTATGAATATAGTAATAGAGACAAAGGAAGAGGCGGCCTTACATAAAGCATTCCCCTTCACGTGGGAACAAAAATCACTCACTTACCTAGGGATAAAAATAACCCCCAAAGTAGATGGACTCTACGAGGCTAATTACATTCCCTTACTTAATGAAATAAGACGAGACGTAAAAAATTTAACTAAAAGACAGATTTCCTGGATCGGGAGGATTAATGCATTTAAAATGATGGTCTTACCAAAGATAATATATACATTTCAAATGCTCCCAATCAACGTCCCACAAAGTTTTTTTAAGGTATTAAAAACCATAATAACAAAATATATTTGGCAGGACAAAAAAACAAAAATAAGCTACGCAACCCTTACCCGAGAAAAAAAAGAGGAGGACTAGCCCTCCCCGACATAAAAAGATACTATCAAGCTGCAATCTTAGTAAGACTAGTGGAATGGACAAATAGGAACACGTTAAAAAAATGGGCACAGATGGAAAAGAAAATAAGTAAGCAACAATTAAACACAATAGCCTGGATTCCACCAAAATTTAGAATAAGTAACACAGATACACATAGTATCACAAAACAGGTTTTTAAGATATGGGACTTTTTATGTAAAAGCGAAAAATGGGAATATAATTCCCCACTAATTCCATTAGCCAATACAGATTTTTTTGCACCAGGGAATAGGACTAGAATGGGGAATAAATTAGGTAGTAATAGGTTGGGGGATATAGTTACACACGAAAAAAAAAAAAAAAAAAAAAAAGAGGATATACCCACAGTCGAAGGGACTTACAGCATGGAATTGCGGCTATCTATAAGATACTGTCAGTATTGGGATCAAAGGGGACAATACGAAGTGTAGAGGAATGGGGGAAAGATATCGGTGAAAAGATCGAAGACACATATATGATTAAAGCTGTGTTTAATTATGCAAAATATATTACATCAGTTGAAGCTAACTATAAATGTATGATGAGATGGCATTTGACCCTGGTCAAATTAAATAAAATACACCCAACCAACTCCCCCCTATGTTGGAGGAAGTGCAATCAAGAGGGGACAATATTTCATGTCTGGTGGGACTGCCCGAGAGTCCAGGAATACTGGAAAGAGGTACTTGAACTAATAGAAGAAATTACAAGAGAAAAGATCCCTCTAGACCCTCTGACCTGTCTGTTTCATAGACAAGGGCTAGTAAAAGGAAGAAAAAAAATATGGCTAGACATTGGTCCCGGTGTTGTTAAACGCAGCAAAGGGTTTAATCCCGGAATTTTGGCTACACCCTCAGACGCCACCGCTAAAAGAATTGATACACCGGGTCGATCATATCTCGGAGATGGAGTATTTGAGAAGGGTTGACTTGGGTGACGAAGAGGGAGGAAGATGTGGAACGACCTGGGACCAATGGAGATCATTTAAAACAACTAAAAAATTCCTTCATGTAACAGCAGAAACAGACAGGTAGGCTCTCAAAAACGGAAGGACATAGGAGACCCGATCCGACAAGGTAAACACCCAAGAAATAGGGAAGGGGGGGGGGGTAAAAATAGGGGGGGAGGGAGGGGGAAAGAAAAGGGGGGGGAAGGAAAAGAGGCCGTGGGAAGATATCAAAAAGGGAATTAGGGACAGAGGGGAGTAACGGGAGCTGTTTCTCTATTTCCTCTTATTCATTGGTTTCATTTTTTAATGTATGTTGAGTGATATAATGTAAGAACTTGTCTCTGTATCTATACCTCTTCCCAAGGTTAAAGAGGGAAAAAAAAAGAAAAAAAAGAAAAGGAAAAGAGAGATAAATTAAATAAACTGAAAAATTCACAAGTGATGCGAAACCGATGAAGAAATATGAAGGGCGGAACAAAAATGAACTCTTCTTAGGCCTCTAACCTTCCGGTTAAGTCTGATGTGAAAAAAAAAAAAAAAGATGTTCTTCCTTCAGCTTGTACTACACTGTCATGGTCACTAGATGGAGCAATCATGGTAAATAAGTAGGGCTGTGCAAATTAACTTTTAATTAATCGATTAATCTTTAATTTTTTTGATCGATCAACATATTTTTGATCGATTACAATTATTTTGATTAGTACTCACCTCTCCGCCGGCTTCTGGGCCTTCAGGGAGTTCCGTCGGAGATCCAGTAACGCCACGGACACCGGCGGAGCTTGCCGTATCCATCTGAAGGGCTCCTTAGCTGTGCCTTCATATCTGCATGGTGGCAGACCTTACTATCTGCCACATAGTAGCTGGTACACTTCCCTCTATCACTTCCTTTTATTACCTGGGATTTTACAACCATCCACTGTGGGAGTTGTGATGGTTCCCTTCATGGGACAGCTACATGCCGACGGACTGATGGTAACCTCACCTGGATTCAGCAGTGGTATCGTTGTTCACATTTTTATACCAGTATCATACTTGGCTACATATTTTTATGACTGCTTTTGGTACCATTTGGTATTACTCGCACCATTTTTACAGTTTATGTAGCTACATCGATTTTATCTCCAGTGCAATATTTATTTTGTTACCTACTTGAAGATTATAAAAGTTTTAATGCTATTCCTATCAATCGCTGCCTTTGTGTGATTTTGTATCCTGCTGTTGGCAGCTGCACTGGAAATCAGTCTGCAAGGAGATCAACTAAAAGTAGTTGGATCTGGGGGGCGTGGCCTGGACATGGATGAGTGAGGCTGCTTGTTCTTAGAGCTCCCGGCCCTAAACCCCCTTTTGCCGGCCAAACTTGACCAAAAATCGGCATGCAATCAGCCAAGAAACGCAATATCAAGCCTAACACCCGAGTGACCCGCTCTGGAACAGCCGCAGGTGACTTACACCGTTACTTCCAGCCTAGCCAACAGAAATCGCCAGGGGCCCGGGCGACGGCACCACGAAGCACACCGCGTGGAGTACCGCCGGAGGACCTAGAACATAGTGAGTGGGACCCTTTCCCTGCGGAGCCGGACTCACCCCTGTGCCCGCAGACACCATCTAGACCAGAGGACCTGGACATGGCGTCCCCGACCTCCTCCCCCGGAGGATCCTCGACGGACCAAGATATTCGCGCCCTTCTTCAGGCGCTACCCACACGTACGGACATTGAGGCCCTCATCCTACGATTGGAGGAGACACACCGCCGCGATATCCAGGAAGTGAAAGCGGAGGTAACCACCCTGACGGACAGAGTCTCGTCAGGCAAGACATCGTTGGTAGAGCTAGAGCGGCGGGTGTCAGGCCTGGAGCGGGATAGGGACCAGCAAAGAGACACGGCGTTGGCCCTACAGCTACACCTGGAAGAGGTGGAAGATCGAAGCCGCCGCAACAACTTGCGGATACGGGGAGTACCGGAATCGGTAGGAGCGGAGACGCTGGATGGCAGGCTGCAGGGCTTGTTCCGCAACGTCCTGGAGGAGCCGACGGAGGAGGTGGAGGTGGACAGGGCACATAGGGCCCTAGGCCCCAGGACCGCGGATCAGGACAGGCCCCGAGACATCATATGCAGGCTGCTGAGGTATGCGCAAAAGGAACGCATACTCCGGATGGCGTGGGATAGAGGAGAGGTGGAGATAGACGGATCCCAAATTAAAATCTTGCCGGACCTCTCGAGGGCAACACTGCGCCGCAGAGCAATGCTGCGTCCTGTGCTGGAGCTGGCGAAAGAAAATGGCTTCACATACAGATGGGGATACCCCCTGTCTGTCACCTTCAGAAAAGATGGAAGAGCCTATACCCTGCAGACCCCGGCGGACCTACCCGGCCTCTTCCAGTTCCTGGGAACCGACCAGATACCAGTACCGGACTGGTTACAGCTACTACCACGCTCCGTCGGAAGATCGGGTCCCTCAAACTTCAGAGTGCCCGCGCAGCCGCGCCAACAGAGGCAGGGAAGGAGACGCCGGAGAGCTCCCTCGGGCGGGGAGTTATGTGACTAAAACTGTGAGTAGGCCCTGGGCCGCAATCCACTGACTGTTGACTGTTCCTCCCCCCTTGCCTCTAACTTTGTAGCACCGGCACCGATGCCGCCCTGAAAACCCTCATCCCCCTTGGTACACCTTGCAGCTAGATTCTCCGGATACCTGACGCCCCCCCCCCCCTTGATTTATCTGTTTCATATGTCTTCTCCCCGGCCTCTCCCCTTCCCTCCCCGCAAGTTGAGATGCGCTGAGATCCCTGACCAACTTAGGCCACAATCTGGGCCCCCAGTCCTGCGCTGTGAACCGGGGGGTGAGGGGTGGGGGTTGGCAACCAGTCCTAGCAGTCTGATGACGGCCACATTCAGTTATAAGAACTCTGAAATGCCCCCGGACGCTACCTAATGGGCCGGAGAGGCCTGGAGTTGCGTAAAAGACCCTCCCATATGAACGCCCTGTCTTACCCCCCTTAGGGCCCGACCTGCCTGATTACCCCTCTTGCTCTGCCCGCCCACACTGAACTGCCCCTCCTCAGAGAACCAACAGTGCTACACCATCCCTTGGGGGGGACTTGGGACCACTACCAGTGAGATGCCCAGTACATGGCAATAGGGAACCTGGTCCCCCGCCGTGGGAGGAGGGAGGGGGATGGCAACCAACCCTGGCCACGCGAATACGTATATCATCGAGGCATTATCCCTCAGACCTATCAGGCTCAGATACTTCACGCGGGGTGTCAGATCTCCCCTGATGGCTGACCTTCTCCTTGTACCATACCCTGCGACCTGCCCCTTCCCCGGAGCTGAACTGACCTCGTGTTCCGACACCACGGGAAGCACAGGGGGGGTACAGGCCTTACAAGAAGCTGCCCGGACTTCCTGGTGATATTGTGACAGGCTTTACTAATTGGGCCCTGAGAGTTCCAGGACTTTACTGGGAGCCTGAGGGGTGGGAGGGGAGATGTCTTTCTTTTTTATGTCATTTTTATTTTACTTTTGGACATCAATGGATATGCTGCACAGTGAAGTAACTATGAGACATACGGGAGACTTCTTGGATGGGGAGGGTGGATGGAATGGGGTTGTTATATAACATGTTTCAGAGGGGGTAGAGGGACGCAGATGTCCACTAGGTGGATGGTGGATTGCTTAAGCGGAGGGGGGAGAGGAGGAGGGAGGCAGGGGAAATCTCGAGCAGCACTGTGCCTACCAGCTGCTGCTGCATATGCTACGGGCTGTTCCCTTGCCTCCTTTTGTTAACAGGAGACCAGCAGCAGTGGCCTGTTTACCTGCATGTTGGTGTTGCTGCGGGGACACAAAGCCCACCTCTGATTGGCTTGCTTCCTCTTTGTCCTCTTCCTTCTCTCCCCTCTTTCCATTTTGTTGCCGGAGCGAGCCGTGCAGACGCCTCACTGGGATTCAGGACTTCCTAGAGAATTGTGCTGAGACGCTCTGCAGGCCTGCATTTCCATAAGTAATGTTGTGTTGTTACAGTTGCCTTTATCTTATAATGTGTACTTGTTATATCTCTTGTGCTGATATGTTTAAACTTAACTGACCTTCCATTGTTTTGGTTGTAATGCCGATCTAAGCCCCACCAACATTAATAGCCGGGGGGGGGAGAGAGGACCCGGGAGCTCACTCCGCTGGTTCTGTCTACCCACCTACCCACCTAGGACTGCGCTCAGTTCCCGGATTAACACCGGAGAGCGCCTTAGCCACTTGGGCTACCTTAGTTATCTCTTACTGAGCCACACGCTCTTGTGTTGGCTTCCTAATCTAATTTCACCCCCTACTTCTTTCCCACTCCCTCTCCTTCTGTCCATCCTTGTTCCCCCTCCTGAGAGGCTTGTCCTCCTCCCACACACCCCACCCCTTCCCGGACCCTAGAGGCCCGTCCCTCGGTGCACGCGGGCATGGACCGCCTGACTGTTGTTTCGCTGAACGTCAAAGGGCTGAACATCCCTGAAAAAAGGAGGATGCTTCTGCATGATATGCGACGCCTGGGCGCGGATGTAGTATTGATACAGGAGACACACTTTAAAGACAAAAACCTACCTATGCTGAAAAACAGGTACTAGACTACGGTATACCACTCCAACTATACAGCCGCAAAATCAAGGGGAGTTTCTATACTGATCTCCGCCAGGGTCCCTTGGACCCATGAGGAAACCAAAATGGATACGGAAGGCCGCTATCTGTTCCTAAAAGGTCGGATAGGCCAGACTCAAATTACCTTTGCCAATCTCTATGCCCCAAATGAGCATCAAGACAGCTTTCTGTCCAGACAACTGGATCAGCTGACGCGGTTTGCAAAAGGCCACCTAGTGGTAGGAGGTGACCTCAATACCCCATTGATCCCGTCAGAAGACACCTCGGCGGGGTTGTCCTCCACATCGAGAGACTCACGCAAACGCATTCATAAGGCATTACACTCAGCTCAGTTGATTGACATCTGGCGCCTCCTACACCCTGGAGAGAAGGATTATACCTTCTACTCCAAACCACACTCATCCTACTCAAGGATAGATTACTTTCTGATACCACATAGACACCTTTCGGCAGTCAAAGACGTCTCGATTGGGTCGATCACGTGGTCCGACCACGCCCCGGTCACTCTAATCTACGCCCTAACAGATACCCAATCCAATCTGAGGAAACCTTGGCGACTCAATGAGAGCCTACTACAGGACTCGGATACCGTGACGGAAATAGTACGAGAACTAGGCCACTATTTTGTCACCAACAACACCCAGGGTAGTGATACAGGGGTGGTATGGGAGGCCCACAAGGCGGTAGTGAGAGGGATTCTCATTAAACATGGGGCCCGCCTAAAGAAGCTGAGGACCGAGCAACTCACTGCGTTACTTACAAAATTGCGGACATTAGAAACACAACACAAACAAACCCAGACGCCGCAGATAGGTACTGACCTGAATGCCACTCGCAAAAAGATCACGGACCTACTGCAATACAAAGCTAAAGCAGCAATGCAGATATGCAGAAGGGCCGTGTACGAATCGGGTGGCAAATGCGGGAAGCTACTAGCCCAGACGATACGCGCACAAAATCTGGCAACGTACATACCACACATAGTCTCCCGGGAGGGATGCAGGGTGACCATTCCCCAGCAGATTTCTCAGGAATTCAAACATTTCTATACCACCCTGTACAATCTTCCCCCCCCGTCCCCGACCCAGACCACACATCCGAATACCTTAATGATTCGCATATGCCGACCCTATCGACGGAAGCGAGGGAGCTGATGGAGGAGCCGATCACTGTATCGGAACTCCAAGCAGCGTTGAAATCTGCTAAACCAGGCAAGGCACCTGGCCCAGACGGCCTTACCACCACCTACTACAAGACTCTATTCCCATATCTGGGGAACCACCTAGCGGGCCTATTTAACACCCTAGGCACAGGAGGCACATTTCACGTATCCACTCTACAGGCACAGATAGCGGTGATACATAAGGAGGGTAAGGACCCGGGTCAATGCGGCAGCTATCGACCTATATCGCTGCTAAATACCGACATCAAGTTATTTACAAAAGTGATTGCCACTAGGTTTCAGAAGTATCTCCCTGGTCTCCTACACCTTGACCAAGTGGGTTTCGTCCCGACCAGAGAGGCCAGGGACAATACAACGAAAGTACTTAACTTGCTCCATGTGGCTAACAAGACAAAGACCCCCTGTGTATTCATAGGGACAGACGCCGAAAAAGCGTTTGATCGCGTGAGCTGGCAATTCATGTTTGACACCTTAAGACATGTCGGGGTAGGACAGAAAATGTTGCGCTGGATAACAGCGGCCTACACCGGCCCGACAGCCAGGGTGCGGGCGAATAGTACCCTTTCAGACCCATTCCCGATCACCAATGGGACTAGACAGGGATGCCCGCTGTCGCCCCTTCTATTTGCCTTGTACCTGGAACCCTTCCTATGCCACGTACGCCAGAACTCTGACATATCGGGACTGACAATCGGGAACGACCAATACATAGTCTCGGCTTACGCCGACGACATGCTATTCACCCTGACGGATCCGGCTTCCTCACTCCCAAACCTGATGCACGAATTTGACTTATACGGCAGATTATCCAATCTAAAAATCAACCTGACAAAGTCAGAGGCGATGGGAGTGGGGATCCCTCAACGACTGCTGACCCAGCTTAAACAAAGTTTCAAATTAAAATGGACCGACAAAGCCCTGACGTACCTGGGTACATCTATCCCACCGAGACTATCCAATGTGTTTAAACTCAACTTCCCCCCCCTACTTAGGACAGTTCAACAATTACTAAATTGCTGGACCACTGGCCTACACTCCTGGTTTGGGAGATGCAGTATTTTAAAGATGACCATCCTACCTAAATTCATATACTTGCTTCAGGCCCTGCCCATACATATCCCAATGAGTTACTTTAAGCAGACGCAATCTATACTTGGGACTTTTCTGTGGGCAGGGAAACGTCCCAGGCTACACAAGAGGGTTCTTTCTTTACCTAAGCAGCATGGAGGCCTAGCCTTACCGGACATAAAAACATACTACAAAGCTTCACAGCTTAATCGTCTAATTGACTGGTGCAGACACAAATCGACAAAACTATGGCCACATATAGAGCAGGCGCAATGCGCAGTTCTTTTGCCCCGAGCCCTGTGGTGCCAAGACCTACAACAAAGAGACGTACTCCATCATCCCTTGATAGGCAACACCATCAAGATATGTAGTAGCCTATTTAAGCGGTCCCGCCTGTCCACAGACACGTCACCGCTCCGCCCAATCTTAGGAAACCCCCGATTTGAACCTGGACTTAGAGACATTAAATTCACCACCTTACGCGAGTCGGGCTATTTTCAGGCCTCCCATTTCAGCGAGTCGGGTAGATGGAAAACGCTATCTGAGCTCATGACCCAGTCAGGACCATACCAACTAGATTTTTTGAGAGCAGGTCAACTTAGCCATTTTCTTAGAACCATGACTCCCCCTCCGACCAACCACAGCCCTACGCCCCTAGAAGAGATGTGCCTGGAATCAGAAACGCTACCACACGCCCTGTCGCTCCTACATGCCTTGCTGATTACCCCCCCAGAGGGATACCAAATTCCGAGTCTGGATAAATGGGAACAAGACCTGAACCGTAAATTCTCGACTAGTGAGAGACAACACATCCTCACATTTACACATAAGTCCTCGATCTACGTCAAGATCCAGGAGACCAATTATAAACTCCTGACGAGATGGTACAGGACCCCGGCCCTATTGAACACACTGTTCCCGACAACTTCTGATGCCTGCTGGAGATGCCAGACAGATAAGGGCACTTTGCTACACATCTTCTGGTCATGCCCACGCATTCGACCATACTGGGAAGAGATAAGACGAGTCATACAAAAATTTACAGACCCAGCATATTTCCTCCTCCACGCAACGGGCACTCCCGCGCGAGTATATAAAAAGTCCATTGTACGACACTTGCTGGACGCGGCCAAGTCCTGCGTCCCGCTTTGCTGGAAGTCTCCGCACCCACCGACGTTAGCCATGTGGCTACGGAGGGTTGATGAGATTAGCTCCATGGAAGACCTGGTTTTGTCCAAACAGGACAAAAATGAGCTCTACTCCCAGACTTGGCAACTATGGACAATGTTTAAATACTCGGAGGAGGGCCAGACTCTTAGGGGAACCGACTGACCAACCTATCAAGACTCCCCTTACCTCCCCCCCCCTTTTCTGGGCTACACACACCCCCTCCCTTACTGGATAAACACGAATCGTATTGACGACACCCGCCCCCTGAGATATGAGACGCGCTGGTCGTGGGGGTCCATGCCCGGGTGCACTCCCCCCCCCCCCCTCTCTCCTCTTTATCCTTTTTCTTCTCCTCACACTCTTTCCCTCCCTTCTCTGTTCATAGAGCAGTATCTAGCTAGATATTCCTCCTTCTATTACTCTCTCTAACTTTGAAAACGGAAAACAAGGGGGGCTAGGCCCGCGGGCCCACAGTACCCTTGCAAAGGTCGAGACATATATGCAATGGACAGATAATACTTCATGGCTTCGGCCGCAAACCAAATGTAATATTCCGATATGTGTGTACTTTGAATGACTACGCCTGTCACTTCATACCTGTTGTATTGTTATTTATACGGTCCGTGTGGACTGGCCTTCTGTTTTGAATAAATAAACGATTTAAAAAAAAAAAAAAAAAGTAGTTGGATCTGTATGTGCGTTATAATTAATCGAAATTAGTCGATTAATCGATTAAAATAAAAAACGATTAATCGAACACAAAAATTTTGATCAGTAACAGCCCTATAAATAAGTATTTATTTCCTAAGATCATTAGCTCCATCTAGTGGCCATATATTTTTTGATTCACACTATTCTTAATGAACAACATTTGACCTCTAGAGAAAATAGCTTAAACCGAATGAATGTACATGCAGTTTCGCAGAACAAATAGCTCTGCAAATCTTTTATAAATACCCTTCCAGGGCAGATGATTTTATTGGTGAACGACTATGGTAGTTTATCTCAATAATTTGATTTGTTATAATCAGCATACATCTGATTGCAGATGAGGAAACATGAAGCTTTTTTTGACAGACCGTTAATTGCATTCTATTTTAAACTGCAGACAGCCATATATGCAGCTCATCATTTTAATAGTCTGACCCTGAATGTTTTTGGTTCTAAAATTACCTCCTTATTCTTCTCTCTGTTTATTTTTAGTTCCATGATAGTTGGCTGTGTTTTTATATGAGAGATAACAAGAATGAGTGCCAGAAGCATTTATAACTTTGAGTGCTTTCAATCTGTACACATTTGCAGTTTTATAAGACAGCTCATCATATCAAATGCTTTGCGGTAAGTAATAAACTCAAGCTTCAAAAACGCCTTCTTGTATGAATTTTGGTATAGTTAATTTGTAGAGGTAAAAAAAAAGATTGGATTAAGCAGATCAAGATCCTATCAGGAGCAGTAATATTCACATACAAAGGAAATTTTAAGAAGATTAGCTCTAAGGCCGCGTACACACGATCAAATCTGTCTGCTGAAACCCGTGGATTCGACGCATGCGCGGAAGTGTTTTACTTCCGGGTGCGGTGACGTGGCAGCGTCAACGCCACCGCCACGTCAGCGCGCTGTCTGCCGGCGGGGATTTTGGTTTGATCGTGTGTACACGATCAAACCAATACATCCCAGCAGACAGATTTGTTCAAATCTGTCTGTCCTACGAATTTGAACAAATCTATTTGCTCGTGTGTACGAGGCCTAAGACTTTGGGGGGGGGGGGGGGGGGGGGGGTAAGCATCATACATTACACTTACCTGTGTCCTTTACACAATGAAGTGCTGAGATCCCATTGCTTTGCATGTATCTGTCACTGTGCTCTGGAGAATTTAAATTTAAAGTGGAAGTAAACCCTTCACTTTGATAGTTACAAAAACAGTTAACATTCTCGGCATGCCATAAATGCTAGCTGTCACATTTGTTTGTGCTCTCAACCAAACTGCCAAACCATCCAATGGCTGGTTTCACAACAGGTCACATGTACAGCATCATAGCAGTTGCAGATTAAACAGAAATCAAGATGGCCGCTTCCTTGGCTGAAAACGATAGTGTTTACTTCCACTTTAAGTATTCAACCTCATAGAGATCTATGGAGATTTCCTGATTCCAGGATGCTGCAGAATAGAATGTAAAAACCAGCAGCATGCTTAGTCAGATGTCAACTTAAATGGTCTTTAACCACTTAAGACCCGGACCAATATGCAGGTTAAGGACCTTGCCCCCTTTTCCTAAAATTCCCGTTGGAAATCCTGAGGGGAAAGCTGCTCGGTTCAGTCTTTCCGCTACACTCAAACATAATGTGACTAATAAAGTGACATAAAGGCAAAATATGCTGGGTGAAATAATCACAATAAAATACAGTAATATGGAAGTCCTTATAAGTGTGGTGACCACGTGATGTGGAAAAACTCCTTTCAAATAGAGACACTGGATGTTTAATGCCCGATAGCCAGAGGGGTTTAAGGTTAGTTCACATAAAGAGAGGATGAAATACTCTTACCCAATGTTGTGGACTCATCTGTTTATAAAACAGTGGGTCTGATGAACTTGTGGTCCTAGAGGACCTGAATCAGCGTGGCAGGATCTCCCAGGTGAGCAGTGCAATCTCAGTACCTCCTATGGAGTGGATCTTGAGGACTGAAGCGACAAACCAGTGGACCTTCTGCTCCAGGCTGAATGTGGACCAATGCATATAAACTCCAAAAATGAAACAACCAAAAAAAGAGTGCTCCAAATGGTGCAAGTCATAAAAACCACTGAAGGCTTATTTAGATAAAAAGGAAGTCATACAAAAATGACAGCAAATAAAAAGTGATCACAAGAAAGGACAAATAAAAGCAGTATGGGGTGCTGTAAAGCAAAAAAAAAAAAAGCCGTCACCATGGGCCCGAGATCCACTCCATAGAGGTACCGAGATTGCACTGCTCACCTGGAAGATCCTGCCACACTGATTCAGGTCCTCTAGGACCACAAGCTCATCAGACCCACTGTTTTAAAAACAGATGAGTCCACAACATCGGGTAAGAGTATTTCATCCTCTCTTTGTGTGAAGTAACCTTGATCCCCTCTGGCTATCGGCCATTCAACATCCAGTGTCTCTATTTGGAAGGAGTTTTTCCACATCACATGGTCACCACACTTGTATGGACTTCCATATCACTGTATTTTATTGTCATTATTTCACCCAGCATCTTTTGCCTTTATGTCACTTTATTAGTCACATTATGTTTGATTGATTTATTGAGCGCTGCACTATTTGTTTTTACTCTTGATCTACTTTGTTTGTTGGAGTGCTGGCAGCTTTATTTTTATTTAATTAATTTTTTACATGTGGGTTTAGCGCAGTTTTTTCTACATTTTCACATTTCCCCTACACTCGGCTGGTTTTCCCGACAGGAAAACTGCGATAGAGTTATGGCTGGGAATCTCGGCCATTTGTATGCTCCATTGCAGTTTTTCCCATAGGAAAAAACGCTGAGCAACATTCTGCCAGTTTTCCCGGCGGGAAAAAAGAGAAATGGTTCTCTTCTTTTGTCCGGCGGTTTTTGGGCAGTTTTCCCGTCGGAAGAAACTGCAAGGAGCATACTGTGGCAGGCACAGCACTATGAAGTGCCTCATGCGCTGTGGCATTAAAAGAATTGTGATATCTCTGACTTTTCAGTCCAACAAGACTGTCTATTACTCTGAAAATTCCTCTAGCGCCGTTCTATGGAAGCAGTAGGTTAAAAGAGCACACCAAATGCTTAAAATAACTTCTTTATTAACTTCATGCTTTGCAGCAGACAGTCCATGTACAAACACGTGATAAATAAGTATAACAGAAAATGGTGGTTCAAATATTCAATCTTGTCATTTATCATAAGATGGTGGATATATTTCTTTCTTTAGTATCTACACTCTCTCTCTTTCTCTCTCTCTCTCTCTGTAAGTTATCAAAGCATTCTCTGATTTCTCTGAAGGGTATATCTCTGTTGTTTGCAACTTGGTTTGCAGGGTTGCTTTTGCAGGGTTAGCTTAGTTGGGTTCGGTTTCTGAATTAGGTTAGGAGGTATGAAGATTTGGTATGTTATGAAGGTATGAAGGTATGGTGGAACTACAAATGAACACACAACTAGATCAGTATACAGTTCTAACCACACTATTTACAATAAGAACATATATATAACTGTGGCACATACCTATTTTTAGCCCCTGGCTTCCATAAAACACAACTTTGGCCCTGTGTCTGTTCTGCTCTGCTGTCTCTGTCTCCATGTGGCTTTCTGTCTCTGTGTGGAATAATCTAGTAGCACATGGAGTATTAGGAACCTCCCAGACAGAGTGTTTGTAAAGCTGGCTGTGACTGGTCAAGACTCTGCTCAATGTGAGATTGGCTGTGATTGGGCCAAGGCTTCTGATGAGTCACAAAAGCTTAACTCGGGCATGAATTCAGCTGTGTTATTCCTTACCTCCTGCTGCCATAAAAACAAATGACTCTTAAAGGCATATTTTTTCTTTTCCTTCTGTGAACACAACATACAACTGTTAGGCGGCGTACACACGACCCAGAACCTCGACGGGCAGAACACATCGTTCCGCCCGTCGAGGTTCTCTCCCGGCCGTCGAATTCGGCGACCCGCCCGTCGGGAATGGCAACCAGCCATTCTTCCAGGCGGGCCGTCGAGAAAATAGAGAGCGTGCTCTCTTTTTCGGCTCGACGAGCTTCCCGACGGGAAGCTCGCTGAGACCGTACACACGGCCGAGGTCCTCGCTGGAATGTGCATTCCAGCGAGGTTCTCGCTGATTTTCAGCGAGAACCTCGGCCGTGTGTACGGGGCCATATATGACATCCAGGCACAAAATCACAGTGAATAACTCTGCCTTTGTCTCTCACATATAAACATGTGCTCTACATTAGGTTCCCAGCAGGCTTAGCTGTATATACATGTAGGTTATATTAGCTACCTAGGACAGGTTCTAGCTGGCCAGCTACACATACACACGGCCAGGAATTCCGGCCAAAAGCTCTCCTTGCAGTTTTCCCATTGGGAAAACTGATCATGTGTACAAGGCATAAGAGCTACAGTAACACCTAGAAAAGTATCATCAAGCCCTTCATCATGCATTAAAACTTCCAGATGAGATGATAATAATAATAATAATAATAATAATAATAACAATAATAGTAAGACATGACCAGAGCTTGGCAAAGGTTAAAAACTGGCAATTTCTTTAACAGACCTACCACTGAAGTGTTGAGGGAAAATATGTTTCATTATTTTTATACAGGAAGTCTGGGGCCCCCTCTAGCAGGGCGGCCCGGGGTAATTGCCCTTTTTTCCCCCTTAAAAATCCAGCACTGAGTATTTCCTTCTGAGCCACGATCCACCGATACAGTGCTCAAAGCAAACACCCCCCTTACACACACAATGTTTTCACGTAATCCCTCTTCCAACTCGCTAATAACACAAAAGTGGTTGTAAACCCTTAGGCTGCGTACACACGATCGGTTTAAACCAATGAAAACGGACTGAAGTTCGTTTTCATCGGTCCAAACCGATCGTGTGTAGGCCCCCATCGGTCCGTTATCTTTCGGTCAAAAAACAGAGGGCTTGCTTTAAAATTGAATCGATGGACCGGTCAAAACCGATCGTTAGTATGCAAAAGCATCGGTTAAAAGGCCACGCATGCTCAGAATCAAGTCGACGCATGCTTGGAAGCATTGAACTTAATTTTTTTCAGCACGTTGTTGTGTTAAAATGTAACAAACGTCACCGCGTACTGATACGATCGTTTTTTTAACTGATGGTGTGTAGGCACATCAGTCAGCTTCATTGGTGAACCGATGAAAACGTTCCGTCGGACCGTTTTCATCGGATGGACCAATCGTGTGTACGCGGCCTTACAGACCACTTGGAACTACAGGTAAGCCTATATTGAGGCTTACCTGTAGGTGCAGTAAATATCTCCTTAACCAACACGGTTAAGGAGATATTTGCAGAAAAGACTACACCGATGTCTACGGCGCATGCGCGCTGTAGACACAGGCGCACTGAGCGTGCCATTAATGAATGGGACCATGACGCCCCTGACGGCTCCCACGCGCATGCGTGGGAGTGACGTCATCGCTGCTCCGGCCAGTCACAGCGCCGGAGCAGCGATACCCAGAACTCACTCTGGGTATCCTGGCGGCAGCGGAGGAGAGGAACAAGGGTTGCTGCGGGGGCTTTCAGAGGGTTTACTTTTTCTTTAAGTGAAGGGCTGTGATGACAATCCTAGCAGGTATATTGTTCTGCTGTGGGGGTTCAGGCCAAAAGCAAGTGTGTGCTGTGTCAGCATGGAGTCACCAGCCCTCCTGTAACCCTATCCTGTTAATGGCATCAGGTAGGTGTCACGCACATGATCATAATGAAATTGCTGATCATAAATACAAGATCTTGCTGGCAGAACAATTCTGCATAAAAATCACAAATATGATCCATAAAGTGCTTAGTTTTACACGCATTTAGATGTGTAAATGTCCATGTATGTTCGTATACATAAACACTAGAACTGCACATAATTTCAAATGTTCAATGCCCAGGGAATTGTATTTAGAAAATCTACCATAAAATAAATATTATCCTATTTTTAGGATGAAAAGTTTGAAATCCTTTTTTACTTAATTATTTATATTAAGCTATCATACCAGGAACACCGGAATTTAACTGTAAACTGCAAATCATAACAGAAAAATCAATGTTTAAAATTTAATGCCTTCCGTTGCTAAAAATAAGATGAAAGGAATTTGTTCATAAAAAATTTACTGTGTAATCTGACTCTAGCTAGAAAGGTCCTAATAATATCTGAATTAGCAAAGTAAACAAACAGTCAGTAATTTCAACTGTAGCACTACCCCCGTAGGAGCTGCTGGTTAGTTCTTGGGTCTGCCGCTACCCCATTGTTCACCATCAGCACTAGGGGTTACATTGGAGAGTTATCCACAAATGTCTGCACCAAACACTCTCTTTTTTCCAATGCTTTTATTAACAACTTCAAGTAGAGGGATGGAGGGTTAGGGGATATTCAGATACCTTACTTTGCGGATCACGGGTACTCTCTTGCATCCAGAGGACAAACCGTCTCCACACTGGATCTAGAAACCCCCGGATAGGCCTCTCCCTCACTGACCTAGCAGCCGGTGCGTCGCTCGGTCAAAGTCTCTGCCACAGACTTGATGAATATAATAAAGTTGTATTATAATCCTCTGCCACAGAATTGTTTAACCGAATAATCCCTTGTAAAGTCAAACAATACCTACACAGTATCCGTTTCTTTCAGCCATCCAGCGATACTGTGAAGCGGGATGCGTCCTCCAAATGAGTCTCCAGGCTCTTCCCGAGATACCAGCCTTTTTGCTCGGTCCTCTCTGGGAAAAGTTCCTCCCCTGGTTCCTCCAATTGCTTGGCTTCTCCCCGCAGGCAAGACAGCACAGAACCACGCCTAGATCAGTAGACCCCAGAATTCCTGGGCCTACTTTCAGTAACGAAGCCTCGGGCCAGCAGGCCCCAAGGCAGAAAAACTGTCACGACACTCCTTAGGCCAGGAGGCCCATCAGGTCAGAGAGAGCAATTAAACGGTGTCTGTACCTTAAGTACCCTCTCCCAGAAGGCCCAGCGACAGGAACACTCCCAATGACAGCGACAGCCAGGGCCAAGTGCAAAGAATGCACAGCGCAGCTGAACTGACACAGAAACCATCAATTAACATAATCATTCTGAGCTAAATATAAATATAGTGCCTACTCAATAGGAGCAGGGCGCTACACAACATATTTAGGGAAAAGATCATGCAGTTAGACATGATTTACACAGAGAAAAAAGTTGTGGAATACATACCAATCACCAGCTCAGTTTAAAATGGTTCTACCATTGATCTATTATATTATTTTGTTATTACTAATTGCAATATTTGTGTTTAACCACACCCACCATCATTATACGGCTGTAGGTCAACTCCTTCCTTTAAGGCCTCGTACACACGAGGGGATATGTCCGCTGAAAACGGTCCGATGGACCGTTTCAGCAGACATCTCCGCTCGTGTGTATGGGCTAGCGGACAGATTTCTCCACCCGACAGATTTCAAAGCATGCTTTGAAATCTATCCGGTGGGAATCTGTCCGCCCGACATGTCTGCTGGTTAGTACACTTACCAGCAGACATGTCGTCCCCCACCGCCGCCGCGCCGCCGCCGAATGGATTCGGCGCATGCGCGGAAGTGTTTAACTTCCTGGTGCGGTGACGTGGCGGTGACGTGGCGGTGACGTGGCGTCACCGCCGCGTCACCGCCACGTCACCGCGCCGTCCGGCGGCGGGGAATTTGATCCGATGGTGTGTACACGCCATCGGATCAAACTCCCGATCGGACATATCCGATGGAAATGGTCCGCGGACTGTTTTCATCGGATATGTCCGATAGTGTGTACGAGGCCTTAGAGTCAAAGCAGGCGTGGGCCAGCTGCACGGCAGGGGACCCAATGTGCGTTGCCAGTGACCGCAATGTCCGCTGGCCACCTGTGAAGAGAGCCAGAACAGGGATCTGTCAATGTAAACAGACAGATCCCCGTTCTGACAGGGGAGAAGAGAGGTCTGCTGTTCCTAGTGATTAGGAACAGCAATCTCTCTCCTCCAGACAGTCCCACCCCCCTTAGTTAGAAACACCTTCCAGGGAACACATTTAACCCCTTGATCATCCCTAGTGTTAACCTTTTCCCTGCCAGTGACAGTTACACAGTAATCAGTGCATTTTTATAGCACTAATCGCTGTATAAATGTCAATGGTCCCAAAAAAAGTGTCAAAATGTCTGTCACAATGTTGCAGTCCCACTAAAAATTTCAGATCGCCGCCATTACTAGTAAAAAAATAAAATAATAAAAATGCCATAAATCCTTTAATGATAAAAAAAAAAAAAAAAATGACAAATCTATCCCCTATTTTGTAGACGCTATTACTTTTGCCCAAACCATTTAATATACACGTATTGCATTTTTTTTTTACCAAAAATATGTAGAAGAATGCATATTGGCCTAAACTGATGGAGAATAATTTTTTATTTTTTTGCTTAATATTTATTATAGCAAAAAGCAAAAATTATTGTTTTTCCTTTTTAACATTGTGGCTCTTTTTTTGTTTATAGCGCAAAAAAATAAAAACCACAGAGGTGATCAAATACCACCAAAGAAAGCTCTATTTGTGGGAATAAGACATTGATGTTATCCTTCAGGTTTTTTTTAATTAACAATCTGCTGGCCATTTTGCATTGGATACTGATAGACCTGGCTACTCTATGTGGATGTATTCTCTACGGTTCTCTGGTTGCAGAATAGACTCACTCCTGATAAGGACATGATGCAACTTTGATCTTATCTAGATGAAACCTTTCCCTCTTTTGTTCGCCACTCCAAACCCCCCTTGGAATTACGTATAAATTCCTTCAGCGTTTGCTGCTGCATCTGTGATTATAAGTGACCTGATGACCATTTTGATAAATATTTAATGTTCTACTGCTAAAAATTCTCCTGCCTCGTCCTGAGGAAGCCCAAAGGTGAAACGCATAAACGAAGCACAGAGGATATTTTTCCATACTATTATATATCTTATATGGTCTTTTTATATCAATTGTATTTTTTGTAATAAATATATATTTTTTCTAAATTTGTTGTTCCCGTCTTGCCTCTAAAGTCCGCCCAATCACTGCCCTTCCAGCAGTAATTTCTCTTTATTCTTATAGTTACAGATGTTGGCAAATGTGAGTGCCTTTTTGTTTCCCCTTTCCCTTTTTTTTATTTGTTATAGGACGCAGATTTTTTGGGTCTAGGTTAGTATTTTTTAGAAGGGGTTTAATTATGCCTTGCTTTAAGGAGGTCAGAACCAAGCCATCTTTAAACGATTGGTTAATAAGGTGAGTGATCGCCGGTTCCAAAATTGTCAGTTAAAGCGACGTAGTGCCGTATCGCATTAAATGGCCTGGTTATTATGGGGGAAAATCTTCCGGTCTGTAAGTGGTTAAAGTGTTAAAGTGTTGCCAATATGCCACAAAACATAATTAGACTAGAGGGAGTTTCCATATAGCGATATATTTATCATTGATTGATTGATTCAACAGGAAATTCGTTAAACACTTCCCCATTTTTTGACCAAGATATAATTTTGCACATTAATTTTATTTATTACAGTGGTTCTTGTCCATTTTCAGCAAAGTTTTTCGTATTTTCAAACAAGAAAAATTGCATTAACCCATCACGCCTAAGGGTAAAACAAATCATGAAGTTGATATTAAAGCTTTGTTTTTTTTTTAAATAACAAACATGTCATATTTACCTGCTCTGTGCAGTTTTTTTGCGCTATAAACAAAAATAGAGCGACTATTTTGAAAAAAAATCAATATTTTTTACTTTTTGCTATAATAAATATCCCCCAAAAATATATATAAAAAAATATTTTTTCCTCAGTTTAGGCCGATACGTATTTTTCTACCTATTTTTGGTTAAAAATTTTGCAATAAGCGTTTATCGGTTGGTTTGTGCAATTTTTTTTAGCAATTACAAAATAGGTGATAGTTTTATTGCATTTTTATAATTTTTTTTTTTTTTTTACTACTAATGGTGGCGATCAGTGATTTTTTTTTTCTTGACTGTGACATTATGGCGGACACTTCGGACAATTTTGACACATTTTTGGGACAATTGTAATTTTCACAACAAAAAATGCATTTAAAATGCATTGTTTATTGTGAAAATGACATTTGCAGTTTGGGAGTTAACCACAAGGGGGCGCTGAAGGGGTTATGTGTGACCTAATGTGTCTTTATAACTGTAGGGGGGTGTGGCTGTAGGTGTGACATCATCAATTGTGTATCCCTATAAAAGGGATCACGCGATCGATGACGTCGCCACAGTGAAGAACCGGGAAGCCGTGTTTACACACGGCTCTCCCGGTTCTTCAGCTCTGGGGACCGATCGCCGGACTCCAGTCCGCGGTCCCAGAGCTTCGGACCGAGTCGTAGAATGCGCACCGTGGGCACGCGCCCGCGACCCACGGCTGGGTACTAGAAAAGGACGTACCTGTACGTGCATGTGCCCAGCCGTGCCATTCTGCCGACATATATGTGCAGGAGGCGGTCCTTGGGCCTTTAGAACCACTTTAATGCCTAAGCACAATTTTGCAACTTTGTGTTAGTAAAACGGTACAGATCATCACAGCTACTTTGTGCATCCAAGTGGATTATACCGCATTTTTTTCAGGACAAATTGGGCTTTCATTTGGTGGTATATGGTAATTGATCTCTCCTTTTTTTTATATTATCAAAGGAAAACTGGCCCAAAATTGTGAAAAAAAAAAAAAAAAAAAAAATTTACATTTAGCTGTATATTTCCTGCTACTACCCTAACCTTCCACCAAAGAACAACCTGTAGTACAGCCGGCATACTAATTAAAAAAAAACCTGCCCAAAAAATACTGACCCTGATTTTGATCTTTGACTCTAACCGGAATCCTAATCACTGACACAAACATGGGGTCCGGGGGGTCTTGATGAGACCCTGGTCTCCGTGCTGGGAGAGTGCCGTGTAGTGCGCTCCCAGCACAAAGTCAGATATGCAAATATGTGGTCCACAGAAAAAATCCAAGTCCAGTGGAGCCACATTTGTGTATGTTCGGCGCCAAGGTGTTAAACAAGGTTCATCTGTCAAAACTACATTAAACAAGAGTTGCTCATGTGAAAATATCATCAAACATGATTTGTACTTCAGTGGGAGAATTATTTACTGTACTGTTCATTCATGTCTCCATGCTTTATTTTGCTGAGAAATCACATTAAAAACACCCTAATGTAATATAAGTGAGGGAAGATGAATTTATTTCCTGTAATCTAAAGCCCTTAGCTCAATTTTCCCTTAGCTCAGGCATGCTAAAAAAAAAGCCCCTCCTCCCCTCCTGAAGACGCCTGGGATGTATGACATAATTTGCCTAGACATGGAAACCAGGAAATAGCTGTAATAAAAAAAAGTTTAAAATAAGTAAAAATAATATACCTTCCTATTTATTTACTAATATTAGCAGCATAATGAATAAAGAGAGTCAATGTTGGGAGAGAGTGAAGTTCTGCTTAAGGCCCCTTTCAATTGAGCAGACTTGTAATTTACGGACTTGTAATGGGCCCCTATGGGATCGCGTTCGTTAGCGGATGATGCATCCGCTAACGTCCGCAACGATCCGCGTCCATTAAGGTCCGGTTTTTCGGATGGAAGAAAACCCTATTTTTCTTCCGTCTGAAGGATCGGATCGGATGAAGACGGACAGACGGTTTTTCGGATGGAAGAAAACCCTATTTTTCTCCTGTCTGGCGGAATGGATCGGATGAATACGGACAAACGGTCCGTTTTCATCCGATTCCCCATAGGGGAGAGCGGAGGAGAGACAGGGCGGTCCCTGCACAGTGTGCGGGGACCTCCCTGTCCGCCGACAGCTGAGCGGGGATCCCCGCTGAGCCGACGGACACACACGGAGCGGACCGAAAAACAGACCGCTCCGTGTGAAAGAGGCCTTAAAGTGCTTCTATGTTTTGGAGTGGCACTCACATGGTTATTATTTAACAAAAAATAAAAATAAAACAATTTGTGTGCCAGAGCTAACCCGCTCAGCACAGCAGGCATGCAGGCTGTATCCCAATAGCAAATGAACAGCAAGTGTGCAGGCCCCCTACAATGTTGATGCCAGCCAAAATGACTTTCAGGATTGGATGGAGTGGAATAGGGATCCCACAAAGTACCCTAGTCCAATACTGACAGGCACTGAGATCTTCAGTACCTCCAGTACCCAGGAAAGGTAGCAAGGGAGTGGCTTATGTTGCCAATGTGGGCCAGTAGGAGCCACACTCTCCCATGTGAACATGTTTATTTGGGCCCCTAACCAGTTCACAAGTACATATGGGTAAGACAAAGTAGTAATAAATAAAATACATTGAAAAAATACATTGACAAAATACTTTATGCTCTATTTCTAACAGGAGTGGACTGACCATTCAGCAATCGGGCACTGCCCGAGGGCCCCGTGCCACTAGGGGGCCCCCACCAGGGTTGCCAGTCTCAGTAAAACCAGGGACAGTATGTAAAAATCTGTGTTTAAAAAAAAATCCCAAGATTATAGCTTCCCCGCCTCTCCAGTACCTTTTCAGTGTGTGTATTCTGTGTGTATGTATACTGTGTATGTATATTGTATAGGTGTGTGTGTATACTGTGTGGCCCCATAATCTATTGCCTGAGTGCCCCATAATCTCCTATTGCCCGGGGGCCCCATGAGTTGTCAGTCAGCCCCTGATTTCTAACTAATATTTACCTTTCCATGGTCCAACTTTTAAGGACATCAGTGTTAGCATGTGAGAGGAAATGGGAGCACAGATTCTTTCTCCACTGCTCAAATACCGTTTGAATAATGAGGAAGTGGGGAAAGGTTTCCCTAGGACATCACTGACTATATTTGGTATTAGCCAAATCAGCAGGTGTGCCGGTAGACTTCCCTTCTTGTTGTTTACAGAGATCAAAAGCACAAGGTGAAATTTGTGCACATAATGAAATGGCTCATGTCAATGCCTTATCAGATAATTCAGTCCAAAGTTTCAGTCAGAAATAGTTATATTTGAACAATGATTACTGCTGTGGTCTTTAGCTAACCCAGGAGTCTGCACCAGAGAGACCTTGGATTGCAAGCATTATTAATTTTGGAAATGCGCTTGTAATTCAAAGCACTCATATATCAAAGTGAATTTCCCCATAAGAAATAAATTAACCTGCAGTCCTAATCAGGAAACAATGTTACCCCTTGAGCCAAAGGGACTTTGAAGACACAGAGACTTATAAAGTTATAAAGTTTAAATTTATCAAAATTGTGGAAAACATATAAAGAAAAATATTGAAGTAAAAGCTGAATTGCAGAGAGTAAGGTACAGATTACCTCACCATATCATGCACAATCTAATAGCAATACTAATGGGTTTGCATAGAAAATGCATTGACAGTTTTGAAGCGTTTCGGAGTAGTCTTGATTCCTTCCTCTGGGAAAGTCCTTTTTGCAATCTATAGCCTTATAAAGCAAATTACAAACATATTCCTCATATTACCAGTTGCCTAAATGGCAGAAATCGAGACAGTGGATATAATACTCACAGTGCCCTGAATCCGTAGCTCAACATTGGTCAGCAAAGTGAGAATCAGCGCCAAACAGGTAATGAATTATACAAAAATTAAATAAAAAGAAATAAAGCAGCTCCCTGTAGGCAATCTGATTGCAATGGATGAAGAAAGAAAAAAAGAGGGCGCTAAACCACAAAGTGAATCAACATACCATTGAACAATCGTGATCAGTGAATAGAAATGCTAAATTATTAGCATATACATAGGTTAAATGAATATTGAACAAAAATAATAACATAAGTGTCCATAATAAATTGTCCCAACATAAAGTGAAATAAAAAGTGTTTGAATCTTCTTGATTTAATGCGTCTTGCTTAAGTGATAATAAAAATGCCACCACCAATCGGAAGTCTTCTTACACCCAGAATGTGCTGAAGCAAAAGGATGTGCTTACCAGAATGAGTGGACTACTTTATTGAAAAAGTGAGTCACATGAGCATAGGCAGGATAGTGCCTGCATACATACCGACAGGGAATGTATTCTCATCACCAGGCGTTCCAAATAGGATATGTAAGAAAACCAATGGAAGACCAATAGCGTAATACAGTTTATTAAAAAAATATAAAAACAACAAGAAAAGCCAAAATGGCCACTGGGGCTGCATACGTGTCACCGTCAGCGCGGTACAAGTCGTGGGTCGTCCGGGATCACAGCTGCTAGCGAAGCACTGTCACACGTTCCCAATTGCAAGCTCCACAGGACGGGAAGCACGTCACGTGACCGGGTACTGCCTCCAACGTACGTTTCGTTCGTTGAACGTCTTCAGGGGGGCGTCAGAAAGAGAACCACCATACAATATACAAATATGGACACTGAGGTGATAGAGTGTAAAGCAAAAGGAGGATCTCTGAAGACCGGGTGAGAGGTCAAGGTTATATGCACTTGGACCAAGTGGCGCGACTGGAGGGAGAGAGTGGAAAAACCAAACTATTATACAGGTCCTACTTTACCCCTTGTTTACTCTATAGACTAAAGCAGGGGTGCCCAATTAGTGGCACAGGGGCCACGTGTGGCCCACAGAGCCCTCTGATGTGGCCCACAACCTCATGCTCTGGGATGGAATAGAATAGAATAATGTTATTAAAGGTAAGTTTATTACTAAAATCACAGTGTATATATGGGTATATATGTTCTGCAGTGGTTATTGGGCTGCTTTCAAACTGATCGATGGGTGTGCAGAGCAGTGCACCTGTGGGTTACCTGCACTGAGCCATAAGCCCCTTTGACACGGTCAGTCCGACCCAATTGGACCCTCCATTCACCTCTAAGACCGCGTACACACGATCAAATTTATCTGCTGAAACTGGTCCGACGGACCGTTTCAGCAGACTTCTCCGATCGTGTGTACGGGCTAGCGGACATGTTTTCCCAGCGGACAAATTTCAAAATATGCTTTGAAATTTGTCCACCGGAGACATGTCCGTCGGATATGTCCGCTGGTTAGTACACTAACCAGCGGACAGAAATTTCCGCGCATGCGTCGAATGGATTCGACACATGCGTGGAAGTATTTTACTTCCTGGAGTGGTGACGTGGCGGCGTCAACGTCACCACCACGTCACCGCGTTCCCTGGCCGAGGGGATTTTCATCCGATGGTGTGTACTAGAGGTCGACCGATATGGGTTTTTCTCTGGCCGATGCCGATGCCGATATTTGGAAATCGGGGCGGCCGATGGCCGATATGTGTTGCCGATTTTTGCGGCCGATATTTTAGGCCGATTTTTTTTATTTTATTTTTTTCTCCTCAACTCAAAAAACCTAGGGTGGAGAGGTTGGGAGGAGATAATTGTTTAGGGTGGAGAGGTGGGGTGCAGCCTGTCAGTGTCCACCAACAGTGCCACCTCATCAATGCCCACCAGTGCAGCCCATCAGTGTCCACCACCAGTGCCACCTCATCAATGCCCACCAGTGCAGCCCATCAGTGTCCACCACCAGTGCCACCTCATCAATGCCCACCAGTGTCCACCTCATCAATGCCCACCAGTGCAGCCCATCAGTGTCCACCACCAGTGCCACCTCATCAATGCCCACCAGTGCAGCCCATCAGTGTCCACCACCAGTGCCACCTCATCAATGCCCACCAGTGCAGCCAATCAGTGTCCACCACCAGTGCCACCTCATCAATGCCCACCAGTGTCCACCTCATCAATGCCCACCAGTGCAGCCCATCGGTGTCCACCACCAGTGCCACCTCATCAATGCCCACCAGTGCAGCCCATCAGTGTCCACCACCAGTGCCACCTCATCAATGCCCACCAGTGCAGCCCATCAGTGTCCACCACCAGTGCCACCTCATCAATGCCCATCAGTGTCCACCACCAGTGCCACCTCATCAATGCCCATCAGTGTCCACCACCAGTGCCACCTCATCAATGCCCACCAGTGCAGCCCATCAGTGTGTGCCACCTCAACAATGCCCACCAGTGCATCACCTCAGTGCATCACCAACCAGTGCCATCCACCCCTTTGCCAACCAGTGCCATCCACCCCTTTGCCAACCAGTGCCATCCACCCCTTTGCCAACCAGTGCCATCCACCCCTTTGCCAACCAGTGCCATCCACCCCTTTGCCAACCAGTGCCATCCACCCCTTTGCCAACCAGTGCCATCCACCCCTGTGCCATCCACCCCTTTGCCAACCAGTGCCATCCACCCCTGTGCCAACCACCCCTGTGCCAACTAGTGCCATCCACCCCTGTGCCATCCACCCCTGTCTGCAACAGTCAATCAGCGGCCGCCGCTGCCGACATTCTACACTGTAAAAAAAAAAAAAGTCCCCTGATGTGCTGCGCGCCCGGCCTCTGCCTACAAACCCCAGAATGCAGAGCGGGCCAGTAACATTCTGGGGTTTGTAAGCAGAAGCCGGGCACGCTGCACGTCAGGGGATGTTTTTCTTTGCAGTGTAGAATGTCGGCAGCCGCGGCCGCCGATTGGCTGTCACAGGCATCAGTAGATAGCAGCGAGCGGGCCCCTCCTCTCTGTATACACCCACAGACGAGGAGGGGCCCGCTCGCTGCTATCTACTGACGCCTGTAACAGCCAATTGCCGGCCGCCGCCGCCAACGCTGGGTGTACTAAGATGTCCGCGGCTCCGGAGCTAGGCCGAAGCCGCGGCCTTTCCTGATGCTGTGACCGTGGCGGCAATCCGCGGATTGCCGCTGCGGTCACAGCATCAGGAAAGGCCGCGGCCTCGGCCTAGCTCCGGAGCCATGGCAGCGCTAGCAGCATGTAGAAATATCGGCCTAATTTGGAGAAAAATCGGCCGATGCCGATTTCTCCAAAACGGCCAAATATCGGCCGATATATCGGCCTGCCGATATATCGGTCGACCTCTAGTGTGTACACACCGTTGGACGAAAATCCGGAGGAGACATGTCCGCTAGAAACGGTCCGTCGGACATGTTTCAGCGGACATGTGCCTCCGTGTGTACGCAGCCTAAGAAATAGCAGATGTAAATGGACTTCTGTCCATTTACAAACTCCTACTTCCAATCCGAGCTTCAAAAAGTGTGGGTTCTATAGAGTAGACTGGGCTGCGATCCACCCACTCCGTTCATTGTGGCCCTGACGCTTAGGTGGTCCTCACTCTTCAAAAGGTTGGGCACCCCTGGACTAAAGAGACTGCCTTCTGCAACGTGTTCGCAATGTGGCATGGCTGATGGTACATTCTTCCACTTAATGTAGGAGTGCCCGCCGATTAGGAAATTTTGGTCTGAGGTCACGGCCCTTATCAGCTCTCTCACTCAGTTGCCCAACATTTGTAATCCCCTGAGATGCCTACTGGGATATATAGACGATGAAAGTATATCTAAGAATGTACAAACCTTCTTAAGAATGATCCTGTTTTATGCAAAGAAATTGATAACTATGCACAAAAATGCCAATCCTCACCCACTATAGCCTTTTAGCTCACAATAGTTAATCAAGCTATACCTCTATATAAATTGACGTATCAGGCCAGAGGCTACCCAAAAAGTTTTATAAGATCTAGAGCCCATGAGTTAGTTCAGAACTATACCTATATACTATACCACCTGCTCCTTGAGTTGATGTCTCATGGTTGATGTCAGTGGAAGGAATAATGCCGCAAGGGGCGTATAAAGGAAAGCAAAGGGCCGCAGTTTGGAGACCACTGCTCTGGGCCAATGTAAAGGACAAAAGTTAATGGAGCTTTGTAATTATTATACAATTACATTAATGTAATATATTAAAAAACATATTATTGAACAGTATATTTGTAGCGATACCCCCTCAAGGGCCGCTGATTGATTTGGGATCGGCATATTTAGTTACCCTTGTATGTTGTCTAGGGGTGATTGCAGTGAGTAGAGCAATAAATGAATGTCCAAACCTGCCGCTGAAGTTTTCTGAATGCTTTATTTCCTGGTCCAACACGACCAACAGCAACATGAGTTAGAAAGTAAAGGTTGATGAAAGGAGAGAACGTTGCGGTATCAGGCTTTGGATGAAACAAAAGCAGTCCTGCTTTCCGTAGTAGAATAGTTTGTCGCCACTCTGGCCAGAGTGAGTAAAGTGCCTCCAAACAGACTTCGGCCACAAGCCTGGCAGCCGGAATGTCACTTGAGGTTACTGGGAGGAACAAGCCTCTCTCACTGACTTGGCTCTAGTTGGATTTAGCGTTTTCAGATGAAGACCCCTGCCACAGGCCCAATGTTGGACTGTAGAGAAAATCCTCCCAGAAAGTTCTCTTTTTAGTAGGGGTCACCAGCTGACAGTCTATGGTTATCTGTCAGTCCCTGGCAACCAGATCCCCGATGGTTCGTTCAAGCCCTCTTCAGTAGAAGTGGGGCCTCCAGCAAGTTTCTAGGGCCCCTTTCTGCATCAGCAGGGAACTCCGTGTAGCATGCGACCCCGGCCTGGTAGGCCATGTCACCAGGGTCCGTTGGGTACGCACACTTTAAAGGTGGGTGCCAAACCTGGAACCCACAAAGAGCCCCAAAAAATGGCGTCCGTCCCAGATATACCCCACCCCAGCATGCCCCGCGAGGGAAAACTCCTCCAATTGGCTGCTGGGGAAGAGTGGCTCTGCCTAAATCCCTCTGGCGCCACCTGCCACCCAGAGATGGAACTGGATCTCTGGCGCACAGAATGACACACAAGATAATTTAGGACTGACAGCAGCCCAATTTAGCAAAATTAGGAGTGGGAGCAACATAATTCTCCCACTCTCCCACTAACTTTAGCGTAGTGCCTTTTCTGAAAGAAAGGGGGTGCTACACATTATTACAGGAATGTTTTTTAATGTAAGCATTGTAAGTACCTGAATCTGACCAGATATTACCCTCTTGTAGTTCCTGTACAAGAGGGCTGGAGTGTGAGAGGAAGTAGCAACACAAAGTGCCAGTCAGTTCAAGGATAAGCATGCTGATCAGAGGAGAAAGCCGAGTGACAGAGAGATGTGCTCATCGCTGTGATGCTTCTTTCACCGCGCAGTCACAGGCTGGGGTTGGTCTAGGTCTAGGACAACTTGAACTCAGAAGACGTGGGCTGAATGATATTGGCCATCAGACTAATCACATCTAATGGCAGAAAAAACAACTGTGAATTCTCTGGCTTGAACATGAATGTTGTAGAAAAAGTTTTGTTCTTTTTTTCTTTTAATGGACTGTTCATTTTTGTTGTATTTTTTGGGGATGGGGCTCTGCTTTAAAGCATATCTAAAGCCATTTTTATTTTTATTTTCAAAATTTCTACATGATTTTTTTATTTTTATATTTGCATGAAGTAGGGAATTATTAATGCCCCTGCTACAAGTCTACAGGGCAAATTAGGATGGTTTTCTTTAATGTTTAAAATATTCTTCCATCAACTTTATAAAAATATTAAAATAACACTTAAAGTAGAACTATAGGGAAAACTTTTATTTTTTTCATTTTGTATAGAGTAATGCCTTGTACACACGATAGGAATTTATGATGAAAACAGTCTGATGGAATTTCTTCATCAGAAATTCCTATCATGTGTGGGCCCATAGGATTTTTTCTATGGGAAATTCCAATCGTCTGTGTGGAACTCTGTCGGAGAAAATTCCTATGTATGGTCAGAATCAAGGCGACGCATTCTCGGAAGCATTGAACTTAATTTTTCTTGGCTCGTCGTAGTATTTTACGTCATCGTGTTTTGTACGCTCGGAATTTTGTCTGACAGTGTGTATGCAAGACTGATGGAAGACAGCTTGATCGCAATTCTGACGAAAAATTCCATCAGATTTTAGTCCATCAAAAATTCCTATCGTGTGTACAAGGTATAAGGGTCAACCACTGTCAGTTTTTGCCATTTGTGTCCCATTGGGGAGACTTCCTGTCTCTTAACTTCCTGTCCCATAGTCAAAACAGGAAAAAGTAAGAGAAAATCCCTGCAAATTACAGGAATCCCTTGGGGACCCTCAGTTGACCAGACCTAGTGTCCCCGATAAAAGATTTTCCCTCTATTATTTTTATAGGGACAACTCAAAATTTGGGATTTTCTTTTACTTTCATTTCAATGAGAGTGGTACATAGCTAATAGGGGCACAGATAGCAATACAAACTGACTTGTGTTTGAATCCCTTTCCCCTCTATCCAAAAAAAAAAAAAAGTTTTGCCTTTAGTTGTACTTTAATGCAAAACATCATTCCATATTGAGGATGCAACATTTCTGGTCTAAATCAATCTTTTTCAAGCACAAATTTAAGCCATAACACCTCATATCCAGAAGCAGAATACCATAATACATTAGAAACATACATTACATCTGGTTCTGTGGCTAATTAATGGAACTCACCTGTGTAATATATATGTACAGTATATGCAAGTGTAGCATCCTCTTAGGTAGGTAATAAAGAGAGAGCATAGTTTTGGGTTTCTCTGCATACCGGGAAGACCGTTGGGTAAATGTAGAGGTTCTCTGCCTATCAGGGAGCAGTGATCCATGATAGAGTCTGCTCATTGTGCTCAGGTGCTGCTCATGAGTTCTGCCTATTTCAGGCTGGTCCAATAGGACGAGGCATATTGGACAGTTGGAGGAAACCGGACAATTGGGAACATAGGTGTAGTTACAGCCCTGGACATTGGCAGAAGCAGTTGCTACTAGGCAGGCTGGGTGATTGGATATACCTATGACACATGCGCTCTGGGTCTTCAGCTGGAGAAACATATGTAGCGCTGACCCCCGAAGGAGCGGCTGATTGTAAATTTGGGCCTGTACTCTGCCTTGACACCCCCCGAGTATTTTTGGTCTCACTCCCCTTGACACAGCTGTGGTGCAATACAGATATAAAGCTTTGGTGTTGAAGGGGAAAGTAATCATACACAGGCTGTGCTGAAACAACAGTTAGTTTTACTGAAATAGATTCTGTACTTAACCATGAGAACACATTTGGTGGGCAACAAATATTACAGGAAATTATAGGCAGCAATCCCCTAATGTCCTCCCCTATCAGCAGGACTTTGGCGTCTCCAAGTGGGACTAGTGCGCAGGCCACAACTCAACACTGCGCACCTTCCCACTTCCAGCACACCATACAAAAATCAGTAAACACGCTATGCAACGTACAACATCTAACAAGAATAAGATCACAGCGTGTAATGGACTTAATGTTCCCACCTCAGACAGTGTCTGGTGAATGGTAGCAGTACTGCAAGGCCTTGCAATGAGAACAGTCTAGTCTCTGATCTTCTTTTCTTCTGCTAGCAATTTAAGAGAAAGATTTGTAATCCAAGGGCTCTCTGGTTAATGAATGGTGTGAAATAAAGTGAAACTGTAGTCTAACTGTGAGAGGTACCTGTACACTCTCTCCTGGGAGCACAACTCCAATGACCGGCACCAACAGTTGGTTTAGGCTTGAGGCCTTTGCACGTGTGGCTCTATGGCACACCGCGACAGCGTGGAACTATCAGTCCCAGCAACACTACCAAGGCAGCCTAGATGTGTGTCAAACAGTACAAGACTTTGGGCATGAGCCCTCTCACCACACGAGGTCCAGGCGGATGGATGTCTTCACTCCATACGAGGTCCAGGCGGATGGATGCCTTCACTCCATACGAGGTCCAGGCGGATGGATGCCTTCACTCCTCGCGGTCTCAGTCCGGTCTCTAGCAATCATCCGGTTGTCTCATTCTCCTCCAGAGCCGATCGGAAGTCCTCCGTCACCCCTCTTGAGATCGATGGCTTGCTTCTGCAGAAAGTAGGCCGGAATTCCGTAGATCGCACCGAAAGAGGGAGAGAGAGAGAGAGAGAGAGAGAGCTCCTCCAGTGCGTATGTCCCAGGAACCAGAGAGGGCTAAAATGGCCCCCACCAAACCTTTTATCACCTTCCCAGCATGCCTTGCAGCCCCGAGTGTTCATGGGTAAGTCCTTCACATCACTTCGCCCATGCTTCTTGGAAAAACAAAAAGATGGTGCAGTCCATTCCACATTTTCACCACTAGATGGTGCCAAACACCTATTTACGACACCAGTCCATAGAATAACATTGTAAAACATCAATATGTCTTTGGAGAGGCAAAAACTGTCCCCGCTACACATACATTACATCTGGTTCTGTGGCTAATTAATGGAACTCACCTGTGTAATATATATGTACAGTATATGCAAGTGTAGCATCCTCTTAGGTAGGTAATAAAGAGAGAGCATAGTTTTGGGTTTCTCTGCATACCGGGAAGACCGTTGGGTAAATGTAGAGGTTCTCTGCCTATCAGGGAGCAGTGATCCATGATAGAGTCTGCTCATTGTGCTCAGGTGCTGCTCATGAGTTCTGCCTATTTCAGGCTGGTCCAATAGGACGAGGCATATTGGACAGTTGGAGGAAACCGGACAATTGGGAACATAGGTGTAGTTACAGCCCTGGACATTGGCAGAAGCAGTTGCTACAAGGCAGGTTGGGTGATTGGATATACCTATGACACATGCGCTCTGGGTCTTCAGCTGGAGAGCAGGGTCTCGGAGGGAGGGGGCTGCTGCCCCTCCTCTGTACAGGCTACCATGTGGCCTTAGGTGCTCGACCTGAGGCTATAATTGAGGAAGATGCAACCCAGATGTCCTGTGGAGCAGTCATGGATGAAGGGGCACCAAGAAGGATCTGTCCTGGTTACAGTGAGTACAGACCTGCGTCTAGGGGCCTGTTCTGTGCGGGGCATCCCTTCAGACTAGTGAAGTCAGTGGATGGGTGTCAGCTAAAGAGGATACTAGTGAGTGTCCTGACTTTGCTGCCAGAGCAAGCAAAGGACTTATATTACCACATTGATATAGTGTGGTTCAGCAGTGCATCTGCTATCTGGATTGATTTGATGGGGTCAAGTGAGAGTTGCCCTCATCTGTGCATAGTTCAAGTTGGAGTATCCCACTAATCCCTTCTCCTATCCAAGTTCTAACAATAAAAAAAAAAAAAAACACCCTAGACTAATAATGAGCAGAAGAATGTGCAGGTATAGTGCGAAGATACCCAAGTGTCTGCCTGCAGAAAATCAGAGGGAGGCCCAGGGAAGACTATACGCAGCAACCCCTAAGGGGGCAGTGCTACAAAAGGGATAATGTGAAAATGATAATAATAATAATAATAATAATAATAATACATTTAAAAAAAATAATAGAAGAAAGTTAAAAAATAAAAGTGACAACACACACATTTTTTTATAATTTAAAAAATTATAATAGCTTCTGTATTAGACAAAATAATCCAAAGAGTATTATTATGATAAAAGGCTATTCAATCTGTGTTTGAAGGCCCACTAATATGCATAATATGGTAACATCGGGCAGCTGCAGGCATCATCCCGGTATTGTTTTGTAGAGCTGGCGATTGGCTTTCCAGGAAAAACAACCAAAGTAGCTAAAAGCTGACCGGTTGTTATCCCGGAGGAGCGGGAGGGGACATCCCCCCTCCTGATGCCTCCGCCGCTCTTACCTGGCCTCCCGTCCCACTGGGAGACCCGATCCATGATACGCCACCTCTGGCGCCTAGCCACACACTGGATCCAGTCTCCTCGATGTAAACTCAGAAGTGACGTCACAACGTCACTTCAGGTTTATTCGGCTGCCAATGGTTCCGGATTTAAAATAATATACAGTATTCAGAATCGCCGTTTTCGGTGATCTGAATACTTTGAAGTGCAAAGGAGGGATTCCCCGATCCCTCCATAAAGAGTACCTGTCACCACCTATTACTGTCACAAGGGATGTTTACATTCCTTGTGACAGCAATAAAAGTGATTCAATATTTTTTATATTTTTTTTGAAAAATTTATAAAAATAAATTAAATAAATAAGATTTTTTTTTTTACAGCGCCCCCGTCCCTGCGAGCTCGGGCAGCAAAGAAAATGCATACAGACGTTGCGCCTGCATAGGTAAACGGTATTTAAATCACACATGTGAGGTATCGCCGTGATCGTCAGAGCGAGAACAATAATTCTAACATTAGACCTCCCCTGTAAAGCCCCGTACACACGGCCGAGGTTCTCGGCAGAAACCAGCGAGAACCTCGCTGGGAGCCGCATTCTGTCGAGATCCTCGTCTGTGTGTAATCTCTCGGCGAGCCCCGCCCGTCGGGAAACCCGTCGAGCAAATAGAGAACAGGTTCTCTATTTGCTCGACGGCCCGTCGGGATGAATGGCTGGTTGCCTTTCCCGACGGGTGGGTCGCCGATTCTGACGGCCGGCAGAGAACCTCGACGGGCGGAACGATGTGTTCTGCCCGTCGAGGTTCTCTGCCGTGTGTACGGGGCCTGACTCGTTTTCGGTACCATAGTTTGTCGCCATTCCACAAGTGCATGCAATTATAAAGCGTGACATGTTTGGTATCTATTTACTCGTAACATCATCTTACACATTATACAAAAAAATTCGGCTAACTTTACTATTTTTTTTTTTTTTTAATTCATGAAAATTTATCGTTTCCCAAAAAGTTGCATTTAAACACTGCTGAACAAATACTGTGTGACTGCGGGTGCTCTCTACGAAGCACCATGTGTTCCAGGTCTGCTGTGATATGCTTAGAACACATGTCCATGACAGCTAGGGCTCAGAAGAAGAGAGCTGGATGATACTGTTGAAATTGGGCTTGAAATTTTATTTTAGACCATGTACCGAAAGCATAAAATAGTCAAAAACATTAGGACGGAAAGGCTGTATGTGCCACTAATTAAAAACTGTATTTTTCACACAAACCTAAATTATGACAAACAAAACAGATATTAAAAAAATCATCTAATGTTCAGTAGTTATATTCTTAAAAAGAATACCTTTTTCTAGTAATGATGTTAACAGCTAAACATCGGCCTATCATTGGAGTCATTTTCACACTGGAAAGCTTTCAGACTGAGAGATTAGCAGCATTTTTCTTGCCTAGAATCTGACATACATGTGGCTTTAGAGCCATTATCTGTTATATAATCAGCAGAAATGTGGGTTTTGTATGGAAAGGGCTACACTGAGAGCACGCTGGCCAGAGGAAAGAAGTGAGAGTGACTTCCTTAAATGATGACATGATGGATATGAAGTCAATCATCATTCATATGGAAACATCATAGAATAATTTGGAATACTGCCAAACACATCATTATGTCATATAACTGGTACTAGTTTTGTCTACAGCACCTACTAAAACAACACAGGAGGTAATGGGGCATGACTGCTGAGTAATATAAATTAACGGACACACTTAGTAAAAGTTGCAAAGTGCTTTATGGCTCATGGGGCAAGATGATTGGGATAAATTAACAGGAACTAACACAGAAAAAAAATCTAAACTAAACAGAATAAAAATGGTGTCAAGAACAATGTAGTGTAGTGCTACCTCCGGAGAAGCCGCTTAAGTTTGTTCAGTCCGTTACTCTGTGTCTCAACCTGAGTAATGCTCGGTACACATGATCCGATTATCGGACAAATGATCATCCGTTTTTTTTTGTATGCTAATCTCATGTCGAATCTGATGATTTTACTAAAGTCACGAAAATTCTCGTACGGCAGAATAAAAAATCGGAAAGTGATGTCATGTGTTGTAATGCATTTGTATTGCATTTTTGAACGACAGCTGTACTGAATAAACGAAAATCGTACGACCTGGCATCGTTCGAAAAAAAAATCCGTGCATGTCCGATAGAATAAAATCAGATGAACTGTCCTGATCGGCTCTCGGAAGCTCTGTACAAACGATCCGATTATCGTACGATTGTTTCGAAAGCGTCATTTTCCGTACGATTTTTGGATCGTGTGTACGGGGCTTAACAGTCTCAACCCCCTCTGGCACACCTGGCAATAGTGTAAGGGCCCTTTCACACGTATGGACAGTATGTTCGTATTTCATCCATCTGTTTTTGGATGAAATACGGACATACATGTACCCCTTTGGGATAGCAGGTGTCAGCGGATGAACATCCACTGACACCCGATCTCATCAGTCCCAGATATGGTCTGATTATGCAGACGGAAGATTTTCCATCTGTCTGCGGATCGGATTGGGTGAACACGGACAGACTGATTTGGAACAATGTCCCTCTTTCCCCCCTTTCATCTTCATTTGTCCCTCAGTGTGGTCTGATCTATAGTTGTATATAAAATGCAATTTTTATCTTTCACAAAGTGTTTCCCAGTGCTTAAAGCGAAAGTAAATCCAGAGCAGCTTTGTTTTTTGTACATACCTGATAGGCAAAAGGCATAATGAGTTAGTACCGCATACTAGCTCATTATGAAATACTTACCACCTTAATACCTTGGAACGAGGCGTGAGGTACTTACCTGGTCCATGCCGAGGGAGATGTCATCTTGCCTCGGCGTGTCTTCCAGGTATCGCCGCTCCAGCGCTGTGAGTGGCTGGAGCGGCGATGTTGTCATGCGACATCGGCATGCGCGGGAGACTTCTTTTCGGCAAGGTCTGGAGGCTGCTGGGCCTTTAGCCGAGGATCACTACTGCACATGCGCCGCTGCAGTCAGTGGCTCATTATGAGGGTAATATCTCCTAAACTGTACAGGTTTAGGAGACAGGGCCGATCCTAGGCAGGGTGCACAGGGTGCATTGCACCCAGGCGCCTGCAGAGGTGGGGGCGCCGAACATCTAACAGACTCTCTAACAGAAGCCCTTTCTATGTCCATCACAGAGGCCCCCCTTCAGGTCCCAATAAAGTACTCTGCTTCTCTTCCTGTATTTTGTTAAATGTTAAGAGTTCATGTAAGGATCCCAGGTTGATGAAGACTTTGTGGGGGAGCATCTCTGAGGTTGAGTCATTGCCATAGAAACATTTGTAAAGGGGAGGAGTTGGTAAAATGACGACGCCCATGTGGGAGCACCAGAAATATTTCTGCACCCAGGCGCCTGTGACCCTAGGATCGACCCTGTTAGGAGATATTATTTTTATCTACAGGTAAGCCTTATTATAGGCTTACCTGTAGGTAAAAGCAGTAGTACAGAGTTTACTACCACTTTAACCTTTCATCCAATTTCTAAATTGCTGCATTTGTATAAAGGAATAATAGTGGTAAAAAATAGCACTTGTGGGTTTAACTAATATTTTTTTTGTACAATTCTCCTTTAAGGGGGCATGGCAAGGGGTGTGTCCTATGTCTACATACTTTTGCTATTAGGTGTTTCACGTTCAGGTATGCTCTGGTGAGTAATGCCTTGTACACACGATCGGAATTTCCAATGGAAAAAGTCTGACAGACTTTTTCCATCCGATATTCCGATCATGAGTGTTTTCATCGGATATTCCGAAGAAATCCATCAGAGTTTTGATATAGAACATGTTCTATTTTACTCCGATGGAATTCCATTGGAATTCCGATGTGATTTGGCTGGGAAAAAGCCTGATCGTGTGCACGGGGCATAAGAGCGCAAATGCACCTTTTAATGGGAATGTGTAAATCTGTGCACAATCTGCTAATACTGAAAGTGTGCAGGTAAATAGTGAATTAATACAACCTGTGGAAAATGCAAAGGTCTGTGAAGTTTATTAAGTGCCACCTGAGTAAGGTGGTGGATGTGGTGTATTGTAACCTGCTGTGGGAAATTGTGTTACCAAAGTATAACATGATTCCCAGTCACTTGTGTAATGAGTCTGCAACTAAGCCCATCTGTTATGCGTCTCTTCGGGTGGATGGATCGGTGCTGTGGAGTATCAGTGAAAATGTGTACGAGTACCGGTAAAAATGTAATCTCCATGATAGATAAGGCTTTTATGCACAAAAATAAGGTGGATGCTGTTTCCAAAGTGCCAGGTGCAGACAAACATGCTCCCCCTTCTGTGCTGCCACTAACCCACCTCCAAGCACTCCTGTGCTGAAGCAGCCATGAATTCCAGCTTCCCTTCTGCTTCGGGAATTTGTCAGCTGCCTGCCACCTCTGCGCACCTCACAGCCTCTCGCTCGCAATCTCGCTAAGGGGGGCAAGATCACTCCGCCAGGGAAGGAAATGGGCAGCAGCAGGCTGGCGGCCGGGACTGTAAGCAGCAGAGCGGGTGCAGGAAACCGAAAAAAAGGTCCCTCTACTCCCAACACCACATAATCAGAGAGGAGGGGCCTGAGAAATAGCAACAATACACTCTCCCCCGAAAATCTAGCGGGAGTAGCTGAGCAAAGCCCAGTCTGCCAGGGTCGGTTGTACTGGCCTATCAGCGGTCCTGCATGTGTGTGTGCATGTGCATGACAGTGTCAGTTGAGCAGTGGACAGTAGGGAAGAGACTGGTGTCATCGGAGCAAGGGGTAGTGTCAGTAGTATTTATTTTTATTATTTTTTAAATTTTATTGTTTTATATTTTATTTCTATTTTTTTTAGGAGCCCCATTAGGGGGCTTTGGTGAAATATCAGGGGTTTAAACAGGGGGAATTTGTGCCACACGGGGTGATTAGGGTGTGCCCAGGCTCACCTGGCACACCCTGTGTGCACGCCTATGCACAAGAGTGATGTTGGCATGGAGTGTCCAGGTAACGTTGTCGCTGGTAATGATCTGGAGCAGTTTATTGATGCTGAGCCTGAGAAGTTGGGTATGAGTCCAACACCTGGCAACGCTCTGGTAGAGCACCAGGCTGTGGTTATCTCCAGCTGTGAGGATGTTTGTTTAAAAGTTGCAACTTCTCAAGTCTCAGCAAATGAGTCTGTCTGTTTTCCTAGTGTAGTAACAGTCCCCAGGAAGGACTTGGGTCTGGTATCAAGGGTCTGGTTTGTAACAAAAGCATTAAAGGAGATGAACTTTGGGATATACAGACAATCTATTCTATACTAACGATCTGGTGCTGTGGAGTACCACTAGGTGGAGCACTGAATGGGTGGCTGTACAGAACAAAAAAGAACAAGACAGGAATGGTTTATTCCTGAATTTATTACTCTTGTTGCCTCTGGGTATGCTGCCAAGTTTTTTTCTGAAAAAAATGGAGAAACAAAAAATGTCTAAAATGGCTGAGGTTTCACCTCCTAACAGCCAAATGGGAAGCATGTCTGCTTCTATGGTCCAGGGTGGTGCTGCTCAGTTGTTGATGTCAGTGAAGAGCGCTCCATTGGCCAAACCATGTGAAGTGAAAGGGCAGAGCATGGACCAGTGTTAGGATTGAGTTCACCTGCTGGTGGCACTATCCTGTTTGCTGCAGCTCCAGTTTCCACCAGCAGGTGTCTCCCAGGAGCCAGCAGGCTGTGGTAATCAGGCACATTAGTGTTCAGCTGCTGGGGAGCTGCTCCTCCCTTCCTCTGGCACATCACAATTTCTGATCCCTTCCTTGCTACCAGGTTTTTTCTAATTGTCAAATCCAGCCTGCACACTTCTGCCTTGCTCTTGCCCCCCTCTGCCTTGCTCTTGCTCCCCTCTGCCTTGCTCTTGCTCCCCTCTGCCTTGCTCTTGCCCCCCTCTGCCTTGCTCTTGCCCCTCTCTGCCTTGCTCTTGCCCCTCTCTGCCTTGCTCCTGCTTAAGTTCCCAGCCTTGATCTCCTCTACCTCCTCATCCCTGCATTCCATATACCCTTAGCAGTATATTTGTATTTCATTAGTAGTTAGGTTTATTAGTTATTCTGTTTTTTGTGCATTGGGGGTGTGGTTCTCATTTGTATTTGGGGTTGTTCATGCTTGTTGTTTGCTGTGTTCATGGTTTGCTGTTTTTCACTGTAAATAAATATCACCTTAACGATATATATTTTGATTTGTTTGTCTCAGTTCCTTTGTGTAGCTACGTGTCTGGTCTCCTTAGCCGCTGATTCCTGACGTAATCGTGGCGCCCACCAACGACCAGATCGGCTACACTTGGGAACTAGGAACTAGTTGCTTTAAATTTTTGCTTTCCTTTGTTAAGATGCTGAGAGGGTTATTTGCCTTGTGCAACTTGCAGTAGAGGATAAGGATCCTTGTCATTCACTTTGGCAGGATCTAACTGAGGAGGGGCTGTTGGGAAGCATTGCACATGCTTTAGCTGTTGAGGGAAGATTTTCCCTTAGCAACGTGCAACCCTTGATTCAGGTCTTTTCTGAGGTACTATTTCAGTTTATCTCTCAGGGACATGATGGGGCAGATTCACAGAGAATTAGATTCTCGTAGAGTATCAGAAATACACTACGCTGCCGTTTTTTACCTGGCTCTACATGGAATCCAGGTAGATTTTGTCCAGTAAACGACGGCGGCGTAGTGTATTTCTCCCGTCGCAATCCATCTGCACGAGTAGGGGGCGTGAAGCATTTAAAATAGGCGCGTTCCCGCGGCGATCGAACTGCACATGCTCCGTTCGCAAATTTCCCGCCGTGCATTGCGCAAAAACACGTCGTCACGTCGTAGTAGCGTCGTTTACGTACATTCCTATTCCCGAACGAGTTACGTTAAAAAAAAATATATATTTTAAAATCGACGCGGGAACGACGGCCATACTTTACATGGGTTACGCACTGTTAGACCAGCAAAAAGCTCCTCTAACATTACGTAGCCAAAAAATGACGTAGGCGATTGCGAGGGACACTCGTACCTTCGTGGATCGCCGTAAAAAGTCATTTGCATATCCCGACGCATGAAAACGACGCAAACTCCTCCCAGCGGCCGCAAAAATATCGCAGCGTAGATCCGAAGGCTTACGAGGACGTAAGCCTCTCGGATCGAAGCCCGAAGCCGCCGTATCATGGTTTGAGGATTCAAACTAGTGATGCGGCGCGCGAAATTTGAAATTACTCCTGTCTAACACCAGTTAGACAGGCGTAATTGCTCTGTGAATCTGGGCCGATGTTTTCACTCCTCCATTTACTAAACGCCAGGCTGGATTTTTGGGATGGTTGCTGAAACATTGTGCAGGTTCTTTTTTTCAGCAGTATTCAGCCTATTTACAACAGGTGGTGTTGGATTGTTTGGCTGCTGTGCATTGTTTAATTAAGCAATGTGAGCAAGGAAAAGACAAACTGACTTTAGTTCACCCTCTGCTACAAGCTTGGTCAGAGATCATATTCCCAGTGCTAGATGATTCACATAAAGTCAGATCTGCTGTAAAGATCAATAATCCGTTCCTCTGTTACCCTTAGCAACCTCTGCTGCTACTCAGGCCTTGTACACACGAGGGAATAGATCCGATGGGAACGGTCCAACGGACCGTTCCCATCGGATCTGTCTGCCGGATTGCTTTGATCCGATGGCTGTACACACCATCGGATCAAATTCCCCGCCGGTGGACAGCGCGGTGACGCGGCGGTGACGTTGACCACACCAGGAAGTAAACACTTCCGCGCGCATGTGTCGGATCCATTCACAGGATACGACGCATGTGCGGGAAGATATGTCCGCTGGTTTGCCGTACTAACCAGCGGACATATCTGACGGACAGCTCTCCGGCGGAAAAATTCCAAAGCATGCTTTGGAATTTTTCCGCCGGAGGAATCCGGCCAGAACAGTCCGTTTGCCCCTACACACGAGCGGATTTTTCGGCTGAAATTGGCCGTCGGACCATGTTCAGCGGAAATATTCCCTCGTGTGTACAAGGCCTAAGTGTTCCTTACCTCCTGTAGATTAGTATCCTGCCACCAGTGATCACACTTCCTCTTTATGCAATCCATTGAAAGCTCCCCCTTTAGTACAGTTGTCCATAGCAATGTCTAAGGCCACTTCCTATTGTAGCGTCCAAGTACGGACACTATTTAAATTTAGGGGGGATGAGAGACTTATTCAGCTCTCATCCATGTGAATTATGCTAGTTTAGTGCTGTGCTGTGCTGTTGTTTCATTTTGTTTTCCAATGATACCTTTCCATCTTGGAACGACAGATGGCAGCAGTGGAGACCAGCGAGAGCGCCTTCTTGCCAGCAGCCAATTAGAGGAGGTTTTCCCTCGCGGGGCATGCTGGGGGAGGGTACTTCTTTAGGGCACCATCTTGGCATCGGGAGTTCAAGGTTGGATCCGGGTGCGGCACCCACCTTCAGGGTGTGCGCATGTCACGGGCCCCGGCGAGATGGCCTACCAGGCCGGGGCACACGTGCTTCGCAGAGTTCCTAACTCTGGGCCCTCATGGCCTGGAGCAACTAAAGCTGCAAAGGGGCCTCATAAATCTCCAGGATTGGACAGGTTCCCAGTGGAATGGTATAGGCAGTTCCAGCATCTTCTTGCCCCCCTACTACTTAAGACTTATAATGCAGCATTTAAGGAGGGGGTGCTACCCCCCTCGATGAGGGAAGCTCTGATTGTTCTACTCCTTAAACCCAGAAAAGACCCATTGAAGTGCGATTCATACCGTCCCATATCCCTCATAAATGTGGATGCGAAAATTCTAGCTAAAGCCCTGGCGAATCGCCTTAACAAAGTGATTGCTCGCTTGGTGGGGAGTGATCAGGGGGGTTTTATTCCGGGCAGGTCAACCAGAATGAACATACGTAGACTGTTTCATAACTTGAAATATGTGCACGACTGCCCCCCTGACTCGGGTCGTGGTGTCCCTAGACACTTGCAAGGCCTTTGACAGTGTGGAATGGCCATACCTGTTCCGGGTCTTGCAGATGTATGGTTTTGGCCCTCGTATGGTTGCCTGGATTAGACACCTCTATACCATGCCGCTTGCTCGTATTCGTATCAACTCGCAAATTACAGAGACCTTCCAAATTACTAGGGGAACTAGGCAGGGATGTCCGCTGTCACCCCTGCTTTTCGCCCTGGCCATGGAACCCCTCGCTATTAGGATACGCATCTCCCCACTTCTTAGGGGACTGCCCATTAATGGTATAGAGGAGCGAATCTATATGCTGACGATACGCTGGTGTATTTGGCAGATGCCCAGGACTCACTAGCTAATGTGTTGAAAATGGTGTCTGGGGTGTTTCGGGGACTTCTCGGGATTCAGAGTGAATTGGGAGAAATCCATTATCTATCCCATAGATCAGGGATCTCCAAACTATGGCCTTCCAGTTGTTCAGGAACTACAATTCCCATCATGCTTAGTCATGTCTGTGAATGTCAGAATTTTCCAATGCCTCATGGGAAATGTAGTTCCGAAACAGCTGGAGGGCCGTAGTTTGGAGACCCTTGCCATAGATCAATCACCTACTCCTCAAATCCACTCAGACTCTAAATTGATGGTGGCCACTTCGTTTAGATATCTGGGAGTTGTTGTTCAGTTACCTCTGTCCCTGTACATTGCCAATAATCTGAGCCCTGTACTACTACAGCTGCAGACTCAGATTAAACAGTGGAAAGACTTACCCCTGGATCTGAAGGGAAGGGCCAATGTCTTAAAGATGATATATCTACCTAAATTACTGTATGTCCTAGCTAATGCCCCATGCAAAATCCCTAAAGCATTGTTTAAGAGCATCGACTCGATCTGTATAACAACATTCCTGTGGAATGGTAAGGCCCCTAGAGTAGCACTGGAAACACTTAGACTACCCTCCCATTTGGCAGGACTGGCTTTCCCTGACTTCTACCTTTATTACCAAGCTTCCCAACTGGTAAATGTTCATGACTGGTTACACCCTGACTCCAATAATGCGTGTACTACCACTGAAGGGGCTATGGTCACATTGTTCGAGACATTACACAACATTGTCTACCGTGGGCGCACCCCCCCCCATGACCGGGACTGACTTTGTTGCAAACATCACTGTCCCTGTTTAAAACAGTGACTCTCAAACATCCCCCGGGATCCTGGGTGACCTCTCCAAATAAACCGCTATGGTTCAATATATCACTTCCAGAATTTAATTCTTTACCTGACCCTCAGAGATGGATATCCAAGGGGATTAAGTACCTATGCCACTTATATACCCCAGAAGGCTTTAAGTCCTTTCCCCAGTTGAGAGACGACTTTAACCTTCCCCCCCATTATTTATTCTTTTATTACCAGTTAAGACATGCCGCGCGAGCCCAGTTTGGCTCCTTGAACAATCCACTTGCGATTCCTGACCTAGAAAAGCTTTTGCGTTCCCCGGACCGGACAAAACTCATCTCTAACTATTACTTAGCCCTAACGATGAACTCTAATCCTAGATTTAAGGCGGCACAGAGCAAGTGGGAATCCTTAGATATTACCATGACAGAAGATGACTGGACTGAGTTCTGTAATACTTTTAAGACCTCCGTTATAGCCTCCAGGGACAGGGTAATTCAATTAAAAAATTTTCACCAATCACACTTGACCCCGGCCAGGATGCCCAGAATGGGCATACTGGCCTTGGCGGATTGTTTCCGTGGATGTGGGCAGGTGGCTGATTTTATCCACTGCTTTTGGGAATGCCCAGTTGTACAAGACTTTTGGAGAGATATAGGATCCTTCCTCTCTTCTGCTTTGGGACTCCCCAATATACTGGACCCTAAAAACTGTCTGTTGGGGGTCTTTGGTGACCTTGCGGTTCCCTCCTGGGTCAAAAAATTGCTTCGAATCATATATTTCTATGCTAAGAAATCTATCCTGTTGACCTGGAAGGGAGCGGTGACCCCGACTAGGGGCCTATGGTTGAAACTAGTCAATGACACCCTCCCGCTCTACAAGCTCACTTTTGAAATTAGGAAAATAAATAAGTCCTTTAATAAGATCTGGGGCAGGTGGCTGGCTAGTCCCCTGACCCTATCTCCTGTACAGCCGTAGAAAGGGGTGTTGGTGGTGCAGTCTCCCTTTGCTAGAAGTAACCTTACCATGCAGTTCCACAAAGTGGTAACATTATCTTTATACTTTGTTACTCTGATCTTTGACTTCTTTACCAGTATGCTGTTGATAATGGTATAGAGCGATTAAGGAGCAAACTGTTGCCGATGTATGTTCTGTGTTGTTAAGTTTTGTTTCTGTATGTGTTGTACTGTTGGTTTTTGTAAAAAAAAATTCAATAAAAATATCTTTAAAAAATAAAATAAAAAAAAAAAGCTGCAAAAAGGGACCCCAATGACTTACTGGGTCCCCACTTCTATGAGAAGATCTCAAGCGAGTTGTGCTGTTCGGTGGGGAGTGAGTCTGAGGAGAGCCCGGAGGCAGGCGATCCAATAGGGCCTGGACGAACCATCGGGGATCAAGGTAACCGGACACTGGGAGTTTGATTCATGGCAACCTGTCAGTCGGTCACCTATGTCAAGAACGGTCTGAAGACATTCAGACAATTGCTTTACTGAGAAGGAATCGCTCCATCAAGTCGCATTCCAGAGCAAGGGCCTGTGGCAGAGGTACCACTCCTATTTCCATTGAGCCAAGTCTGTGGCAGAGGCTTGTCTTCCTTCTCAGAGTTCCGAGTGATACTCCGGCTGCCAGTTCTGTGAGAGAGACTGTCCGGGTACACAGCACCCACTCTGGCTGGAGTGGCAATGTATCAAAAGGGTGTCATTGAAGCATGACTGCTTCTGCATAACTGAGGCCTGACTCTTCAATTTCTTCTGTAGCACTGACCCCCAAAGGAGCTGCTGGTTTGATTTGGGCCTGCACTCTACCAATAAACCCCACTAACTTGGCTCAATCCCCTTGGCACAGCTGTGATGCAATGCAATACAATACAATGTAAGACAGTACAACATACCTGTATTGTTACCCCAGGATCCACTGACTGCACCTGGTGGAAGAAAGCAGTATGCCACAACAACTGGACACTTAACCAGAGATATATTTTACTGTAGAATATGCAAATAAGTGATTACAGTAATTGTGCTGTCATCCCAAAATAAGACGACAGCACAATGGATTTCAGTGTAAACAATTTGAAAAACAGTATACATATATATATATAGGCTTATACCTGGGAGCTCCCTCTACCTTATAAGCTATGCGTGAGATCTCACTTAAAGTACTTAGTCCTGGATCTTCTTTTCTTCGCTAGCTAAAGTGGCTCTTTGTAATTTGTAATCCACAGTTTTGGTGAGTTAAATTGAAGTAAAAATGCTCTTGGTGTAGCTATAACAACTATTTTAACATTGTTTGAGACATCAAGGTAGATAGGCCTCAAGCCTTCTCAGTGTCAGTTGCTCTGCTCCCTTGTGGAACTATATTTCCAGTGAGGCCTGTATATGAGTCTAACTGCGTGTGAAATTTAACAAACTGTGGGCCGTGACCCGCTCACCCACTGGATAGAGGCTCTGTGTGGTAACTTTTGTCCGGTGACTGCAACTTGCTTCTCCGTCAGCTGAGCCAATCACTCTGTTCAGTAGTGTTGAGCAGAATATGCCATATTCGATTTCGCGATATATCTCGAATATATAGTCGAATATTCGAGATATATTCGCTAAATACGAATATTCGTGATATTTTTTGGAAATTAAATGATTGCGAATTTTCGCTATCGCGAATGCGATTGCGAATTGCGAATGCGAATATTCGAGAATTGCGGAATGGAGCACTTTGATTGGCTCAGAATATTCGTGATATTTTATAATACAAAATAATTGCGAATATTCGAGAAATGCGGAATGGAGCACTCTGATTGGCTCAGAATATTCGTGGTATATTACAATACAAAATAATTGCGAATATTCGGCAAATGCGGAAGGAGCACTCTGATTGGCTCAGAATATTCGTGATATATTACAATACAAAATAATTGCGAATATTCGGCAAATGCGGAAGGAGCACTCTGATTGGCTCAGAATATTCGTGATATATTACAATACAAAATAATTGCGAATATTCGGCAAATGCGGAAGGAGCACTCCGATTGGCTCAGAATATTCGTGATATATTACAATACAAAATAATTGCGAATATTCGAGAAATGCGGAATGGAGCACTCTGATTGGCTCAGAATATTCTTAATATTTTATCGTAATTTCGCAAAAATGCGAATGAGAAATTTATTGCGGAATTTCGACAGTAACACTCTGAAATCGAATATATGTGTTATTTTAGCTAAAAACAATATTGCGAATTTCTCGAAAATAATCGCGCGATATCGCTATTGCCGAATAATCGCATTGCGATTTTTCGGCAATATAAATTGATCACTGCAGCTACTCGGCCCAAGGTCTCTAATCATACCAGCAATGCTTTTAGACGCCGATGGGGATCTCTAGGATGTGATCTGTTCTAAAAAAAAAAATTAAAAAATACGAATATTCGAAATAGCGAATATTCACCGCGAAATTCGGAATATATCGCGAATACTCGAATATGCCATATTCGAGCCGAATATTCGCAATACGAATATTCGTGAGCAACACTACTGTTCAGCTCCGCTGGGTAGATCCCGTACTCCGATGAGTGTCTCTGCAATCTGGCCACCGTCTCCCCACAGGTCCTCTCAGGCAGGCCACACGATTCGAGATGGTTTGGGGTGAGCTGGACCGCAGAGTGAAGGCAAAAGGGCCAACAAGTGCTAAGCATCTCTGGGAACTCCTTCAAGACTGTTGGAAGACCATTTCAGGTGACTACCTCTTGAAGCTCATCAAGAGAATGCCAAGAGTGTGCAAAGCAGTAATCAAAGCAAAAGGTGGCTACTTTGAAGAACCTAGAATATGACATATTTTCAGTTGTTTCACACTCTTTTGTTATGTATATAATTCCACATGTGTTAATTCATAGTTTTGATGCCTTCAGTGTGAATCTACAATTTTCATAGTCATGAAAATAAAGAAAACTCTTTGAATGAGAAGGTGTGTCCAAATTTTGGTCTGTACTGTGTGTGTATGTGTATATATATTGTGAGGGATTAACTCGGTAGCGGGTGTGTGTGACCCCCTGGATGGGTTCACTACACGCTGAACTGTATAAAAAGGCAGTTTGAGGATGACTGAAAACAAAGGATATGGTTTATTTCTCCACCTTGCTGGATACACGTGCAAGCATCAAAACAGCATAAACAAAACAAAACATAAAATGAACCCTTGCCACTTGGGGCGTCTACCTTCCCAACACAGGAACCTACCTATGGAGTCTGGCACAGCCTACTGCTGGGCAGACACTGCTGGTCCTACAGCAGAAAACAACAAAAAAGTCTCTTTGATATTTCTCACACAGAAATATCCATCAGCACCTCACCTCTTCAGTACTGGTTGTGACTGCTCCTTCACTCACACAGCCTCAGGATGCAGCAATCAGTCGTCATCCCTAGGCTGTCTTTATAGGGGCTTTAATTGCTTAATTCTGAACAGCTGAAACCTTTTAACGCCCCAAACCTCTCTGCCCATCTCTGCAGCCGACGCCCAATAGTAATTGGTGTATTGTCTAAACAAGGCAGAAAAGTACCTCCCGTCTGGCACAACACACACAGATTTACCTGACTTCCTGTCACATAACCCCCCCCCCTGTTGTTTCAACCCTAGGGTTGGGACACAGGTTGCCAGGCAGGCATGCACTCGGGACAAACCATCTGCATTCCCCATTTTAACACCGGGGCGATGTGTTACGACAAAACTAAGTTCCTGAAGGGCCAGGAACAACCTATTTATTCTCCTATTGGTCTTCAACTTTCGGCTGAGGTACATAACAGGGTGTTCCTTGCTTTGTAATATACTCATTTTCAGTTGTAAACCATGCAAAACCTTAATTGTTTTTTCAATGGACACAAAGGTTTTCCTCAATAGCTCAATCCCTGAAGAACTCAGCGAGTCATAACCAATACCAAGAGCTGATAACACTGCGCTCGGCAATGGATCATCCATGTGGATGCCTTCTTCAGATGTAAAAACACACTAAGGCGGCGTACACACGACCGAGGTTCTCGCTAGAAACCAGCGAGAACCTCGCTGGAAGCTGCATTCCAGCGAGAACCTCGGCCGTGTGTACGCTCTCGGAGAGCATCCCGTCGGGAATGCCGTCGAGCAGAAATAGAGAGCAGGTTCTCTATTTGCTCGACAGGCCGCCTGGATGAATGGCTGGTTGCCATTCCCGACGGGCGGGTCGCCGAATCTGACGGCCGGCAGAGAACCTTGACGGGCGGAACTATGTGTTCTGCCCGTCGAGGTTCTCTGCCGTGTGTACGCGGCTTAAGACTGGAATCCTCCAAAGCATGGCGACACTCAAAAAAATCTGTTCTTCTATGAACTGGACAAAAGTCTGACGCAGAAGACCTCTGATAAACCCATGTACTAGGCGGTTTTTCTTCCCTTTGGTGCTCTAGACGGAAATCATTATTTGTCAATTCTGTATTTCCAAGTTTCTTACTTTGTGATAGTTCAGACTCACAAGTATGGTGAAAATCTATTAAACCCAAGGTATGGTTTGCAGAAACTGAATCCTTGTCACTTTCTTGAACCAACTGCTTACTCTGTGCATCACTTGTTCGCACATCCCTATTCTCACCAAGAACTTGACAACTGCTATCGGACACATCATTAACTGAGCTAGACAACCTTTCTTGTCTAGCAGCTACAATCACTTTTGAATTTATGTTTATGGCTAGTTGTTCAACTATCTTTGCCTCATAGTCTCCCAAAAATGTTTTAGTATTTGTTTCTTTGAAACCATCCACTATTGGACACAAATTCTCATATTCTTGATTCCTTTCAAGACATTTGGAAAAAGCATCTATTAAATTAGTACATTTAGCCTCTCTGACCACTTCAGTGATGGAGGTTTCACAACGTTCAGAGGGCTCACCTGCCATTACAGATTCTACACTTTGAAAAATAGATTTTACCTCCCGAGGAATCTTGGTAGTCAAGTCCAAAGTATTATCCTGTGTTACTTGCTCTGACAGAACACTTTCTAAAGACTGAGTTTCACAGGATGTGACATTACCTTTATATTCAACTCCGATTTCATTAACATAAAAATTAACACACTGCTCTTCAACATGCAAATAATTCACAGAGGCAAAAATAGCTTCAGTCTGGGTGCATATTTCTTGCAATTCAGATTTCTCAATGACCCTTCTCTGCTGATCATCAATTATGGAAAAGTCATGAATATCACCTGCCTTACTACATTCACAAGGCTCAGTGGATATTGGACACACTTTTTCTACATCATTTAGTCTACTGCTGGGCAGACACTGCTGGTCCTACAGCAGAAAACAACAAAAAAGTCTCTTTGATATTTCTCACACAGAAATATCCATCAGCACCTTACCTCTTCAGTACTGGTTGTGACTGCTCCTTCACTCACACAGCCTCAGGATGCAGCAATCAGTCGTCATCCCTAGGCTGTCTTTATAGGGGCTTTAATTGCTTAATTCTGAACAGCTGAAACCTTTTAACGCCCCAAACCTCTCTGGCCATCTCTGCAGCCGACGTCCAATAGTAATTGGTGTATTGTCTAAACAAGGCAGAAAAGTACCTCCCATCTGGGACAACACACACAGATTTACCTGACTTCCTGTCACAATATATATATATATATATATATATATATATATATATATATATATATATATATATATTAGACACACACATATACATACTTTGATTGTTTCCTGACAACCAGAGAACAGCAGAGATCCTGACTATGGCTCAGACAAATATGGTTAGAGATTGAGGTCACCTGGCCAAAATTGGTTTGTGTGACAAACCTGGTAACATAATTGATTTAGGAGAACGAGTAGTAAAAATGGTATGTGAAAACTGGCAAAATGGGTCAAACAAGGTCTCATCTGTTTTAAGATGTGGATAGAAGCTCAGGTTGTGCTGGAAAGGGTCAGATGGTACGACGTCTGCCTTCAGAGTGGGTGACACCAGGGGAGGTGGCATCTTGTGAGGTTCCCATGGGTGATGGCTGCCCTCCAGTGTTTGTGCCTTCTGCAGACACTGCCCTAACAAACCCTGGGAAAATAGTTGATGACATTTTCAACATTGGAAGGTGTAATGTTGGTCTGAATATGTCTGTTCATGTTGAACCGAGTAATGTGTTAATGATACATGAGCATTCATATGTAAATAAAGGTGGCATTCATATGTATATCATGCCCCTGTGCAGTGAAGAGATGTGTTGTAACCTCTAGCAACCAATCAGTGAGCAGTAACCTCTAGCAACCGATCAACAAGAAGAAATCATGTGCTGTAACCTCTAGCAACTAATCAGTGAGCCATAATGTGTGCTGTAACCTCTAGCAACCAGTCAGTAAGTGGTAATGATAAACTGTAACCTCTGGCAACCAATCACAATCATTGCCTGATCTGATACAGTAAACTGATATTTATTGTATGTCTCAGAGCAGACGGGGAGCAAAATTGCATGGGGGGGGCGCCAAGATTTTTTTTGCCTAGGATCCAATCAAAATTAAAGATGGCCCTGGACCCAGAACATAGGGCCCAAAGAGTTAATTGGAACCATGGAGGAAAGATCCATCATCTCCCCTCCACCCCACATATTCATTATGCCTGAAGTATATTTATGTAGCATTACCCCCATTGGAGCTGCTGGAATTTTGGGCGGCGTGTTACCTCGTGGCTCCTCCGAATTCTCCAGGGGCAAGTGATGCGTATGTGCATAAACAGAAGTAAAGGAATGTCCACGACAGGTGCCCTTTATTACCCAGCCGGGTAAAAACAATAAAACTTGCGGTGAGGAAAGTAAAGTTGAAAGGAGTAAGGATAGCAGATTTAGGCGTAATGATAGGAAACAGTCCTGCTCCCAAACGTAACACTTCTCTGCGCCACTCTCGCCGGAGTGGGTTTAGTGTACCTGGACAGGCCTCTCACACTGACCTGGCAGCTGGAGTATCACTCGGACAATTATAGGAATAAGTCTCTGCCACAGATCCTCCTTGGTGAACTTGAACTTGGGGGAAAGTCTCTGCCACAGACCCCTCTCAAAGAGCCTCAGAAGGTACCTCTGCCACAGGTCCCCTCTGGGTAGAATTCTTGGCGATATGCCTCCTTGGTTGAGTTACGTCTGGATCTCCTTCAACTTGTCGCCCAGGTACCGACTGACAGGTGATCAGTCCTGCAGTCCAAGCCCTATTGGACCGCCAGCCTCTCAATGGCGCTCCTCAGACCGACTCCCCACCAAACAGCACACAGCTTGGGATCTTCAAAAGAGGGAACCCAGTCGCTCACTGGATCCCCATCGCTGGTTCAGATGCTCCGGCCAACATGGTCCCAGAACCACCACGTGGCAGGCACGCCCTGGCCAGGTATGCCATAGCGCCGGGGCGCGGTGATGTGCCTACCCTAAAAGGTGGATGCCACACTGGACGAAGAAGACCCAGAACCAATGGCGTCTGTCCCATAAATACCCCTCCCAGCATGCACAGCGAGGACAAACCCTCGTGATTGGCTGCTGGGAAGAGCACCAAACCTCGACTCCACTGCTGCCACCTGCAGTACCGGGGGTTAGAAGAACACCCAAATACTGCAGAATGACCCACAGCACAGCCAAGCTGAGACAGAGACCCTATTCTCACACCTAATAATCAGGATCAGAGTCTAATGCCTCGTTTTCACTGAGCGGATCAGTTCGATACTGTTCGGTACGGTACGCAATTTTGGGTGTTTCCATTATGAAAGTGTGCCATAAAACCGAACCGTACCGGACCATTCTGGGTCCTGCTTCAGATGTGGGGCCATAGGAAATGGAACGGTTCGGTTAGGGGGGACCTACAATACATTCCACTGATTGGTGGACACCCTAGGCATTTTTTCTAAACCCTGAATGGCCCGGGACGGTCCGACTTGCAGTGGAAACGCTCACAAGAATAGACCGGACCATTCTAAGCGCTCCAAGCTGTACCGACCATAACCGTTCTGTTCAGTGGAAATGAGGCATAACTATACTCTGATCTATACATAAATTTGACTAGCACCAGTACTATAAAGTACATAGGCGCTAAATTTTCATTATTTTTTTACCCATTTTACTACAGTGCTTCTACATATGCAGAAACTTTTTAAGCAGTTTCTTTATTCCAAAATCATTCTTGTCATTTGGTGTTCTCACTTTCCAATTATCAGACATATAAAATGTAACCGTTGCTAGGGTACTCTCTGGGAACTTGACGATTTCAATTCACCACTTGGTAAAAATCATCTGATTTTCCTCTACTCGTTTCTAACAACAAATAACACACTTAGAATACCTCATCAAGCCTTTTGCACACGTTGAAGCCTTAACCTCAAGACAAAATACCATTACCTTGAGGTTTCACACTCAGAGACTCAAGGGACTGGTGTGGCTGTAACACGGTCTGCCTGGCTGCAACTGGTGCATTGCAAGTCATCAGAGGCTGCGGCAGGGGGGAGCCTGATGCTGCGCGCTGACAAGAAGGAGGGGAAATCCTAGAACAGATAGTAAATGATTAGTGTAAAAACGATGACAGCACAGCACGCGTGATATTCATACTTAACTGCTGGAATGGAAGCTTTTTCATTATTGATATTCCAACATAGCAAAAAATACACGCCTTTTCCTAGAACTACTCATCTACTTCATATATCATTTTTAGTGATATACAGAGCAATAACAATAAAGATCAGCGACACAGTTGTATTGCTGATTTCCAGACTTGGGTAGCATAGGCCATTGGGTTAATTCAGTTACATTTTGGAAAGGTGGCAAAAGAAAGACCAGTACAATGAAAAAAAAAAAAAAATGAAGAAGTGAAAAGGTAAAGAGAAGAAGAATGTGAGCAAAGCCCCAAAAAGAAGGAAGGAAGGAAGAAGAGAGAGGTGAGGGTATGGAGAGAGGGTGTTAGAAGAAAGAAGGCATCACTGGCATCCCTTTACATGTGCATGCTCACTATTGGTCCTCACAGACGCTGGGTAAGGCTGCACATGTGCCCATCAGTAGTTTGTCATGTTGTAGCAGGAGATCTACCAGTGCAGAAAAAAGTTAGCATATAAAGCTTCCAAATGTCCATCTTTCATTTCCTCCACAGCTATCCTACCTTAAGCCCTAGTTCACATTAATGATACTTTGAAATTGCGCTACTTCACTTAAAGGGGTGTTCCAGCCCTTTTTAATGTTTATTAAAAGTCAGCAGCTACAAAAAGTGTAGCTGCTGGCTTTTAATAAACAGACACTTACCTTGTCCAAGGTTCCAGCGACGCGCCTGCCGGGCTCCGCTCCTCCCCCCCCCCTTCCCCGGCCGGCGTCTTCATTACAACTGTGGGCACCCGGCCGTGACAGCCTTCGGCTTCGGCACTGCGAATGCGCGGACAGCGCTACGCCGTCCCATTGGACAGGCGATCGCCTGGGACCTGGACGTGTCCCAGGTAAACGCCTACAGGGAGGGGCTGAAGTTAGGCGATTAAGCTTAATCGCCTAACCAGCCCCTCGGCGGAAGCAGGAAGTGGGACAGGAAGTCCCACTCCTCCTGAAGCCCCCACTCCCCCCCCCCCAAAAAAAATTACATGCCAAATGTGGCATGTAAGGGGGTGAGGAGTGGGTTAAGCGGAAGTTCCATTTTTGGGTGGAACTCCGCTTTAAAGTGTGATTTCAAAGTAGCAAGTTCATTGCGAGTTCGGGTGCTACTTGATAGACATCTGTGTGGCTTCATCCAAAGATGTCTATTGAAGTCGCAACTGAAATCGGCCAAAGTAGTGCAGGAACTACTTTTGCAAATCAGTGCGGCACCGCAAAATCAGTGTCGCACCGATTGGAACAGTGCCATTGCCGCCAATAGGCTGCAACTTGTCATGCGATTTGATCTCTCAAATCACATGACAAATCGCTCCAATGTGAACCTAGGCCAGTGTTTCTCAACTCCAGTCCTCAAGGCCCCCCAACAGGTCAGGTTTTCAGGATTTCCATTATTTTGCACAGGTGATTTGATCAGTTTCACTGCCTTAGTAATTCCCACAGCCTTTTCATCTGAGGGAAATCCTGAAAACATGACCTGTTGGGGGGGCTTGAGGACTGGAGTTGAGAAACACTGCCCTAGGCTAACATCTGATGTAGAGTTCTGTACAAAAAATAAATAAACGAAAAGTACGAAAAGTATTTCAAACTGAGCTCTGGGCAAAATAAAAAACAACACATGTGATGATGTTTGTATTTAGAATTACCACAGATGTTTTTGTTTTCTGGGTCCCCCATGCAGCACCTTCCTAGATAGGTTGCTAATCAGGCTAAAATGTAGTTTTTGTGGCTTGCCTGTAATCGGTTAAGCAGCTTGTGATTGCTTTGGGCTGTTCTGGGCTCTGCAGGTTTGATTGCTTTCCCCTGTTTTCTGAAGGATTCCAGAATGTAGTGGACAGGAGCAGGCAGTCTAATTATTAACAATATTCCTACCCCTTGAAATTTTCCACATTTTGCAACCAAAAGCGTAAATGTACTTTATTGGGAGTTGATGTGATAGACCAACACAAAGTGGCACATAAATGTGAGGTGGAAGGAAATTATAAAATGGTTTTCAATTTATTTATTTTTCTTGATCGTACATCACGGGACACAGAGCGCATAGTCATTACATATGGGTTATATGGGTACCTTCAGGTGTGGACACTGGTGTAATCAACTTCACAGGAAGTTCCTCCCTATATAACCCCCTCCCACTGAGAGTGCTTTAGTTTTTTCGCCAGTGTCTTAGGTGTTGGTCACGTCTAGCTGTCCCTCGGAGGTCTCGGGACCCAGGATAGCTAGCCGGATCCGTCCGAAGTGCTTCAGAGCCAAGGTGTACGGTACCCGGGCCCTGCTGGAGTGGGGTTTTGCCTATAATGCCTCTCCTTGGAGGGCTGGATTCTGGGCTCCAGTGCCTTAGTCTCTTCCAAGAACTAAACGCTACTGATGCCAGGATGCTATATAGGTCCAGGGGTGTGGGTTCCTTAACACAGGACCCCGGTCCCTGAAGGTCCAAGACAATACCCACGGAGATGGGGGAAGGTTGGGCCTCTTGCATTTTGCAATACCCTGCGGCGTGGAGCAGGTAAGAGGGAACTTGCGGGACTTGGTTCGACAGTAGGTATCCCCCTGGGGGTTCTGGGTTGGCTAACAGTATGCTTGTGCATCAGCCACTATCTCCACTATGTCTGTTGAGGCAGGATGGGATTCTAATGTTTACCCAGATAACATGTAGATATATGTATACTTGTGTAAGTTGTATATTTGCTACTCACCCCAGGTCTGCCTGTTAACACTGATACTGCAACCCCACATGTTTTAAAGAGGAAATTGCTGGTAAAAACTCCTGTTTCTTAGGAAGCCCATGGGGACAGCTGCCTCGCTGTGTGTGCACTACAATAAGATTAGTGCTTACCTGGTGTCTGTTGGTGCTGCATAACGCTGGTCCATGTTGTTCCTCTGCTCTGCTTCCTCCATGTGGTTTCAGCGTGGTGCGCGCGTGTGTGTGCGCGCGCGCGCGATTGTGCGCGTGTGTGCGCGCGCGCGTGTGCACGCCGCCTTTTATAGCGTCGGCGTGCGTCGGGGGGCGGGCCAGCAGCGTCAGGGTCTGTTTAAAAGGGAAAACTTTTCTCTGGCTGGTCTTTCCCTCCTGGAGGCAGAGGAAGAAAGGATACAGAGCGTGCAGCTGGGTCTTTTGGCCACACAGGGACACCTAGTGGCGGTTTTGTGGATCTTCAGGTCTAGGACTTAGGTCCACTATTGACCAGAAAAAAAAAAAAAAAAAAGAAAGTTTTTTGCTTAAAGGGACTCAGCCTTAGATCCAGCAGTATCTGAGTCTACCTTGGACTCCGGCTAACGGGCATTGGTGTGTCAATACTCACAGGTTTCCTCAGTATTGCCACCTCCCAGGCGGGTAAAAAAAAAAAAGAGAAATTAGTTCTTTCATTTTTTCTCATACCTGCCCTCATATTGGTTACTCCTAGCTGCAACAGTCAGGTGTTGGCTATAGGGGTGACCCAAGGTTGTACAATGGCTCCAAAGGGATCTGGACCAGCCAAGGCGGCTAAAGGTGCCAAAAAGCAAAAGGGGTCTCCATCGGGGTCAGAGGATTTGGGCCAGGCTTCTACGGCCCCACCCTCGCCAGTCAGGACACCGAGTGGCATAGTACAAGAGCCATTGGGGGTGCTGGGGGCAGAGGCGGCCCCCGATCCACCCATTCCCGTTTACGTGACGGAAGAAATGCTAGCAGCCACCATGAGTGGGCTAGAAAAAAGGTTAACTGCGTTGTTTTCCCGTCCTTGCCCAAGTAGCAAGCGGGCTAGATCCCCCTCACCCAGTGTGGGGTTTTCAAATGCGGAGGTCTCCTCTTCAGAGGAACGGGACCCACAAGGGGATCAGGCAGACCCAAGTCCCGACGGTTCAGACAGGGAAAATTCCACTATAGATGAATATTTTTCGGCCTCTCAAGCGGAGAGCCTGTGGATCCAGTCTTTGACAGATATGGTTCGCACTGCCTTTAAACTTCCAGTGCCAGAACTAGTAGCCCCGGAGGTATCCTCATTGGGTTCTTTAAAGGCTCCATTAACTTGTGCGTCTTTTCCAATGCACCCCCTTCTGCGGAACGTGATTTACCAGGATTGGGCTCGACCTGATAGAATCTTTGTCCCTCCTAAAAGATTCTCTATTCTCTACCCTATGGAAGAGGAATATGTAAAGAAATGGGCACTCCCTACAGTGGACGTGGCCATTTCCTGCGTGAATAAATCCCTGACTTGTCCGGTTGAAAATGTCCATATGTTCAAGGATCCGGTCGACAAAAAATTTGAGACCCTACTGAAAGCAGCTTTCACCTCAGTAGGTGGTGCCATGGTTCAGCCAGCAGTAGCAGCCATTGGTGTTTGTCAGGCCCTGAAGGATCAGGCAAAACATATATTAAAGGACATGCCGGCTCAGCATACTCATGAATTAGCAGAATTCCCTAGAGCTCTCTGCTTTGCAATAGATGCTATTAAGGACTCCATCCAACAGGCATCCCGTTCATCTCTACTGATGGTTCATATGCGTCGTCTTTTGTGGCTAAAGAACTGGTCAGCAGAAGCACCCTGCAAAAAGCTTTTAGCAGGGTTTCCCTTTCATGGGGGAAGACTATTCGGGGAGGACCTAGATAAATATATCCACACCATATCAAGTGGAAAGAGTACTTCCTTACCGGTCAAGAAAAGACCGCGTGGGCCCACGTTTAAACGACAGGCCATTGCAGGCTCGGCCCCTTCGACTTCCCGTCAGTATCGATGGCCTCCCGGGCGTTCAGCAGTTAATAGCCGCCCACAGGGACAAGCCGCGGCAAACAAGAGGCCCTGGTCTCGCAAGCCGGCTAAACCAGTCATCAAGTCAGATTCATGAAGGGGCGCCCCCACTCTCTTGGGTGGGGGGGAGACTTCAGTTTTTCTCCGAAGTCTGGAAGGCCAGAATTCCCGACGCTTGGGTTCGGTCCGTAGTAGCCTCAGGCTACAAACTAGAGTTTCGAGAAATCCCCCCTCCTCATTTTCAGGGGTCAAGTCTTCCAAGCGACCCGTTAAAGAGGGCCTCTCTCGTAAAGGCGTTGGATCGCCTCTTGCTCCAAGGAGTAATTGTAGAAGTACCAACCCAAGAAAGGGGTCTGGGATTCTACTCCAACCTTTTTGTTATACCAAAACCCAATGGCGACGTCAGGCCTATATTAGACCTCAAACGCCTAAATCGCTTTCTAAGGATTCAGACCTTTCGTATGGACTCCATACGGTCAGTGACAGCCAGCCTGCATCAGGGCGACTTCCTAGCATCTATAGACATAAAGGATGCATATCTGCATGTGCCAATTTACCCAGCACATCACAAGTTTCTTCGTTTTACGATAAATCAAAGTCATTACCAGTTCGTAGCCCTCCCTTTCGGGTTGGCAACAGCTCCACGGGTATTCACAAAGGTGTTAGCCCCGGTGCTAGCCGTCCTAAGGACAGAAGGCATCTTGGTCCTGGCATACCTGGACGATCTCCTGGTTATCGACAGATCAGCTTCCAACCTCAATCATGCAGTAGTCCGCACAGTGCGGCATCTAGAAGAGTTCGGGTGGATTGTGAACCAAGAAAAATCAAGGTTACAACCCACAAGACAGTTGGAATATCTAGGTTTTCGGTTAGATACAGAATGCCAGAGGGTATTTTTACCTCAAAAGAAGATCAGGTCGTTGATTCAAACGATTCAAATAGTCTTAGGCAAAAAGAAGCCGACTATTCGCCTATGCATGCGACTGCTGGGAAAGATGGTGGCCGCCTTCGAAGCAGCGCCCTATGCCCAGATCCATACCAGAATTCTGCAAGCAGCTATTCTCTCTGCCTGGAACAAGTCCATACAGGCATTAGACCGTCCATTAGTTCTTTCCCCAGGAGTCAGGCGCAGCCTGTACTGGTGGCTGATCCCTCAAAAATTATCAAAAGGGAAAACCTTTTGCCCCATCTCGTGGAAAATAGTAACCACAGATGCCAGCCTGACAGGTTGGGGGGCAATCTTAGGAAAACTGACCCAGCAGGGACAATGGTCAGAGGCAGAAAGTCTGCTTCCCATCAATGTCCTAGAGATCAGAGCGGCTCGGTTGGCCCTGGTCGCCTGGACTCTCCCCCTGCAGGGTCTGCCAGTAAGGATACAGTCCGACAATGCCACGGCGGTGGCATACATAAACCACCAGGGGGGCACAAGGAGCCTAGCGGCTCAAAGGGAAGTAAACCTGATTTTTTCATGGGCCGAAGCCCATGTACCCTGCATCTCAGCAGTGTTCATCCCAGGGATAGACAATTCTCAAGCAGATTTTTTGAGTCGTCAACAGTTACTCCCGGGAGAGTGGTCTCTTCACCCCCAGGTATTCCAAGAGATTTGCCAAAGATTCGGAGTTCCCGATGTGGACATCATGGCAACAAGATTCAACAAGAAATTGGACAAATTCGTATCCCGAGCCAGGGACCCCTCGGCCTACGGGACCGATGCGTTGGTTTGCCCCTGGCACCAGTTTTCTCTCCTGTATGCGTTCCCTCCACTACAGATGATTCCCCGCCTTCTACGAAGGATCAGGGTGGAGCGCAGGCCGGTGATCCTGGTGGCCCCAGCCTGGCCCAGAAGGGCTTGGTACGCACTCATCGTGAGGATGTCAGTAGGGGCACCGTGGCCACTCCCCCTGCGCCCAGATCTGCTGTCTCAGGGCCCGATCTACCACCCTGCTTCACAGCAGCTAAATTTGATGGCTTGGCGGCTGAATCCCTAATTCTTAAGGGCAGAGGCCTCTCAGCCCAGGTCATATCTACGTTAATTCAGGCTAGAAAGCCAGTCTCTAGAAATATCTATTACAGAGTCTGGAGAACCTATGTGGAGTGGTGCGAGTCTCAAGGAGGTCATCCTCGCAAGTTTTTTATTGACAGGATCTTGCGATTCCTCCAGGTTGGCGTTGACAAGGGGTGGCTCTTAGTACTCTAAAGGGGCAGGTGTCTGCCTTATCGATATGGTTTCAAAGGCCTTTGGCCACGCATTCGCTTGTAAAAACCTTCTTGCAGGGGGTCTTGCATGTAAATCCCCCTATTAGAGCTCCCCTCTGCCCATGGAATTTAAATCTGGTCTTGTCAGCTTTACAAAGGCAGCCTTGTCTTGCAGGGAACCATACCTGATTCTGCATAAGGACAGAGTGGTTCTGCGGCCTCAGCCTTCTTTCCTTCCTAAGGTCATATCCAGTTTTCACTTGAATCAGGACCTAGTCCTACCATCCTTCTTTCCTACTCCCCAGTCCAGAGAGGAAAGACTGCTTCATACTTTGGACGTGGTTCGAGCCATGAGGGTTTATCTCAAGGCTACAGAGAAGATTCGGAAAACAGATGTGCTTTTTGTTCTTCCGGATGGCCCAAAGAAGGGTCAGCCGGCTGCCAAGTCTTCCTTGGCTAGGTGGATTAAGCAGCTGATTTTTCAGGCCTATGGTCTGAAACGCGTTCCACCTCCCTTATCAGTTAAAGCCCATTCTACGAGGGCCATGAGTGCCTCCTGGGCGGCACACCATCAGATCTCTATGGCACAGGTTTGCAAAGCGGCAACCTGGTCTTCCGTACATACGTTTACTAAATTTTATAAGTTGGACGTCACAAGAGCTACGGACGCAGCATTTGGGCAGGCGGTCCTTCGGGCAGCAGTATAGAATCCTCTGGCCCGGTTCACGCCCCCTTGTTTTTTCTGTTGGTGGAGCTATTTTTTACCTCCTGATATATATTTCTGTTTGGCTAATTTTGGCCTTACGGTCTCCCTCCCTTCATGGAGCATTGCTTTGGGACATCCCATATGTAATGACTATGCGCTCTGTGTCCCGTGATGTACGATCAAGAAAAAGGGATTTTTAATAACAGCTTACCTGTAAAATCCTTTTCTTGGAGTACATCACGGGACACAGAGCTCCCACCCTTCTTTTGGGGAACATTGTGTAACCTCAGAGAAATTGCTTGCTACAAAACTAAAGCACTCTCAGTGGGAGGGGGTTATATAGGGAGGAACTTCCTGTGAAGTTGATTACACCAGTGTCCACACCTGAAGGTACCCATATAACCCATATGTAATGACTATGCGCTCTGTGTCCCGTGATGTACTCCAAGAAAAGGATTTTACAGGTAAGCTGTTATTAAAAATCCCTTTTTTTACAAATAAATATCTGAAAAGTGTGGGGTGCATTTGCATTCAGCCCCTTCACGCTGATACCCCCTAACTAAAATCTAGTGGAACCGATTGCCTTTAGAAGTCTCCTAATTAGTAAATAGAGTCCAGTTGTGTTTAATTTAATCTCAGTATAAATACAGCTGTTCTGTGAAGCCCTCTGAGATTTGTTAGTAAACAAACAGCATCATGAAGGCAATGGAACACATCAGACAGTTTAGAGATAAAGTTGTGGAGATGTTTAAATCAGGGTTAGGTTAGAAAATATTTTCCCAAGCTTTGAACATCTCATGGAGCACTGTTCAATCCAGCAACTGAAAATGGAAAGAGTATGGCACAACTGCAAACCTACCAAGACGTGGCCGTCCACCTAAACTGACAGGCCAGGCAAGGAGAGTATTAATCAGAGAAGCAGCCAAGAGGCCCATGGTAACTCTGAAGGGGCTACAGAGATCCACAGCTCAGGTTGGAGACTCTGACCACAGGACATATATGTGATAAAGTGAAGCAGCGCTAAATACTGTAACCAATACTTAAATATAAAGTGCTAATATATTACAAATATAAATGGGTATACATATATATCTAATCTTAATGTGCAAAAGTGCAATCAAATAACATCAAAAGTTGACCATCAAACAAACATATAAATATATATAGTCCAATAGTAATAAAGTGCATCCAATAATCTAAAAATATTGTCTCTTTAAATATAAAAGTGTAAAAATGTGTGTGCAAAAAGGTAGAAGAGGAAAGAAAGGGGAAAGGGAGTCCAGGTGTAGATAAAAAGGTAATAGCCTGTAGATGTCCTTCTATAATCTGCACCCAGTATGTTCTTGCCTCTCATCTTAAGGATAGACCCCAATGGGTATAGTAGTGCATCAAAGACATTTGATTCTGATAGGTTGTTCTATCTTCCTCCTCAGTGGAAGTATCCTGGACCAGGGATCACTGCAGTCTCAAGGCTGATTTTTCCATAGACCAACTCTTCTATAAATGTTATCTCCAGGACTACAAGATAAAAGACAGAAAAGAGCCTCCATAGTCTAGTACTTAACTACTTCCTGACCAGCTGCCGCTGTTCTACGGCCTGTAGCTCTCGCAGTGGCCACTAGGGGCGCGGGCACACCCCTCGCTCGCCCCCGAGTCTCGTGCGCGTGCCCGGTGGGCGCGATCGTGGCCGGGCACACGCGATCGCTCGTTACAGAGCGGGGATCGGGAGCTGTGTGTCTAAACACACAGCTTCCGGTCCTGTCAGGGAGAGAGATGCTGATCTTCTGTTCATACATTGTATGAATAGAAGATCAGTAATTTCCCTCAGTCAGTTCACCCCCCCATACAGTTATAACACACCCAGGTTACACATTTAACCCCCTCCCCGTCCACTAGTGTAAACCCCTTCACTGCCAGTGGCATTTTTATAGTAATCAATTCATTTTTATAGCACTGATCGCTATAAAAATGCCAATGGTCCCAAAAATGTGTCAAAAGTGTCTGAACTGTCCGCCATAATGTTGCATTACCAAAAAAAAAAACGCTGATCGCCGCCATTACTAGTAAAAAATAAATATTAATAAAAATGCCATAAAACTATCCCCTATTTTGTAAACGCTATAACTTTTGCGCAGACCAATCAATAAACGCTTATTGCAATTTTTTTAACGGAAAATATGTAGAAGAATACGTATCGGCCTAAACTGAGGATTTTTTTCCAAAATTGTCACTCTACGTTTGTTTATAGCGCAAAAACTAAAGCCCGCAGAGGTGATCAAATACCACCAAAAGAAAGCTCTATTTGTGTCAAAAAAAGGACGCCAATTTTGTTTGGGAGCCACGGCGCACGACTGTGCAATTGTCAGTTAAAGCGACACAGTGCCGAATCGCAAGAAGTGCTCTGACCAGCAATATGGTCTGGGGGTTAAGTGATTAAAAATTATTTGGTTCATTCAAAAAAAATTGCCATATAACAATTAAAATGGCAAAAGCCAGCAATAATGCCAAGAAAAGTGTCAAACAAAAGGCACAGAGGGCTTCACAGTCTCCTACGCAGTGTCTTGTGAATGGTCCCATAGTCTTCTGGGACCTGTAATGTGTACCTGCTCCCCCCGAAAATGTGGCATATGTGGCAGTGGAAAGGGGGTGGGTGCAAACAAGCAGAGTTTTGCTTTTTGGGTGGAGCTCTGCTTAAAAGTGTATTTTTTCATCAAAAATTGTGTTTGAAAAATTGCAAACCCACCATTTTATTCATTAGGACCTCGGCTAAGAAAACATAACTTGTGTCAACGGTTCAGGCTGATGGTGGTGTAATATATATTTGCTTGGCACACTTTGGGCTCCCTTAGTACCAACTAAGCATTGTTTAAACGCCACAACCTACCTGAGTATTGTTGCTGACCAGTGGCGGCTGGTGCTCAAAGTTTTTGGGGAGGCGCAAACAAACTGAAAAAAATAAAATAAATTGCAGCCTTACTATGCCCATTAAACGCAGCCACTGTACCATTAAATACTGCCACTTTACCCCAAATGCTGCCACTGTGCCCATTAAACGCTGCCACTGTGCCCATCGAATGCTGCCACTGTGCCAATCGAATGCTGCCACTGTGCCAATCGAATGCTGCCACTGTGCCCATTAAACGCTGCCACTGTGCCCATTAAACGCTGCCACTGTGCCCATTAAACGCTGCCACTGTGCCCATTAAACGCTGCCACTGTGCCTACCAGCTGCCCGGCACTTACCCTGTCTCGTTGGGCAGCAGGTAACGGCGGGGGGCAGCGAGTGTTGTCCGGTGTCCTCCATGCTCTTCTTCAATGTCTTCTCCCACTCGTTCCTTCCGTCCTCTCCTATGATTGGACACCTGATAGGTGTCCAAGCACAGGGCCTTTCGTTTCAGCCAATCAGGCAACAGGTAACAGACCCAAGCGCCTGATTGGCGGATAGGCGGTTCAGTGTTAGGAAAGCGAATATTCATTTGCTTTCCTAACACTCAGCTGAGTGAACTGCGAGTGTCCAGCATGGCTCTCGCTGTTCACCTTTTTTGACTCCTATTAGAGCCTATGACTCTAATCAGGTGTTTAAAAAAAATACCTCGCCACTGTAATTCAGGCGCCCAGCCTGAATTACAGTTTGATGTGATTTGGAGGATGTGTGAAGGGGTTTTGGGGGGGGGGGGGGTCATGGTTTAGTTCCAGCACCCATTGTTTGAGAAAAAAAGCCCTGCCTAGAACTACCGAACATTTAGGGAAGAGCATGGAGGACACCGGACAATGCTCGCCACCTGCCGCCATTACCTGCTGCCCCGCCGAGACAGGGCGTGGTCAGTCAAATTTCACGAACAGTAGGAGGGTCTTAAAGGGGCATAAAATACCAGGATTGCTTTACATACAGAGTGCAGAGTTCAGGGGGGGTTACATACAATGTGCAGAGTTCAGGGGGGTTACACACAGAGTGCAGAGCTCAGGGACGGCTACACACAGAGTGCAGAGCTCAGGGGGGGCTACACACAGAGTGCAGAGTTCAGGGGGGGCTTCACACAGAGTGCAGAGTTCAGGGGGGGCTACACACAGAGTGCAGAGTTCAGGGGGGGCTACACACAGAGTGCAGAGTTCAGGGGGGGCTACACACAGAGTGCAGAGTTCAGGGGGGGCTACACACAGAGTGAAGAGCTGTCACTTGTAAACACAAAAACTTGTTCTAGATACATTTTCCAGACAGAAAAAGAAAGGATTTTTACATGTATGTGAGAAGTGGCAATTGGTTAACAAGACCCAATAATTGTTCAAGCATGTGTTTTTGGAGTGTGAGAAGCAAGCCAGGCACTGGCAGTAGAGGGAGAACATGCAAACTCCATGCAGGGATGACAGAGCAGAGCAGCCAGTGATGAGAAGTGAGGACTGGCACACCTAGAGGGAGAACATGCAAACTCCATGCAGGGATGACAGAGCAGCCAGTGATGAGAAGTGAGGACTGGCACACCCAGAGGGAGAACATGCAAACTCCATGCAGGGATGACAGAGCAGCCAGTGATGAGAAGTGAGGACTGGCACACCTAGAGGGAGAACATGCAAACTCCATGCAGGGATGACAGAGCAGCCAGTGATGAGAAGTGAGGACTGGCACACCTAGAGGGAGAACATGCAAACTCCATGCAGGGATGACAGAGCAGCCAGTGATGAGAAGTGAGGACCGGCACACCTAGAGGGAGAACATGCAAACTCCATGCAGGGATGACATAGCAGCCAGTGATGAGAAGTGAGGACTGGCACACCTAGAGGGAGAACATGCAAACTCCATGCAGGGATGACAGAGCAGCCAGTGATGAGAAGTGAGGACTGGCACACCTAGAGGGAGAACATGCAAACTCCATGCAGGGATGACAGAGCAGCCAGCGATGAGAAGTGAGGACTGGCACACCTAGAGGGAGAACATGCAAACTCCATGCAGGGATGACAGAGCAGCCAGTGATGAGAAGTGAGGACTGGCACACCTAGAGGGAGAACATGCAAACTCCATGCAGGGATGACAGAGCAGCCAGTGATGAGAAGTGAGGACTGGCACACCCAGAGGGAGAACATGCAAACTCCATGCAGGGATGACAGAGCAGCCAGTGATGAGAAGTGAGGACTGGCACACCTAGAGGGAGAACATGCAAACTCCATGCAGGGATGACAGAGCAGCCAGTGATGAGAAGTGAGGACTGGCACACCTAGAGGGAGAACATGCAAACTCCATGCAGGGATGACAGAGCAGCCAGTGATGAGAAGTGAGGACTGGCACACCTAGAGGGAGAACATGCAAACTCCATGCAGGGATGACAGAGCAGCCAGTGATGAGAAGTGAGGACTGGCACACCTAGAGGGAGAACATGCAAACTCCATGCAGGGATGACAGAGCAGCCAGTGATGAGAAGTGAGGACTGGCACACCTAGAGGGAGAACATGCAAACTCCATGCAGGGATGACAGAGCAGCCAGTGATGAGAAGTGAGGACTGGCACACCTAGAGGGAGAACATGCAAACTCCATGCAGGGATGACAGAGCAGCCAGTGATGAGAAGTGAGGACTGGCACACCTAGAGGGAGAACATGCAAACTCCATGCAGGGATGACAGAGCAGCCAGTGATGAGAAGTGAGGACTGGCACACCCAGAGGGAGAACATAAACTCCATGAGGGAGAACATGAGCAACTCCATGCAGAGAAGTGAGGACAGAGCAGAGGGAGAACCAGTGATGAGAAGTGAGGACTGGCATGCAGGGATGACAGAGCAGCCAGTGATGAGAAGTGAGGACTGGCACACCTAGAGGGAGAACATGCAAACTCCATGCAGGGATGACAGAGCAGCCAGTGATGAGAAGTGAGGACTGGCACACCTAGAGGGAGAACATGCAAACTCCATGCAGGGATGACAGAGCAGCCAGTGATGAGAAGTGAGGACTGGCACACCTAGAGGGAGAACATGCAAACTCCATGCAGGGATGACAGAGCAGCCAGTGATGAGAAGTGAGGACTGGCACACCTAGAGGGAGAACATGCAAACTCCATGCAGGGATGACAGAGCAGCCAGTGATGAGAAGTGAGGACCGGCACACCTAGAGGGAGAACATGCAAACTCCATGCAGGGATGACATAGCAGCCAGTGATGAGAAGTGAGGACTGGCACACCTAGAGGGAGAACATGCAAACTCCATGCAGGGATGACATAGCAGCCAGTGATGAGAAGTGAGGACTGGCACACCTAGAGGGAGAACATGCAAACTCCATGCAGGGATGACAGAGCAGCCAGTGATGAGAAGTGAGGACTGGCACACCTATAGGTAGAACATGCAAACTCCATGCAGGGATGACAGAGCAGAGCAGCCAGTGATAAGTGAGGACTGGCACACCTAGAGGGAGAACATGCAAACTCCATGCAGGGATGACATAGCAGAGCAGCCAGTGATGAGAAGTGAGGACTGGCACACCTAGAGGGAGAACATGCAAACTCCATGCAGGGATGACATAGCAGCCAGTGATGAGAAGTGAGGACTGGCACACCTATAGTGGGAACATGCAAACTCCATGCAGGAATGACAGAGCAGAGCAGTCAGTGATGAGAAGTGAGGACTGGCACACATAGAGGGAGAACATGCAAACTCCATGCAGGGATGACAGATCAGCCAGTGATGAGAAGTGAGGACTGGCACACCTAGAGGGAGAACATGCAAACTCCATGCAGGGATGACAGAGCAGAGCAGCCAGTGATGAGAAGTGAGGACTGGCACACCCAGAGGGAGAACATGCAAACTCCATGCAGGGATGACAGAGCAGAGCAGCCAGTGATGAGAAGTGAGGACTGGCACACCTAGAGGGAGAACATGCAAACTCCATGCAGGGATGACAGAGCAGAGCAGCCAGTGATGAGAAGTGAGGACTGGCACACCCAGAGGGAGAACATGCAAACTCCATGCAGGGATGACAGAGCAGCCAGTGATGAGAAGTGAGTACTGGCACACCTAGAGGGAGAACATGCAAACTCCATGCAGGGATGACAGAGCAGCCAGTGATGAGAAGTGAGGACTGGCACACCTAGAGGGAGAACATGCAAACTCCATGCAGGGATGACAGAGCAGCCAGTGATGAGAAGTGAGGACTGGCACACCTAGAGGGAGAACATGCAAACTCCATGCAGGGATGACAGAGCAGCCAGTGATGAGAAGTGAGGACTGGCACACCTAGAGGGAGAACATGCAAACTCCATGCAGGGATGACAGAGCAGCCAGTGATGAGAAGTGAGGACTGGCACACCTAGAGGGAGAACATGCAAACTCCATGCAGGGATGACAGAGCAGCCAGTGATGAGAAGTGAGGACCGGCACACCTAGAGGGAGAACATGCAAACTCCATGCAGGGATGACATAGCAGCCAGTGATGAGAAGTGAGGACTGGCACACCTAGAGGGAGAACATGCAAACTCCATGCAGGGATGACATAGCAGCCAGTGATGAGAAGTGAGGACTGGCACACCTAGAGGGAGAACATGCAAACTCCATGCAGGGATGACAGAGCAGCCAGTGATGAGAAGTGAGGACTGGCACACCTAGAGGGAGAACATGCAAACTCCATGCAGGGATGACAGAGCAGAGCAGCCAGTGATGAGAAGTGAGGACTGGCACACTAGAGGGAGAACATGCAAACTCCATGCAGGGATGACAGAGCAGAGCAGCCAGTGATGAGAAGTGAGGACTGGCACACTAGAGGGAGAACATGCAAACTCCATGCAGGGATGACAGAGCAGAGCAGCCAGTGATGAGAAGTGAGGACTGGCACACCTATAGGTAGAACATGCAAACTCCATGCAGGGATGACAGAGCAGAGCAGCCAGTGATAAGTGAGGACTGGCACACCTAGAGGGAGAACATGCAAACTCCATGCAGGGATGACATAGCAGCCAGTGATGAGAAGTGAGGACTGGCACACCTATAGTGGGAACATGCAAACTCCATGCAGGAATGACAGAGCAGAGCAGCCAGTGATGAGAAGTGAGGACTGGCACACATAGAGGGAGAACATGCAAACTCCATGCAGGGATGACAGATCAGCCAGTGATGAGAAGTGAGGACTGGCACACCTAGAGGGAGAACATGCAAACTCCATGCAGGGATGACAGAGCAGAGCAGCCAGTGATGAGAAGTGAGGACTGGCACACCCAGAGGGAGAACATGCAAACTCCATGCAGGGATGACAGAGCAGAGCAGCAGTGATGAGAAGTGAGGACTGGCACACCTAGAGGGAGAACATGCAAACTCCATGCAGGGATGACAGAGCAGCCAGTGATGAGAAGTGAGGACTGGCACACCTAGAGGGAGAACATGCAAACTCCATGCAGGGATGACAGAGCAGCCAGTGATGAGAAGTGAGGACTGGCACACCCAGAGGGAGAACATGCAAACTCCATGCAGGGATGACAGAGCAGCCAGTGATGAGAAGTGAGGACTGGCACACCTAGAGGGAGAACATGCAAACTCCATGCAGGGATGACAGAGCAGCCAGTGATGAGAAGTGAGGACTGGCACACCTAGAGGGAGAACATGCAAACTCCATGCAGGGATGACAGAGCAGCCAGTGATGAGAAGTGAGGACTGGCACACCTAGAGGGAGAACATGCAAACTCCATGCAGGGATGACAGAGCAGCCAGTGATGAGAAGTGAGGACTGGCACACCTAGAGGGAGAACATGCAAACTCCATGCAGGGATGACAGAGCAGCCAGTGATGAGAAGTGAGGACTGGCACACCTAGAGGGAGAACATGCAAACTCCATGCAGGGATGACAGAGCAGCCAGTGATGAGAAGTGAGGACCGGCACACCTAGAGGGAGAACATGCAAACTCCATGCAGGGATGACATAGCAGCCAGTGATGAGAAGTGAGGACTGGCACACCTAGAGGGAGAACATGCAAACTCCATGCAGGGATGACATAGCAGCCAGTGATGAGAAGTGAGGACTGGCACACCTAGAGGGAGAACATGCAAACTCCATGCAGGGATGACAGAGCAGCCAGTGATGAGAAGTGAGGACTGGCACACCTAGAGGGAGAACATGCAAACTCCATGCAGGGATGACAGAGCAGAGCAGCCAGTGATGAGAAGTGAGGACTGGCACACCTAGAGGGAGAACATGCAAACTCCATGCAGGGATGACAGGCAGCCAGTGATGAGAAGTGAGGACCGGCACACCTAGAGGGAGAACATGCAAACTCCATGCAGGGATGACATGACAGAGAGAAGTGAGGACTGGCACACCTATAGTGGGAACATGCAAACTCCATGCAGGGATGACAGAGCAGCCAGTGATGAGAAGTGAGGACTGGCACACCTAGAGGGAGAACATGCAAACTCCATGCAGGGATGACAGAGCAGAGCAGCCAGTGATGAGAAGTGAGGACTGGCACACCTAGAGGGAGAACATGCAAACTCCATGCAGGGATGACAGAGCAGCCAGTGATGAGAAGTGAGGACCGGCACACCTAGAGGGAGAACATGCAAACTCCATGCAGGGATGACATAGCAGCCAGTGATGAGAAGTGAGGACTGGCACACCTAGAGGGAGAACATGCAAACTCCATGCAGGGATGACATAGAGCCAGTGATGAGAAGTGAGGACTGGCACACCTAGAGGGAGAACATGAAACTCCATGCAGGGATGACAGAGCAGCCAGTGATGAGAAGTGAGGACTGGCACACCTATAGGTAGAACATGCAAACTCCATGCAGGGATGACAGAGAGAGCAGCCAGTGATAAGTGAGGACTGGCACACCTAGAGGGAGAACATGCAAACTCCATGCAGGGATGACATAGCAGAGCAGCCAGTGATGAGAAGTGAGGACTGGCACACCTAGAGGGAGAACATGCAAACTCCATGCAGGGATGACATAGCAGCCAGTGATGAGAAGTGAGGACTGGCACACATAGTGGGAACATGCAAACTCCATGCAGGAATGACAGAGCAGAGCAGCCAGTGATGAGAAGTGAGGACTGGCACACATAGAGGGAGAACATGCAAACTCCATGCAGGGATGACAGATCAGCCAGTGATGAGAAGTGAGGACTGGCACACCTGAGGGAGAACATGCAAACTCCATGCAGGGATGACAGAGCAGAGCAGCCAGTGATGAGAAGTGAGGACTGGCACACCCAGAGGGAGAACATGCAAACTCCATGCAGGGATGACAGAGCAGAGCAGCCAGTGATGAGAAGTGAGGACTGGCACACCTGAGGGAGAACAGCAAACTCCATGCAGGGATGACAGAGCAGAGCAGCCAGTGATGAGAAGTGAGGACTGGCACACCCAGAGGGAGAACATGCAAACTCCATGCAGGGATGACAGAGCAGCCAGTGATGAGAAGTGAGGACTGGCACACCTAGAGGGAGAACATGCAAACTCCATGCAGGGATGACAGAGCAGCCAGTGATGAGAAGTGAGGACTGGCACACCTAGAGGGAGAACATGCAAACTCCATGCAGGGATGACAGAGCAGAGCAGCCAGTGATGAGAAGTGAGGACTGGCACACCTAGAGGGAGGCAGAGGATGCTGCTGTGAGCAGTGAGGAGGTTCTAGCTGTAGTAGGAGTGTCATAGAGGGAGAACATGCAGGAGTCTCCATGTGACAGAGCAGAGCAGCCAGTGATGAGAAGTGAGGACACTGGCAGGAAAACAGACTAGAGGGAGGCAAACTGGGAGAAGCCAGCAAATGTGACTTGGTGAGCAGTGAGGAGGTTCTAGTGTAGTAGGAGTGTCTCCTGTATTAGGGACAGCCACTCTCTGTGTGATGAGTACAGTGAGAGGCACTGGAGGAAAACAGACTGGGACAAACTGCGGAGAAGCCAGCAAATCGGTCGGTCCTAGTCGGTGCACCATGGGGGGTAATCTGGGCTGCCATCGGTCCATTCCTAGGGACCCGTCAGATCTGGGTCAGAAGAACCGCAAGTTTAGCGCTGCCTGTAACTTCAGCAACATCCTGGTGAGCCAAGAGAGACTGAACATCAACATCGCCAGCGAGGAGGAGCTGATGACCCTGCCAGGGGTGACCAGACAGGTGGCACAGAACATAGTGGAGTATAGGGAATATATTGGGGGCTTCAAGAAAGTGGAGGACCTAGCTCTGGTGAGCGGGGTGGGGGCTGCCAAACTGGAACAGGTCAAGTTTGAGATCTGTGTGAGTAGTAAAAGCGGCTCTGCCCAACACTCACCCAACTCTTTACGAAAGGACTTGGAGCATGGGTACCATAGCCAACACTTGTCCGCCACCAGGGTCAACATCAACACTGCCAGCGCTACCCAACTCATGAACCTTCGAGGTCTAACCGATGAGATGGCGCAGGACATCATCCTCTACCGCACTCAGCATGGCCCCTTGAAGAGCATTGAGGACCTTCTCAAGGTGGATTCCATTAGTTCTTCTTTCCTGGACAAGGTCAGGCACCAAGTCTATGTACAAAGATCTCGGCCACCATCCACCCATACCAATGGTGGCTTACATTTCATGGCCAAACCACATCCAAGCCCAACCTCTTTAAGCCTACAGAGTGAGGACCTTGATTTTCCTCCTGGAGGACCTACTCAACTCATCTCTACCCGTCCTTCTGTAGAAGTCTTTGGAGGTGTGAGGGAGGGCAAACCTGTGCTTAGGTTGGCAACCTGGAACCTACACAACTGTAGCATGGACAAAGCCAGCAACCCTGGGGTCAGGGAGGTGGTGTGCATGACCATTTTAGAGAACTGGTAAGTTGTTTTGTATGAACATCTTATTTGTTTGTTTTTAGGCTTTTGTGTTTCGTCAACAATGTATATTTGTATAAATATATATACTGTCACTTCATTACAGAGCAATATTATCATTTGTGAAATAAGTGGTATTAGGGCTAGTTCATATTAGAACACGGTTAGGGGCGGACTGACCATTCGGGCACTCAGGGGCCGGTTGCCAGCCTCAGTAAAGCCAGGGACAGTAGGTAAAAATCTGTGTTTTTTTGTTTTTTTTTAATCTCAAGATTATAGCTGCCCTGCCTCTCCAGTATGTGTATACTGTGTATGTATACCAGGGATCCTCAAGCTACGGCCCTCCAGCTGTGGTAGAACTACACATCCCATGAGGCATTGTAACACACTGACATTCACAGACATGACTAGGCATGATGGGAATTGTAGTTCCTGAACAACTGGAGGGCCATAGTTTGAAGACCCATGATGTATACTGTATGTGTGTCCCACAAAAATCCTCCTGCTCTCTGGTGTATCGCCAAACTGGGTGTATCAGTATGGTCAAAAGGCAAAGTCTCAAGTCTTGCAGCCCTCCACAGAACAAAGGGTGTTCATATGGCTAAAAGAAAAAAGAAAAGAAAGGAGGGCGCACCGACCTTGTGCATTACCACTTAAAAGTTTTAATAAACACAAAATAAAAAGCAATGGTCCTACTTACAAACATTCAGAAGTAAGCGCTTTTAAAAATGCGCATTTCTCACACTGCGTTTAAAACACACTGCCCTTTGCAGTCTCTTGCGGGTACCAATACATTGTTAAGGGCACCCCACACGCATTTCGAAAATGCAGTACATATACATGATACCGCAGTACCATGGAACTTGGTGCGACGCGTTTTTCAACAGTAGTGCATGCATTCTGGTCCAATTTGCAGCCTTTTCCAATAATTGGGCTGCCAAATCGCACGGCAAGGCAACACACAGGAAAGCGGACCATGTTCCTGTGTGATCTGGCCCTGAGGGTATGTTTTCACTTGTAAACAAAAATCTAAGTTATTTAGGCCTGGTTCACACCTGTGCATTTTCAGTTTTGCAGCAACACATACAGTCCATTTAACATGGTTTCTGATGAATGCAGTTCACATTTCGGCATTTTATGGCAAGGGCCAGGGAATTTTTTTCTGGTTCAAAAGCGTGTACTGAAAAAAACGCACCTGCAATATGCAAACTGCATCCTGCATAGGTGTAATCCAGGCCTTACAGCCCATCTCCAGTGAGAACAGAAAGTCACTCATTGCAGTGGAAGTGCCCCTGTATTGCAAGGATTAAATGCGTGTTTAGGTCTAGGAGATGGAAAAAGCATTTTTTTTACATATCTGACCCCCTGCTCCCCCGCAGTCAGTGCTGTTCTCTGCTCCCCTACGCTCTATCAGTGTATTGATGACATAAGAGAGCATCCGACTATTGGAGCGCAGGGGAGGTGAGGCTGTGGGGTCTGGTCTTACAACCCAGAGGAGCCTATGAGAGTGGAGGATCAGGTAGCTAAAAGTTTGTGATCCCCAAAATCTAAATTAGCCTTTAACTCTTGCATGGCACGAAAAGCCCCACTGCAAGGGGAGCATTTTTGTTTCCCCCCAGAGTCCAGCTTTAAATCCCAATTTTAAGCCCAGGTTGAAACATGGTCAGAGTCTGCAGTCCTTATCCTCAAACGGCCACCCCTTATAGAATCGCAAGGATTTGCTCACCAATGGCTCCTGTCAAATTTGATTTTGGTACTCCTGTATGTGGTTTTGCCCAAACAGCCACAGAGATCTGTGAATAAAAAAAAAAAAAGGAGTCCCATCTGCCAACACAGCAATAGTTTCCAATGAGGCACAAGTGCAGTGATGCCACTGCACTTGTAGTCCATTGATATTTTCTCTAGCCCTGTAACTGTAGGTCCTTACCTTGGTATTGACTTGTGGATGGAGGAATAGTCTGCAGTAGCCAGAGCATTGTACTAGCAATCACTTCAATGCAAAAAAAATTAAATAATAAACAATAAATGCTCATTTTTGTTGTTTGCGATTGGGTGCAATTAGTGATTTTTTTTTTTGCTTTGCAAAAAGGTGGAATTGGCCTTTAAAGCCTAAATCCTGATTGAAAAAAAAAAAAAAAGAACACTCTTGTGATACTCTAGTTCTGTCCCCTGCAGAAATACCTATCGCCAGTCCTGTTCTGGGTTGAATGATGCCCAGCTCTTTACCCTGTCTTCAGTGCACCCAGGACATCATCAAGCTGTCCTGGGCTCAAAAGAGGAGCAGCACCTACATCATAAGGGCTCGTTCCCATGGCCTTTCTGCCCAAATCAGCGTATATTTGTAGCAGCCAGTATGGTTAGGCGTTTTTCAATTAGCTGTTGACAGGAAGCCTATACAAATCAATAATGGGCTGACACGGTCTGTAGCTGTTCATCTGCAGTACTGCAGGGAGCGAATATATACAGACTGCTTGCATCCAGGGCTGCTCACCTGTCACTAACACCGGGTAATCTCTTTGTGTGCAATTACATGCAGACAGCTGCAGAGCCTGTCACTGATTTGTACAGAATTCCTGTCCGCAGCTTATTGGTTACACCTGGCTGTACCTGCTGCAGAAAAAGGCTGATCTTGGCTGTGTACGGCTAGCAAAGACGATGTGAATGACCCGTTACGTGGAGCCATTCGCTGCATAATTTACAATCATCCACTGCTGGAGGAAGAAGAGGAATGGTGAAGTCAAGTAACTGGACAAAGGACCTCACATAAATAGCATGTATACACATAGAAATAAATTAAATAAACATGGTGGATTGGTGCCCAGCCTGGGATTTAAAGTAGACGAATAATGAATACATTCCTGGCATTAGTGGCGTATCTAGGGCATGGCAGCCATGGCAAGTGCCATGGGCACCATATGAAGGGGGAGCTGATGAGTGGCTGGGCAGCAAGGCACTTACCAGGGTCTGAGGTTCTCTTCTTCCCTCCTCCCGAGCATAGGCAGGTTCTCCATTTCAGCACCTTTGCTAATGGACAATGGCAGCGCTATCCCTGCTGCGTTAAGCCACAGCCCTCCCCTGTTCTCTCAGGCTCTCCCATTCCATCTGGTTGGATTGGCAGCGCACAAGGAAGAAAGAGGAACATCAGTTTCTCCCTCTCCTCTGTGAAAACTGAGGCCTTAAGTGATGAAGATTTCATCACTTCCAGTATTGGTTCTGCATTTACCTGGCTTTGGAGGGCAGAGGAGGGATCAGGGGTCTAATAAACCCCACATTTCTCCATAAAGAGGATATGTCACTACCCAAGGTATCACAAGGGATGATAAATATAACTAGTTTTGTTAGCTGTTTTTTGTTAAGGTAATCTAAAAGATGGGTTTTAATTTTTTTGACAGGGGCACAGTTTCAGTGCTTGCCATAGGCACTGTTTTCACTGAGTACGCCTCTGCCTGGCATGTCATAATATACAACAGCAGTGTTGTGTTTTTTTTTTTTAAGTCATACTTTATATCATTAAGCCCTGGTTCACATTGCAGACAATTGACATGTCAAATCGCATGCCAAAACGACGGCTATTTCCGGCAATGCGGTGCCGTACCAATTCCCAAAGTAGTTTCTGTATGACTTTTGGTGACTTTGGGGTGCGATTTCAATGGAGATCTGTGCAGAAACCCACACAGATGGCTCTGAAATCGCCCCCCTGATGTCAGGACTGACATGCGGGAATGAAATAGTGCGAGTTCAGCTGAACCAAGGCTTAAACACGGTCATTGGGCTCCAGTCCAGTGACTTTACTTGGGCTGAGAGGATGTCATCCATTGCTTGCTGGCAGGAGATAGCATTCCTTTTTCTTCTCTTCCCCAGTGATCAGACTGCAACATTGTAACTTTGTAACAGGTTACAAGGTGGGGGGGGGGGGGCTTTAGCAGGGGGCTGATCTGTATCATGCATTTGTAAACTGAACCAAGGACTTCCCAGGAACCAATATTTACATGGCCGTGTTTTCTCTAAGGCTGGATTCACACTTATGCATTTTTAGTGCATTTTGCAGATTTGCACTACAGAACGTGTTCCATAGGAAACCATGTTAAATGGAATGTAGTGCAAATCTGCAAAATGCAAAAAGCAAAAAAAAACATAGGTGTGAATCCCAGCCTAAGGCTCCATTCACACTAATGCGTTTTTTGATGCATTTTGCTGAAATGCAGGGAATTTTTTAACGTGGTCTCCTATGGAACATGTTTACATCAATGCTTTTTTTGTGCCTCTGTATTTTTGGAAAGGGTCGGGGACTTTTATCCTGCAAAAAAGCAGCATTTTGCATGTAATAGAAATGCAAGTACCACGATTTTGCCGTGGTTTGCGTTTTTTTTAGACCTGTTTATAGCTGGCTGTTAAAAGAAATGCTAAAAAAAACACACAAATCGCAGTAAATTTACGGTAAATGCTCAAAAGTAACATGCATAGGTATGAATCGAGCCTTAGCCAGCTTCTTAATCCATAAAGTAGATGCTGACCCTGGATAGTACCAGAACCAGGTGACAAAATAATGCTGTCATTCTGAAGAAAAAAGCGGCACAGCGGCTTAGTGGTTCGCTTTCCTGTCTTGCAAGTTGCAGCAGCTCAAATCCCAATTAGCACACTTTCTGGATTTCTTTTTACCTGTGCCTGTGTGGTTTTCCTCCAGTTCTTTGGTTCCTCCAACACTCCAAAGGCTTGTTGTTAAGTGGCTGTTGTAAAGGAAGGAGGTTTGTTTACCTTGAGGCCGGAATCACATTTGTGCTGTGCGAATTTCAGCTCTCTTATCTTTGCAGGGAGATTACAGAAGTGTTCAGCAGATTAAATTTGGAGACCTGGGAGAAGTTACAGGGGAGAGGAGAGTGGGGGGGTTGAGTGTATTGAGCTGAATGAGAGAAATTCCTGAAGAGAACTGAACACATCTGCGAATCAGCTGCGTACCCATAGAAGATAATGGGCCGGAATTCGCACCTGAGCCGCACCGCAAGGCATAAAATCTGCACACGTTTTTTCTGCCATGCGCAGTGCGAATGCATCGCACATATGTGAACCAGCCTCATTGAAAACAATGTATTTAGAAATGTTCTGCGTATTAGATGCGGTTTAAGCCGCAACCAATTCGCATAGGTGTGAATCCAGCCTAATGCATGTTCAGCACACTCCCAGCCCCCCTAAATACTTACCTGAGCCCAATCTCGATTCAGCAATGTGCCCAAGAGCAGTACCATGTCTCTCATCTGTCTCTCTCACAGGCCCAGAATCAGCAGGGGGAGCCATTGGCTTCTGCTGTTGTCAATCAAATACTGGGGAGGGGGCCAAACCGGGCTGTGGGTGACAATGGACTCCCACAGCCCAGCTCAGAAGTGAGTGTCCCCATAGCAAGCAGCTTGCAATGGGGGCACACAAAGAAATGGAGGAGAAGAGAGCGCTGGTGGGAGACCCCAGAAGAGGAGGTTCAGGGTCGCTCTGTGTAAAACCATTCCACACAGCAGGTAAGTATACCTTGTTATTTTAATAAAAAATAAAGCTTGACAATCACTTTATTTGTGCAAGTGGAAACTTTAGCCCAGGTTCACACTGGGCTGCGGGAGTGAAGCCGTGCGAGTTCACCTGAACTCGCACAATTTCACTCTCGCTTGTCAGTTGCTGGCACATTTTCTTTTACATACAATTTTTGCTGTATAGAACATAGCAGGATTTTTCTTTACTTTGTTCTGCTGTAAATAAATAACCCAACAATAGAAGGGACATGTAACAGTTGTCTTTGATGACTGCCCTGTTCAGATATTGCACTTGAACCCTGTGGCTCTTCGATCTGACCACTTTATGGTACCGATATCTCCTAAGAACGTCACAAACGAGGCCCCAAATCTAAGACCGATGTCAAAATTGTATTTTTTGTGGTGATTAACCCTCTCAGTACCCACCCCCATCCCTATTTTGTTACAGCAATTTCTTATTAATTAAATGCATTCATGATTTCTATGGGATCACTACCTCCCAGTTTTTTTTAAAGCAATGGGTGTTATTTACGAAAGGCAAATCCACTTTTCACTCCAAGTGCACTTTCAAGTGCAGTCACTGTAGATCTGAGGGGGGACATACAAGAAAAAAAATGATTGGATGATAAAATCAGCAGAGCTTCCCCTAATTTCAGAGCTTCCCCTTAGATCTACAGCGAGTGCACTTGTAGTGCAGAGTGGATTTCCCTTTAGTAAATCAACCCCAATGTGTTATGCCGCGTACACACGGTCGTTTTTTGTGATGAAAAAAAAATGTTGTTTTTTAAAACGTCATTTAAATTGATCGTGTGTGGGCAAAACGTTGTTTTTTGTCTTCAAAAAAACGACCCAAAAAAAATTCCAACATGCTTGAATTTTTTGTGTCGTTTTTCAAAACGTCGTTTTTTGTTTCACAAAAACTCACCGTGTGTAGCAAAAACGACGTTTTTCAACCCGCGCATGCCCAGAAGCTAGTTATGAAGCGAGCTTCAATGGAAAAGAGTGGTGAACGTAACCTCGCTTTTTGTGAAAAAAACGATGGTGTGTATGCAACATCGTCTTTGAAAAGTGATGTTTCAAAAACGTTGTTTTTTACTTCACAGAAAACGTCGTTTTTTTTCATCACAAAAAATGATCGTGTGTACGCGGCATTACACTCCAATGCCCTGTACACACGATCAGATATTCGGATGATAAAAATCGCTTTCGGATTGATCGCACAATAGTCTGATCGTTAGTACACAGATTTCGACAGCCGATCGTCCAACAATATCCAAATGGACAAACACGAAAACTTCGCTCAAACGATAGCCCAGCGAACGTCAATCGTCAGTACAATATGCAGCCACTAAAAATCAATAGACAAACACCACGCATGACTGGAAACACGAAAATAACCAGAAGGAGATGAGAGAACGTAAACCATGTTCGTACCGCGAAAATGCTCCAACATACGAACAGAAAATTGTTTGCAGCCTATCACAATGTACACGAGTGCCTCTACAATACAAACAGAAATAGCCAAAAGGTGTGGCAGACACAGGAGTCACATACAAGTATATGACATCATTTTCGATGCGTAGCTACGGAAACAGGAAGGTTTTCCAGAATTGTATGAAAAAAAAACCATACATTTCATAGTGCGCAAAATGTACTGTTGAATTCAATATTAGTATTATGCAACAAAATGCAAACATTAAGTCGTACGATTATCTGATCGTGTGTACGAGGCATTAGGTCTCTGTCACACATGCTGCTGGAGGGGCTGTAAAAATAGTTGGTTGAGCTGCAGTTTTTCCACCTACTTGACCCCCTCCCCTTAAAGGGGTGTTCCAGCCACATTTAGTGTTTATTAAAAGTCAGCAGCTAAAAAAAGTGTAGCTGCTGGTTTTAATAAACACACACTCACCTGCTCCACGATTCAGCGACGCGCCGGGGGGTCCGCTCCTCTCCCCCCCTCCCTGGCCGGCATCTTCATTTCAACTGTGGGCACCCGGCCGTGACAGCCTTCGGCTTCACGGCCAGGCACCCACTGCGCATGCGCGAGCGGCGCGGCGCGCCACTGATTGGACAGGCGATTGCATGGGACCTGTCAGTGTCCCATGCGATCGCCTACAGGGAGGGGCTGCTGTAGGTGATTAAGCTTAATCGCCTAACCAGCCCCTCGGCGGAAGCAGGAAGTGGGACAGGAAGTCCCACTCCTCCTAAAGCCCCCCCCCCCCCCCAAAAAAAATGACATGCCAAATGTGGCATGTAAGGGGGTGAGGAGTGGGTTAAGCGGAAGTTCCGAATTTGGGTGGAACTCCGCTTTAAAGTACACATGGCAAAAACGATACCCCGCCATGCTCAGTTGGCACACCGCTGCCCAACACCGAACACGACCCATTTAAGTGAACTGCATGCAAAGCTTGTGGTTTCGGCGTGGTAATGTGGGATTTCATGCTTAAACAGGGGGCGGGGAATCAGCATATCACCTTTCAGCTACTTGTTAACCACCCTCTGAAAGCGATCGCTTTTTAAAGGGTTGCAATTTGGTTGCATCCAATGTAAACGTGCCCTAGGGTCTTTTCACATGAACGATTGGGTCTGCCTGTCCGAACCTGATCGAAACCTCCAGTCTCCTCTATGCAGTGTTGGGTGTAAATGGACAATTGTCCATTTACACCCGCCTATATCCTATCCAATTCACTAAAAACAGACGGATCAGCTCTGCGGATCGGATGTAAATGAACAGGCAGCCGGTTTACATCCTATCGCCCATGGAGGAGAGCGGGCTATGTCCATGTTTGCTCTTCATAAGTGGGGCGGACACAGACCAGCCATTTGCCTACTCAGCAGATAGATTCCGTGCTTCGCAAGCAGATTGCAGCCGAAGTCTGCCCCGTGTGAAAAGACACTTACGATGGCGTTTGTGGGGCCCGCATTCACTTCAATGGGCTGCCATGCTTGCGTTTTCCCGCAGAAAAAGGTGCACGCACCTTTTCCAAAACGCATTCTGCCGGGAAATCCAACACGCACCGTGTTTTTTACATGCGTTTTCAAAGCCGCACGCTTACTTGTGAACCTAGCGTCAATGTTGCTCGAATTGCTGAAGGAGGGCAATTTTTAGCAGGGCACAATCCATTGCTGCAGCTGGCATTATCGGTGTGCTACCAGATTGCCCACATGACATCAGCCTAAAGGAGATTGTACAGACTGAGGGCCAGATTCTCAAAAAAGATACGACGGTGTATCGCAGGAAACACCGTCGTATCTCTGTTTTTTTCCCTGGGTATCTATGCGTGTGATTCCTAGAATCATTTACGCATAGATACAGCAAAGATCCGACAGGTGTAAAACACTTACACCGTCGGATCGTAGATGTAATGACTTCGCTGGCCGCTAGGTGGCCTTTACGTTGTTTTCTCATTTGCCTATGCAAATGAGCCTAATACGCTGATTCCCGAACGTTTTTACGCCGCCCCGTCGTCGTTTACGTCGTTTCCGTAAGCATAAACCTACCCCTGCTATATGAGGTTTACGAAGTTCCGTCGTTGCCATGTTAAGTATGGTGTCGGGTCAGTGTTGTCTTTTTCCGTCGGTTACGTTGTTTTACTAAGTCGTTCGCGAATAGGGCATTGCGTAAGTGACGATCACGTCGTTTTGAAGTCGGTTTCAATGACGCTTTGCGACGTGAGCTGGAGCAGTCGCACTGGGCTTTTTTCCAGGCCGGCGCATGCGCAGTTCGATCGACGCGGGGGTGCGCTTAATTTAAATACAAGCCGCCCCCTTTGAATACGCAGGGCCATTTACACTACGCCGCCGCACACTACGGAGCAAGTGCTTTGGGAATACGGCACTTGCTCCATTAAGTTGCGACGGCGTAGTGTAAATGGCTTGCGCTACGCCGCCGCAGATTCTATGTGAATCTGGCCCTGAATGTATTATGTATGGCTAGGTTGAGATTTATACTGGGAAAGCTGCAGTTCATTGTTACCTTTTATTATTTGATGTTCTAAAACCAACTTGTGAATGCAGTGATAAGGAGCTGGTTCATAATTTGCATTATGTCATTGACTTTGTCACCAGTGAATATGACATTTCATTTGGCTGTGGGGATTTCAGGTCCGGAATATATTGTTCTGTGTCACCTAACAATAACTACAGAACTTTTGAGGAAGCAGGTGAATTCCTATTATCGGCTGGTGAGTGTACTTTCCTGTAACTTAGTGATAATAAACAGACTGAGACATAACACGGGCATTCCCCTTTTTACTATTCCTTTTATAAATGTCTGCTTATCTTATCACTGCAATGCACATCATTCTTGAATAAAAAAAAGAAACAGCTGACAATGTGAAGGTTCCAGTGTTCTAAGCTGTGCCAGTACAGTTCTATACGTTTTTTTTTTTTACCAAGAATGCATCCTTGGAACAAAAAAAAAAAAAAAAAACGTATAGAACTGTACTGATCTCTGTCCTCAATTATAGAAATTTGTATTTTTTTTTTCCTCATGCCGTTTCTGTCTGCTGCTTTGTTCCTCTGCTATCAGCATGAGTCACTGATAAGTTTTTGACACCAAGAGAAAAAAAGATGACAGGGTAGGGATCTCCAGCACACAGCCTGTGATTGTCAGCCTCAGCTCTGTTTTGGTGTGCTGCGTGGGAAGCTCGAGATTTAGGTGGGGAGGGGCCAAGCTCAGACTTTATAGAAAAGTTAGTTCTCTGTGCCTTTTCAGCTTGTCATTTCTCTGTATCTTTTAATTTTTGTTGTATTGTAACAGGCATGTGGAAAGTCTAGATACCCATAGTAGCCTTTAAGCTCTCTTCTATAATTGTTCTGACTGTGCCTAGTAGTGAAAGGTGAAATCTGTTTTGCACATCTTTATAATATGCCTATTGGCTTGTTAAATCATCCTGTGCATAAGGCGTGTAGAGATATAGGAATTAATACTGTTATCTGTTATTGCTTTGTTATTACTAAGTAGTTAATTCACTGTGCATTTCTGATCTCGGACATGATTAGCATACTATGCATGTAATTACTTTAATGTATACTATGTGCAGATATATTGCCTTAAAGTGATTGTAAAGCTTTGTCTTTTTTTTTTTTTTTTAAGAATAAACATGTTATACTTACTATACTATACTATGCGCAGTGGTTTTGCACAGAGCAGCCCTGATCCTCCTCTTCTGGGGCCCCCCGATGGTGCTGTCCCCCCCCCCCGCTGAGTGCCCCTATAGCAAAGGTCGCACCCAAGCCAGCTCTGTGTGTCTATTGGCTCTTCTCACTGCCTATAATTGACAGCACCAGGAGTCATGCTAGCACAATTTTTGGCACTTACCTTCAAACGAAGCCCATGCTGTTCCCACTGGTGGCCGCATCCATCTTCTCCCCTCTTCCTTCCAGGGCTACAGACTCCGACTCTGACTGGACCGAGTCGCGTAATGTCACTCTTGCGTAATGCTCACGGGAGCCGTCAATCACAGCACTTGCTAGTGAAGAAACAGTGCGGAGGGCCGCTTCTTTACAGCGCATGCACCGATGACATCATCGGTGCACTACAAGGTAAATATCCCCTAAACGGCGCACATTTAGGAGATATTTACTGTACCTATAGGTCAGCCTTTTTATAGGCTGACCTATAGGTAAAGGTGACAATGAGAGGTATACAACCACTTTAAGCTGGCTGTTGATTGAAATTTGGCCAGTCCAGCAGGGACCGGACAAATTTCTACCCATCTATGGCAGGATGGTTGTACAGAAATCAATCTCTTGTTTAACTTCTGTACAACCATCCTGTCTGAGTTTTTTTTTCCCGCTACATTTGTGCGTCTAGCTGTACAAAATAACACCGATCATCGTATTCTGAAGGTGGGGAGCATGCCCCCATTAACACAAAGTGTATTATTAATAATAATAAAACTAATTTAATGCATTATCTATGGTCTGCCTGAAAGCTGAGCTTCACCCAAAAGGGGCAGTTCTGCTTAAAGTACTCCTCCCCTTCCTCATTTGGCATATCATATTTTTTGGGGGGAACGGGTACCTAGTTTTGACACATACCCATATTTCTCTGTGTGTCTGTTTTTGTCTTACTAAAGAAAGATATGAGGATTGCTCAGAGTTGGATTAACTCTTTGTGGCAAGACTGGGCACAGATGACATGACATCCTCTGCTGTAACAGATATGAGTCCTAATTAAAAACATTTTTGCTGGGGTCTACGTTGGCCATTTTTGTCCAAATGGGCGTTGGTCCTGAACTTGTTCTGCATACACACAGCATAACATTTTCAGCCAACTTTCACCAAATCACGTGTTTTTTCAGCTCTTTACCACCACCCTATGTGCAACTTCTGCTATTGTTGGCTGATGTTAACATTGGTTCTGAGCATGTGTGTTTGTACTTTGGACTTGTGTACACACGATCGGATTATCCTCCATCGGACATTTGTTGTCAAAAAGTTTGAGAGCATGCACAGCGAGCATTTGTCCGTTGAAAAACCAACAACAATTGTCCGATGGAGCATAGACGGTCGGATTGTACGATAAAACAGGTCTGTCGGACATTTGTTGTTAAAAAGTCTGATCGTGTGTATGGGCCTTTAGAGGCGCTTCTCTTCTCTTTTATACTCTGGAGCTTCTGCTGGTTTTTGCTTCTAATCCCCTTGTGGAGGCTTCCATTTGTGGATGGACATTTTATGGTTACACAACCTGGTCACATTGCTATAATCTTTTTATATGGACTATAAACTGAAGGACTTATAATTAAATGGTTGTGGAACCAATAATTTTGAGTTTCTATTATTTCTTAGGCTACTTTCACACTGAAGAGCTGGGTGCGTCGGCGCTAAAGTACCGATATTATTAGCGGCGCTTTGCCGTAGTTTTTGCCATAATTTTCGGCCGCTAGCACTGCGGTTTTAACCCCTACAGCTGCGTACACACGATGAGATATGTCCGCTCAAACATGTCCGACGGACCGTTTCCAGCGGACATGTCTCATCGGATTTTGGTCCGATGGCGTGTACACACCATCGGACGAAAATCCCCTCGGGCTGAGGACGCGGTGACGTTGACGCCGCCACGTCACCACTCCAGGAAGTAAAATACTTCCACGCATGCGTCGAATCCGACGGACATGTCTCCGGCGGACAAATTTCAAAGCATGCTTTGAAATTTGTCCGCTGGGAAAACATGTCCGCTAGCCCATACACACGATCGAAGATGTCTGCTGAAAAGGTCAGTCGGACCAGTTTCAGCAGATATATATTCGATCGTGTGTACGCAGCCTACTAGTGATCGAAAATGGGTTAAACCCGCTCGCAAAAAAAGGCCGCTTTGCAGACATTTTGGTGGCGCTGCCCCATTGATTTCAATGGGCAGGGGCACTTTAGGAGTGGTATATTCACCGCTCCTACGGCGCTTCAAAGATGCAGCTGGCAGGGCTTTTTTTAAGCATCCTGCCAGCGCAACGCTCCAGTGTGAAAGCTTGCATTTACACTGGATATAAAGGAGCGGCTCTTTCAGGGCGCTTTGCAGGCTCTATTTTTAGTGCAAAAGCGCCTCAGTGTGAAAGCAACCTTGTAGGAAAATTTGCTTTGATATACGAGTGCTTTGGATTACAAGCATGTTTCTGGAATGAATTATGCCTAATAAATTTCGTATCGGGGGACTATTTATTTTATTGAGGTGGGATAAATTATCACTGCCTAATAAACGGACACCTCAAGTGTTTCAGTCAATTTCTGTTACTATAATCTTGCCATGTCTCACAAGATTCCAGTATCAGGGGGCGTTCTCCACTGTTTGTAGCATTTGTAGATCGATTGACTTTATAAAAGGAGAAGCGATCTACACCGCTTAATAAACTGGCACCCAGAGAAGTGAGATTTCCTCTGTAAATGCCGGGAATGGAGCAGTGGATATTTTCCATTGCTTCAAAAACAGACACCTGAGACTCCTCAGCAGTGTAGAGGAAGAGCAGTGCACACAAATGTCCTCAGGTGTATGATCAAGCTATGGACCTATAGACAGTAAGGATACCGTATTCGCCGTCGTATAAGGCGATTGGGCGTATAAGACGACCCCCTTATTTTTCTAGCTAAAAGGTTGGTTTTGGGATATACTCGCCGTAGAAGACGACCTCCTTCCCCCCTCACTGTGCCATTGCCTCACCTCACTGTGTCTTTGCCTCCTCACCTCACTGTGCCATTGCCTCACCTCACTGTGCCATTGCCTCACCTCACTGTGCCATTGCCTCACCTCACTGTGCCATTGCCTCACCTCACTGTGCCATTGCCTCACCTCACTGTGCCATTGCCTCACCTCACTGTGCCTTTGCCTCACCTCACTGTGCCATTGCCTCACCTCACTGTGCCATTGCCTCACCTCACTGTGCCATTGCCTCACCTCACTGTGCCATTGCCTCACCTCACTGTGCCATTGCCTCACCTCACTGTGCCATTGCCTCACCTCACTGTGTCTTTGCCTCCTCACCTCACTGTGTCTTTGCCTCCTCACCTCACTGTGCCTTTGCCTCACCTCACTGTGCCTTTGCCTCACCTCACTGTGCCATTGCCTCACCTCACTGTGCCATTGCCTCACCTCACTGTGCCATTGCCTCACCTCACTGTGCCATTGCCTCACCTCACTGTGCCATTGCCTCACCTCACTGTGCCATTGCCTCACCTCACTGTGCCATTGCCTCACCTCAATTTGACAATCTCCATATCTTATCCCTGGCAGAGTCAGTCAGACTGTGGGCGTCCATTTTTTAAAAGCTGCGCCTCCTCGTGCTGTTCCGTGATAGGCGGAACATTTCGTTTCCCAGCAGAGCCTGTGTTCAGTGTTCTGCCTATCACGAACGTCGTCTTGTCCTCGGCCTCAGACAAGAGGACGTCCGTGATAGGCGGAACACTGAACACAGGCTCTGCTGGGAAACTGAGTGTTCCGCCTATCACGGAACAGCACAACGAGGAGGCACGACTTTTAAAAAAATGAATGCCCGCAGTCTGATTGCCATGCATCCGGCTTATAATACGACCCCCGATTTTTTGAGGCATATTTTTAAGTATAAAAGGTCATCTTATACACCGACATTGTGCTATGTTAGGCAATCTTCTTAGATGCAAATAATTTATAGTGGATTTCACTTTTTATTGTACATAAATATAGCAATTTGTTATGATTCTTTTCTTCATTGAGATGTCGTGACTTTCTATTCAATGCTTTGTGCTTCTTGTATAGTGATTTGTTGTATGAAAAGTATGTGCTTATCTGCATGAAAGCAAATAAAAAAAGAAAATGTATCCAAATGATTTTAGTGTTAATTTCATGGCAGCAGCTGCTTTTTTCTTTTCAGTCCTCACTCACAGCAGAGCTGTCCTTAAATAAATGTATTTTGCAGTATCCAGGGCTTAAAGAAGGACTCTGTTTATCATATTCAGAAGATAACTAATCAAGAATAGGCATTTGACGGGATCTGTATCACAACTCTTTAGATTAAGGGAGAGCTATGTATGCTATTATTCAGATATATTCTCTCCCTGTCAGAGCTGAACTGTCAGCTTATATTTAAGCTGTAAAGGCTAAAGCTTTCTGATAACTGACAGTCTTTCTGAACTGCTGAGAGAATGTAAATCTGCCATTTAGCAAATACATAATTTTTTTCTTTATGTAACCCAGACAGCACTTTTGTTATATCACAGGCATTTTTTACTATAAGGTCATTTAGAGTAAGCGGAAGCTTTACCATGTCGACACACATCTGATTCCTTACCATTGACCAAAATGGCGCGCTAGGAGAGGAAGTGGCCACACAGAGAGAAACCATTTTTCTTCCAATTCATCCCCAATAGGGCCTATTTTTTTGTAGAAGTGTGCGATCCTTATGAAATTTTTTTTTCTGAAATTGCTAAATATTTTATTTGGTCATTTGAGATGTATGTATGCAGGAAAATTACAGACTACTAGAGCGGATGATGCAGAGTATAGAATACAAAATAAAAATTAAGTTCAATCTAGAAACGAATACTTTAAATGTAGTGCTTGTAGGACGTGTTTTCAATCACTTGTTTGATATCTTAGGCTGAAATACAACTCTTGCAACCTATCGGTGACCTGAAATGTAACACTCAAATCTAATTCAGTAATTGAGGCAGTCTGCCATTCCCCTGCTAAACTCCCCCTGCTTTTCTTAGTTTTTGGACGTCGAAGGGCTGTAAATACAGAAACAAGTTGTAAGAACTATATCCTTGTCGTTAAATTAGAAATGTGTCCATGACATTTCATAATCCTATGGCCCATGCACACTGGGCATTTAGAGATACAAAAAACACAGTCACTTCCAGCGCTATTAGGTCTTCTGGGGTGAGGGGTAACAGGTATCAAGTAAAGCAAGGGATTGGCTAATACATTTTAAAATTCCTACATGGGATATACTATACTGCGGCAAAACTAGCTGGGATATAGGTAGAGTGATAGCCCTATTCCTTCTCTCCAGGCCACCATTGGTCATGTGTTTTGGCATTGCCTGGTGGTCAGGGATTATTGGACCGCTTTTCTTCAGTTTATAACATAGGCCACCTGTTTACCTGTGCCCATGATGGTGGCAGTCTGCCTGCTTGGGTTGGTGGAGGCACCTACTAGGGCCCAGGGTACATTGCTAAATTTGTTGTTGTATTATGCCCATAAGGCATTAATCTTATATTGGAAAAATCCCTATCTATCCCCTAAGAGGTTGGTTAAAGTGGGGGTTCACCCAAAATGTATTTATTTTTAACATTACATGCAGGCGAGTTGTTAGAATGACAATCGGCTGTTTTTTTTTTTTTTTAATCCTTGCCGTACATACCGTTTTAGTATATGTTCACCGCGGCTTCCGGGTATAATCTGCGGAGCTGGGCGTTACTAATTGATTGACAGGCTTCCGACGGGCGCATACATCGCGTCACGAGTTGCCGAGAGAAGCCGAACGTCGGTGCGCAGGCACCGTATAGAGCCGACTCGCAGTCCGGCTTCTTTCGGTGACTCATGACGCGCTGTATGCGTCGGTCGGAAGCCTGTCAATCAATTAGGAACGCCCAGTACCGCAGATTATACCCGGAACATATACATCTAAAACGGTGTGTACGGCAAGGATTTTAAAAAAAACAGCCGATTGTCATTCTAACAACTCGCCTGCATGTAATGTTAAAACATTTTTTTTGGGGTGAATAAAATGTTGCCGCTCTATAGATCCACATACTTGAGCAGTTGTTCCAAGAAATTCGAGAAACTTTGGAGATCCAGTTTAATCTACAACCGTTGCTCAAGACCTCTAGGGACATGACAGTTAGGATTAGAGGTGGACCGATATGGGTTTTTCTCTGGCCGATGCAGATATTTTGAAATTGGGGTGGCCGATGGTCGATATATGATGGCGATTTTTGTGGCCACAATTTTAGGCCAATTTAAAAAAAAATTAAAAAATAACCTCACCCACTCCACTTCTTCCTGCTTACTCCTGTCACTCTAGCACACACTTGATGTCCTCAGTACAGATGGCACTGGTTGGTGGCACTGGTTTGGAACTGACAGATGGCACTGACAGGTGGCACTGGTTTGCAACTGACAGATGGCACTGGTTTGGAACTGACAGATGGCACTGATTGGCACTAGCAGGTGGCACTGGTTTGGAACTGACAGATGGCACTGGTTTGGAACTGACAGATGGCACTGATTGGCACTGGCAGGTGACACTGATAATTGGAACTGGTTGGCACTGGCATGTGGCATTGATTGGCGGTGGCAGTGGTGGGTGACACTGGCTGGCAGTGGTTGGCACTGGCTGGTGGCACTGACAGTTGGCACTGGCTGGTGGCACTGACAGTTGGCACTGGCTGGTGGCACTAATTGGCGGTGGCACTGACTGGTGGCACTAATTGGCGGTGGCACTGGCATGTTTCACACTAAGCCGAGTGGAACTGTAAACTGTGTGAAACTAACAGAGAGAGAAAGGAGCTGTCAGTTCGATGTTGGGGGTGGGCGGGACCCAGCAGCTTAATTACACCAGCCAATGATTGGGCTTCTCTAGAAAGGGGGCGGGGCCACATACACTCAGCGCGGCGCTTGATGCTGCCAGAGCCGCTGCGTGTGGAGAAGGGAGGAGGAACGGCTGTCAGTGTAAAATATCGGCCTAATTTTGATAATAATCGTCCGATTTATCAAAATTGGCCAAATATCGGCCGATATATTGCCCGGCCGATATATCGGTCTACCTCTAGTTAGGATATGACTGTCTGAGTGGGGTGGTGGTTGCCGGTGTGAACTGTGCTAGAGTTTTATCTACCTTCTGTTGTATAACATCCCTGCTGGATGTCATTCAAACCTTTGGTCCTCGGGCCCCTTATTAGTTTGGGATGCTCACCCCTTGAGGGACAAGCTGTAATTGCCTTTGATTCTGTATGGGGAACTGCATTTATGTCTCTGATTACACTACTATTATGTGAATATATTATTCTTTATTCTCATGGGACGCACTTTTTGGGATGCTGCCGGGTAGGGGGGTGGGTTGGTGTTTTTGTGGGGAAGGTTTTTGTTTCTGTACTGAGTCCTGTGTGGGCGAATTTTTTTTCTTCCAAATAATAAAATTAAACAAGGAAAAAAAAAGTTCCTCTGGCTGCATATGGTTGCTGAGTGTAAACGCATTTTTACAGAACACTTCCCCCAAAAATCAACATTTTCAAGTAAGTTTACGATTTTGTGTTGAGCCACATTCATGGCCATCTTGGGCCACAGGTTTTTCACCCCTGAGCGAAAATATAATTTTTGGGTAAAATTACCATTATAATATGTTTATTTATCATTGCTGACGTATTCCTTGGATTTTCAAAGTAATACATTGCTTTATTAAAAAATCTGATTCACATTAGTAGATTATGCTTTCTGAAAATGTAGGCCTGTTGGACCTGACAAGGGAAAACATTTATCCATAGTTCCTACTGAGATGTTCTTCATAAGCAGAGTCAGGCCGTGTACACACGGCAGAGAACCTCGACGGGCAGAACACATCGTTCCGCCCGTCGAGGTTCTCTGCCGACCGTCGAAATCGGCGACCCGCCCGTCGGGAATGGCAACCAGCCATTCATCCAGGCGGGCCGTCGAGCAAAAAGAGAGCGTGCTCTCTTTTCGCTCGACGGGATTCCCGACGGGCGGGGCGAGCGCTCTGTGTACACACGGCCGAAGTCCTCGCTGGAATGCAGCTTCCAGCGAGGTTCTCGCTGGTTTTCAGCGAGAACCTCGGTCGTGTGTTTGCCGCTTAAGGCTTGCCACTTTATTAGATAGCACATTGTAAAGCCAACAGACTCTAGTAGGATAGCGAATGACTGACAGTTTTCCTTCTCCTGCTTGGAATCTTTGGAATCGGCATAGAGAACAATGCCTAGCTTTGTGTGCATGCGAATGAAGGGCGAAGAAAAAATTCTGTAAGCTGCTAGGCTGCTCTAGAAATTATTTGAGGACAACTCTAGTGCTAGAGAAAAGGGTTAGATTAATTTGAGAATTCTCAAGCTGATTAAAATATTGCTAGTCTATAAAGGAAATCTGTGACATACAAGTAAAACAAGACTACTATGAGCTAGTTAGTTGCTGTCGCCTATTTGTCGCCTATTTGTGTTGTGATTACCAAATTCACTGCTGGGTGTCCCTAAAACTAAAAATGTCTAGGAAAATTGGCACACCCTGTCTCTCAGTGCTTAGTGCTTTTGTCGGGCACCTTATTTTGCTTGTTATTTAGCTACTTTGTTTGCTTTAAGGACCCCTTCACAGCTATGCGTTATGCTAACACCAAGGTGTACTGTGGTGCAATTCATTTTAAAAAGTCACTTTAGTGCACTAGTATGTAGTAGTAGTTTAGTGCACGCCTCTGGGCAGGGTAACATTAAAGTGGATGAAAACCTGATTTTTTTTTTTTTTGATGTCACAATGTACAGTTTAAGATTTCCTATCATCTGTGCCCAGTCTTGCCACACAGAGTTAATCCAGATCTGAGCAATCCTCTTTTATTGTTCAGTGAAATAAAACGGACTTACAGAGAAAAACCTTAGTCCGTTCCGCCCCCTTGCTGTGAGTGACAGGTTATTTACATATCTCATGCACTAGCCTGGAGGCAGGCATTATTTTTTAATTCCCACCCCCACTCCTTTTCTGAAGTCATGTGGTTACTTTTCTGGATTTTGACTGGATGTTAGTGATCATAGCAGAATTTAGTGTAAGGAATACACAGGAAAAAATGACTACTGACTTCACGACTCCACCCACAGAGCTCCAGACATCAGACCCACCCACAGAATCTGCAATTTTTTATTTCCTATAACAGACAGAGGGGAAACATTTAACAGATAAGGATACATGCAGGAGGCATGTATATCCTTATAGATCAGCACTATGGCAGTAGTTTAGAAAGGATGAGAGTGGGTTTACATCCACTTTAATTGTGGTGTGCTATGTTGGGGAACAAAATGGTGCATGTTGGATTTTGGTTGATGCTTTGGTACCTTAAAGTAACTCCTGCGGCTACAGGTTCAAAATGATTATTATTATTATTTGACAGGATTTATATAGAGCCAACAGTATGAATCTGGCCACTGCAGGTGTCAATACCTACTCCTGACTGTGGTTCCTGGTGCCGACCCAGATGTCCAGTAGTGACATTAGAACCACTTTGCATGGCGGGGAAAGCAAGTATTCTAACACCAGAAGTGTTGGATACCTAAAGTGGCCAGGGATCCACAACATTAAAGTGGATCTAAAGGCTAAAGTTTTTTTAAATTCTATGCATGAAGGTAAAAAACTTTTGTGTGCAGAAGCCCCCCTAATACTTACTTGAGCCCCATCGCGATCCAGCGATGTCCACAAGGGCCTCGGCTCCCGGGGACTCTCCCTGCTCATTGGCTACCGCTGCTGTCAATCAGACAGTGAGCCAATGAGGAGAGCGAAGGGGGCCAAGCTGAGTCACGGCTATTTGTCTGTGAGCCTGCTTGGGTACCCCACAGCAAGCTGTTTGCTCTGGGGGCATTTTGCACGACAGAGGGGGTCAGGGGTGCCAGTGAAGAGGAGAATCAATACTGTTCTGTACAAAACCATTGCACAGAGCAGTAAGTAAATAGCATGTTTGTTATAAAAAAAAAAAGAAAGAAACTTGCCTTTAACCACTTGCTTACTGGGCACATATACCCCCCTCCTGCCCAGGTGAAATTTCAGCTTCCGGCACTGCGTCGCTTTAACTGACAATTGCGCGGTCGTGCGACGTGGCTCCCAAACAAAGTTGACGTCCTTTTTTCCCCACAAATAGAGCTTTCTTTTGGTGGTATTTGATTGCCTGTGCGGTTTTTATTTTTTGCGCTATAAACAAAAAAGTGCGACAATTTTGAAAAAAAATACAATATTTTTTACTTGTTGCTATAATAAATATCCCAATAGAAAAAAAAACAAAACATTTTTTTTTCTCAGTTTAGGGCGATACGTATTCTTCTACATATTTTTGGTAAAAAAAATAATAAAAAAATCGCAATAAGCGACTGGTTTGCGCAAAAGTTATAGCGCTTACAAAATAGGGGACAGAATTATTATTTTTTATTATTTATTTTCTTACTAGAAATGGCGGCGATCTGCGATTTTTATTGCTACTGCGACGTTATGGCGGACACATCGGACACTTTTGACACATTTTTGGTGCCATTCACATTTATACTGCGATCAGTGCTATAAATATGCACTAATTACTGTATAAATGTGACTGGCATTGAAGGGGGTTAACACTAGGGGGTGAGGAAGGGGTTAAATGTATCCTAGGTGTGTTCTAACTGTGGGGGAGGGGGGTGACTGGGGGGGGTGACCGATCTGTGTCCCTATGTACAAGGAACACAGATCGGTCTCCTCCTTTCCAGAGACAGGACACTGTCTCTGTGTAAAAACGGCAATGAGAGATGATCTGTGAGATCATCTCTCATTCGCCACACAGATCGCATCGCAAACAGCCACTCTGATTGGCCGTTCGCTGCGATCTGTGATTGGCTGTGTCCAAGAGACACGGCCAACACAGGGCTTTCCCGCAGCGCGCTCTAGAGCGAGCGCTGAGAACGCCCAAAGGGGCGGCCGTCTTTTGACGGCATGTTGGATATTCAGACCCGCGCTGTAGCCGTCATTCGGCAATACCGCGGGTCTGAAGTGGTTAATATCACTTTAATTGTTTTGAAGGCACAGGCTGTTGGAAGGGTGTGTATATGTCATTAGTCTTTTAAGTGGGGCTTTACTTTCATTTTGTCCCTGTAGAAAGTGGATCACTTAAACAGTACAACTGACGCGTGTTTGCTAACGCAATGCAAACAACGTGAATGGCCTTTAAATATATAGACTATTTGGGAAATTACCTTGTTAGGTGAAGTAAAGATTTCCTGGAAATCTTTTTAAATGACAATCCTTTTTTTTCAAAAATAATCTATACACATCCAATACTTGGCCCTGTAATCTGTTTTTATGTGTTTTTCTGCTTCCTTGTCACATCCTACATGAACTTTTAGTCCTCTTCTTTTCTTATTTCCATTTGTTTGAAATGAGCAGTGCGTGCTAGTTGTGGTCATGTGCAGTACTCTAGGTCTCTAGGCACAGGCTAAATCTATGCCAGGGCCATCTTAATGCAAGGACACTCCTGGGCCCCACAATAATCTTGCATTACATCATACTTGCCAACTGTCCTGGATTTGCTGGGACAGTCATGCTTTTTACTAAACTGTCCCGATATGGTCGTGTCCCGGCAAGTGTCCCAGAACCTATACTGTGATCCCAGTGTTGTGACCTCCTGACCCCCCCCCCCCTTTTTTTGGCCCCGTTACAACATCTTCTCTTGGCAAAGTCATCTTGCATCATATCATTTGAAGAGATTGTTTTAAATATGTTATTTAGAAACATTAAAGAGGTGTTTTTTCCCCCAAAACACCCTGCAAGACAAAGGCATAATAAGCTAGTATGCATAGCATACTAGCTCATTATGAAGTACTTACCTAAGATCGAAGTCCCCGCAGCGGTGCTCGTTGCCCTCCGTCGGGGCGCCATCTCTCTACGAGTGAATTCCACATATCACGGCGCCGTGACTGGCCGGAGCTGCGATGACGTCACTCCCACGCATGTGCGTGGGTGCCGCCACTAATGCCATGATCGCCGTTAGAAGCGGCACGCTCAGTGCACCTGCGCGCCGTTGTCTACGGCGCATCAGTGCCTTTCTTTTGCAAATACCTCCTAAACCGTGTAGTTGCACCTACAGGTAAGCCTTAATCTAGGCTTACATGTAGGTTAAAGTGGTCTGTAAGACCGCGTACACGCGATCAGACAGGTCCGATGAAACTTGTCCGACGGACCGCTTTCATCGGACCACGCTGAAGTGGTCTGTTGGTCTGATGTGCGTACACACCATTGGACCAAAATCCCATCGGACCAGAACATGGTGACGTAGAACACAACGACGTGATGAAAGAACGAAGTTCAATGCTTCCAAGCATGCGTCGACTTGATTCTGAGCATGCGCAGGTTTTTGGTCCGATGATTTTGTGTACTAACCATCGAACATGTCCAACGGACAGGTTTCCATCGGACAGGTTTTCAAGCATGTTTTGAAACTTTGGTCCGCTGGAAAACGGTCCGATAGGTCGTACACACGATCGAACATGTCCGCTGAAACTGGTCTGCGGGCCAGTTTCAGCGGACATGTTCGATCGTGTGTACGCGGCATAAGGGTTTACAACTACTTTAAGGCTACCCTCACACTGGGGCATTGGGGGCGTCAGCAGTTAAAGTGGCGCAGTGCCACCCATTGTTTTATGTTTGTCTGTGCTGCATGCCCTAATCTCATAGTGTTCAGAATGGACAATTTTTATTTATTTCGTTGCTTGTAAATACCTTTTTTTTGTAGTCCTTCATTTCTTCCTCCTCCTTATTAGCCTAGGCTATTAAGTCACAACGCTATTTGCAAGGGTTTCTGGGATAGGCATCATGTTTCCCAGTAGTCCTTGCAAACCTGACTGAAACCTATTACATTGCTTGTGCAGCACTGAACATGTGTGAGATATGCAAAGCTGAAATCCAGGAAGTCATACAGTCTGGCTTCATGATGCCCACACTTAAGATGGCCATGGTCTATTTCTAGATTATAAACGAAATGCTGTAAGAACCTAACAAAACGGACCTTAGTTTACATCTTAAGTGTGGGCATCTTGGGACTAACTTTACTAGAATACATTAAGCTTGTGTATTACAGGGGTATTTATATTTAAAAAGTGAAATTGTGGTTGGAACTCCCCTTTAAATAGATTTACCGTCTTTTTTGCTGCACTTTTCGGCCGCTAGCGGGGCGCTTTTACCCCCCATTAGTGCAAAAATATAAAGAATAAACTGCGCTGCCACACAACTTTGGAATAGAATAAATAAGGTAAATTGGAACAATGTAGCGTTAATATCTGTATAAAAATATGGAAAGAACCCACATCTAAAAGATGACAAACCAAATCTACATATATTAATACATGACTAAATCTTAAAGTGTCACCACGTGACCTTACTAAACATATACGTGTGCCAACATATAGTAAAAGCTTGCAAATAATAACAATGAATTGAGAAGCATAAAGTGACTGGAATCCAAGCAAATGGAAATAAGGGTCACTTCACCACAGGAAAGTGCATGAAGTGAATAGAGCCCAAATGCTCGGCTTCTTTGACCTGCCGGGTCTCTTTCCTGCTCTGAGCACTGCAGGGGTGGGGGGGGGGGGGGCGAGATCCCCCGCTGACAGCTGGGTGAAGAGGAGGAGAGCAGCTGGAGGTCAAATGAGCGCCGAGCTGCGCTGTAATGAAGGTATTTAGCACAATTAGATCACAGAAACATACACAGTTTACATTATATAATACTGTAATACAGTGCATTCTAGGATTTTACAACCACTTTAAACTAGGGCTATATTGTAGTCCTCCCTTAAAATCACAGTAGGGCTTATTTTCGGGGTAGGTCTTATTTTCAGGGAAACACAGTAGTTAGGCATGGACGGATCGATTGAGCTCGTCTGTCAGTTTTTCAGGCAGACCCGATCGGACAATCCATTGCTCTCTATAGAAGGTCATATGTCAACGGACATGTGTCTGTTGACACCCGCCGACATCAGATCCGATCCTGTCCGCTAAAAACAGATGGATGGGGATCCATAAGCCTTCTGTCTAGCGGATCGGATCAGGCGACAACTGTATGGAAACGGACAGCCCATAGAGGACAGCGAGTTGTGTCTGCTAAGCAGACACAGACCTGCCATTTGTTTGCTCAGCGGAGAGATCCCCTGCTGAGCTGACAAATCCATTGAAAGACTTTGCCAGTGTGAAAGGGGCCTAAGGTGAGTTAACACCCTTGTCAGTGTCAGAAAACTGATACACATATTTAACCACTTGCTTACTGGGCACATAAACCCCCTTCGTGCCCAGGCGAAATTTCAGCTTCCGGCACTGCGTCGCTTTAACTGTGATTTGCGCAGTCGTGCGATGTGGCTCCCAAACAATATTGACGTCCTTTTTTCCCCACAAATAGAGCTTTATTTTGGAGGTATTTGATCACCTCTGCGGTTTTTATTTTTTGCGCTATAAACAAAAAAAGAGCGACAATTAAAAAAAAAGATATATATTTTTTACTTGTTGCTATAATAAATATCCCAATTTAAAAAATAAATAAAAAATTCCCCTCAGTTAAGGTCGATACGTATTTTTCGATGTATTTTTGTAAAAAAAAATAATTGCAATAAGCGACTGGTTTGCGTAAAAGTTATAGCGCCTACAAAATAGGGAACAGAATTATGATTTTTTTTTTTTTTTTTTACTGGTAATGGTGGCGATCTGCGATTTTTATTGGGACTGCGATATTGCGGCGGACATATCGGACACTTTTGACACAAATTTGGGACCATTCACATTTATACAGCGATCAGTGCTATAAAAATGCACTAATTACTGTATAAATGTGACTGGCAGGGAAGGGGTTAACACTAGGGGGTGAGGAAGGGGTTAAATGTTTATCCTGGGTGTGTTCTAACTGTGGTGGGGGGTGACTGGGGGAGGTAACTGATGCTGTGTCCCTCTCCCGGTCTCCTCTCCTCTGACAGCACGTGGAGCTCTGTGTTTACACACAGAGCTCCACGTCCCTGCTGTCATCTGCTTGTGTTCCCGCCGATCGTATGTACCCGACGGACATCGCGGCCGCCAGGTACATGCATCGGCTCTTCAGCGATGCGGCGGGACAGTGTTTACCCGTGGCGTGCCACCCAGTGGCGCGCGCGGGTAATGCACTATAAATGACGTCCAAAGACGTCCACTTGGCACCTCAGGTCCGCGCTGTTGACGTATTTTGTCAATAGCGTGGGTCTGAAGTGGTTAAACAACTCTAAAACCTCATACACACGATCAGATTTTCTGCAGACAAAGCGTAAGACTTGTCCAAAGGGCATTGGCCATGAACTTGTATTGCATACAATACATGTTTTTTGCATGTTTTTTTCAGCTCTTTAGCACCACCCTTTGGGCAACTTCGGTCCAGGGTACAGAGTTACGGTAGCTTCGGGGGGCCTTATTATCGGGATGCCTTATGTTCGGGGAAGGCCCTATTATCGGGGAGGTCTTATTTTCGGGGGATGCCTTATATTTTAGCGAGAGGCAAAACTGTAAGTAGGTCTTATTTTTGGGGGTTGTCTTACTTTCGGGGAAACACAGTACCTAACAGGGACATAAGACAGCAGTAAAAACCTGACAGGCATTCTAATCCCTCTCTATCTAAAACTAAAAAAAAGTTGTAGTTTAAATGAGAAGAGGAACTAAATAGTGAAATGTAACGAACAATCTAATTGTTTCTGTTTTGATGAGTGTTAGAAACTCTTGCTGCCCTAGTGCAATTTGTTTCTTCTTTTTCTCTCCTATATTATCTTATATCTTTTACTGAAAATCAGGATGATGAGATTTTCACTTGTTTTACACCATCTGTAATGGAAATTGCTTCAGTATAATATTGCAAATAGCGAGTGATGAAATCAAAAGCGTTGACAAGTAAAAGCTTTAAAGACAGTCTGAGAAGTCAGAGAAGAAAAGTGCTTGTGTGTTTTTTCTTTTTGCTGAAGAAATAGAAATAGAAATAGATGAATTTGTTTGTAGCTAGCTTAGCGAGTTGTATTCTATTATCTACTGCTGCCATTTCTTGCAGCAAAATGAGTGATGGCACACAATGTTGGCCTTCCCGAGAGAAATATTTTTGGCTTGTGCATCTGAAAATTGTAAAATAATAATAATAAAAAAGTTATTCAAAGATTGGAAGGGGTTTAAAAAAATATATTTTTTTTCCGAGCTAAAAATTGTTTTGGAGTTAAAGCAAAGCCGTCAGCCACTTATAAAGTAAAAATCCTGCTTCCTATTCTATTTTTCAGCCTCCTTTGTGTGATGCCACTTACACGCGATCATTTTTCAGCATTAAAAAAAAACGTTTTTCAGCATGTCCAAAAAACTAGGGGCCAGATTCAGAAAGAGTTATCAGTGATACGCCGGCATAACTCACACTCAGTGGGAACTTCTCTGAGATAGAGAAATTGCTCAAGAAACCCCTAGCAACCTCTGGAGGTACCCTAGCTGAGAAACCTTGGACTAGATAAATAAAAACTGAACATCCAAACCACCCCGACTTTGTTAAACAATTAGTTTCAACCCTCTAATTACCATCTTTGCTGGAGAGCATGGTCTGTTACTGGAAGTTACAAAGTAACACTTACTGGGCCGGGTGAAAATAGTTACATACTGTATTTATTGGCGTATAACACTCACATTTTTACCCTGAAAATAGAGGGTAAACTGTGCCTGCGTGTTATACGCAGGGGGCCGTGGAACGTTTTTTTCCTGAAACTTCCCTTTTAAAGTTAGGGTGCGTGTTATACGCCGATAAATACGGTAGTTATTCTGGTCGAAAAAAGACACAAGTCTATCCAGTTCAATCAACATAGAAAAACACACACATGCCAATAGAAAACCTCCATGTACACTATGCTATACCCACAGTTGATCCAGATTAAAGCAAAAAAAAAAAAAAAAGCCAGTAAAGCATTATCCAAGTTACTCCAGCGGGGGATTTTTTTTAATTATAAAATATTATGGGCCAGATTCTCAAAAGAGATACGCTGGCGTTTCGTAGGAAACACCGTCGTATCTCTGTTTTTTTTACTGGGTATCTATGCGTGTGATTCCTAGAATCACTTACGCATAGATACAGTGAAGATCTGACATGTGTAAAACAATTACACCATCGGATCGTAGATGTAATGACATCGCTGGCTGCTAGGTGGCCTTTACGATGATTTCTCATTTGCCTATGCAAATGAGCCTAATCCGACGATTACCGAACGTTTTTACGCCGCCCCGTCGTCGTTTACGTTGTTTCCGTAAGCGTAAACCTACCCCTGCTATATGAGGGGTAGGTTTACGAAGTTCCGTCGTTGCCATGTTAAGTATGGCGTCTGGTCAGCGTCGTCTTTTTCCGTCGATTACGTTGTTTTACTAAGTCATTCGCAAATAGGGATATACGTAAACGACGCTCACGTCGGCTTCATTCATTTTTTTCCGACGTGAGCTGGAGCATGCGCACTGGGCTATTTTTGAGGCCGGCGCATGCGCAGTTAGATCTACGCGGGGGCGCGCTTAATTTAAATACAAGCCGCCCCCTTTGAATTACGCGGCCTTACGCTGGGCCATTTAAACTACGCCGACGCAACTTACGGAGCAAGTGCTTTGGGAATACGGCACTTGCTCTGTTAAGTTGCGGCGGCGTAGTGTAAATGGCTTACGCTACGCCAGCGGCAAATCTTCGTGAATCTGGCCCTATATTTTTTTTTTGGGGGTTTAGATATGCTTTAACCACTTCCTACCCGCACAAAGACTATAAACGTCCTGTCTTTGAAGAGGAATACTATTGTTATGGTAGCAGCTAGCTACCATAACCCCGGTATCCTCTTCAAGAGGGGGCGGTTATCGTTCAGATAAAAGTGGTCTCTGCGGCAGATACACCGCAAGATCACTTTTATCGGTGGCGGGAAAGGGCCTCCCCAGATCACACAGGATTGGATGGGTGATCTGTCTATCAAAGTGCCCGGACAGGGGGGAGGGGCTATATATGACATAGCGCGGCGGGGAACACACAGCTAATCAAATGAAAGCTGTAATGTTCCCCGCGCTGATCAACTAGGCGGTGGGGGGGGAGGGCTTGGCTTTCTCTGTGGGGACATGGCTGCATTTCTGGGGGGACATGGCTGCATTTCTGGGGGGGACATGGCTGCATTTCTGGGGGGGGACATGGCTGCATTTCTGGGGGGGACATGGCTGCATTTCTGGGGGGGACATGGCTGCATTTCTGAGGACATGGCTGCCTTTCTGGGGGGGGGGGGGGACATGGCTGCATTTCTGGGGGGACATGGCTGCATTTCTGGGGGGGACATGGCTGCATTTTTGGGGGGGGACATGGCTGCATTTCTGGGGGGGGGGGGACATGGCTGCATTTCTGGGGGCACATGGCTGTATTTCTGGGGACACATTTAAAAAAAAGTATCGGTAATCGTTATCGGCGAGTACATGAAAAAAAGTATCGGTACTTGTACCCGGTCCTAAAAAAGTGGTATCAGAACAACCCTAGTTTGTACAATGGTATAACGCCTACAAAATAGGGGATAGATTTATGGCATTTTTATTGGGACTGCAACATTATGGCAGACACATCGGACACTGTTGTTTTTTGGACAATTGACAATTATACAGTGAACAGTGCTATAAAAATGCACTGATTACTGTATAAATGTCACTGGCAAGAAAAGGGGTTAACACTATGGAGCGATCAAGGGGTTAATTGGGTTCCCTAGTGTGTGTTCTAACTGTGACGGGAGGGGACTGACTATAGGAGATGACAGATCGTGGTTCCTAGCTAGTAGGAACTCACGATCTGCATCTCCTCTCCTCACAGAACAGGGATGTATGTGTTTATAAGCACAAGTCCCTGTTTTGCCTCTCGTGCCCACGATCGCGTGTGGCCGGCGGTCATCGGCCCCCTGCAATGCAGCGGGTGCGAGCGAGCTTGCTATCCCGCTTAAAGGAGCCAACGTACAGCTACGACGGCTCACGGGATCGTGCCAAACTGTCGCAGTGTAATTAAAGGTGGCTGGTCGGCAAGTGGTTAAAATATGCACTGTGGTTTTATCTTGTAGGTGTCGTCTTTCTTCTGCAATATGCAACATTGTGGCAGTGCTGAATTGTCTTCATGATGGTGCAAAAATGCCGCCTTTACAGGCGTTTGAGTGTTTTTTCATTATTTTCTCAGCCTATAAAAGTACGTCTTTGTCAGCCTATGTGTCCATGCACAAATAGGCATTTACAGGCATACAGGGGGTCCCCAACTTCCGAATGCGCTAGGGACTTTCGCTTTGTTCTTAAGTCTGAAACGTGCGTAAGTCGGGACGCGCCTGCGCAGAACAACAATTAAAAACATTACGTTCCGTTGAATGGGCGCGCTTCCGCAAAATGGCAATTACGAACATTTACGCCATTTTCCGATGTTCCGTCGAATGGGCGCGCATGCGCAGAACTGCATTTACAAAAATGTCTGTAATTTTCCGAAGGTTCTGTCTACCCGCGCATGTGCAGAACAGCAGGTAGTCACCGCAGCATCCCGTTCATAAGTATGAGTTGTTTGTAAGTCAGGCGTTCATAAGTTGGGGACCCCCTGTATTAGAAGAGGAGCGTTTACATGCTGAAAAAATTATAAAAATCAAAAGCTCGTTCAGGAGAGGAGCAAAAAAAATGCACCGTGTGTAAACACGCATAAACGCTAGATGCGTTTAGGCATGTTTGAACATTAATGCATTTCAATGGCCAGAATAAATTAATGTTGGCCAATACTAGCCCCTGGAATCCAATAATGCTGAAACGCTTGACGCGCCTACGTGTGTTTGTAAGATGTAGTTTTAGGCCCATTTATTTATTATTTTTTTTAGCAGCTTTTCACCTGCCAGGAGTTCTGGCATCCAGAAGAGCAAGACAAACGCCCTGTGAGCATGGGGCCCTAAGTTCACACTAACACTTTCTCCTAACGGCGATCTGCGGCGTCTCACTTTTCAGAGTGTGGCTGAGCAGCTGCTGTCAGGCATTCAGAAGGTTTGCCTAAAGCTTAATTTTCATTGGCCGAGTGGCAATTTACAATGGGACTAATGTGCTGCAACTGCGAGCAAAGTGTTTGGCTTGGGGTTGTGGTGCGGCGCTATTGAATTGAATGGCTGCGTTTGACAGCCTGTCAACATGACATTCCGTGTTAAATTGGCCACGACGCTAAGCATGTGAACAGCTTCCTTTTGGCTGTATTGGGGACTTGGCAACGTAAAAAGAAAATAGAAAGATAATGTAAAACTAGCTGCTATGATCAACAAATCGCAGTGTAGTGCCTTTTGCACATGTCTGCTCAGATTCTAATATCTTACGGTTCTGTATAATATAGACATCAATGCTGGCTCTTAAAGGGGTTGTAAAGGTTTGTTTTTTATTTTCTAAATAAGTTCCTTTAAGCTAGTGCATTGTTGGTTCACTTTCCTTTTCTTTCGATTTCCCTTCTAAATGTTTTTTTTTTCTTTGTCTGAATTATTCACTTCCTGTTCCTCCTCAGAAAGCTATTCTGGCTGACTAACCCCCAGCCAGATGATGGAGGCAAGCATACTGAGGAGAAACAGGAAGTGAGAAATTCAGACAAAGAAAAAAAACATTTAGAAGGAAAAGGTAAGTGAACCAACAATGCACTAGCTTAAAGGAACCTATTTAGAAAATAAAAAAACAAACCTTTACAACCCCTTTAAGGCTAGTGTAACTGGTGGCGAATCCTGCATGGTGAGATGGGTTTTTTTCTACATGATTTTGGCACGTAAACACGTTTTCCACATGACACCCAACAGATGTATATCTAATTATACTCTCCATGTCACACTTTTGATAAAGATTTTCCCCCTCATTCATCTCGCCAGCAAATATCAGGCGCTGAGCTGTTGAACCCCAGTAAAATATTACTTTTTCAGCCTCTCTTTATAACCACAAATATGCATTCACCTAAAAGGGGTGGCAATGATTCATGAGCTACTTGTAATGTAGGACAAAGAGTAACAATGGAAGAACAGGCGTGCAAACTATTGCAAGTGGTATAAGTGTAACAAAATGTAACAGGCGAATAAAGTAATAAAAAGAGAACAAATAATTATTCAAATAGTATGATAATATTGTGATATGACAGTCCATATATACTATATTTTCAAAAGTATTGGGACACTTGCCTTCACATGCACATGAACTTGACACGTTTTGTAAATGTTTTTTTTTTTTTTAAATAACAAACTTGTATTACTTTGCCTCCTCTGTGCAGGGGTTTTACACAGAGTGGCCCCAATCCTCCTTTTCTGGGGTCCCCCAGCGGTGCTCCTGGGTCCTCCCCACATCGAGTGCCCCCTCAGAGACCCGCATTCCAAGGGGACACCCATGCGGGTGCACTCCAGAGTCCTGCTGCTGCGTCCATTGACACAGACAGCAAGACTCAATCTCGCCCCAGCGCCTGTGTCACTGGATTTGATTGACAGCCACAGGAGCCAATAGCTGCACTGCTATCAATCTATCCAATGAGGACCAGAGACAGCAGCTGGATGGAACGATTGAGTTCAGGTAAGTAAAAGGGGGTTGCTCTGGGGGGCTGAAGGTTTTTCACCGTAATCCAACTGCATGTCTAAACAAGTCCTTAGGATTGGTTTGCACTGCATGCAGTTAATGCATTTTTTTTTTTCTGCACCAAAACAAAATCTACAGTAAGTTACATGGATTTCAATGGCAAAGTTCACACCTGTGCAGTGTGTTCAATTACTGTCAACAAAAGTAGAATCGCTTTTCTGCATAGAAACTTGTAACGTGGCAAAAGTCCATGAAACGCATCAAAAACACAATGGAATGGATTTCAGAGTAAAAAAAACCCAGAAAACTTTGGGGGAAAAAAAGCGGAAAAAAACACATTGAAAACTGCACATGCAGAAACGCATCCAGACTGTCGTGTGATACTGGTCCTTACAGTACTTGCTTAAATTCCTAACAAAAAAAAAGTCTGCAACTGTATCTGTAAAGGTGACCATTAGGCCCCTTTCACACTGGGGTGGGAGGTGCGGTGGTGGTGGCTATTTTTAGTGGCACTTTACCGCTAATTTGTGATTAGCGCTGTGCAGCTTCGACTTCCTGACGGGCTCTGCACGTGCGGCTTGCGAACGCGCCTGAGCTCATCCTTGGTGACAATAAATGGCTCGCCTTTTTTTTTTTCTCGCATGCACACAAGTAAGGTGGATAGAGGGATCCTACCCACTGAGACCCTGGGGTTGATTTACTAAAACTGTAAAATAACGATGTGCATGGTAGCCAATCTTCTTCCAACTTCAGCTTGTGCAATTGACCGTTTGCCGCCCGGCGCATGCAGATATACGTCTGCAGAATGACATGGACAGGTAGGACGTATATATACATCCCCTTTAAGAAGCGGGTGTTGCGGGCGCGCACGCTACAATCTCTGTGAGCCCGCCCGCGGGCATACCTGCGATCATCTCACAGAGATAGAACTAGTGACACTGTCACAGATCGTGTTCTCTGTCGTCGGGAGCAACGATCAGTGAAGTGTCACAGCAAGCCACGACTCCCTACAGTAAGAATCACTCTCTAGGGAACACTTAACCCCTACAGCGCCACCTAGTGGTTAACCCCTTCACTGCTAGTGACATTTTCACAGTAATCAGTGCATTTTTATAGCACTGATCGCTGTAAAAATGACAATAGTCCCAAAAATTACTAGTAAAATTACTAGTAAAAAAAAAAAATGCTATAAAACTATCCCTATTTTATAGACGCTATAACTTTTGTGCAAACCAATCAATAAACGCTTATTGCGATTTTTTTTTATTACCACAAATATGTAGAATATGGGGTGCAACGGATCGGGAGTCACGGATCAGATCATTTTTAGATTAGCAAAACAAAATCTCCCCCACTATAATATCCACATCTCTCTCCCCCCGTAGTACAGGCAGACAGTGACCCCCCCGTAGTACAGGCACAGTGACCCCCCCCGTAGTACAGGCACAGTGACCCCCCCGTAGTACAGGCACAGTGACCCCCCCGTAGTACAGGCACAGTGACCCCCCCGTAGTACAGCACAGTGACCCCCCCTAGTACAGCACAGTGACCCCCATAGTACAGCACAGTGACCCCCATAGTACAGCACAGTGACCCCCATAGTACAGCACAGTGACCCCCTCCCATAGTACAGCACAGCCACCCCCATAGTACAGCACAGTGACCCCCCCCAGTACTTGCAGTTACCCCCGTAGTACTTGCAGTTACCCCCGTAGTATTTGCAGTTACCCCCGTTAGCGGCATGTGTGTGCGCCTCGAGCGCGGGCTCCTCCTCTGTTTACACCAACAGAGGAGGAGCCCGCGCTCGAGGCGCACACACACCGCCGGGTGTACCAAGATGGCCGCGGCTCCGGAGCTAGGCAGAAGCCGCGGCCTTTCCTAATTCTATGCCCGTGGTGGCGATCCGCGGATCGCATAGCGATCTGATCTGAAGGGGGTGACCTGTTCGGATCACGGATCGGCAGTGATCCGTTGCACCCCTAGTAGAATACGTATCGGCCTAAACTGAGGGAAAAAGAAAATGTTATATCTTTTTTGGGGATATTTATTATAAAAAAAAGTATAAAAAATATTGCTTTTGTTTTTAAAAATTGTCACTGCATTTTTGTTTATAGCGCAAAAAATAAAAACCGCAGAGGTGATCAAATACCACCAAAAGAAAGCTCTATTTGTGAGGGGAAAAAGGACGTAAATTTTGTTTGGGAGCCACATCGCACGACCGCGCAATTGTCAGTTAAAGCGACGCAGTGCCTAATCGCAAAAAAAGCGGCCTGGTCATTTAGCAACAAAATGGTCCGGGGCTTAAGTGGTTAAGCTTTGCCAAAAAAAAAACTGTAAGCTGATTCTATGCAGAGCTACCAGATTATGCCCTCTCCAGTTTTGTATTCTTCCATTATTGTATTTTATCGGCGAAGATAAAACTCTCTCTAAAACAGTTTAAGTTAAAATAAATACATTAAATAAGGAGCTTTATCAGCAGCCCCGCTACCTTTGAGAATTTTAATGAAATTAACATTTTATCATATGACATCCTTGTTCCTCTATATCTTTCTTTAACAGAAAGTCTCTAAAGCTAGAGCAATATATGGGATAGTGTAATAGTTTATAGAAAGCCTTATAGAGGTGACCCATTTTTTGAAAGCACAGGGAGTGTATTCCGCATGCTGAATGTTAACTAAAGTGAAAGAAAGCGGTGGGGGACTAAAGTTCCTTTTCTTAAATAGCTGAAATCCAAAGAATAACATGCATATTAATGTGAAATTAATTTTTTATTTTCTGGAAAATATATAAGCCACGCCAGGATTTGGTATAGAAATACAATATGCCCTGTCTTGTCACCCCCAAAATAAACCTCCCCTGTGGACCAGGGCTGTCTTAATGAGAGGGCACACCTGGGCACTGCTCAGGGGTCCCAGTTGCATGGAGGGCCCATGATGCTATTAAGATGGACCTGCTGTGGACTCAGTGGGTGCTAGTTGCAATCAATTCTGGGTAATTAAACCAGATACATCAGTCTGCATTACTGTTCTCATCCGTTGCTGGAGAAAATATTATCACATCAGTTATTACATTCATGTACAAGAAATCCCATTGTAGGCTCCATATAGTCTGTCTAAAGGACTGGCAGAATAAATTCTGGTGTGCCTGTGTCATTTCCCTCCACCTACATCATAGGACTTTAAAGAGCCTTAGCTCTGAATGACTGCTATGGCTATAAAGGAACATGGGGCATTTCAGGGTCTAATGCCTCGTGCACACGATCGTTTTTACCGACAGGAAAACTGTGAGGAGAGCTTTTGGCCGAGAATCCTGGCCGTGTGTATGCTCCTCGCAGTTTTTTAGATGAGAAAAACTGCCCAAAAACCACCGGAAAAAAAAAGGGAACCAGAAAACCGGCGGAATTTTACCTGACCGTTTTTGGCAGTTTTCCTATGGGAAAAACTGTGATGGAGCACACACACGGCTGGGAGTCCTGGCCAATTTGCAGTTTTCCTGTTGGGAAAACCGGCCGTGTGTAGGGGAAAGACTGAACCGAGCAGGTTCTCGGCTTTCCCTTCGGGATTTCCGACGGGAACTTTTCCCGTCGAAAATCCCACACGTGTGTACGGGGCATTAGGCAGTCATTTTCAACCAGCTGTGGAACCTTGGGATTCCTCCAGAGGTTGCTGGGGTTCCTTGACTTGTGATAATTGAGTTCCCACCTGATAGTCACTTCATATTTATAGGCCCACCACCAATTCTGGACACTTATCCTCCTCTCCACTGTTCAAATCTTTTTTTTTTAGCTTGTTCTTGTACAAACATAGGTTTTCCATGTGAACCATACCTTTAGAGCATTCATATAGGTAGGTGGTTTGTTGAGCTGCGTTGGTACATCTGGGAAGCTATTTGCTGTTGAGCAGATGGCTAGTCTGAAGATGGTCAGTCTTCGATCCTTTTTGCTCCCATGATGCTGGATTTCTCTGGTACCCTTTCTAGTTTTGAAAGTCTCCCTCCATTTAGACTTCAAAGCTTAATGGATACTCCTGCTTTGCAGTTTACCCTCCTAGAAGCACTCTCAATATTCCTTTTACCCTCAAGCATGATGTCCACAGAGAGAGACATATCCAAGTACCAGTCTCCTGATCACTCAGGCTAACTTTCTATGGGCAGTTTGCATCATCCTCAAGTTGCACACTGTAGAGATTTAATGCCGTGCACACACAATTGGAAATTCCGACCAAAAAAACGTGGATTTTTTTTCCTACAGAGTTTTGCCTCAAACTTGTCTTGCATACACACGGTCACACAAATGTTGTCGGAAATTCCGAATGTCAAGAACGCAGTAAAGTACAACACTACGATGAGCCGAGAAAAAATAAGTTCAATGATTACGAGCATGCGTCAAATTGATTCCGAGCATGGGTAGGATTTTTGTGCATCGGAATTGCATACAGACGATCGGAATTTCCGACAAGAACATTTGCAGCTCTCAAATTTTTCTTGTCGGAAATTCGGACAGCAAATGTCCGATGGAGCATACACATGGTCGGAATTTCCGAAAAAAGCTCACATCCAAACATTTGTTATTGGAGTTTCCGATCGCATGTAACCGGCATAAGGCTCGTTTGTGCTACTTGTTGCTGTTTTTTTAATTTTAACTTTTTCTGCTGTCCTTGAATCATCTATGCCTAGCTGGTTTTAACCTGGGTTTACTGACTTTTTAACCCACTGAGTCAACATAAATGTACTATCTAGTCTATTGACTGCTGTTTCATCATCGAGTACAACGAAAGGCTACTGTATGACAGTCTAAGGCCTCTTTTACACTAGCTGTGGTCACCTAATTCTTGTGTGAAAAATCGTCCGATTCTTCAGGCAGGAATCTGTTGGCCGCAGCTACCCAGCCATGTGAAATGGGCCTAACCAAGTTCCAAATCCAGTTAGAGTCGGTTCACACTGCGGCGGCACGACTTTGGGGGCGACTCGGCAAGTCGTCCTGAAGACGACTTCAGAGGCGATTAGCAAAATGACTTCTGTATAGAAGTCAATGCAAATCGCCCCCGAAGTCGTACAAGAACCTTTTTCTAAGTCGGAGCGACTTGCGTCGCTCCTATTAGAACGGTTCTGGTAAATAGAATGAGACGCGACTTGTCAGGCGGCTGAGTCGCCTGACGAGTCGCCCCAGTGTGAACCGGCTCTTACTATATGATGCACAAGCCTCATAATGTAAACAACAAACTTTCTTTACCTTCCATTACTGAGCCAAATCCTCCTTTATTTGTATCTCACACAGTAGGAGCATTGGAGCTGTCAAACCACAAAGCAGTGGGTAAGGAATAGGTGTGGCCAGATGCTAAATAAAAAGCTACAGTGTTGTGAATTAGCAGTGCATATGCTGATAGCCATGCCCCCTGCAATATTTTTCAGCCAACTGAAGTGCAAGCAGACAAATCTTACATGATGGTGACAACTCTGCTCTGAATCCATGAGCAGTGCAGCATTGTTGCCATGCCATGACTGGAAGCTGCAGTAGATGGACTTCTCTGGGAGGCTCAACAAGTGTTTGTGTGACTATGCAGGGAGATTGTGAAGAGAAAACTGTACGTGCAGATGTACTAATAAAATGCTGCAGCAGATATTTTTTTAATAGGAAACCGTAATGCTATTTTGGGTTTGGTATGTGGGCCTATGCCTATCTTGCACATATTCTTTAGTCAATCTTGAGTGTACAGTGCCTTGAAAAAGTATTCTTACCCCTTGAAACTTTCCACAGTTTGTCATGTTGCAACCAACAACGTAAATGTATTTTATTGGGGTTTTATGTGATAGACCAACACAAAGTGGCACATAATTGTGAAGTGGAAAAAAAATGATAAATGTTGTTTTTTTTAACATTTTTTTACAAATAAATCTGTGAAAAGTGTGGCGTGCATTTGTATTCAGCCCCCCTGAGAAGCACCTTTCGCTGCAATTACAGCTGCAAGTCTTTTTGGGTTTGCCTCTACCAGCTTTGCACATCTAGAGAGTGACATTTTTGCCCATTCTTCTTTGCAAAATAGCTCAAGCTCTGTCAGACTTAGACACCAGTAAAGTTAGCCCTTCGTGGAATGGCGACAAACTTTTACCCTTTAAAATCTCCATAGGCGACGTTTAAAAAATTCTACAGGTTGCATGTTTTGAGTTACAGAGGAGGTCTAGGGCTAGCATTATTGCTCATGCTTTACCAATCGCGGCAATACCTCACATGTGTGGTCTGAACACCATTTTCATATGCGGGCGCTACTCACGTATGCGTTCGCTTCTGCATTTGCTCGGCGGGACGGGGCACGTTCCTGCCTCCTAACTTTTTTAGCTGGGTCCTAGATTCCAAGCTAATTTGTCAAGCCCTGTGGTAAATAACAGGCCAAAAAACTGTGCATGTAGCACTTGCAAGAAAGCATCTCGTGGGCGCAAACAGCACTGTGCTTGGCAGCTCACATTCTTTTGTAACAAATGGCTTCAAGAAAATAATGATTGTGATTTTTTTTTTTACGTTTACTGTGAGATATTTCTTTTATTTCCTTTGCTATGTTGGTTTCACAGGTTTTCAAGCTAGTTTAGAAGGACCATTGTTTATTGCCTCACATAAAATAACAATCTCACAGCACGTACATACAGAATTTACAGATGGTGTAAGGCTTATTAAAGGTGGCAGCTTTGTTTATATATTTTTTTCTTCATTTTTTTAATATATACAGTATATACTGCTTGAAATAATTAATTTTTAATCAGAGTATAGCATCAAGTTAATTAAACTGTGCTGTGGTGGCTCAACGTGATTGGCACTGCGTTGACAAGCCATTCACCTCTGCAGCCAAGGGTTCGGATCCCAGTCTCGGCTACATGTGAATTGAGTTTGGTGGTCTCAGCCCGGCTCCCGGTGGGTGTGCTATGCAAGGTACGCCTGTGCTTAGTACGCCCACCCCCCCCCCCCCCCAAAAAAAACCACCACACTTGCACGCACACGAAATTGGTTTAAAACACACGCACTTTGGCCATGCGGTCTCTTAAAATAAAGAGAGGCGAAGGACCTACAGGGCTGGCTGGGTGGGCTAGGCCCCCTCACTCTCTCATAGGGGGAGTCCCTCTGCCCCATTGGGGTCCCGTTGGGCCCCAGTTGGGCTCCCAAGAGGAGCAGGTAGGGCGGGGTGAGTGGGAGGCCCCCCTTCACACCCGCCATTGCCACCAGGGGCATGGAGAAGGATGGCGAATGCCTCCGGGGGGAGGGTCTGCCTACTCCCAACTCCTGCAGTCCGGCTCCTCTCTCTCGAGTTCACGCACAAAAAATACACTTAAAAAAAAAAAAAAAAGAAAAAAAAAAAAAAGTTAATTAAACTCCTGGGATATTGATCTGGCCAGTTAAGTAGCAGAGGGGGTTGTTAATCGGTTTCAGCTGCTTTGGTGTTAATAAAATTAACAACAAGTGCACTAGATGGGCAACAATGAGGGATGCCCTCCAAAACATGAATGGCTTTACAGGTGGAGGCCACTGACATTTTCTTTCCCTACTCCTCTTTTATGACTGTCTTTCACTAGTTTGCATTTCCTAAAGTCTGTCACTACTATTAGCATGAGACAATACATGGATCCTATAGGGCAGTGGCCCCCAACATTTTTGGCACCGGGGACCGGCTGCATGAAAGAACATTTTTCCAAGGCTTGGCGAGGGGGGGATTTATGCACACACGGTGGGGGTTAGCGCTTTTTCACGTGCAATTTATCAGGGCAGTAGCTGGTGTTCTGCTGTTGGCACTTCAATCATGGTTGGTATTGTGTCAGAATGATTAAAGCGCATTATTTCTTATATTGCACTGTAATATAAATGAAATAGTTCAACTTGGAATCAGTGGGAGCCCTGAGTGTGTCACTTGCCACGTCGCCTGCCACCAGATGAGGAATGCCACGCTGCCTGCCCCCAGATGAGGAATGCCACGCTGCCTGCCCCCAGATGAGGAATGCCACTTGCCACGTCACCTGCCAGTACCACCAGATGAGGAATGCCACATGCCAATGGAGATTTTTAAGTAACGAAGTTTGGCGCCATTCCATGAGTGTATTCCAAAAATGAATAAAACCATTTTTTACAAAAAAATGCGTTTGAAAAAAGATTGCGCAAATACCGTGCAAGATAAAAAGTTGCAATGACCGCCATTTTATTCTCTAGGGTGTCTGCTAAAAAAAACATATATAATGTTTGGGGGTTCTGAGTAATTTTCTAGCAAAAGAATGATGATTTGTACATGTAGGAGTGCCAGAATAGGCCCGGTATGGAGGTGTGTATTAAAGCCCTGTATTGAAGTGAAAAGTAAAACTGACTTTCATTTGAGTCCAATGAGATGTAAAAGTTATAGTCTCATGGTTAAAAACAGGGTGTATTTGGCTTGTGAATTGAGCCCTCAGTACAGGTAAAGCTGGAGTCCCACTTACCAACCACACATGGCAGTCACTTGTCTGACAATTAGGTCTGCATGGGGAAGTTTCGTTCTCAATTAGGCCCCTTTCACATTGAGGAGTTTTTCAGGCGGTATAGCGCTAAAAATAGCGCTGCTATACTGCCTGAAAAACTCCTTCACTGCATCCTCAATGTGAAAGCCCGAGGGCTTTCACACTGAGGCGATGCGCTGGCGGGAGATAAAAAAATCTCCTTTCAGCAGCATCTTTGGAGCAGTGAGAGGAGCGACGTGTATACCACTCCTTCACCGCTCCTTCCTATTGAAAACAATGGAAAACCGCGGCAATACTGCCCGCAATGCGCCTCTATAGAGGCGCATTGCGGGTGGTATTAACCCTTTCACGGCCACTAGAGGAGGTTAATACCGCACCGCTAGGGGCCACAACTCGCGGCAAATCCGACGGTATAGCGCCGCTATTTTTAGCGGCGATATATCGCCAGTGCGGCTCCCGCCGCAATGTGAAAGGGGCCTTACTGCTGTGGTCCACTTTATGGCTGTACTTACTGAATACTTTATTACAAGTTACAACATTGGTAGTGTCACAGGCTTGGGAAATGTACTCCAGAGGAAAACTTGGACTTATGCATCCAGTGCCCAGCTCCAACAATGCCTGTTTTTAAATATTAAAGTATAAACGTATCTGCTCCCAGAGCTATCAGTCCAATTTTGTAATTACTGCATAATTAAAATAACTATTAAACTGAGGGAGCTAATATATATTTTTTAGTAATACACTGTATATGAATAAATCTATTGAATAAATAGAAAGTAAATTTCTGGTAAATACAAGACTTATATTTATATACACTATATATGTTAATTATTCCAGGACATGCATTTGCTTTTAGTTGAGCAGATGGGCTTTACTTGTCTGCTGTTTACATAAGAGATGTAATTGATTTGATAAGGGCAACATATTTCTTTGCGTAATATGCCTGAATAAGCAAACACTGCTTATCGCCATGCTGTAGTCAGCCATTGCTTATCTGTGTGCATTAGCACTGTACATTTCACGTTCTGGTGTACTATAGTGGTATTCTGATAAGCAAGGCCATAGTTCTGTAATATTCGAAAATAATGTGAATGCGTCCCTGTCAGATCCATATATATATATATATATATATATATATATATATATATATATATATATATATATATATATATATATATATGCCTTGCGAAAGTATTCGACCCCCTTGAACTTTGCAACCTTTTGGCACATTTCAGGCTTCAAACATAAAGATATAAAACTATAAAAAAAAAAAATTGTGAAGAATCAACAAGTGGGACACAATCATGAAGTGGAACGAAATTTATTGGATATTTAAAACTTTTTTCACAAATAAAAAACTGAAAAAACTGAAAAATTGGGCGTGTAAAATTATTCAGCCCCCTTAAGTTAATACTTTATAGCGCCACCTTTTGCTGCGATTACAGCTGTAAGTCGCTTGAGGTATGTCTCTATCAGTCGAGAGACTGACATTTTTGCCCATTCCTCCTTGCAAAACAGCTCGAGCTCAGTGAGGTTGGATGGAGAGCGTTTGTGAACAGCAGTTTTCAGTTCTTTCCACAGATTCTGGATTGGATTCAGGTCTGGACTTTGACTTGGCAATTCTAACACCTGGATATGTTTATTTGTGAACCATTCCATTGTAGATTTTGCTTTATGTTTTGGATCATTGTCTTGTTGGAAGACAAATCTCCGTCCCAGTCTCAGGTCTTTTGCAGACTCCATCAGGTTTTCTTCCAAAATGGTCCTGTATTTGGCTCCATCCATCTTCCCATCAATTTTAACCATCTTCCCTGTCCCTGCTGAAGAAAAGCAGGCCCAAAACATGATGCTGCCACCACCATGTTTCACAGTGGGGATGGTGTGTTCAGGGTGATGAGCTGTGTTGCTTTTACGCCAAACATAACGTTTTGCATTGTTGCCAAAAAGTTCGATTTTGGTTTCACCTGACCAGAGCACCTTCTTCCACATGTTTGGTGTGTCTCCCAGGTGGCTTGTGGCAAACTTTAAACAACACTTGTTATGGATATCTTTAAAAATTGGCTTTCTTCTTGCCACTCTTCCATTAAGGCCAGATTTGTGCAGTATACGACTGATTGTTGTCCTATTGACAGAGTCTCCCACCTCAGCTGTAGATCTCTGCAGTTCATCCAGAGTGATCATGGGCCTCTTGGCTGCATCTCTGATCAGTCTTCTCCTTGTATAAGCTGAAAGTTTAGAGGGACGGCCAGGTCTTCGTAGATTTGCAGTGGTCTGATACTCCCATTTCAATATTATCGCTTGCACAGTGCTACTTGAGATGTTTAAAGCTTGGGAAATATTTTTGTATCCAAATCCGGCTTAAAACTTCTCCACAACAGTATCTCGGACCTGCCTGGTGTGTTCCTTGTTCTTCATGATGCTCTCTGCGCTTTAAACGGACCTCTGAGACAGTGCAGGTGCATTTATACGGAGACTTGATTACACACAGGTGGATTCTATTTATCATCATTAGTCATTTAGGTCAACATTGGATCATTCAGAGATCCTCACTGAACTTCTGGAGAGAGTTTGCTGCACTGAAAGTAAAGGGGCTGAATAATTTTGCGCGCCCAATTTTTCAGTTTTTTATTTGTTAAAAAAGTTTGAAATATGCAATAAATGTCGTTCCACTTCATGATTGTGTCTCACTTGTTATTGATTCTTCACAAAAAAATTACAGTTTTATATCTTTATGTTTGAAGCCTGAAATGTGGCAAAAGGTCGCAAAGTTCAAGGGGGGCGAATACTTTCGCAAGGCACTGTATATACACACACACACATTTATCATTTACCATATACTATTTATTGTAGGTGATAGTAAAAGAAAAGCCCACAAAAGTTGTAGCACATTTTTATATCTTAACACCTTAGAAAGCTTTGAACCTCAAGTAGAACTATACTCAAAAACCTTTTATTTTTCCTACATTTTCAGTAGAGACAGCCAGGAATCCAGCTTTCTTCCTTGATTTGTATTATTTTCCCCCAACTTTTGCTCCTGCTATGATGGCCAGAGGTTGACTGTATACTAAAACCTGTAAAGGATGGCCCTACCTTTAAAATTATATAGAGCTCTGACATTGTGTTATGGTGTCATGGCTCCCTAGTGAATTATTTATAGAAATGTATAAAAAAGGAGCTTATGAGCTAAGTGTTTTTTTTGGTTTCGGACAGGGTCAATGAGGATTAAAACCTCTGTCAGGTATTTATTGAAGACTCTCTCCTCATTGGTAAGATTCACTCTAACTTCCTATCCTAAAGCAGGATGTCAAAAGGCCAGATGGGGATGAAGAATCTTTCCATTAACAACAAAAACGCATTTATTGATAAGGGAAAGATGTGCAGAATTTCTGTATTTCATTATGGCTTGTGAGAGTACAATTGGAACACAACGGTGGGATACAGACTGCCATGTGAAATAAAAAAATTCGAAACTTTACTTTTTTTTGCTGAAACAGAAATTTAAATGGATGTTTTTTTTTTTTTTTTTAAATCTGTATATATACATTTACTTTGAATTCAATGGACACAATAAATAGAAAGATTTTCAGACCCAGCATGAAATGCGGTCTCTTTTATACCAAAGAGAGAATTTCCTTCAATATATGACTATTGAGTTCAGTTCACGGAGCAGATTTAAATGCCCTTGCCAGCCCAGCACTTACTAAACCCTCTCTGCTCCTTTGATCCGTAATTAAATCTTTGTCCAATAGAAGCTCTAATCTGCTCTTTGTTAAAATCCTTTCCTTACCCACAAAGACATCAAATAAATTTGGATATACTACATGTATGTATAGAACCTTATTGTAGAGGTCTACGGGTACAGAATATGTTATACAAAACCTCTCACACAATATCAGTGTACTCTATGTCTGTAGTCTGACATACAATAAAGGAGCACACAGCTGAATAGCGTGATATTGCATTGGAATTTATTTGGATTGAATAAAATAGTTTTGAAGGATTTAAAGGAGTTTTATTAATTCATAACAAATGTGAAACCCACTGTGTTTGGAATATATGTCCTCTATTTTACTGTTATCTAATTGAGACCCAAACTGGCACTCAGATCAATAGGCATTTGTTGGCATTTTTTCACCTTATACAGACATGGGTGTGTAGGGGGCACAAGGCGCATTTTCATAGAACAGTGTTTGCAGGAGCATAGAGATCTAATCTTCATTCACAGAATGCTACATTAATTCTGTAAGCAGTGGTGGTCAACTTCCTTGATATGGGGCCTCAAGTGTGGCCCCCAACATCACAAAAGGGCTGTACATAAAATTCAGTGCACATTCAATGTTAGAGACAGTAGACACACAACAAAGTAGACAAGAAAGACCTATGAGCATAGTACAAGGGATGATCAGAGACTACAGACATGATACAAGAGATTGCCAGAGACTGCGGACATGGTATAAGAGAGGGTCAAAGACTGTGACATGATACAAGAGATGGTCAGAGACTACAACAGACATGACAAGAGACCGCTAGAAACCACTCCCATACCTGGGCAATAGGAAAACACAGATTCGTGTCTGTAGGGGCCACACATTGCCAAAGACACTGTGAAATGGTCAGAGACTACAGACCTGACAAGAGACTGCTAGAAATCACTGCCATACCAGGGCAATAGGAAAACACAGATTAGTGTCTGCATGGGCCCGAGGGTTGCACAGTGCCAAAGGGCTGCATGTGGGCCCATGGGCCAATAATGTGGGCACCAGGGCTCTAAAGCATGCCCAATTCTGCAAGTCATGTTTGAATTTATAAACTGTCAGGATTAGTATAGTTTACAAATGAGCCTAAAGAAGACTGGAACTGTGGAAGCAAAAGGACTATTAACTAGTTGCTTGTAGACTCCCTGTAGCAGAACTTTTGCCCATTATTGACTTTCTATGTCTTGTTCCACACTCGGGTTTCTGTGGAGGAAGCCATTTTGGAGGAGCAGAGCTTTGCTTCCTCCCAAAGTTGCCTCCCTTGATAACTGTTGACCTGTTGACTGATGGAGGAATATTCAAGCAGCAGGAGAGGTTTAGAAAAGACAAATACGCAGAATGAAGCAGAGGCATGGAGATTCTTCCTGCTGCTCACCAGACACAGCTTCCCCTCCAGCAAGGAAAATGGTAGCATAGATGTGAAAATACCGAATCTTAGTACAAACCTTCTAATGCTAAGGCCGCGTACACATGATCGGTCAAAACCGATGAAAACGGACTGAAGTTCAGTTTCAACGGTCCAAACCGATCGTGTGTAGGCCCCATCGGTCAGTTTTCCTTCAGTCCAAAAACAGAGAACTTGCTTTAAAATTGAACCGATGGACACCTGACCGATGGGTCAAAACCGATCGTTAGTATGCAAAGGCATCGGTCAAAAGGCCGCGCATGCTCAGAATCAAGTCGACGCATGCTTGGAAGCATTGAACTTTGTTTTTTTCAGCATGTCGTGTGTTTTACGTCACCGCGTTCTGACACGATCGTTTTTTTAACCGATGGTGTGTGAGCACATCAGACCATCAGTCGGCTTCGTTGGTTAACCGATGAAAACGGTCCTTCGGACCGTTCTCGTCGGATGGACTGATCGTGTGTATGCAGCCTAACAGTCAGCAGTACCTTTTAGATGATATAAGGAATGAATGGGTAAATACAGGGAAAATCAACACTTGATTGAATTAGAAGTGAAGTGAAAATTCTCAAGCTCCAAAAGAACCACACGGCAGAGTAAAAGTCACAAAAATAGAAAATATTTATTAATACAATTTCCACAAAAAAGCAATATTCACCACACCACAGTAAAAACCATTAAAGACAACACTGTCAATAGTGTTAAAACCAAAGAAAGACCTGGGCTCAGATGCATTACCCACTATCAGATCAACAGTCAGCCGTATGCAGAGACGAGGCACTTATTCGTAAGCAATGATGGCCAAGGAATTGCTGAGACTGTGAATCTAGACCAATGGTTTGGACACATCAAAAATAGTCATTGTAAACAATGAGGGGAACCAATGCGTCTGTATTGTGTGGATTGCTTGTTGATTAAAAAGATGCCTGCAAGGTGCTTAATAGTGCCTGCAGGCGCTTAATGGAGGATGAAGGATCAGATCAACTAGCATGGGCAAAGTCTGACAGAACAGAGGCAAGGGGGACTACCTGTTGATGTTGCAGCCTGGTATGTGAAAGTCTTTGTGCTTTTCAGTCCGTTACAGCGTGACGAATGTGCTATCTCCATTCCGAACGCTAGTTTTAGTCTTCTGGATATGGTGGCACATGTAACTTCCTCCTAGGCTGCAGTACTTGAGTCCAAGCGGTCAATTACCAGGCCCGAACACTGTCACTTGACAGGGAAGATGATATCACCTGACACTGAGCTTACTCAGGTGTAGACTCCCAGAATAATGGAGCAGCAGGGATGTGCAAGTAAAATGAGTTTAAGTAGGTTTGGGGGTTGGGCTAATAAGACACCTTTCACATTTTGGACAAATAGTATCTTTAACCTCCCTTTTCTACTGAGAGCCCCACTATCACCTTATGGGTAATATATCCTCTCTCATCCATTTGTATTAAACAAAAACTGAAGTTTTCCATAGGGGTATGGGGTGTTAATGTTTACTATAATTAACCCTTTCTGTACTGTGCTGGCAGATCTCATTATCTGTTAACACGATTTGAACACTTTCTGTCCCAACAAAAGGTTAAAGGAGTAGAAACGGGCCTTCTACATTGTACATTTTCCTATCTAGAAAGATGAGCAAATTAAAAAAAAATTATATATTTTTGGACTTGTTGGGAACACATGACAAACATCTAGTGGGGTTTTCTCAAATTTGATTGCAAAAAGTAGAAATAAGTTATAAAGGATAAGTTCATCTTTAGGAGCATGTTACATGCAGTGGCGTAGCGTGGGGGGGGGGCAGGGGGAGGTTGCCCTGGGCGCAAAATTTACAGGGGCGCAGCGGCAGGCGGCTGGTAACCTGCAGTTCTTCTCCTAAGCTGTGCAGTCTAGGAGACTGTGAGCTATTCCGTTGGCTATCAGGTGGGTCAGTGTAGTGGTCAGTATAGGAATCATGTAGGTCAGTCTAGTGGTCAGTATAGGAATCAGGTAGGTCAGTGTAGTGGTCAGTATAGGAATCAGGTAGGTCAGTGTAGTGGTCAGTATAGCAATCAGGTGAGTGTAGGAATCAGGCAGGACAGTATAGGAATCAGGTAGGTTAGTATAGTGGTCAGATAGCTCAGTGTAGGAATCAGGTGGGTCAGTACTACTGTACTAGTGGATGGGACTCAGAGTGCTAAAAATCTGCAGGTTAGGGGGTGCAAATCTCTTGCCCTGCCCCGGGCGCTGACAACCCACGCTACGCCACTGGTTACATGTTACACCCATGTTTAGGGTGTCACATGCTCCTATGCACCCTCTTTCAGATCTTCCTTCTCTGTGACAGCGTGCGAAAGACCTTCTCCCCACACCCACTGTCACATTTAAGCTTACTGACTCTTTTAACTTGATTAGTTCTTAATATGTAATATGCAGTTACCAAAAAAGCTTAAAATATATACATCCACCGTGTTTGCATGGAATTCCTGATTTCCTAAATTTTGATTTTAATTGTTTGTAATTGTCAAAGGAAAGTCAGGACTGTTTTGTACAAAATGCCTAAATTAATTTTTAATGAGCCGGACGCCTAGATCCCTTTATTACAGTAATATTCTTTAGTAAGCTCAGCTGCTCGTGCTAGCAGATAGGGAAATGTTTCTTTGTGTGAGTCACAGTAAAGACAGACGAGATTTGCCTCTGGGATCCAGAAAGGGTATGCATTATTTAGAGAAGTCTGTTTGTGACGCTGATGTTTTGCCCGCGGTTTTCCTGTTGGCTAAGCCCTGAGGCTTTTCTACTTTCAGCATGAAGAAGGTCACATGTCCGTGGCAGTCACAGGCACATACGCACACACACTCACACACACAGAAGCTACAGGAGCTGCTGTTCTCTTCTATGGCTGATTACAGTAATTGCCGGTCATTGAACTCAAGGCAAGGCAAGCAGGTCACGGAAAGCTTGTTCTGATTACCCCGTATAAGCATGTGCCCTTGCTGTGCCAAGAAAACAGTGGGATAAAGATAAGGCGCATTGAAATTTTTATTGTAGTCACAATCATTTTATTTGTTTTGTGAATTTAATTGTGGTCTTTTTTTTAGTTTCCAGGTTCATACGCAGCTGTAAATGGTGTCATGAAACTATCTTGGCAGTTTACTGGCTATGTGGCCCGTCTCACACGGTTAATTCGATCAGCCTGTCAGTTTTTCAGCCGGAAGGGCAATGCATTTCTGTGGAAAGGCAGGTATAAACAGACTTGAGTTTGTTTACACCCACCTACCTTCAGGCCTGATCCTACCCACTAACAAAACAATGGATATGTCCTCTTCTCTTATGGCAGATCAGGTCAGAGGGTAGTTGGGTATTATTATTATACAGGATTTATATCGCGCCAACAGTAACAAACACCGGGGTCCATTTACTCCTGGCTGGCCATAGAGCAGAGTGGGCTCAGTCCATGCCCACTCTGCATATACTGAGTGGATATGTGTTATCCACCCACTCTGCTCCGAACAGCAGGGGATTGCTGAGCTGATCCCCCTGCTGATCGGTATGGAATCTCCCCCATGTGAAAGGGGCCAGTGTGTGTGTATATGCTATATATTTATATATACACTATGGGCCAGATTCAGGTACAGCGGCATATCTTTGTGCGGGCATAGCGTATCTTCTTTACGCTACGCCGCCGCAACTTAGAGAGGCAAGTGCAGTATTCACAAAGCACTTGCTCCGTAAGTTGCGGCGGCGTAGCGTAAATTGGCCGGCGTAAGCCCGCCTAATTTAAAGTAGGAAGGAGGTGGGCGTCATCTATTTTAATTAAGCGTGACCCCATGCTAATGAATGGCCGGTCAAACTGGGCATGCGCACGCATGCTCAGAATCACGTTGCATATACTCCCTAAGAAACGTTTGCACAATGCCTACGACGTGTGAACGTAACTTACGCACAGCCCTATTCATGTAGTACTACGTAAACGGCGTACGCGACGCAAAATTCAATGGCGTCGTTCCCTGGCCAATACCTTTGCATTAGCTGCGCCTGCTATAGGAGGGGTAACTTTACACCAGACGTAAGCCTTATGCAAATCGCGTATATGAATCGGCCGGGCGCATCTAAGTTCGTGAATCGGTGTATTTTACTCATTTGCATATTTATAATGGGAACGCCGAATGCGTCCAGCGGAACTATGCGCCCACAATACGCCGGCGTAGGCAAGTTACGTCGGACAGCTGAAGCCATGTTTTTCGGCGTATCTCACTTTGTGAATTGGCGCAAAGATGCGACTGCGCACATTTGAAATTACGGCGGCGTATCTGGAGATACGCCAACGTAAATGCTTTATGAATCCGGGCCTATATCTCTTACATATGTGTTTGATGTCCCCAGTTTAATAATCTGTAACCAGTCAGTCAGTGGTTTGCCTGACTACAGATTCTGCCTTTTCAATGATTGCCCTATGTTATGCGTGGTGGCTCTATTTTTATGCATGCTGTTAGGAAGCATGGAGCTGCTACTTTGACAGTTTTGCATGTTAAGATACAAATAGGACGGCAGGTAGGCTGTAGGCTATCGAGAGAGTTTGGGACATTTAAGGCTGTTTTTAACCACTTCAGCACCAGACCATTTCGCTGGCCAAAGACCAGAGCATTTTTTTCGATTTGGAACTGCGTTGATTTAACTGACAATTGCGCAGTCGGGCGACGTGGCTCCCAAACAAAATTGAGGTCCTTTTTTGATCACCTCTGAGGTTTTTATTTTTTGCGCTATAAACAAAGATAAAGCGACAATTTTGAAAAAAAAAGCAATATTATTTACTTTTTGCTCTAATAAATATCCCCGAAAAAATATAAAAACAATGTTTTTTTTTTGTTGCTCAGTTTAGGCCAATACGTATTCTTTTACATATTCTTGTTAAAAAAAAATCCCAATAAGCGTATTTTGATTGGTTTGCGCAAAAGTTATAGCGTCTACATAATAGGGGATAGTTTTATGGCATTTTTATTAATATTTTTTTTTTTTTTACGATTAATGGTGGCGATCAGCGATTTTTATTGTGACTGCGACACATTTTTGGGACCATTGTCATTTTTACAGCAGTTAGTGCTATAAATATGCACTGATTACTGTGAAAATGACACTTGTAGTGAAGGGGTTAACCACTAGGTGGCACTGAAGGGGTTAAGCGTGCCCTAGGGAGTGATTCTTACTGTTAGGGGGCATGGCTACATGTGACACATCGCTGATCGCTGTTCTCAATCACAGGGAACAGACAATCAGTGACAGTGTTTACACTTGCCTCTCTTCGTTCTGCAGCTCTGTGACCGGATCACGGGACACCGGCGGACATCGAGTCTACAGGACCCGCGGGCACGTTCGCGGAGCCCGCGGCAAGGGGCACGCACGCGCCGGCATGGCGGGAATTTCGAAGTGACGTATATATACGTGACTTTTCCCAGCTGTGCCATTCTGCCGACGCAAATCTACCAGTCGGGAGCCGGTTAAAGAATCCGTAAAGGCATGAAGCAGATGTACCCCAAACATCCCTCTTCTCCTCTAGAATATGACCATCATTAACTTTTTGCAAAAAATAATATAGCTGGATAGCCACACTCCAAATATTCACCTTCAGACTCCTTTTACACTGGGGGAGTTTACAGGCGCTAGTGCGCTAAATACAGTGCCCCGCAAACGGACCTGAAACACTGGAGTGGTGCGCTAGCAGGACAGCTCCAAAAGTCCTGCGCCAGCCGCATCTTTGGAGCGATGTGTTTACCGCTCCTCCACCTTTCCTTCCCATTGAAAGCAATGGGACACCGCGGCTATACCGCCGGCATTGTGGGCAGTATTAACCCTTTTTCAGCTGCTAGCGGGGGTAAAACCGCATTGCTAGCGGCGGAATACTGCCGCAATTCCGATGGTAAAGTGATGCTAAAAATATTAGTTTTCTCTCTGGTCTGCTGAAGCCACAGCTGTAAAATCTTCTGCGGTGCGGGCTTCCGATGACGGCCATGTGCGCACACCGGCCTGTTCAGCAGTTTTGAACGAGCACGCCACTATCCCGCCAATAATCGTACAATTCTCAGCGGGTTGAATGCAGCCTCTGTGCCCATGTATGCAGCCTCTGTGCCCATGAATGCAGCCTCTGTGCCCACTGATTGCAGCATCACCATTTCCTGGATAACATGCAGCGCTTTCCTCCCTCTCTCCTCCGATCCTAGGATGTCACGGAGCTGGGTCTGTGAGTGCAAGGTCCTGCCCCGCTAGACCAGTTTGTGTGATAGGCAGAACACTGATTCAATCTACTATCACACGAGCTGGTCTAGGGGGGCCTTGCACACACAGATCCAGCTCCATGACATCCGAGCGCCAGGACAGAGGAAGGGAAGCGCTGCAGCCGGCACCGCCTCTGCACCCACTGCCCCTGCACCCACTGCCGCCCGAGGTCTGGCCTCGGTGGCCTTGTCAGGAATTCGGCCCTGGGGTCAGTGTGAAAATGTCCCAAGGCTGTAAGCACAGGGCTGCACATGCACAACCCAGGAAGTGCACTGTTTTTTTTTTTTTTTTATAAGTACTAAACCAAGAGGATCAGTATGATAAACAGGAAGTTATGCCTTGTACACACAATCGCAATCTCTGATGAAAAAAGTGAGATGGAATTTTTTCATCGGATATTCCAACTGTGATTTCCCATCGGAGTTTAGAAATAGAACCTGTTTTATTTTTTTCCGATGGAAATTACGATCGTCTGTGTGGGACTCCGACGGAGAAAAAAAACATGCATGCTCAGAATCAAGTCGACGCATGCTCGGAAGCATTGAACTTAATTTTTCTCGGTTAGTCGTAGTGTTTTACATCACCGCGTTTTGGACGGTCGCAATTTGGTCTGACAGTGTGTATGCAAGACAGCTTGAACGGAATTCCGATGGAAAATTTCATTGGATTTTACCCCATCGGAAATTCCAATCGTGTGTATAGGGCATTAGGCAACATTGACCATTTTTATGTTTCCTCCAGGAAAGGATTCCTCTAAAGATTTTATTTTTTTATTTTTTTTATTTTTTGAAGTATAACATTTATTGATATGTTGTTTGTAGCCAATCCAGGAGTATAATTATGATAATTTACAATCTCAGTTCACATGTACTTATTAATTCACCTTTTGAATCATGACACATGTTACCAATGTGCAGCAATTACCAATTACCAAAGTGCAGTTCTATGTAGATTCCCTTGTTTTGAAAAATGAATACCCTGGAACAGACCCAACATTTGGTATGCCACTTGACCTGTTTTTTTTAGTATGCTGGGACATAGGGATTAAAGGGTCACTAAATGAAAAAAAAAATTAAGCTAAAAAGCTTCATTTACCTTACTGCAGTCCTGGTTTCATTTACTCATTGTTCGTTTTTGCTATGATGTTGCTGTAATTCTTCTCTGTTCTGCACACTTCCTGGTTGTCTGTTTCCTTATGAAAAAAGTAATGGGAGCTTCTCTCTGTGGTCTCTAATCAAGGAGGTGTGATTACTGTGTGTCTAAAACCCCTCAGAACCGATCAGTTTTATTTTAAAAACAAACACTGCCCTGTATTGGCTCTGTACATCATAGAAGCATGAAACTAGATGAAAAACGAAACTGAAACTGCAGGCACATTATATGATTGATTTTTATCTATTTTTTAATCATTTTTAAAAGGAATCAGTTAACTATTATGGGCCAGATTCAGCAAGACTTGCACTGGAGTAATTCGATATGCGCCGCGTAACTGTGAATATGCGCCGTCGTTTCTATGTGGCCGTACCCACCAAACTAGATGCGACAGAAAACGGGCCATTTCCGATCGGCTTAACTTTCCGACGCCAGAGTCTCGTCAGCGCATAATTTCGTTTGGCGCATCAGTCGCGCCTATTGATTTCCCCTGCAAATATGCAAATGAGGGAGATTTCCCGATTCGCGAACGGATTAGCACCATACGCCGGCTAAATGCGCCGCGCGTATCTCGTCCGTCCGGCGCAAAGTTATTTCTACAAATAGCTGCTTTATCTTTACTCCAGACGGCCTCAGGTCAGCAGGAGAGCAGCTACAGCAGCAGCGTTACCGACGAAACTAGCAAGCTGAACAACCACACTTGCAAGGACAACACCTCTGTGTGCCAACATGCCAGGGGCAATCGTGGTCCTAGAACTAGTACTGGGTCCCCCGGAACGAAGGAGGCGGGCACGTGAGAGGATATACCGCACGCGCATGAGCCTCTTTGGCATGGGGGATGAGGAGGTGTATCGCCTCTTCAGATTCAGCCCTGATGCAATACTTGAACTAACCACAACCCTGCAGGGTGACATCACCAGCAAGACACACCGCTCACAAGCAGTGCAGCCACTGGTGAAGGTCCTGGCAACACTCCATTTCCTTGCAAGTGGATCATTCCAGCGTACAAGTGGAGTGGTGGCTGGGATGTCACAATCCTCCATAAGCAGATGTGTGCACCAGGTTGTCCCTGCAATCCTCAGACGCATGTCCAATCAGTTCATCAGACCCACCACTGAGGAGCTGCGGCTGAATGCAATGACAGATTTCTACAACATTGCCAGATTCCCACACACCATCGGGGCCATTGATTGCACACATGTGGCCCTACAGCCCCCCAGTGCCACAGAGCACATATACCGCAATCGGAAGCATTGGCATTCCATCAACGTACAGGTGATAGCCGATGCCCAACGCCTCATATGGCACGTCCGTGCCAAACACCCCGGGTCCAGCCATGACAGCTTCATATACAATCAGAGCCCCATCCCAGCAGAATTCGAGCAGAACATGTATGGGGACAGCTGGCTGGTTGGTGAGTGACATGGGTGGCAGCCATGACTATCCCCTCCCATGATGCACACCTCACAAGTGGCACATGCATGACTAACATCCTCCTGTCTTTTCCCTTCCAGGTGACTCTGCATATGCACTGGGACCCCATCTCATGACTCCTTTCCGGAATCCCCAAACCAGAGGAGAGAGAAAATACAATGAAGCACACATCAAAACCTGTGCAGTGGTGGAGCAAACATTCGGGCTCCTGAAGTCCCGTTTCCGCTGCCTGGATAAGTCTGGGGGGACCCTATTGTATTCCCCTACCTTCGTGTGTCAGATCATCGGTGCATGTTGCATTCTGCACAACTTTGCTATGAGAAAAGGCCTGCAGATTGACATGCGTGATGACCTGACCCCCCAACCAGACCATCCCCCCCTGCCAGAGGAGAACCAGTCTGCTGATGGAAGAGCAGTCAGGAGGGTCCTTGCCGTAGTCATCTTTGGACACTAAACCAAAACATTAATCACACAGACAATGCATGCATGCACACCACTGATGTCCCTAGATCACACACACCACATGCACATCACATTGGATTAGCCCAAGTCCAGCATGTAGGACTTGGGAGCAGCAATGCCAGCGTGAAGGCCCCAATGATGTCGCTGCCCATTCATACACCTTTCACACGTCATTCATACAGCCGTGGGGTTAACGTCATTCATACAGCCGTGGGGTTAACTTCACCACCACGGCCGAGGGTGACACCCCTTACTGGCAGGAGTGCCACCCCCTCACATTCACACACCTTTCACACTGTCCCCTGCACTCCTGACCGTGTGCAGTAAAAAATTAAATACATATCTCATAACATGAGAAAAAAAATAAACAAAAACTCATAACCTGAGTATAAAAAAAATAAACAAAAATAAACAAAAACTCATAACCTGAGTATAAAAAAAATAAATATATATAAACAAAAAAAAAAGAAAACCCCTCATCTGGGATGACGGGGGCTCCTCCTTGGGGGCACTCTCGGGCTCCTCAGCTGCCTGGAGGGAGTGGGTGGTGGTGGGGGGGCATCTGGAGGAGGCTGATCCCCGGGTGGGCCACTCCTGGGAGCTGTTGGCTGCCTGCCCTCCAAGGCCACGGCAATACGGCTGAGATACAGGTTTGCCTGGGCCTGCATCCTCAGCTGGCGGGTGATCTGATCCCGCTGCTCACGCTGCCGCTGCCTCCCCTCTTCCCGGATGGCAGCTGTGTTGGCGTTGACGGCTGCTGTCAAGTGCCGTACATCAGCCTGCACCTCCCCCAGGCTGGTCACAACGTCCTGCACACGACTGGGCAGCTGTGACATGGAGCCCAGGCTGTCAGCGACCCGGTCTAAGTGGCCAGCAATCTCCCCCATCTGCTGGGTCTGCCTGGCGTGGTCCAACGGCACCTGGTCCTCGACCAGATCAGACACCCCCCTGGTCTTACGGGTCGCCTTCCTGGGGGCAGGAGAAGGTTGTCCCCGTGGGGATGGAGTCGCCCTTGAGGGGCTACATAGGATGGGGGAGGGGATGACAGAGGGCCCTGCAGAGGAGGAGGACTCCTCCAATAATAACATAAAGTCCTGCTCAGGAACAGGCTCCTCCACAACCACCTCTGCAGAAGTGGTGTGGGCACTCTCCTCCACCTCGGTGTCTCGAGCACCCAGGGCCTCGTCATCTGGATCCCGTTGGGAGGTTGGGGTGGACTGGCCGGTAAGAGATGATGGCCCAGCTCCGTCATCTGTGGATGACACAAAGCAGACACATGTTGGTGGTCCCACACACTTGGCACATGTACCCTCCCCCCCCCACATGCAACACACCAAATAGGGGATAAAAAACACTTACCTGTCCTGGAGCCTTCCTCCATGGAGTCATAGCCAGGGACCCCCTCCAACTGCTCCCTGTCCAGGCAGCGGGCGACCACCTCCTCCTCCGTGGTCAGGCTGACCGGACATGGTGGACCACCACCTGTGCCCCTCTCATGCCTCCTGATGGTGGCCACCTTGCCACGGACCTTGTGCCGCAGGTCGTTAATTTTTTTTTGTATGTCGCTAGCAGTCCGGGTGGAGTACCCCAACACATTGACCCTGGCAGCAATGGTCTCCAGGATGCCCTGCTTCCTCTCCCGGCTGGTCTTCCTACTTTTTTTCCCGTGGAGGAACTGATTAAACGTCTCCATAGCCGAGATGATCACAGACACCTCCTGGGAGTTGAAATTGAGGTTCCTCCTCTCTTTGGGGGTAGCGGGAGCAGCCATCACAGTGCAAAAGTATCTTCCCTGGGGTGGGGGGAAACGGAAATACTTTTGTGCCGGAATGGCGTTTCCGCTAGCGCTTTTATACGCGCAACGGAACACATTGCGCTGGCGTTTCCCGTGAAGTGGTGCCGACGGAAGTTGTGAGCATGCACACAAGGGGGCGAGTGGAGCCTCAATCACCGCGCATGCTCCGTGGATGATGCGTTGAACGTAAGCCTCTGCGCTGGGCTCCGCCCATCATTTACATATGATCACACCCACTTCCACTTGCGTCGGGTTACGCCAGCGCATTATCGTTACTCTGGCGCAAGTTTACGCGCAACTGCTATGTGAATAACAGTACTTGCGCCGAAAGTGTCGGCAGAGTAACGTAAATGAGAAACGTTACTCCAAAGTAAAGATGCGCCCATCTACCTGAATCTGGCCCTATGTCTCTATACCCTGTAAACAGTAATTTCAGCAAAAAAAAAAATGTTTCCTTTACAACTCCTTTAAATAATGCTTTGGCACATTTTGCCCCTGTTTATAATTTACAGTTTTTGCTAGGGGAAAAAACAGCAGAACTGTCTTTTTTTAGAAGAACCATAATCGGAGGCATAACTGGCTATTGCAGGCCAATTGGATATTGAGACATATAACCAGACAATGAGATCTACTGTAGTCTTCTTGATTTGACCAATGGATGTTAGTGGTGCACAAACAAATGCTTTGTCTCCACCGATAAGGAAACAATCTACTATTGATCACAAAGAGGTTTTCCAACTTGTGATAACATTGTTTTCATTATTTGAATTCCTCTGCAAGGCATTCCTAGTTCTTTTAAATGGCTATTGATGTCCACCGCAAGTCATTGGGTTGTTTAACACAGCTTGTACTTTTGTTGCCAATCGTAGTGCTCACAGGCCAGGAACCATATTTATTTTGTGATCTGCAGCTGCTAACAGGCTGACTATGGTGCTACACTGTGTATAATGCCTTGTACACACGATCAGAATTTCTGATGGAAATATCATCGGATATTCCTACCGTGTGTGCGCCCCATTGGAAATTCTGATGGACTTAGAATGGAAACATGTTCTCTTTTATTCAGATGAAAAAAAATTATATTAAATTCCGTTCGTCTGTATGAAAATTCGACAAGGAAAAAAACAGGCATGCTCAGAATCAAGTCGACGCATGCTCAGAAGCATTGAACTCCATTTTTCTCGGCTTGTCGTAGTGTTGTACGTCACCGCGTTTTGGATGGCCGGAATTTGGTGTGACAGTGTGCATGCAAGGCAGCTTGAACGGAATTCCGTCAGAGAAATCCGTCGGAGTTTATCCGGATGGAAATTCCGATTGTGTGTAAGGGGCATTAAGGAGCTTTCTTTGGGAAGGTGCTAAGCATGCTCATCATTTAGTACCAAAGTGTCTTGTTTCACAATTCCGATATACAATAGGCAATTGGGAAGGAGTTAAGTAATATAATATGATTAACACAAGCACCTGTGCAATTGAGTTTTCTTTGTGACCTAGAAATTGGATCATTTTGCTATTGTCATTTAAAGAAAGGCAATTCATTGTCTTAAAACAAAAAATCTGAAGGTTTTTCCATCTGAATTCTGAATTTTAATTGGTGAGTAATAAAGATGATCCTGCTTTAGAACTAAAGATGTGAAACCAGAAAAACCAGCTCAGACTTATGTATCCAAGCATCAAGACAATGCGATCAACAATTACGTGCTATGATTCATATATTTGTTTGAATATAACCATGTGCTCAGTCAATAGATTGGAAAACACAATGATGGTTATTAACTCCCTTCAATCATGCATTTACAAGCTGGATGGTCCATATTGTACTTTAACCCCATCCTTGAAAACACCTATTTTTCCTTTTACCTATAGAAGCTTCACAATTAGTATTATGGATTTAGGATGCGGTAATAAAAAAGCCTCTTAGGCTCTGTACAGATAAGTACTGGAATATTCTAATCAATGGCTGCATACAAACTGGCTGATTAGCCGCAGCCAGAACTCTGCAAAAATGCAGATTGGTCAGATGCTCAGCTCGCACGTAACTGCTAAGATGAGCAGAAAGCCCTAATCAATCGCCTCTTCTTTTTTTTCTATTTGGACTCCGATGGGTAGTTACACGTGAACAGCAGTGGCATCCGCCATTGATTTGTACAGAGTAAAACTATGACAACCGCTTCTTATAGCTGCTGCTGTTTGCGCACAGAGCGTGCAGGCAGCGATTATAACAACGACGGAGAAATTATTTTCGTTGGAGGCCGCCCGTGGATGTAAACAAAGCCTTATAGAATTCTTTATTTGCAAACATAACAATCTGAAGTTTCACATCTCCTTCATACCTTAGTCCTGGTTCACACTTCTGCGACTTGCCTGTACGACCTGCGAAAAATAAAGCTGCATGACAAGTGAAAACACATTTATTTCAAAAGCGGCCATTTCAGCGTCTTTTAAAAAGGTTCCTACGCTACTTTGATGCGACCTAATCCCATAGATTCTAATGTATTAAAGTTGCAAGTGCTCACTCATACAGGAAATCTTCGGTTGTACATATGATTAACGCAGCTAAACTATGTATCCCAGCACATTGGGGCTCTTTACGGGCCCCAACTATCTCTGAATGGCTTACTCGTGTGAGGAAAACGGCTCAAATGGAGGAACTAATCCACATAGCACGAGATACCCCGTCGAAATTCTCCCGAATCTGGGCTTGCTGGACCCACTTCTGTACCACAGAGAGATAAGCCTCCTTGATGGGTCTGAATCATCCCGAACCCACCAATAGCCATTGATATTCACCGCACAGAACTTCCCTCTTTTTACTCAAAAACAGATCACGGGAGGAAACCCCTCTTAGCAGGGATCATCCCATTAGCCTCTACCTACGCGCTGCACCCTGTGGAGACCGAGGAGGTGACACCTTCCGAGCTCACCCGCCCTCCCCTTCTTCTACTTACCTTTCTTTACATCCTCCCTCCCGTCTTTTCTCCCCCCCCCCTTTTTTTCCTCTCTTTCTCTCTCTTTTTCTTTTCTTTTCCTTCTTAATTATTTTCTCTTGTCCTGACTCCTGACTGACACCACCCCGCATACACATCCCCGTTTGCACATTAGCCCCGATGACTGACTGCTCCCCTTACTCTCCACACCAGACTGGATAATCAAGACTGTCCCCCCACGCAATCATTCCCCAATTTAAGGATCCTATCTTTCCATAATTACTCAGATATAGACAAATTCCTTTATACGCGTAAATTGAGTGCTGCCTCTATGCTGAGCCTTACACGGTTCGAATCTCGGGCAGTCGACATTTGGACCACGTATGACCTGCCTTAATAACTATAACAAATGTGGATAGATCAGGAGTGCAATTCAGTCTGAGGATACCTAGGATCCGTACATTGTTGCCTATGCAGATGATAGTTTGGTATAACAGAACAGTTTTTTCCCTTTATTTGGCATCATAAGAAATTAGAGAAAAAAAATGCAACCATTTGATAGATGCTTGAAGGATATAGTCATATGTAAATTACATAGCCTACTCAAGTACTGAAATAATACTTTAGGATTGTAGTTTTTTCTTTGTTATGTAAGATAGTGTCACTTGCATTTCGTAAAGAAGCTTGTATGTGCTTTTCTATTGGTCCCGTAAAAATCAAACTGGCTTGGTTTAGTCAGCAATGAGAAGAGTTGGCACTTACATTCTCAACAGTTCCATCAATTTAGATCTGCTTACTAAGAGGGAAAAAATATCATTAAATACTAGGGAAAGTCTTTTCGGCAAGCATATATTTTGAGTTAATATTACCGTAGGGTAATATTAAACCACCCATTAAAAAAGAAAATTTCTCGCTAAATCCATTTACTATACTCCATAATTAGTTTTACCTTCACCTGCCTTACACAAACTTTAGTCTAATTCTGCGTACACACGACCGTTATTCATGTCATTGAAAAAAACTAAGTTTTTCTCTATGTGATTCCTCTCAAGCCTGCCTTGCATACACTCGATCGTGAAAAAAAAATGCTCGAGCAAACGCGGTGACGTACAAAGTGTAAAGGGGAAGTTCCATTCGAATGGCACCACCCTTTGGGCTGCTTATGCTAATTTCCCTGTCTCATAACTTGCTTCTGAACATGCACTTTTTTTCCAACACGTTAAAGCGTACACACAACCGTTTTTCACGATGTGGAAAAGGACAACGAGAAAAATTAGAGCATGTTCTAAATTTTTAACACCATTTTTCTCATGAGAAAAATGCTCTGGAGCCTACAAACGACCGTTTTTCACAACCAATTGAAAAAATTGAATTTTTCTCGTCATGAAAAACGGTCGTGTGTACGCGGAATAAGCCTTGGCAGTGCAACTTCATGTCCAATGAGCTGAAGTTTTCACAGATTTTTTGCTGGAGCCTTCTCCACAGTGACGGGGGACCAACAGAGAAAAAAAAAGTAAAACTTTTTTTTTCAGCAGCCATCATTGCTTACTGTATATTGTTACAGAGGTGTTTTGCTATAGTTTTCTGTGTCATATTTAGACCAGAATGCAGTGTTTACACTGCGTTTCAGAGCGGTGCAATATTATGCCACATGTTTGCATAATGGCACACCGCACCGCACTTCTGTGCAGTTATATGAATGAAGTGTCACACTTTACACTTCAAATAAAGTTTGCAAAAAAATAGGGAGTTGTGTGATGCAATAAAATACGCATCACACGGTACCCTCCAGCGCTGTCTTCCCTAGACCTGACTGCTGGATCTATCGTGCCGCCATCATGGATGTAGAAGTCGGCTGTGAGTTCCTGATGTCTTACAGCTGGCTCCCCACTGCACTTGCGTGAGATCGTGCGGCACTATAGGATTGTCCTGGGAGGCTGCAGGAGATACAAACGAGACCAAACTGACTATATCGTCAACAGTTGAGGTAGTAGGAGCAGGTACAAGTCTAAAAAGGTACCCCCTCAAAAAAAAGTTTTCAAATTAGTAGCTGTGGGAGAAAGAGAGGAAAAGTGGTACTTTTGAGTGAAAGTTTGCTTTAATGTTTACAACAGATGCACTGCATTTGTTTTCCAAGTCAACTCGGGTCAACATTCCCCCCTCCCAGAACACCTGTTCTAAACTTTCAGGCTGGAGGGATATTGAGCCATTGCTGGTAGGGTTTATTTATTTATTGCATGTACTTATATAGCACCATCAATTGCATGCACAGTGGAACCTCAGATTGCGAGTAACGCGGTTAATGAGCGTTTCATAATGAGCAGTTTTCAGGCCAAAGCGGTGTGCAGTACCACATTTGGCCTGTGGTGGGATGTGCATTATCGGTTTGCACCGTTCGGAAACAGCCAGAATGGCCCGAGGACAGTTCGGCTGATCTCGGCAAACCTCAGAAAGGCTTGTGAATGTCAGTCTTTCCGAGGTTTGCTGAGGTCAGCCGAATTGTCCTTGGGTCTTTCCATCAATTTCTGAGGCTCTCCGGCTCCCCCTGCCTCTGACTGCATGCGGTATTGCATGCTATTGAAGTCAATGCGGAACAAATTTTTTTTGTTTCCATTGACTTCAATGGGGAAACTCGCTATGATATACAAGTACTTTGGATTACGAGCATTTTCCTTGAACGAATAATGCCCGTAATCCAAGGTTTCACTGTACTTATATAGCACCATATAATTATACATTCACATCAGGCCTTGCCCTCAAGGAGCTTACAATCTAAGGGTCCCAAGCTCACATTCATACATACACCTACTAGAGCTTTTTCACTACAGGTTATTTCAAATTCATTAGAACATTTGGTAGGGGGAGGGGGTGTGCAGAGGTAATATGCAACCTTGCTCAATTCCCCCACCAACACAGTCAGCCGGAGGAACACAATGATTTGTGTTGCCTCTTATTATCGCTCTGTGAAAAAAAGCCCAGACAGGCTGGTTTTACATAAATTGATCAATGCCCATGCATGGACCGAAATTCAAACATTCCCTGCTGAACCTGCTAAATTTCGATCCAAGTATCTGAATATTCATAGCTAAAGTTACACTTATTTTAAGGCCAGCCCTACACTCTGTTATCAATGCGGCCAGTTATACTCACAGTTGAGTTTTATAAAGCTTAGGAAGTGATAATTTATCATTGCAGAGCAACTAAAGTGCAAGACATTGGGCGTTTTCAGGCCTAGTTTAAAAATAGTGTGGGGGGGGGGCAAAAGGATTGTACAACTTCTGTTTATTCAGTGCTCAATTAAGCATTTCCTTTTTCATTTAAAATTTTTGACTGCCAGACTATTGTAAGCCAATGGGAAACTGCTAAATAATTGTGTTTTCTAATGCATAGTGCCTGGCTTATTTAGTCATATTTTATTTCTGCAAGGCCCCTTACATTACACTGGACGCTGTGTGGGCTCCACTATAACTTGCTATGTTGTTATTGTAAAAGCAATGTATCAGTATGCATAATAATACCTTGCTTTCTTTTGGTACAAATGCCTGTGGATGTTATTCTTCAGCTCCACGGGGACCCATGTGTCGATGATGAAATGATTGCATTGTGTTCCCCCAGTGATCTGTAGCTGCAGTAAACAATTAGTTTGCAAAAAACAAATTACAGCATGAGAACCTGGCAACTGCTTCTCTCCGCTCTCCTTTTTAATTATGTATTGCTAAAAAGGTTAAACTGTAAGGCCTTGTACACACGAGGGGATATTTCCGCTGAACATGGTCCGACGGACCATTTCAGCCGAAAAATCCCCTCGTCTGTAGGGGCAAACGGACGCTTTTTGCCGGATTCATCCGGCTGAAAAATTTCAAAGCATGCTTTGAAATAATTCCGCCGGATAGCTGGCCGTCAGATATGTCCGCTGGTTAGTACGGCAAACCAGCGGACATATCTTGCCGCACATGCGTCGTATCCTGTGAATGGATCCGACGCATGCGCGCGGAAGTGTTTACTTCCTGGTGCGGTGACGTGGCGGTCACGTGGCGGCGTCAACGTCACCGCCGCGTCACCGCGCTGTCCGCCGGCGGGGAATTTGATCCGATGGTGTGTACAGCCATCGGATCAAAACATCCCGGCGCAAATATACGCTGTAAACGGTCCGGGGACCGTTTACAGCGGATATTTCCCCTCGTGTGTACAAGGCCTTAAAGGAACCTTGTGCTTTGAGAAATATTTAGGCTTCCATTGCCGACCAGTGCACTTGGAGTCACTGATTCCGAAGAAGCATGCAGATTAGGAAGCTACAGTAAAATCTGACTCCCAACTGCATACTTGAGTTAGACCATATCCAAAAGTGGCTCAGCAATGATACTCGGACTACTAGTATTTTCAAAAGACGAGTTAAGCAATGGTAATCACCCTACTTTGACCATATATGTATCTTTTAAAGGGTAAGTTCATCCTAAAATGAAATTTGAGTTAAAGGTGATGGGCTGAGTAGGCTTTCTCCTATGTCTTGGATACTCCAACAGCCAGATTTCTCAACCCTGCTTCTTTCCACCAGGGTTGGCATTTTGAAGAGGGATATCTCGGTAATGGCAGCAGCTGCCATCGGTAGTGGCGGAGACAATTGGGTCCTGTCTTGCCAGTGGCATGGATACAAGCGAGGACAAGATGATCCCCACCCATCTCCATACCATAGCAGGGAGGAAGCGATGTCAAGATGTCACTTCCGCCCATAGCTCTAAGGCTCCATTCACATCTAGGCGACAAGACGCCCGACACTTGTGCCGCTGGAGGGGCGAATTTCCATTGATGTCTATAGAGATGGTTCACATCTCTGAAACGCTGTACGCCTGCCGCCTAAAAAAAAGTCCCGGACCCTTTTTTTCAGGCGACATTGGCGTTCGGCCATAGACATCAATGGAGAGAATTTGTTAAAAAAAAAAAAAATGAATCGAATCGCGGCAAGTAAAGCCGCGTACGCGGCGTTACTTGTTGCCTAGATGTGAATGCAGCCTTAAAGGGCCATTTTATTTTTTCAAATTACAAAAAAAATTAGCATTTCAGTCTAAATATGAGATCTTTCTGACCTCAGATCTCATATTTAAGAGGACCTGTCATGCTTTTTTTCTATTACAAGGGCTGTTTACATTATCCCTAGACATCTTAGATTGTAAGCGCGAGTGGGACCCTCTTATTCCAAATTGTATGGCAACTGTAAGAAAACTGTTGGCCCTATATAAAATGTAGCACTACCCCATTCAGGAGCCGCAGGTTAGATCGGCAAGGTAGCAACTGTGAGAGCAGTAACGGAATGTCCAAGCCAATGGTTGACGTTTTCTATGTGCTTTAGTTTGGGTCCACCATTGACCAACAGTCAACTTGAGGTAGACAGGACAGGTTGGTGAAAAAAATAACTTTGCAGAGTCAGGCTATGGATAACGAACACAAGCAGTCATGCTTCTAGAGTATATTCTTTTCTCCCGTCGCCACTTCCGACGGTGTGGGTGCCATGCACCTGGACAGGCCTCTCCCACAGGGTCACTGAGAATGCTGAGAAGGAACAAGTCTCTGCCACCGACTTGGCTCTAGTAAATTAGTAAAGACCTCTGCCACAGGTCCGATACTTGAGAGCAATAGAGCGTATCCTTTCAGTTAAGTTCTCTTGAAGTATGGGGACCCAGTAAGTCACTGGGGCCCCTCGGCAACTCAGTTGCTCTGAGCCATGAGGGCCCAGAGTAAGGAACTCTGCGTAGCATGGGCCCTGGCCAGATAGGCCATAAAGGTGGGGCCCGTGACGTGCGCACACCCCGAAGATGGGTGCCGCACCTGGAACCAGGAACCCTAGAAAGAACCCCGAAAAATGTCGTCTGTCACAGATATACCCTCCCCCAGCATGCCCCACCACAGAAACACTCCTCCAATTGGCTGCTGGGGAAAAGTGGCTCTGTCTGAATCCCCTTGGCGCCACCTGCCGCCCAGAGATGGAACTGCATCCCTGGAGCACAAAATGACCCACAGGATAATTCAGGGCTGACAGCAACCCAATTTAATATGAATCAACCTGGGTGAGAGCAAATAAGTCTCTCATCCCACTAAATTTACAGATAGCATCCCTTCTGAAAGTAAGGGGGGGCTCCAAAAATTATAATAATAATAATAATGACGAGCACTTAACACTTGTAGTGTGTGTGTGTGTGTGTGGGGGGGGGGGGTTCTGCAAGTTATTTTCTATTTCGGATAGAGTGAAGAGGGGTTAGAACACCCGTTTAGTATTAACTGCTGTCTTATTTGCCTGTTAGGATAATCGCCCCCTCTCCATTTGTCCTGATGACCGTTATCACTGAGAGTAAAAGTAAAAGAAATTCCCATATTTTGAATTGTCACCAGAACGGGAATTAGAGGGGGATCTTCCAATGGTGACCCTGTTGACAACCAAGGATTTGCCTCACTTCAAAGGATTTCCTCTCACTTCCTGTATTGGCAATGGTACAGGAAGTGAAGAGAAATCTCCCAATGGCAAACAAATAAATAAATAAATGAAGAGGATTATAACCCTCCCTTACTGTATCTAAAATAATAGTTTTGCTTTAAAGGGGTTGTAAAGGATCCCCCCCCCTCTAAATAGCTTCCTTTACCTTAGTGCAGTCCTCCTTCATTTACCTCATCCTTTGATTTTCCTTTTAAATATCCTTATTTCTTCTGAGAAATGCTCACTTCCTGTTCTTCTGTCTGTAACGCAACACCGTAATGCCCTGGTGTGGAGAAAGCCTCTTGAGGGGGGAAGGGGCGAGCAGGCAAGTCAGGACACTCTCTACTTTGCAGATAAAGAAAGGAGCTGTGTGTTAGTGGGTGTCCTGACACTCCTGCTCGCCCCCCTCAAGAGGATTTCTCCACACCAGGAAGAAAGCCTCGCAATACGGTGTTAAGTTACAGACAGAAGAACAGGAAGTAAGGATTTCTCAGAAGAAATAAGGACATTTAAAAGCAAAATTAAAGGATGAGGTAAGTGAAGGAGGACTGCACTAAAGTAAAGGAAGCTATTTAGGGGGGAAACATTCCTTTACAACCCCTTTAAGGCCCCTTTCACACTGAGGCATATTTCAGACATTTTAGCACTAAAAATATTGCATAAATAACGCCTGAAATACTCCAGCCCCAACATTCTCAATGTTAAAGCCCGAGGGCTTTCACACTGAGGCAATGCGCTGGCGGTAGAAAAAAAAAATCTCCTGCAAGCAGCATCTTTGGAGCGACAATAGGAGCGGTGTGTATACTGCTCCCTTCCATTGAAAGCAATGGGACATCACGGTAATACGGTATTGATCCTTTTTCGGCCGCTAGCGGGGGTTAATACTGCACCGCTAGCGGCCAAATACTGCTATAATTCCGTGGCAATTCCGACGGTATAGCGGCGATATACCGCCATTGCAAATACTGCCCCAGTGTAAAAGGGGCCTTAGTTCTACTTTAAAAACATTGTTGTTGATAGGATAAGGTTTTTCTTTTTCGTAGAGCCAATATTGTAAAAAAACAAAAAAGGGAAGATGACTTTGATGATCTGTGCGAATTATGACTGTTTAGGTGGAACCTTTTTTGCTTTATCTGTAACTTTTTGAATTATAAAAGTATATCTTGTGACCGAAGTTGAAAGGACCTTAGTAACCCACAAATATTATTTTGCTGAAAAGAAGCATTATTTTTAATTTTGCAGACCACACAATACGGAGTTGTTGTGTTTGCCCGCTATCTCTGTTCCTCTTCAGTCTCCTGATGTCTGCTTCACTTGCCTATGCAGGTTTAAAAGGGTTCAGCATTTAACTGTGTACAAAGGTTACTACAGGGCGTTCTGTTAAGTTCTGAATCTTAGCCGAGAAGGAAACTGTGACAAAACACTTCCCACTGCTGCTTTCAATGGAAGCTTTTAGCGTTTAGGATAATTATTTAGGCTTGTATTAGAAACAGAAAGTATGTAAAATCGAAGAATCCAAATTGGATAACCTACACTTTATTTTATGTTTTACTTGAATTTATATATTTATAATGTTTACTCTTCACTACACTATCATACCTCATCTAAGCATATTCTAATGCCAAGCTACCCAGGGATCTCTTAAAGGGGCCAGTGCTAAGGGAACAAATGGATGCTGCCAATGCTGATACCTTCTGGAACAATCACGCGCATCAAAAGTTCTTACATTGCTCTCAATTCCTTTGCTGAAATGTGTTATATATCTGACTAGGAAAGTATTGAAACCACATACTTCCAGGCACCTTGCATTTTGCTAAGGTCAAGCATGCAGCTTACGTATTTATATTAGCACAGGTTTTCTTTAATCTACTCGTAAGCTTGTGGAATCCTGAAAAAAATAAAAGGAATACATTAAAAATATTACTGTAGCTAAAGTTTTGGATAAAAATGGAAGGTGTAGTACCTCTGTCAGGCGCTGGAGTATTAAATCTTCCAACCAAGAGAGCTTTGTAGTCACCAATAGTGATATCTGTCCCTGATATGTCCGATACCGACATGCTTTTGATGTGAAAATCCCAAGACTTTAGCTGCCCCGCCTCTGCACTGACTCCTGGCATGGTGGCCATCTGTAAACCAGGGGCCCCATAATCTTCTATTGCCCGGGGGCCCTATGAGTTGTCAGTCCGCCCCTGGGTACAGGAGAGGGTGAAAGGGTGCAGGCATGGTACAGGACTTCACTTGATGTGCACCTCCAACACAGCGCTCTGTACCCCCCCGATAGACAGACCGGTGCCTGCAGCATCTCCCCGTGCACCTATGCTAGCTGTCAGCTCATTAAGAGGGGGTAGTGGACAGCAGCTCTGCCCGCGATCTCCCTCTGGCTAGCAGGTCTCTTCTGTGTGTACAGTGCAGAGGGGAGGGGCATCTGACTTGGACAGCTAACCGGCATCGGTGTACAAGTCAATTACCCTGCGTGTACACTAAAGAGAAAAACCGACTAGCTGCTTGGGTTGGAGGCCCCTACCCTATGCACTGTACACATGGAAGAGACCCGCTAGCTGCATGGAGATCCCCCGCGACCATGTCTTCACAGCCGGTGATGGGTTGCCGGGACACCGCCAAATCGGGACTGTTGCCAGCTATGCATGTCAATTAGGCTTAGATCACAGCTCACAATAACCTGTATAATGTGTCATGTGGTACCCTATTTGTATCCCGTGTATAACACAATGAACAGCACAGTGGCTAAGTGGTTAGCACTTCTGTCTAGCAGCACTAGGATTGTGGGTTTGAATCCCAACCATGGTACTAGCTGCGTTGAGTTTGTATGTTCTCCCTGTGCCTGCTTGGGTTTCCTCTAGGTACTCTGGTTTCCTCCTACACTCCAAAGACATGCTGGTAGGTTAATTGGCTCCTGTCTAAATTGGCCCTAGTAGGTGTATGTATGTGAGTTAGGGACCTTAGTCCTCGAGGACATGGACTGATGTGAGTGTACAATATATATGTAAAGCGCTGCGTAAACTGATGGTACTATATAACTACCTGTAATAACTAAATAAAATGATCACTTCAGCCCAAGTATGGAGTCAAAGCATGATATTTTCCTTAGCATCACTTTTGCATAGATACGCTTGAACATCCGACAAGCGTAATACCATTACACTTGCGGATCGTAGTTGTAATGACAACTCCGGCCACTAGGTGGCCTTTACGTTGTTTTCTCATTTGCCTATGCAAATGAGGCTACTTTTACTCCGCACCGTCGTCGCGTACGTCGTTTTCGTTCGCGGAAGGTTACCCCTGCTTCTATGAGGAGTAACCTTACGAAGTACCGTCGGGTGCCGTCGGATGCCATGTTAAGTATGGCGTCGGGTCAGCGTCGGCTTTTTCCGTCGCTTACGTCGTTTTACTAACTCGTTCGCGAATAGGGCATTGCATAGTGACGATCACGTCGTTTTGACGTCGGTTTCAACGGCGCTTTCCGACGTGAGCTGGAGCATGCGCACTGGGCTTTTTCCCCGGCCGGCGCATGCGCAGTTCGTTCGACGCGGGGGCACGCTTAATTTAAATGCAAGCCGCCCCATTTGAATTACGCAGGCTTACGCTGGGCCATTTTCGCTACGCCAACGCAAACTACGGAGCAAATGCTTAGGGAATACGGCACTTGCTCTAGTACGATGTGGCGGCGTAGTGTAAATGGCTTACGCTACGCCGGCGAATTTCTTAGAGAATCTGGCCCTGTGTCTGTAGCGCTTATCTATGTAATGTAGAAATACAGGTCATTCTCAAAAAATTAGCATATTGTGATAAAGTTCATTATTTTCTGTAATGTACAGAGAAACATTAGACTTTCATATATTTTAGATTCATTACACACAACTGAAGTAGTTCAAGCCTTTTTTTTGTTTTAATATTGATGATTTTGGCATACAGCTCATGAAAACCCCAAATTCCTATTTAAAAAAATTAGCATATCATGAAGAGGTTCTCTAAACGAACTCTTAACCTAATCATCTGAATCAACTAATTAACTCTAAACACCTGCAAAAGATTCCTGAGGCTTTTAAAAACTCCCAGCCTGGTTCATTACTCCAAACCGCAATCATGGGTAAGATTGCCGACCTGATTGCTGTCCAGAAGGCCATCATTGACATCCTCAAGCAAGAGGGTAAGACACAGAAATAAATTTCTGAACGAATAGGCTGTTCCCAGAGTGCTGTATCAAGGCACCTCAGTGGGAAGTCTGTGGGAAGGAAAAAGTGTGGCAGAAAACGCAGCACAAGGAGAAGAGGTGACCGGACCCTGAGGAAGATTGTGGACAAGGACCGATTCCAGACCTTGTGGGACCTGCGGAAGCAGTGGACTGAGTCTGGAGTAGAAACATCCAGAGCCACCGTGTACAGGCGTGTGCAGGAAATGGGCTACAGGTGCCGCATTCCCCAGGTCAAGCCAGTTTTGAACCAGAAACAGCGGCAGAAGCGCCTGACCTGGGCTACAGAGAAGCAACACTGGACTGTTGCTCAGTGGTCCAAAGTAAATTTTGCATGTCATTCGGTAATCAAGGTGCCAGAGTCTGGGGAGAGGGAAATGACAAAATGCCTGAAGTCCAGTGTCAAGTACCCACAGTCAGTGATGGTCTGGGGTGCCATGTCAGCTGCTGGTGTCGGTCCACTGTGTTTTATCAAGGGCAGGGTGAATGCAGCTAGCTATCTGGAGATTTTGGAGCACTTCATGCTTCCATCTGCTGAAAAGCTTTATGGAGATGAAGATTTCATTTTTCAGCACGACCTGGCACCTGCTCACAGTGCCAAAACCACTGGTAAATGGTTTACTGACCATGGTATTACTGTGCTCAATTGGCCTGCCAACTCTCCTGACCTGAACCCCATAGAGAATCTGTGGGATATTGGGAAGAGAAAGTTGAGAGACACAAGACCCAACACTCTGGATGAGCTTAAGGCCGCTACCGAAGCAGATGTCCATAACACATCAGCAGTGCCACAGGCTGATTGCCTCCATGCCACGCCGCATTGAAGCAGTCATTTCTGCAAAAGGATTCCCGACCAAGTATTGAGTGCATAACTGAACAGAATTATTTGAAGGTTGACTTTTTTTTTATTAAAAACACTTTTCTTTTATTGGTCGGATGAAATATGCTAATTTTTTGAGATAGGAATTTGGGGTTTTCATGAGCTGTATGCCAAAATCATCAATATTAAAACAAAAAAAAGGCTTGAACTACTTCAGTTGTGTGTAATGAATCTAAAATATATGAAAGTCTAATGTTTATCAGTGCATTACAGAAAATAATGAACTTTATCACAATATGCTAATTTTTTGAGAATGACCTGTATATTTTCCAAAGTGGCAGGTTTTAGTTCAGTCCAGATTTTCCTACATACCTAATAACAAACGACTATAATCAAGCCTGCATTTAATCCCTTTTATTTTGTGTGGAGTAAGACATAAAAACCTATAATTATTCCTGATGTTGACTTTGTGCCCCTCACAGAGCCCATCTGTGCATTGAAATCAAAGATATTTAAAGAAATGTATTTTCGAAACCCATTGGAATGTTTTATACTAATCATTATAGAACATTATGACTTTGTGTGACTGTATGTGTTCTTATGTCACTTTAGATCATATATAATTAACTATGAAATTAAAGAGAATGTTCTCCTTGTTAATGTGTATCTGCTATTTGGCATCCTTCTCCATCCAAATCAAACCTTTCACTTGTAACAAAGACTTGCAGATGCAGACAACTCCCACTGCCCCCAGCCTGCATGGTTCTTGACGGTGTTTACGTCCTCGTCGCTAGTAGTGTTGGCCTATATTGTGGACAAATATGTGCCAGGCATAGCCGTAGAAAATAATACTTGGCTCAGTACAAACTGTTCTATACATTTCCAAGTATTGTGCAGGCTGTTGCCAGTAGTAGCACCTGGAGTCTGTATTACATCATTGTGAAATTTGATACAGGAGGCCAAGTTACCATTAAACATAACATAACACACTCCTGACCCCTGTACTCTGATCATTATGCACTCCTGGCCCCTGCACTCTGTGAATTACATACCCCTTACCCCTGCACACAGTGCAGTATTCACCCCTGTCCCCTGTGCACAACGTATTGCATACTGCTGACCCCTGCACTCTGTGCATTACATATCCTTGACCCCTGCACACAGTGTACTGCTAGACTCCGTCCCCTTCATCCAGCACACTATGTACTCTTAACCCCTGCACCCTATGTGTTATGCACTCCTGACCCCTGCACTCTGTGAATTACACATCCTGACCCCTGCACACAGTGTACTATGCACCTCTATCCCCTGCACATAGCACGTTGTATACTCCTAAACCTTGCACCCTGTGTGTTATGTACTCCTGACCTTTGTACACTGTGCATTACAGACCCCTGCACTCTGTGGCACACACTCTTACACACAGAGCATTACAAACTTCTAACCACCAAAGGTACCCTGGCTTTTACAAAGCCAGAAACACCCCTGGTATAACCTCATACTCTGTCCGTCTTCCGTTGTGCAGGGTATTATGGGAAGTTAATATAGTAGTTGTAAATTAATGGGTAAATACCTAGACTAAAGTACTTTAATACAGAAAAGTAACCCTATATCGCTCTTTATTTCTGAACTTTAATAGCTTGGGATACAAAAGCTGACATCGACAGGATGTTTATAACTAAGATTTCGGAATTTAAAGAATGAACTACAGTAACCCCTCGTTCCCAGTGGTTTCAACTTGTGTATCTTTAACCATATGTAAAATGAAACAAGTTATGGTGCAATTCCCCATAATACTTCAAGAGAGTGAAAAAGTATATGAATAGGCAGATGAATTGTTATTAGGGTTGAACCGATATCGATATGAGTACAGTGGAACCTTGGATTACGAGCATAATCCGTTCCAGGAGAATGCTCGTAATCTGAAGTACTCGCATATCAAAGCAAGTTTCCCCATTGAAGTCAATGGTAACGAAAATAATTAGTTCCGTATTGACTTTAATGGCATGCAATACCGCTTGCGGCCAGAGGTGGGGGGGCGCCGGAGAGCTTTGGGAACACATGGAAAGGCCCGAGGACAGCTCGCAGCTCAGCTTAGCAAACCTCGGAAAGGCTCGGGAACGGCGTATTTTTGAGTCTTACCGATCATTTCTGAACTGCTCCGAATGGCGCAGATCAGCTCCGCTCAGCTCCCGCACCCCCCACCTCAGGCCAAACGCGGTACTGCACACCGATTTGGCTTGAATCCTGCTCGTGTTGCGAGACAACACTTGCAAACCGAATTAGGATTTCAAAAAATACAGTGCTCGTATTGTGAAACGCTCATTAACCGCTTTACTCGCAATCCAAGGTTCCACTGTACTTGCAAATGCTCGGATGCCTAATCTGATACTTGGGCAGTCAGGGATGATCGGTACGGCAGTGGGGGGGAGTTAAAAGCACCTATTTCCCTGTGTAGATTTTAATAAAGCCTGACAGATGTGTCTCCTCTCTCCCCCTTCTCTCCCCGCAGCTTTCAAGGGGTTGTAAAGGAAAACATTTTTTTTTCATAATAAGCATCCTTTACCTGCAGACGTTCCTCTTTTCACCTCCTCATTGTTAGTTTTTGCTCAGAAGTTGCTCTATTTCTTCTCTGTTCTGTTCACTTCCTGCTTGTCTGATTTTTACTCACCACCGTGAAGGGAGGCTTTACTGCGGTGGTCAGTGACGTGCTTGCTCCCTCCTCGGAACTACATCTGTGCGGCAGGACGCTCTCTACGTGTTAGAGACTTCAAGGAGGTGTGAATTACTGGGCGTGCCGCAATGCATACTGGGAAATGTAGTTCTTACACAAATGAGCGCCGCAAACCAGGAAGTGAATGAGAGAACAGAAACTAGAACGCCGGAGGTGATATAGATGAAGGAATTTAATAGGTATTTACTTGTTTTTTAACAGAATCATTACTATTACTATTCTGTCTGTCTACCTTGCAAACATTAGTTTTAGGCAAAAAAATGTTTTCCTTTACAACTCCTTTAAGCTACTTTATTGAAATCTATACAGTGAGGTCAGTGCTTGTAACCCCCCCACCGCTGCACCAAACATCCCTGACTGTCCCCTGTGTCCTTCTCCGTTTCCTCCTTCATGCTCCTAAGGTCCTCCTTCATGTCCTCCAGTCCCCCTCTGTCCTCCAGTCCCCCTCTGTCCTTCAGTCTCTTTCCGCTCCCTCTCGGTGTCCTCCTCCGCTCCCCCTCTGTGTCCTCCTCTGGTCCCCCTCCATGTCCTCCTCCACTGCGCCTGCGCTCCCCCGCTGTGTCCTCCTCCACTTCCCCTTAGGGTTCTCCTCCTCCTCTTCCCCTCTGTCCTTCTCTGGTCCCTCCCTTACTGTATCTGTCAGGATGGAAAGTGGAGGAATGAGCCAGTAAATGTTTAATTTACTGGCTCTTTTCTTTTCCAAATGTGGCTCCTTCCTTTTCCGAATGCAGTCAGTGATCACTGACTGTCCATTCATAACTGAGCATAGTAAACTGTGATTACGATGCTTCAGTTTATGAATGGAGAAGAGCCTCTGTCTCCTGTCCATTCATCTTTAGTGCAGGTGAGGCTGCAGAGAAAGGAACGTGGGGGATCTGTGTCCCCAGTCCCTTTCCCTGTCTCAAAGGGGAGATGTCATGGGTCTATTTAGACCCCTGATACTTCACCAAAGACCCCCCCCCCCATGAAGAATTGTAGAAAATTAATATTTAAGTAAAATTATAAAAATATAAATTGTAAATAAATTATATCAGATCAGTGCCCAACAGTGCTGCATATCAGTGTTGCTGTCACATGACATTAACAAAAAGTAACCATAATTGTTATGAATGCACAAAGGATTATGCTTTATACAATGTATGAAAAGTCTGTAAAAGGTAAAATTGTGTGTTGTCTATAGCAACAACATTTTTATTAAACCTGACCCGCTAGATGACAGTTGGAAGCTGACTGGTTGATACAAGAAGCAAGATTTTTTTTTTTTACGATTTAAAATCCACACTTTCAAAATGATTTAACTGTTTATACCGTAATGTATACTTTATGAGGATACTCCGCAATGTGCAAGATGTCAGTTTAGCAAAAATGGTATTTACAAAGGTATTTGGTATATTTAGCAATGGCAGTTTAAGCTGGTATCTTATTCATGTTAACCAAATAACCCCACAATTTATATTATGAAATATTTTTAACAGTTCATCTAACAATCCCCAGCAGAGTATTTTAACAGATTGATTTAGTTGTATGTAGAAATTCAGATGTTTAAAGTGTAAGTAAACCCTTCTATCATTTTCAGCCATGGAAGCTGCCATCTTGGCCTTTGTTTAATCTTCAACTGTCGTGGTGCTGCACATGTGATCAGTTATGACACCAGCCATTGGATGGTTTGACAGTTTGGTTGAGAGCACAACCAATGTGACAGTTGGCAATCCCGGCATGCCGGAAATTTAACTGCTTTTTGAAACTGTTAAATCGATGGGTTTACTTCCGCTTTAAGTACAAATAATAAAATATACCGACAATCACTGTGGTTTTTTTTTTCTGTACGTTAAAGGCCATCTTAGATCTAAATGGCTTGAAATTGCAGTATGCAGTGCACTTGTTGTAAATAATCATATTATATGATAACAAAATGTTTTATTGTTACAAAATGTATTGGTAAAAAAGAATAATACATTTGTAAGTGGCCTATAGGAAAAAAAAATGACTGGGACCAAAAACCATTTCACCTGCATTGACAAGCAAAGTGGTCATTGGTACTGGCCGATTAGCATATCTATCAATTATAGAATGGTTTTGTACTGACAATAAATGTGGGTAATGAGTGTGGGTTTATTATGGTCATTCTTTATGTACTGTATATACTCGAGTATAAGCCGAGTTTTTAGCACATTTTTTTGTGCTGAAAATGCCCCCCTCGGCTTATACTCGAGTCATCTTTTTGCGCCTGATCTCCCGGACTTTGGGGACCCGGTACCGGCCAGCCGTAATTCCCCTGTACCCCAAGCACACATGTAGCCCCATTCTTCCTCTACAAGTGTGCAAAGTTTGCTGTCTGGGGGACCTACGGCCGGGAGCACTGATTTGCACCACTTCCTGGTCTGATCCCCGTGGGGAATCCAGCCTGTGACGTCACTCCCCCCCCCCCCCCCCGCTCTCTTCTGGGAAACACTGTTCACAGGAGCGAGCGGGGACCAGTAACGGCGCGCCACGATCCTCGAGCATGCGCAGTAGGGAATCGGGCAGTAAAGCCGTCAGGCTTCACTTCCTGATTCCCTCACAGTGGATGATGGTGGAAGCAGCTTAGCCTCGGCTGCTGACATCGCGGGCGCGCTGGACAGGTAAGTGTCCGTTTTTTAAAAGTCAGCAGCTGCCGTATTTGTAGCTGCTGGCTTTTAAAAAAAAAACGGCGGAACCTCCGCTTTAAACGTGATTCTAGGCATGGGCACAGTGAGGCATGCGCACAGTGAGGCATGCAAATGGACACCCTAGGCTTATACTCGAGTCAATAAGTTTTCCCCTTTTTTGTGGTAAAATTAGGTGCCTTGGCTTATATTTGTGTCGGCTTATACTCGAGTATATACGGTAATTGGAATTGTTGATCCAGGAACTTCTGCTTGGGCAGGATTACATGGCACAGAATGGTATGTGAGCACAACTTCTACTCACCTTGATATAGCGCTGCAAATTATTTTCAGTATTGGTTAGCATGTGGTTGGCAATTACTTGTTTCATGTGATCATACTGTTGCCTGCATATGTACTGTTGGAATGTCTGCTTTTAAATGCCTTTCCCCAGTTTCCATCTGTGCTTAACTGTATTTACAGAACATTCAGATTATCCACAGAGGCAATACTTCCTCTAACTCAAGTCAAAATTACCAAAATAAAAATGAATAGTCCACTGTTTTAAAAAAAAAAAGCCTTTCCTCCAGTATTTGCCTTCTATCAAATGATTTTTTTTTTTTGATTTTTTTTGCAACTAGTCCTCCATCAATAGATTTTGGCCAAAATGTATTCTGCTGTATGTTTTGATAAAATAAAATAAATAAAAATCCCAATAAGTGTATATTGATTGGTTTGCGTGAAAATTATAGTGCCTACAAACTATAGTGTATATCTGGAAATTGTATGGTGGCGATTAGTGAGATTACGATAGTTTGGCAGCCAATCTGACATTAACTGACATCACCAGTGACATTAATACAGTGATCAGTGAAATTACTATGCACTGTCACTGAAACTAATAACACTAGCTGGGAAGGGGTTAACATCGAGGGCGATCAAAGGGTTACTTGTGTGCCTAACTATGTGTAATGTGTGTACTGTGTGCTGCTTTTACTAAAGATCTCTCAGAGCAAAGCAGGGCAGTGCAGAGCTCTGTGTTGTTTACCAACACAGAGCTCTGGGCTGTGATTACACACAGCTGATCAGCAGGTTCCGGCCGTGAATCATCAGCCGGGGCTTGCCAACAGGCTCCCGCTTTGTACAATCGCAAGAGCGCGCCCTAAACCCGGGGGTAGGCATCGACTTACCAGTATGCTGCTTTGCCTAAAGCGGCCGCTCCCCCCGCAGTACAAGCCAAGTGATTAACCCAATTCCTCTGAGCCTAGATCGTTTTCGACCTGCCCCAGCCTATGACTGGGTAGTAAAATGAGAAGCAGTGCAGTAATGAGCTCATCCTCTGTGATGTCCTGTGTGTTGATAACATCCTCTGTTATCCTCTTCTCTCCAATTAGTATGCCTACCCTTTTTTTAAGCCAATTGGAGCCTCAGGCTACCAGCTCCCCCCCCAAAAAAAAGACATGCCAAATGTGGCAGGGGAGGAGGACTTAAAGCAGAACTTCCCCTTTTAGGAGTTCTGCTTTAACTCTCTTAATCAACACTGGCTATTATAAATTATGCTGCTAGCATTAGTAAATAGATTAGAAATTATATCATATTTACTTATTTTTTATTTATTTTTTAACATTTATTTAGTAACTTCCTGGTTTCTGGTTTCCAAGCCTAGACAAATAATGTCATACATGGTAGGAGAGCACATCCTCCTTCCTGCATGCCTGAGCTAAGGGAAGATGGATTCCAGTAAGTAAATGCTACACAAATCATCTGCCCTTACTCAAGACGGCCACGGCCATAAATGCTAGAAGGTTGTTTTTCAAAGTGATTTCTCAACAAAATAAAGCATGGAAACATGAATGGATGGTTGCATTTGCTTTGAAAAATGAAATGGCGTTTTTGGCTGGTGATGCCCAGATACAGCGTAGTTCTGCTTAAGGAACATACCTCAGCTGCCTGTGTAACCCAATGCCACTCCACTGAAGAGAAGTTGCAAGCAAGGCTTCTTCAGAAAATATCACTTCTGGAAGTGTGCATCTCCTGGTCACCCAATGAACTTGGTGGTTCTTTTCACCTACCCCTATGTTACTACTATGTTCTATAGTGATTGTGGGGTTGGCTGGGGGAATAGCTGAGCAAATCAGGGATCCAGGAACTTGACATTCCTGGAAGTGTTGTAAGCAGGGCTTTTTTTTCTCAGAGAATGGGTGCAGGAACTCCCTCCTTCCGAGTCACCTCTTCTGTCCACCCCCTACCCACCTCCGAGCACCATTCCTTGGTTCCACCCCTATCCACCTCTGAGCACCATTCATTGGTTCCACCCCCTTACCACCTCTGAGCACCATTCCTTGGTTCCACCCCCTACCCACCTCTGATCACCATTTCTTGGTTCCACCCCCTACCCACCTCTGAGCACCATTCATTGGTTCCACCCCCTACCCACCTCTGAGCACCATTCATTGGTTCCACCCCCTACCCACCTCTGAGCACCATTCCTTGGTTCCACCCCCTACCCACCTCTGAGCACCATTCATTGGTTCCACCCCCTACCCACCTCTGAGCACCTTTCCTTGTCAGGGCTGGATTTGCTCTCCCTGCCGCCCCAAGACCAGGTTCCACAATGCACCCCCTCCCCGCCAACCGAACCCCCCCCCAAATAAACTGAGAATGTGCGGCACGGTTAGTTCAAATGTTGTTTTTTTACTTTTTTATCACTTTTTTTATGTTTGTTTATTTGTAGCTTTTCGCTTACTTTTTAAATTTTTGTATAATTGTCTTTTTTTTTGTTATTCTTTACTTTTTTTTTTTATTCATTTAATTATTATTTATTATTATTTATTTATTTTTTATCAATTTTTTTCACTTAACTTTTTTTGCTTTCACGCAGGAGAAAACAATTTAATGCGTGATAGCAATTGGAGGTGACATGTTCTCTTTATTGACCCTGTCACCTCCAAAACAGGAGTCCTAGCACTGTGCTAGAACTCCTGTCACAGCTAAGATGGGAAGAGCACAGCTCTCCCCTCTCACTGTGTACATCGGCAGCAGGGACAGGAGACAGACTCGGTGGCCGGGGGGAGGACGGAGTCCTGAAGACAGAGCCAGCAGAGAGAGGTATGTGGGGTGGGGGAGAGAGGGAAGGACGGACGGGAGCACATATTTTACAAGTGATTTCGACGACATAACCGCAATCACTTGTTAACGAGCGAGCGGACTCCCCCATAATTTAACGCCCTTAACTGTCTGTTCCGGGCGTCGGGTGACTCCATGCCACTGCCGCCCCTTGGAGCCCTGCCTCCCGAAGGCCTGGCCTCAGTGGCCTTGTGGGAAATCCGGGCCTGGATCTAGTAAGGCATCCTGTGCAGAAAACAGGACATACAGGCTATTGGGATAGAGTCTGGAAGATCCCTGCCTTCAGGTTGTAACTGACATAATGTGATTGATTTACTAAAGGCAAATAGACTGTGCACTTTGTAAGAGCAGTTGCCCCAGAGCTTAGTAAATGAGAAAAAGCTCTGCGGACTTCCATCATCCAATCACGTGCAAACAAAAACTTTTTTTATTTATTTACCTTGCATGTGATTGGGTATTCTTTGCAATTTGAAGCTTTACCTAATTTACTAAGCTCTGAAACAACTGCCCTCGCAGAGTTCAACTGCACTTTGCTAAGTGCACAGCCTATTTGTCTTTCGTAAATCATCCCCAATGTGTAGAGCAGTATCCCAAGGAGGTAGACAGGAGTGGTGAATGCAGTTTAAAATGTCACTTACCATTCCCATCCAACCTTACTCATTCACTGCTCTGGCCCACCCCTTTCTTCTCACTCAACTGGCTGGATTGTAGGGAGGGTGACAGCACAGTTTCTGCCCCATGTACTAGCACTGCAGGAGAAAGTAGGATGGTAGGAGAAATATCAGGGGAGATGCCATCCAGAGAGGAAAATCCTGCTTTATTCACGGATTCAATAAAGTGCATTATGGGATATGTAGCTGCTCTGCTGTCCCTGGATTGTCACATGGATAATATAGGAAGTCCAGGGCTTGGGGCACATCTTTGAAATTCACAGCAGAGAGGGAGTACATTCAGTTCTTGTCCACACTATGTTTGTAGAGCTGGATTTTTCTGCACACTACCAAAACCACAGACCAAAAGCCCTAAGGCAGGGGTGTCAAACTCAATTTCATTTTGGGCCGCATCAGCATTATGATTGCCCTCAAAAGGGCCAGTTGTATCTGTAAGATTAGATGTCAAGCACATCCCCTCCCCATACATTAGATGTCAAGAGCCACCCTACTGTCATAATTTGAACCCCCGTCCTCCCTTACATCACAGTGCACCCCCTTTCCTTGTGCTGCTGTTGGGAAGAAGCTGGGTGCATTGCTTGAAATCAGAAAGTAAGGGTCTGAAGTAGGACCAGAGGAGGGCTGGAGCTCTCCTGCAGCTGCAGGAGAGGTGCGAGGGCCACATGAAATGGCCTGGAGGGCCGGATTCGGCCTGCGGGCCTTGTGTTTGACACTTGTGCCCTAAGGCATTAACTTAACAGACTTCACTGACACACAAATTGGGACACTCATGTAGTTAAAAGCATAACAAAATTGTATTCCAAAATATATTAAAATGCATTAAGAGCTAATATAGGTCATAAAATATCCCAACAGTACATCACATTTTTAACTGCAAATATTTACCCATGTATGATAATTCTCCATATAGAGATACTACATAATTTATGCTTGTTGGAACCTAATAATCTGTGGGGAATGTTTCTCATCAGTCAACGCATTTCACATTGCTGCTTCATCAGGACAGAAGAGGAGACGTTGCAGTAGTAAGATAAATTGATGTAGCTCATACGCAGAGAACTCTCTGGAAAAGCACCAAGACAGCAAGGAGCACGACCAGCACTCCAGACCAACTGGGACAAACTTTTTTAAATATATAGATGACAAACAACGTTGGTCATAGCATAGACTTAAACGCATACCATATTCAGAATTTGGTAACTCTTTCAAGGAAATCACCAGTTGAGGTGTCTATTATCTTGGATATATCCAATATGCCCCTTCATGTGTATACAACTAAGGATGCCCCTCTTGGACCTAAACTACAGCTCAAATACCAAGAGGTCAAGATTTACAATCGGCATTTCACCAGTGATTTTTTTAAATGAGAGAATATGTATGCAAATTCAAGATGTTCAACCATCCACCCCACTAGCAAACAGCTTAACCAACGTGATCCCCCCCCCCCCCCCCCGCAATCCATGTAGTCTATGATGGTGAGGAAAGTGACGACCTCAGCATGGACTCCAACCAAGCCACGTCTACAACGTGTTTTGCTCCGCCCTGCAAAGCTTAATTATGAGGATGGAGAGCCCATGCGTGTGGGGAGAATTTAAACATCATTGGCAATCACTCAATTATGTAGATGGCTGGCAGGTATGTGTGCAAACACTGGTTCTAGTTGTTTGACTGAGAGTGAATAAAGTGAATGGGTCGAATGTAAGGGACAAAAGAAAAACAACTAGAACCAATGTTTCCACACACCTGCCAGCCCTCTACTTTACTGAGTGGTTGCCAATTATATTTAGATAATCCCTACATGCATGGGATCTCCACCCTCATGATTAAGCTCCGGGGGCAGAGCGAAATGTTTTGGGGACGTGGCCTTGTTGGGAGTCCAAGCTGAGGTTGTCACTGTCATCACCATCGTAGGGCTACTTGGGTTTGCAGCATTAGGGATTACCTCTTTCTTCTCACTTTTGCTATAGCTAAGAGCCAGGACAGGCTTCGTCACTTGCCAGCACTCCCTGCAGCGGAGGAGGAGGAATCCACACACATACCCTATATCGGCCAGCCTGAGCGGCACACAAAGCAACACTAGGGGTAACTGTGACCCCCTCTACAGAGCTCCCACACTAGACTAGTCTAAAGTGGACCACAAGTAGACCAATGTCAGCACATCTCTATGCCCCGTAGAACTCCTCCAAATATTACTTTCATTCAAAGTTAATGTCAATCAAAAACACAATGCAAATCAAGACACTGCAGAAAGTATGAGTGATCGGTGCCATCTATACTGCCGAGCATTAATTTCAAATGTAGAGAGCATAACAGATGTTTTGCTCTAAAGAACCATCAAGTGATATGGCAGTGAAGCCTAAAAATGCCACTAACTGGAAATCAGTGGTTTGACATTGATACATAAGAAGCCACAGTCATACATAGAGGCACCGGGCATGATGTGAAGATTCTTTGATGGCATTCACAAAGAAGCGCTTGAAATTTTTTGTGCAGACCATAATTTGTTCTTTTGACTGCACTAATAGTTTTACATATGGCAGACATTGAATCTAAACTCCAGGAATATACTATGGGGTCAATTCACAAAGAGAAACGTTATTGGTTTTCTTCAGTTGTTAAATTAGCACTCCTTATTTAACGCTAGCAAACATGGTATTCACGAAAACTATAATCGTTATTCAACATAGTCGTTATGGTTTTCAACTGACTCTTTATCCAATCGTTATGCTAACTACTCAAGAGTTATTTTAATGTCCCAAATCGTAATAATAACGTCTAAGATCGTTAAATAATGCTGGAGAGATGCATTCTGGGAGCAGAAGGGGAGGAGAACAGCTGCATGTGGAAAAGAGCAGATACAGAGAGAGAGAGAGACACAAGCAAGACACACGTGGAGATTGAGCATGTGATGTGCAAAACTTCTAGTGTGTGTTTTTCTAAAGCCATGTGTATTTCCTCATACAGAGAATAAATCATGGGAGACGATAATCGGAATTTAGCTATCACCTGGGTTTTAGAAAAGTCATCCAAAATAGTACGTGAACGGAATACACGTTTATAAATCTGAACAACATTCTAACGTGTTCTTCTTCGCCTCTGGATAATTTTATGTTCAAATAGAGCATGGTTCTATCTTGCCCAACACTACTAAAAACTTCACTACACTACAAAAATCGCCAAAAGCTTCCTCTAACAACAAAATATCGCCTGGGAAATGTCATAACGCCACCCTGAGGGAGGTGTTAATTTAACGATCGATAACTGTCAAAAAAATGTTTGTGAATTGCACTTCTGTACATATTTAACGATTTAACTCTTCAAAATAATGATTTGACTCTTTAAAATAACGATCGAATCTTTAAATAAGGATCCACACCTTAAAATATCGGTTCTGTGTAGTGAAACGTTTTTTGATGATTTTTCAAAGCGTTAAATCGTTTAGTGAATTGAACTAGCTTCAATAACGTGCAAAATCGTTAAAATAACGACCGAAATCGGGAAAAAAAAAGCTTTGTGAATTGACCCCATTATGTGTTCATTAAAAAGTTTAAATGTGTTTTAATTAGGGTTGTCCCGATACCGATACTAGTATCGGTATCGATACCGAGCATTTGTGCAAGTACTTGTACTCGCACAAATGCTCCCGATGCCTGACCCGATACTTGGTCGGCGGCGAGCGCACTCAGTGGGCAGAGAGGGCAGGCGGCGTCAATAAGTGGAGGGGGCCGCCTTAGTAGGCGGAGCGGGCGAGCGGATTCAGTGGGCGGAGAGGGAGGGCGAAGTCAGTAGGTGGATCGGGCAGAGTGGGTGGGCAGTCTCAGTGGGCGAAGCTGTCGCCGTCATCTTGGACATCCCGACGCCCATCTTGGCACACCCTGCACTTGGTCACAGTAAGCCAGCAGCTGATATCTTGTTACACCCAGCCCATATAGTTCAGGCTGGGTGTAACAAGATGTCTGCTGATACTTACTGATGCCGAGTGCAGGGTGTACCAAGATGGGCACTTCAGCATAGCATTTCAAAATACTTTCCTAATGTCATTTATTGCTACATTTCAGTGCCTGCCCATAAGTGCCAGCCACCTGTCAGTGACATCAGTGCCCATAAGTGCCGACTATCAGTGCCAGCCATCAGTGCCAGCCACCTATCAGTGCCCATAACTGCTGCCTATCAGTGCCAGCCACCTGTCAGTGCCATCAGTGCCCATAACTGCCACCTATCAGTGCCAGCCACCTGTCAGTGCCATCAGTGCCCATAACTGCCACCTATCAGTGCCAGCCACCTGTCAGTGCCCATAAGTGCTGCCTATCAGTGCCACCTGTCAGCGCCATCAGTGCCCATAACAGCCACCTATCAGTGTCAGTCACCTGCCAGTGCCCATAGGTGCCACCTATCAGTCCCCATCAGTCAGTGCCACCTATCAGTGCCCATCAGTCAAACTGTCACATGGCATTAAAAAAAGTATCAGTAATCGGTATCGGTACTTGTACTTAGGTTTAAAAAAGTGGTATCGGGACAACCCTAATTTTGATGTATAGGTAGCAATTGTGCTAGATCTGTTTTGATATCACCATCTCTCTTGTAAGCCTCTGCACATCAGAGCTCAGAGTTAGAGGAAACTTCAGCACTAACTTAGAACTCTGTTGCTTTGTGCTATGCTGTCAATCTAAAACAGGGAAATGCTTACAGGAGGGGCTAGCAAGCGATAATCTGCTGCTGCGTCTTCCCTGTCCATTTGCAAACTGTGTTGGTTCTTGGGTGGTAAAATAATAAAAAATGTGTTGTATTTGTTTTAGGGCCAAGTCATGTTCTAGAATGGAATGTATTACAAAATAGATACTGGATAGATAGAATGGATTAAGCCACTTCTTAATTCCCTGCTGAATGGAGAAGGATTATGTACTTCCCATGATATCTGTCCGTGAGGTGACCCATGAAAATGTTATGTAAACAGTCTATTTGACATTTTATCTGTTTGCTCCATGTCTGATATTCTTGTTAAATATTCAACCACAAAACAGTAGTCCATTGACCTGGGTGTGTTTACTTTACCAATGTCTGTGTTACAGTGATCTAAGTAATGATGCCATGTGCAAATATGTATATTAACATTAATTGTGTTTCTGTACAAGTCTTTTTCGGAAATAGCTCTAGCATCTAAATGAATGAAATAAATTGTGTTGTTTGAATGTGCAATAAAAAAGGGGGTTTCTAATTTCATTAAAAAGTGGAAAATCCCATAAAGGAAAACAGTTATGCCCTGTACACACGATCGGTTCGTCTGATGAAAACGGACCGATGGACCGTTTTCATCGAACAAACCGATCGTGTGTGGGCCCCATCAGTTTTTTTCCCATCGGGGAAAAAAAATAGAACCTGTTTTTTAAAATTTTCAGATGGTTAAAAAACCAATAGAAAAAAACAGGGAAATCCATCAGTCAAAAATCCACGCATGCTCAGAATCAAGTTGACACATGCTCGGAAGCATTGAACTTCATTTTCTAAGCACGACGTTGTGTTTTACGTCACCGCGTTGGACACAATCTGATTTTTAACTGATGGTGTGTAGGCAAGACTGATGAAAGTCAGCTTCATCGAATATCTGATGAAAAAATCCATCGGTTCGTTTTCATCAGACGAACCGATCGTGTGTACAGGGCATGAAACTAGTCATAGATATTAGAGGGCAGTGGGATTTTGGTAAACAGTTTCATTTGGCCTTTCCCAACATTTTCTCCCTGAGGAACCCTTTAGGTCTCAGGTAACCCCTGTTAAAACATAATTTGGAGCCTGGACATGAATTGCTTCTGCGGTGGTACTGGGTCATGGCTAGACTGGCCCATGCTTATCCTGGCAGCAGTAATAGATGCTTTCGGAATTGTGGTCAACGTGGGAAGGTCCTACATATATTGTGGTCTTTCCCACGCTTGATCGGCTTCGAGTCTTTGGCCTGTTGCAGACATTATTGTATATGACAATCCGTAAGGATGCCTGACTGGCTCTCTTGCATTGCCCTATACCCGGCCTATTTACGCCCCAGCAGAAATTGGCCACATACCTTTTTATTTCTGCCAAAAGAGCCATTGCCCAGGCCTGGAAGTCTCTTTTTTTCCAGGGGGTGAGAACCAGAATGACGGCTATGATGATTGATGAGCAGATGTCCAGTATACTGAAGGATTTGCATGCAAAATGTTTGAAAGTCTGGAAGCCGTGGATACGTTTTTCCCTTCCATCCTTGCCCCCAACTAGTTATGGTCAGCTTTAAGAAACCTTGCTTCGACGGGGCCCATGTCCGTGGTACTCGCCCTCTTCTGGGGGTCCTCTTGTCCTCTACTTTCTCTTTCTTACTCTCTTTTTTCCCCTGTTTGCTTTTTCTCTTATCGCTTTCTAATATGAAGGCTAGCAATGTAGACTGCTGAACTCCGGGGTACAGAATATCATGTGTGTCTATGACACAGGCCTAATTTTCAACCTGGTCCTCTATGGCCCGGGTTATAGTTTGTTTTTTGTTATTCATTACGCATTCATGCGCTACTTACTTATTTATCTGTTGCCCTGCGTGGGCAAACCACGGCTTGTTACAATTTTTGAAAATCCAATAACATATTGAAACAGAAAACATAATTTGGAGTCTTTGAGAAAGCCCATACTTTGATGGTCAGTGGGAAGAATTACTTCTTGCCAACAGTGGTCACAATGCTACCCTTAAAGAGCGAAAAAGATCATTGGCAGCATGTTGCTGGCTCTCCCAAGTGCTGTGAACCCTGGAACTATGCAAAAGCTCATGGAACCTTAAGAAACCTCTGGAGGAACCCCAGGGTTCCACAGAAACCTGGTTGAGAATGGCTGATCTAACTGTAGAATATTATGGTGTGCAAACTCCTATAAGTATATATTTTTTTCCTTGCAGTGTCAAGGTTCTAGACGGTATAAAAAAAATAAAAAATCTTATGTAGGCCCCAGACATAGTAGGGAAGTTTTTGAAAGGTTGTTGAGAATGTGGAATCAGATATATCCATGTAACTTTGTTAAAAATATGAAAATCTTTATTAGGCACATATGGTAATTTAGCGAAATGGTGTCCGGAGAAAGTAGCCTCAGTAAGGTGTTTCTACCCTTAATGGAATGTACTGTGTTTAATATTTATGTATGCACATCCCAGTATTATATGTCTCAAGGCTCTAGGTTGTATGAAGGTTATTGTTTTATTGTACTCATTGACATACATGGTAAACTGAGTACAAGAACTGTGCCTAGGTCCTTATTACATGTAGAGGCAATTTTTTATTTTTACAAGTTCTTAATTTACAAAGTCTCATTTGTCGGTATAACTAATTGAAAACAAAATATCACAATAGTAAGTATATTCTAAGAATATATTTACATATTAAAAAATATTCTGAGAGGAGATGTGTTTTAACTTGCACAGCCTATAACCTGTACAAGGCGTTTTTCACATTTTCACCTTTTCACATTGCCTTGATCTGTTTCATTGTTTCATACAAGTATCGTTGTTAAAGTAATACCATAAATAACTGTTAAAATGTAGGGGTAAAAAAAAATCCATCCAGGTGGACTATATACACTGAGAGGATTTTAGCAATAGAATTGTTGGGGGGGGGGGGGGGGATACAATTAAAAGGGCTTTAGGAAAGGGAAGGGAACGGAAGGGAAATGAGGAAAGTATCTAGGAGGAAGAGAAGGGAACTTAAGATCTTACTTTCCATAACACCATCCAGGAACCAATTGGCTCAGGTGAATTGCTGCTCAGATCAATGAAGAATTTTAGTTTGTGGCATGAGAGTAGACCGAAAGCCAGAGTATATCATGTTAGTTACTTTCTGTAGTGAATTCAAGGTGACCAAGTGTGTCTATAGCTATGCAGGGTGCACCGCCTTACTGCCAAAAAAAGCTGAATGATTTCAACTTCACATGAGATGGGGAACAGTACAAAAATTCAGAACCGAAACACGAACCCTATTGAGGTCTATGGGACCCGAACTGAAAAAATCAAAAGTACCTATTTTGAAGGCATATATGCAAGTAATTGGGCATACGATGGTTATGGGGGTCTGGGAGCTGCCATGGTGGACATCAATGAACAAAAAGTTTGTAAAAAACATAATTTTTAAATGAGCAGTGATTTACTAATGCCTAAAGTGAAACCATCAAAATGATAAATAACAATAAAAATGTAAAATTCCTTTAAATATAGTGCTTTCACATAAATATATTCTTTCTCAGACTTTGGATAGAAGTAACAGGTGCGTACAAATTGTGCTTTGGGAGTTGGTGGTGCCTTCACACTGTAACCCTACAGGTGTGTAAAAATGTATCCTTGTGTGTTATTGTGCCCATGAAACCTACACCAAAAATGTCTTCCAGATGAAATCAACAGCCACAAAGCTAGGCCGCCATGACAGTCTTTTAGACATTCAGGATCAAGAAAGCACCTAATCAACGACATTGGCATCAGGGGCTTGATAGTTGCTGCTAATCCAGGATCTTATCTGTCACAAAATCTACTGGAATGGCTGCTATGGGGAGAATATTTTTATAGTGTGGGATGGGACTAGGAGCAATGAGCCACAATTGAATAGAGTCATGATTACTTTCTCCAATCATGGCTCTGACAATGCTTTGTCCCCTGATTTGGCAAATCTTTTATTGCTTTCACCCACAAGGGCTTCCAATGCACTGTGCATCAGGGAAGTGCATTGTGATAATTCGACAGGCAGAACAAATGGTTTAATGCCCTGATCAATTCGGGTTTTCGTCAAACGGGCGAACAGCCAATGTTTGGCCCAAACTCATGCTCAAACTGAACCAAACTCTACTGGTACAAGGATACTTTTTTTTTTTTTTTACAGATTACACCTACATTGATGTGAAAATAACAAAAAAAGGATTCCATTTCTATTAACCTTACTTTATCACAGTTTAACAGGCATCAGGTAATGCCTGAAATAGTGTCAACCTGAAGGAGGTAATAAATCTACACCTCTATAATGGGCGATACAAGTTAATTTCCTTGTTGGAATTGCATCTCAACCAAATTCATCATACCAGTTGTTAAAAAAAGAACAGGGTATTATACCACTTCTTCAGAAAAAAAAATTGTAATAGAAGCATTATTCATCTGCCATTTAACTGCCTTTACACAGCAATTACATAATGTGTAATATATTTTTAACATGTGATCTCTGTTTGAATTGACTCGAATGATGAGGAACAGGAAAAGTGGATGGAAGGGTAAGACGTTGCAGACAACTGATTAATTTACACCTATACGTCAAACATATCAGAAACCGCCATGCTATGTAAATATGAAATCCAAATTTTACCTTATTTGTGCCAGTGTCCTTTTTAAACTCTAGCATGTGTAAGTTAAAACACCTACAGTGCAGAAAATAAGTATTTGAACACCCTGCTATTTTGCAAGTTCTCCCACTTGTAAATCATGGAGGGGTCTGAAATTGTTATCGTAGGTGCATGTCCACTGTGAGAGACATAATCAAAAAAAAAAATTCCAGAAATCACAATGTATGATTTTTTTAACTATTTATTTGTATGATACAGCTGCAAATAAGTATTTGAACACCTGAAAAAATCAATGTTAATATTTGGTACAGTAGCCTTTGTTTGCAATTACAGAGGTCAAACGTTTCTTGTAGTTTTTCACCAGGTTTGCACACACTGGAGGAGGGATTTTGGCCCACTCCTCCACACAGATCTTCTCTAGATCAGTCAGGTTTCTGGGCTGTCGCTGAGAAACACGGAGTTTGAGCTCCCTCCAAAGATTCTCTATTGGGTTTAGGTCTGGAGACTGGCTAGGCCACGCCAGAACCTTGATATGCTTCTTACAGAGCCACTCCTTGGTTATCCTGGCTGTGTGCTTCGGGTCATGTTGGAAGACCCAGCCTCGACCCATCTTCAAAGCTCTAACTGAGGGAAGGAGGTTGTTGCCCAAAATCTCGCAATACATGGCCCCGGTCATCCTCTCCTTAATACAGTGCAGTCGCCCTGTCCCATGTGCAGAAAAACACCCCCAAAGCATGATGCTACCACCCCCATGCTTCACAGTAGGGATGGTGTTCTTGGGATGGTACTCATCATTCTTCTTCCTCCAAACATGGTTAGTGGAATTATGACCAAAAAGTTCTATTTTGGTCTCATCTGACCACATGACTTTCTCCCATGACTCCTCTGGATCATCCAAATGGTCATTGGCAAACTTAAGACGGGCCTTGACATGTGCTGGTTTAAGCAGGGGAACCTTCCGTGCCATGCATGATTTCAAACCATGACGTCTTAGTGTATTACCAACAGTAACCTTGGAAACGGTGCTCCCAGCTCTTTTCAGGTCATTGACCAGCTCCTCCCGTGTAATCCTGGGCTGATTTCTCACCTTTCTTAGGATCATTGAGACCCCACGAGGTGAGATTTTGCATGGAGACCCAGTCCGAGGGAGATTGACAGTCATGTTTAGCTTCTTCCATTTTCTAATGATTGCTCCAACAGTGGACCTTTTTTCACCAAGCTGCTTGGCAATTTCCCCGTAGCCCTTTCCAGCCTTGTGGAGGTGTACAATTTTGTCTCTAGTGTCTTTGGACAGCTCTTTGGTCTTGGCCATGTTAGTAGTTGGATTCTTACTGATTGTATGGGGTGGACAGGTGTCTTTATGCAGCTAATGACCTCAAACAGGTGCATCTAATTTAGGATAATAAATGGAGTGGAGGTGGACATTATAAAGGCAGACTAACAGGTCTTTGAGGGTCAGAATTCTAGCTGATAGACAGGTGTTCAAATACTTCTTTGCAGCTGTATCATACAAATAAATAGTTAAAAATTCATAAATTGTGATTTCTGGAATTTTTTTTGGGATTATGTCTCTCACAGTGGACATGCACCTACGATGACAATTTCAGACCCCTCCATGATTTCCAAGTGGGAGAACTTGCAAAATAGCAGGGTGTTCAAATACTTATTTTCCGCACTGTATATATATATATATACATACACAAACGCACTATATTCTCAAAAGTTATGGGATGTCTGCCTTAAAACACATGTGAACTTTAATGGCATCACAGTCTTCGTCCATAGGGTACAATATTGAGTTGGCTCACCCTTTGCAGCTATAACAGCTTCAACTCTTCTGGGAAGGCTGTCTACAAGGTTTAGGAGTGTGTCCATGGGAATGTTAAGGCAGTGCTGGAAAATAATGGTGGCCACCCAGAATTTTTACACTTTGGGCCCAATTTGGACATTTTCACTTAGGGGTGTTCTCACTTTTGTTGCCAGCTGTTTAGACATTAATGACTGTGTTGAGTTATTTTGAGGGGACCACAAAGGGGACCACAAATTTACACTATACAAGCTGTACACTCACAACTTGACATTGTAGCAAACTGCCATTTCTTCAGTGTTGTCACATTAAAAGATATAATAAAATATTTACAAAATTGTGAGGGGTTTACTGACTTTTGTGAGATATACTGTGTGTGTGTGTGTGTATAATATATATATATATCTTACAACGTCCTAAAACCAGACGGTGAGAGTGGCTCAGTTCAATGTGTTTCACAGTTTAGCTTCTTCAGGAACCCAGGAATATTTTCCATATAATCACCACATGCATGTGGCTAGTGTTGCAACCCAAAGGCTAAAAGGATCACCACCCCAGGGGGGGACCATAGGGATGGGTAACTAAAAGTGCTGAGAACTATAATGGCAATGATGGAAAAGCCAATGGTTTTTAATGTATTTGGCATTCATAAAATGTGCCTGTGACATCGGTGAGCATCATAGATTTAGAAATCTTTGCAATGCGCCAGTGGGTCTCACAAAAAGGGTTAGACAAGAGGAAGGGCAGGTAAGCAAAAGATTTTGGTTAGAAGGGGGTCAGGTAATGTTACAATGTATTACGTTTAATGTCACTTGTCTATTAAAGGATCACTAAAGGATTTTTTTTTTTAGCTAAATAGCTTCCTTTACCTTACTGAAGTACTGGTTTCATGTCCTTATTGTTCGTTTTTGCTTTGAAGTTGCTGTAATTCTGCTCTGTTCTTCACACTTTCTGCTTGTCTGTTTCCTTATAACCACAGTACTGGGAGCTTTCTCACGGTGGTCTAAGCTGTCATTACTGTGTGTCTAAAACTTCCCAGAACCAATCAGATTAATTTTAAAAACAAAACACTGCCCTGGATTTGTTTGTTTTTGTTCTGTGAGTCTATTTCTACTTCACAGAAACATGAAGCCAGTTCAAAAGTGAAAATAACCTGCAGGCACATTATATGATGGATTTTTATCTATTTTTAATCATTTTGAAAAGGAATCAGTTAACTTTTATGTCTCTATACCCTGTAAACAGTCATTTCAACAAAAACATTTTTGTTCCTTTAGTGACCCTTTAAGAACAGGATATAAAGAACTAGGGCTGTTTTTTTGTCCAATTTTTTTTTTCCTGACCTTTAACATCTTCAAGCAAAATATTTTTTCCTATGTTCCAATACAGTATGATAAACTGCTGCAGAGAACCACTATGTTAAATAAATGGATAATTGTCTTTGAGAACACTATAGTGGCCAGTGGGTATCATAAAGTTGTATACACTTATGTCATACCACTTATATACATAACAGAACATTATATATTTTATTTTTTTAGCTAGATAATTTACAGCCTTGTAAAACCTCCATCAGTGGATATATTTGGACAGAAATAATTGACTGGTCTAATCAGTTCCAATCAGAGGTGTTCATGATTTTATCGGTAAAAGCGTTATCATAAGTGAGCAACAATTTCGGCCAACTTTATCTTTTGAAAATTGTGTTTACCAAAAATAATCCTTCAAAAAGCTTTAAATGCCTCTTCGTTTTAACAAAATAAATATATCACAGATACAGGGCCAGCCTTAGGTGTTTAAGCGCCCTGTGTGAGCTAATCCTCTGGCGCCCACCCCTCGCCCCCAAGACATTGTGCAATTTGCGCCCCCCCTCGAAAGTGCCGCCTGGTACATTGGTACCATCAGGTCCCATGTGATCATGTGAGTAACTGACTGCGACTCACAAGCTGTGATGGCCGCACGGCGCCCCTGTATTCCATGGCGCCCTGTGCGGCCGCACAGCTCGCACACCCCAAAGGCCGGCCCTGCACAGATAATATATTTTTGGAATAGAGACAAATAATTTAAAAGTACAGTTAATCTTGTTTAGAAACATACAGGGAGCTATTTACTAAAGGCAACTCCACTTTGCACTACAAGTGCACTGCCAGTGTAGATCTGAGGGGGACATGCAAGGAAAATAAAAAAACGGCATTTTACCTTCCCCTCAGATCTACAGCCACTGCACTTACGAGTGCACTTGTAGCGCAAAGTGGATTTGCCTAGTAAATGACCCCCACAGTGTTTGTGTATGTGTGTGTATATGTGATTTTTATTTCATTTAATTTTTTCAAATTTGGTTAAATTTAGGCATTCATTCCAGGTGCTGCAATTTAGATTTTTTTTTTTAATATGAGAAAGCTTTATTTTGGTCCAGGAATGTGACTCTTTTACAATTTTACTCACTAGATTTGGCAAACGAATGTACACAAACACATCCCAATTGATTTGCTGTATTTTTAGGTTACAAGAGTGATACTAGTTCTTGTAAAACAAATTTACAGGAAGAAATACATTCCCTTCTCGTGTGTCACACACTGGAGAAAGAAAGTGAACATGCTGTAGAGACATTTAATAGCTTTTAATGATTTACTGTAAAAGCCATTTTACTGTCCTAATGCAGCTGATAGAACATTGTGTTATTAGCTTACCGAATGCTGACTTTGCATGGATATCAATATCAAACTGGATTAGTTAAGTGTGTGCAGGCTGCAGTATTATTAGGTAAACATAGAGCTGTCAGTGTGTATTTATTTCTTCTCCTGACTCGTTTTATGTCAACAGTAAAATTTAAACTGCATACTGAGGCATTCTCTAAGCCGTAGGCCTCATTTACACAGCCGTAAAAAAAACACACATATACAACTGTTTTTTAAGCATGGATCTGAACGCAGCTACATTGCTTTCAATGGAGGTGTTCACGCAGGTATGTAACGCACTGTGTTTAGATCTGTCGCGCAAAATCCAAAAAGCTGAAACCTGAGGACAAGCGTATGCAGGAATATATCCATAGGTGTGCGCACAGGGTGTGCGCACAGGGTGTGCCAGGTGTGCCCAGGCACCCCCTAATCACCCTTTACAGCACAGATTCCCCCTACTTCCCTGGCTCCCCCTTCCCCCTGCAGTGCTAACAGCATTTCTCCCAACCCGCCAGCTGATGCTGCAAGGATGTTTTAAAGGGGAGGTTCCCCTAAAAAGAAACTTTTAACATTGCCTGTGTCTTCTTAATAACATTTAGAATCGGCTGGTAGTTTAAAAAAAAAACACCCGTACATACCATTTTCGGCATGTACTCTCACCGCCGCTTCCGGGTCTGGCGGCCGGGGATGGGCGTGCCTACTTCATTGACAGGCATCCGATCAACGCATACAGCGCGTCACGAGATGCCGAAAGAAGCCGAACGTTGGTGCGCATGCGCCGTATAGAGCCGCACCAACGTTCGGCTTCTTTCGGCATCTCGTGACGCGCTGTATGCGTCGATCGGATGCCTGTCCCCGGCTGCCAGACCCGGAAGCGGCGGTGAGAGTACATGCCGAAAATGGTATGTACGGGTGTTTTTTTTTTAAACTACCAGCCGATTCTAAATGTTATTAAGAAGACACAGGCAATGTTAAAAGTTTCTTTTTAGGGGAACCACCCCTTTAAGATGAGTGGAGGAAGGGGCCGGTAAATATGTAATTGACCACCCCCTTCCCTTTCTGAATGAACATCATGAGTGATCAGTAGTGTGTGTTTGAGCTTTGGGGTGCATACCCTAATACAATAGACTGTGCACACCTATGAATATATCCATATATACAGTAACATATATATATATATATATATATATATATATATATATATATATATATATATGTAAAAAAAAAAAGAACTGTCCAATTTTTACAAATTGAAAATAGATCTATTTACTTACTGATCATTATGCAGGAACTTTTGTCCCAACAGTTGGGGAAAAATTGCAAACCTATTGCAATCAAAGCAGATTTTGATGAACAAAGCTACGGTATATATTTTTTGATTAAAAAAGTAATTTTAACTGGTTGCTGCCTCTACACACTGAATCAACTTTTTTATTATGATTTCCACATTCAATTTTATGTGTGTGTATGTGTATATATATATATATATATATATATATATATATATATATATATATATGTGTGTATGCGTATACAGCAGGTAAAATACAGTGCCCTGATGGGCCAGTATTTGGCGTACTATAAATCCATTAAATCAATATATATATATATATAATTATATTATTTTATTTCTGTTTTTTTTTTGTTTGTTTGTTTGTTTTTTATGAATCAAGAATGAACGATATGTAGCAATTCTTGACCTCCTAAAAATGTGACATGCCTGTCTGTAATGCTGATCCTCTAGCTACTATACTTTAGAGTTGAACTTTAGTCAGCTATAAAAGACACAGGTCAATGCTGCTTTGACACTGATGCTTTTTATTTCTGCATTTTTACCTTGCTAAAAATTCAAGGAAAGCGCAATAAAAATATGTCCCTTTAACTCCTATGGGACACTTGACACCGCTGCGCTGCATGCGTGGTGCATTTTAAAAAGTCCTGCCTGCTGCATCTTTGGTGTACTTTTTAAAATCGCACCAAAAACACAGCACCCATTTGAAATTAATAGAAAAAGCATCAAAAATGCACCACAGTTGTGGTTTCAGTGCGTCTTTTGAGTTGCTTATCCATGTTTCACAAGTGCATGCTGGTAGTCAGGCACAAAGGAAACACACCGGAAAGGCATCAAGCATTTTTTCAATGGAGCAGCGTGAAAGCACCCTAAAACCTTTATTTTTCAAATGCAAGCAGTACAAGGGCTCATTCACATTGACCTACTACAGCATACTCCTGTGCGAGGGTCATGTTTACCCACACGTGAAAAACATTATGACGGCTCCTGGTGGTGGTACCTTATGTTAGCGAGTGAACGGGTACATCTCTAACTGCACTTTGCTCTGGTGGGAGATTTATAATCTGGATCATCTGCGGTTTGCCTTAAGCTGCCCATTAAATGTTGATGTCCATCTAGTGAAAGCCTGTCATTTTTCATTGTGGCAATGAAAATAACGTGTGAGGGAAAATGAATACCCACAGTGCTGCAGATTTTTGTTATTTTCAATTTCTTTATTATGTTTTAACTCTAAGGTCTTGTACACACGATCAGTCTAAAACGGTGAAAACGGACTAAAAAATCAATGAAAGGAATTCATGGAGAGCCGCACACCAAAATAAACCTAAAAAGGTAGCCTTTATTGGTGTAAAAAGGATATAAAGCACTACAAAACACAGCACAGCAAGCAGTGGGGTAAAAAAGCTGACGCGTTTCGCACAAACAATCTGTGCTTAGTCATAGGTGAAAACGGACTGAAGTTAATTTTCATCGGTTCACAGACTGATGGTCTGATTTGCGTACACACCATCAGTGTCAGAACGCGGTGACGTAAAACACAACGACGTGCTGAAAAAAACGAAGTTCAATGCTTCCAAGCATGCGTCGACTTGATTCTGAGCATGCGCAGGTTTTGAACCAATGCTTTTGCGTACTAACCATCGGTTTTGACCGATGGTCAGGTGTCCATTAGTCTTTTTAAATTAAGTTTTAAAACTGTGGACGGAAGGACAAAAGACTGATGGACCATACACACGGTCGGTTTGGACCGATGAAACTGAACTTCAGTCCGTTTTCATCGGTTTGGACTGATCCTGTGCACGCGGCCCTATATTTCTTAATAAATACTAGCAATTATTAGCTGATCATTTTGTTCTATCCCTATTTGATTTAACATCATCAATCGCTTTCAGGATGTTACAGGGATATAAAGTGCGCAATCTACCTAGTGAAGCCGCAGTCTAACCATGTCCAACTATATCCAAGATGAAAAGAGACTTTTTTACTGGAGGTAGAATATATCAGTAAAATTATATCCTGTCATTAGGGACCTCACACTGCTTGAGTAAATCTAATGGATATTGTGCAAGCCGAATGTATTGTTTGTGGCCAAGTTTAGATTGACAGTCCAGTGCAATGCAATAGAGCCTAAGTTACTTATTGCGCTGGTCCTCCCTCTCCTAGTCTACATACCGGTTTGCATGTGATAAAATGAATCTAAAATAAGGACATTTTCTGATATATACCCTATTTTATTTCAAAATACATGTAATTTCCTTTTTAGTGAATATATAGGTGGTGTTTTTTTTTTTTTCTTTGTTTTTTGTTTTTTATATGCCCAAAGCTCACTTCTGGCAGATGGCATTTAATCTTCACTTGAAAACAGGTTTATGCATTTGGTTCCAATATTCTGTCACAGGTTGGAAAAAAAAGGGGGGAAAGCCGCCCCTGCTAGGGGAAGACAGTGATTATTGCTATCGGCTGCAAAAGCCGATAGCAATATTCGTATGTAAAATACGGCAGGCTGGGTGTACCCAAGTTAATTGATAGATCAACTTGATACATTCAGCCTGCCCATACTTGGTTCTAATCTCGGTCAGTTCCTTAGAACTGTCTATGGCCAGCCTTAGTCTGCACAACATTTGACATATGCTGTATCTAAGTACTTACTTGTGTTTTCTTTTATCTTTAGCATCAAACTTGTAGCTGTCCAAGATTTAACTGACAAGGATGCACTGGAAAAGGTAACTAACTTTTCTGCAAAACCATAATTGTTGCACAATATTGCTGTGCAGTGATAAAAGATGCTGCTCATACGTTCAACCTAAGTTCCAAACCACGATGAAAGTCCACCAATCAAAAGCCCTATAAAAGTGTAAAAGATGTTGCTTGCCTGAAGTGCTGTATTTGTGGCACATCACCAGGCATACCTCATCTGCCCCTTCCACCCATTCTCCATTAGAAAAAAAAAAACCTCTCCTAGCATTTTAAATCAAGTTGCAACAACATTTATTAAACAGAGAGTTTGTAAGGTATGTTAGCAGGGCTTTTTTTCAGGGGGAACTTGGTGGAACTCAGTTCCACCACCTCTGTCTCCAGACACTTTGGTGCCTGCTCACCACTATCATTAGGAAAAACAGAAGTCTGGTTTCTGTGTTTACAAGTGACAGCTCTGCACTCTGTATGTAATGCAATCCTGGTATTTAATGCCCCTTTAAGATTCTCCTACTGTTCGTAAAATTTGACTGACCACACCCACTATTTGTTGTGATTTGGAGGGTGTGTGTGAGGGAGGAGTTTTGTGGGGTCGTGGTTAAGTTCCACCACCTATTGTTTGAGAAAAAAAGCCCTGTATGTTAGTGTTAATTGTCCTGGAAATTATGATTGGTTTCTGTAACATTTAGATTTTGCAACTTTATTACATGATACTTCCTTCATACTCGCTCGACGATACTAGCTGTTAGTAAATTTAAAGGAGATCAAAATGTGTGGCTAGCCTTGAGATCTGTTTCCATCTAACAAATAAAATGTTCCAAAATACATAATTTATCTTCAAATCCTATGCATGCATTGGGACTTGAATGAGCTTTTAAAAGCTCTACACATTTTACTGAATTTATATAGAATTGCATTTTCAAATGGTATCATGAGTATAGCCTCAAGTAGAATTGGTTAATAGTAAAATAAAGCCAACCATCATCCAAATAACATATAGAGAAATTGGACCAGGTAATGGTATGGTGGCAGCTGCTAGTACCGCCTAGACCAATAACAATCACCCAGAGAAACGAGAGTATTTTGGTAGACTTTCTCGGTACTGATGACAAACAATTAAATAAAAAATTATTTATTATCCATAAAATTATACAAATTTAAAAATTAAAAACACATGAGCCTTACCCCACAATAGATACAGCCATTGTTACTAACGGGTTACCCCTTAAAGGTGTCTGTTATGGTGGAGAGTGGCCAAAGAAACCGGCTTCAGGAGGAATATCCGTGTGGTGGATAATACAATACAATAACTAGCAGAACATAAATTACAATAGATACATAAAGATACAGAGTATATACACAGATTGTAAAGAATCATTGTCAATATCACACAGGTCTGCTCACCAATTGGAGGCCACGGACATTCCTAGGGCTCACTAGAAGACCCCCCCCCCCCCCCATGGCAGAGGAGGGGGATGTATACCACTCTCTAGTAAAATAATAATGTGTACCGTGTTTAGGAAACTTAACAAAAATAATTGATGGAACAAGGGCACCATGTGAGGATATGGAACTGGAAAAGTGAAAAGAGGGTGAAGGAAGGACGGTGGGAGAGGAGGAGAGAAAAAGGGGGGGGGGGTAATTTTGTATCATTTTATGTATAATAAATATTTTTTTATACAACTAACTGTTTGTCATTAGTACTGAGAAAGTCCACCAAAATACTATTTTCTCTGGGTGATTGTTATTGGTCTAGGCGGTACTAGCAGTGGCCACCATTATATTACCTGGTCCCATTTCTCTACATGTGGCTGGATTGGACTTCACCACATTTGCTAAGGTCGGATATTTAAAATGTAAATCTGATATAAAAACAAGTTTCTGAAATATTTTATGCACAGCAGTATCAAGCTGAACTGATTCTCCTTTATCTCTTATGAAACATATAAAAGTACCAGACAGCCATGTTTAAATGGTTACTTGCCTTTTGAAAGGGCTTCCTTGACATGTAAAAAGGTCCAGATATATATACAATATGAGCATATGTGCAACTATACAAAATCAGAATTCATGTTGTGCTTTAAACTGAATTCTGACGGGTTATTATGAGTTATTGAGTTATTAAAGGGGTTGTAAAGGTACGATTTTTTTTTTCCCTAAATAGCTTCCTTTACCTTAGTGCAGTCCTCCTTCACTTGCCTCATCCTTCGATTTTGCTTTTAAATGTCCTTATTTCTTCTGCGAAATCCTCACTTCCTGTTCTTCTGTCTGTAACTCCACACAGTAATGCAAGTTTTTTTTTGGCTGGAGTGTGGTGCTCGCCCCTCCCTTGGACTACAGGAGAGTCAGGATGCCCACTAAGACACAGCTCCTTTCTCTATCTGCAACGTAAAGAGCGTCCTGACTCTCTTGTAGTCCAAGGGAGGGGGCGAGCACGACACTCCACACCAGGGAGAAAGCCTTGCATTACTGTGTGTAGTTACAGACAGAAGAACAGGAAGTGAGGATTTCTCAGAAGAAATAAGGACATTTAAAAGCAAAATCAAAGGATGAGGTAAGTGAAGGAGGACTGCACTAAGGTAAAGGAAGCTATTTAGGAAAAAAAATGTACCTTTACAACCCTTTAAAGAAGCCTAATTCTGCATATTTTACTTTGTAATTTTGTCACATAAATTATCTAGACTGTGAGAACTAACATGTAGTGTGAAAAAAGGCAATGACTGGTGTGGCTTGGCATACAGAACTATTGGAGTTGTGCGAGGGCACATTGCTTATCACAAGGCAGCCTTGTGTTGACCAGCCAGATAAGAGTCACTGATCCGTGGAAATGATGGGCCTCCTCTTTGTAGCATCAGAACCTTAGAACTGAGAAGGCAGCCTTGTGTTGACCAGCCGGATAAGAGTCGCTGATCTGTGTAAATGATGGGCCTCTTCTTTGTAGCATCAGAACCTTAGAACTGAGAAGGCAGCCTTGTGTTGACCAGCCGGATAAGAGTCACTTATCTGGTGAAATGATGGGCCTCTTCTTTGTAGCATCAGAACCTTAGAACTGAGAAGGCAGCCTTGTGTTGACCAGCTGGATAAGAGTCACTGATCCGTGGAAATGATGGGCCTCCTCTTTATAGCCTTAGAACTGAGAAGGCAGCCTTGTGTTGACCAGCCGGATAGGAGTCACTTATCTGGTGAAATGATGGGCCTCTTCTTTGTAGCATCAGAACCTTAGAACTGAGAAGGCAGCCTTGTGTTGACCAGCCGGATAAGAGTCGCTGATCTGTGTAAATGATGGGCCTCTTCTTTGTAGCATCAGAACCTTAGAACAGAGAAGGCAGCCTTGTGTTGACCAGCCGGATAAGAGTCACTTATCTTGTGAAATGATGGGCCTCCTCTGTAGCTTTAGAACTGAGAAGGCAGTCTTGTGTTGAACAGCCGCATAAGAGTCACTGATCTGTGGAAATGATGGGCCTCCTCTTTGTAGCATCAGAACCTTAGAAATGAGAAGGCAGCATTGTGCATCACAGGGTTTTAGGAGATGTCATCTTCTTCTGGGTAAAATGCACTAAACATATAACCTCTCTCTAACCATATAAGCATGACTTTTTATTGGTCCATATGAGCTCTTTTCTAATTGGTTAAAATCACTCTGTCACCATTGGTGATCAGATCAAATCTAGCAGATTGGATCTAGTATGGTCTAAACTCTGACTTGCACAATTGTTCAAGTTGTTCATGGAGTTCAGTCAAGCGTTTTACTGGACTGACAATTTAATGTTCAATTCAGTCAAATTTTCAGAACAGCCAATCACAAGGAAATAAACAATCTAGGACTTATTGTTAAGGTTAAATCTGTCAGCACCCCTGAGATCTATTGTCAGGTTTGGTGGAGGTTTCAATTTCACAGCTGCTTTGGGTGAAAACTAAACATACCTTTTGGCAAAGGGCCCTGGTGAAACAAAGCTTGCCAAGAAATGGTGACCTCGGTGTAGCACAGATCTACTGCCAGCCATTGTTTCTGTGCTCGCAAATAACTGTTCTCAAGGGTCTGTTTCAGAACGGGAAAATAGGATCTTGTTGAGTCCCTTGAATATGTAATAAGATTTACCTTCCTAATCTTCTGGTTTAAAGATTAAGTGGCAGATCAGATGGGTGGCATGCATTTTACATGAGCTTTTGTTTTTAGACATATAATCGTTATGACATTTCAGGCTGTAGTTATATAATGTTCATAATGTGGTTCTGTTGCTTTTCTTTATCTGAATAGCTCCTGTTTAAGCTACACGTTTCAGAATGCTTTCTTTGGCCATAAGCTGCATATTTAAAGCAATTTAATATACAAAAAATATTTACAGCTCTCCATTATAATATATTTTAAATGAACCTGTGAAGGGTAAATAGAAAGGACGTGCTATTTAATCCAGTTATCAAGCAAGTGCATGTATACTTCTCAAATCTGCTGTACAGTATTTCAGGGCCCCCTAAACCTGCAATGGGTGTCTTTACTGATAAGTACACCGGAAGGAACAAACTACACTTAAATGGGGAGGATGCCGCTTTGTTGGGAGAGAAGATTGCAAAAGAGTTGGAGGACATTTTAAACTAGGTGGTGGGGAGGGATCAGAGGAAGCTATAGCCAGCAGTGTGCGAGCGTCAAAGGGTGCTACTAAACCCACGGTGCATAGGTGAACAAAGTCCAATTGCGGCCTCGGAAACAAACAAGGAGAAAATAATATGCAACCATTCAAAACTAAAAGGCATGGCATGATTAGTGATAGAAGTCTAGCTAAAAAATGACCTACCGACCAATTTCGTTATTAAATTCGGATGTGAAGATTTTTGCTAAGGTCTTAGCAAATAGGATACAACAACATATCCCAAACTTAATAAACCTAGACCAGGTGGGATTTGTCCCTACCAGGGAAGCACGAGACAACACAATCAAGGCTATTAACCTGGTGCAGTTAGTGAACACAACACAGATGCAATGCGTATTTCTCAATACGGACGCAGAGAAGGCCTTTGACACGGTGAGGTGGAGTTACATGAGGGCAGTCCTAAAATACGGCGGCTTTGGGAACAAAATAATACAGTGGATATTCTCCATGTATTCAGGCCTAACAGCCCAGGTACGGGCCAACGGAATTCTGTCTGAGCCCCTCACGATCTCAAATGGGACAAAACAGGGCTTCCCTCTGTCTCCACTTCTATTTGCCCTGTCACTAGAGCCTTTTCTGTGTACGCTACGTGTAAATTCTAATATTTCAGGCATACAAATAGGGAAGAACCACTGTAAAATTACAGCCTATGCAGACGATATGTTGTTCACTCTTACAAATCTGTTGATCACAATTCCAGAATTAATGAAGGAATTTGAGAGATACGGATCTTTATCGAACCTACGTATCAATTTTAATAAATCGGAAGCGATGGGGGTAAACGTCCCACATACAGCGATAAACTATCTAAAACAAAAATGTAAGTTTAAATGGACTGATAATGCTCTGACATACTTTGGTATACAACTAGCAGGGAAGGTGGAGAAGATATTTGAGCTGAACTTCCCACCCCTCTTACAGAAAGTAAAGATCTTATTGTATAAGTGGAACCGGGGTTTTCATAGCTGTCTAGGACGCTGCAATATTATCATGATAAACATACTCCCGAAAATGTTGTATTTATTACAAACATTAGCAATACATATTCCATTAAAGTATTTTAAACAGTGTCAGAGAGTGATCTTTGAGTTCATATGGGCAAATAAGAACCCCCGGATACATAGGAAACAACTAATGAGCACTAAGCAGCAGGGAGGACTGGGAGTCCCAGATATAAGGAAATATTACTACGCAACACATCTGAACAGGCTTATAGACTGGAATAGGCATTCAGATACGAAGCTATGGGTACAAATCGAACAGGCACAATTTAAAACACCTCTAGAAAGAGCACCGTGGTAGTTTGCCTCACTCCCTAAAGAAATTAATAAAAATCCAATAGTGGGTAACACGGTAAGGATCTGTGCAGCAGCACTACCTATGATGGGCATCGAGCCCAGGACCTCCCCACTATACCCAGTGATAGGTAACCCCCTCTTCCCATCGGGATACGAAGACGGAGCATTCCGGCAGTTGAGGAAAAGAGAGTGTACAGAAGTAGCAAGGTATATCCACATGGGAAGATGGGTAACCATAGCGGAACTGATGGAAATAGGAAATGTATTCCGTTTGAAATTCTGGAACGCACTTCAGATAGTTCACTTCCTTAAAACTTTGCCAAATCCAGAGAGCTTTGAAAGACCACTCATGAAATTCGAGAAAATATGTAATGAACAAGGGACATTTCTACAGTCTTTCAATAAGCTATGAGTTATTAGTGCAATCAGGAGGTTGCCCTCTGAGGTGCGTTCAAGAATGGGAAAGGGAATTGGAGAAGTCCTTCAGTTTGGAACAGCGACAATGCAAATACAGGCGAACACACGAAACATCAATATGTGTGAGAATACAAGAGACAAACTATAACATCTTCACGAGATGGTACAGGACACCAGAAAGGCTAAGCAAAATTTTTGCAGAGGTATCAGATAAATGCTGGAGGTGCCAGGGAAGCAAAGGAACGATGCTACACATATTCTGGGAGTGCCCAATGTTAAGGAGTTTTTGGGCAGAGATTAAAATAGCTCTACAGTTTTGCTCAGATTATGAGATTCCGGAAGATCCAGAATTCTATCTTCTGCATTTAAACCAAATACCAGAAAAAGCCTATAGGGCAGGGGTCTCAAACTCCCGGCCCGCGGGCCAGTTGCGGCCCGCAGACCAAGATTTTGCGACCCACTGTCAAGCCCTTCCCCCGGACAGTGTCATACTTTGCAGCGCATGCAGCAGGGCCGGTACAAGTCAGGGGCGGGAGGGGCGAGTGACCCTGGCGCTACCAAGTCTAACAGGGGGGGAGCGCAATCAGCCGCGGCCGCCAGATCAGTTGGATTGTCTGTCACTCACTTTCACTGAGTGACAGACAGCGCAGGCAGCGGCTGTGGCACACTGTGTGCCGACTGCGCTCCTCTGTCCTGGTCCTGGCTCCCTTTCATTCTTTGCGTTGCCTCTCGCCCCCCCCCCCCATGAAAGCTGGTATATTCCCGACGTGCGCCTTCACCGCATGACGTCACGCCGGGGGTGAGAGGTGACTGAGGCAGAGAGGAAGGGAGGACTCGCGCGGAGCTGTGTCTGGAAGAAAAAAAAAAAAAAAAAGGAGGACAAGACACGAGGAGCCTGCTGCCTGCCTCAGCCTGCTACTGTCTGGAGTGGAGTGTGTGGAGTGGACTGTCTGCAACAGAAGAAGAAGTGAACTATAAAAAAAGTAAGAGACAATTTAAATTAGTCTGTATTGGGGAGGGGGGGAGGGGGGATTGGACTGAGGTGACCATCATATTTTTAATTAAAAAAAATGTCAGAATTATTATTTTTTTTGTGTTATTTTAAGCTTGCCTTCCTTGTCTGCATAAAAAAAAACCTTAATTGCAGCCTCACTGTGCCGTCACACGCAGCCACTGTGCGCATCACACGCAGCCACTGTGCCCATCAAACGCAGCCACTGTGCCCATCAAACGCAGCCACTGTGCCCATCAAACGCAGCCACTGTGCCCATCACACGCAGCTACTGTGCCCATCACACGCAGCCACTGTGCCCATCACACGCAGCCACTGTGCCCATCAAACGCAGCCACTGTGCCCATCAAACGCAGTCACTGTGCACATCAAACGCAGTCACTGTGCCCATCACACGCAGCCACTGTGCCCATCAAACGCAGTCACTGTGCCCATCAAACGCAGCCACTGTGCCCATCACACGCAGCCACTGTGCCCATCACACGCAGCCACTGTGCCCATCACACGCAGCCACTGTGCCCATCAAACGCAGCCACTGTGCCCATCAAACGCAGTCACTGTGCACATCAAACGCAGTCACTGTGCCCATCACACGCAGCCACTGTGCCCATCAAACGCAGTCACTGTGCCCATCAAACGCAGTCACTGTGCCCATCAAACGCAGCCACTGTGCACATCACACGCAGCCACTGTGCCCATCAAATGTTTAGAACTATTATTAAGATTGCATCAGTTGTACATTTTAAAATTTTGGTCCAATACTTGATGCGGCCCAGCCTCACCCAGCTTATACCTCCAGTGGCCCCCAGATAATTTGAGTTTGAGACCCCTGCTATAGGGAAATGATTATATGCCATCTATTAGATGCCGCTAAGGCCTGTATAACGAAGAGGTGGAAGTCACCAGTTCCACCAACAGCGGAGATGTGGATATGTAAAGTTAAGGAAATAAGCAAATTAGAAGAGTTATGCCGCGTACACACGGTCGTTTTTTGCGATGAAAAAAAACGACGTTTTTTAAAACGTCATTTAAATTGATCGTGTGTGGGCAAAACGTCGTTTTTTGTCTTCAAAAAAACGACCAAAAAAAAATTCCAACATGCTTGAATTTTTTGTATCGTTTTTCAAAACGTCGTTTTTTGTTTCACAAAAAGTCACCGTGTGTAGCAAAAACGTCTTTTAAAACGACGTTTTTCAACCCGCGCATGCCCAGAAGCTAGTTATGAAGCAAGCTTCAATGGAAAAGAGTGGTGAACGTAACCTTGCTTTTTGTGAAAAAACGATGGTGTGTATGCAAAATTGTCTTTGAAAAGTGACGTTTTAAAAACGTCGTTTTTTACTTCATCATCGCAAAAAACGACCGTGTGTACGCGGCATAAGTTCTGACAACACAATATAAGAGGGGAAAATATTTAAGAACTTGGACTCCCTGGAAGTCCTATATGGACTACAGGGGTGAAGGCTAAGGAGGATGAGGCTGAACGGTACAGAAGGAGCCCGGGAACTTGGGTTGGGTATATGTGGGATTTAATGAGAAACCACAGGAATATGGAGAAGGGTCGGAGGAGAGGGAAGTAGGGTGGGTGGGGTTTTTTTTTTTTTCCTTTCTTCTTCTTTCTCTCTCAGGGATGTTTGGAAAGGGGAGAGATATGTAAGAAGGAGATATATGTTTGATTTTGACAACAAGGTAAAAGGGGATGTATAATAATAAGATGGACCGTGACTGTTGTTTTGTAATAATGTTCTGTTATGTATTATTTTTTATATATATATATATATATATATATATATATATATATATATATATATATATAATGTGTGTTGTACTGATTTGTTTTAAAATAAAAAAGAATTATAATCGAAAAACAAAAAAAATGGAAGTAACTGGAGCGGCTGATTCACAAGGAGGATTTTGACTTCGTAAAAATATCAGAGTAATTTGCTAGGGAACATGACGGACGGCATTGCTAATGGGGCAAGGGAGGAGGTGGAATCATTGTGGCTGGAGCTTCAAAGGGAAGAAACAAATGGGAAATTGATAGTGGGCATATGCTACAAGCCCCCTAACCTGAAGGATGAAGAGGAGTCTGATCTCCTGTCACAGTTAGGAATGGCGGCGAGGCAAAGTTCACTCCTTTAAGACTCATAATTTCTTACATTTCTTGCAGTACAACTTCATGTGTCAATTGGTGGATAACCCAACTAGAAATAATTCTCTGCTAGATTTACTATTAACAAATAAACAGATCTGATTGCAGATGTAGAAATAAGGGATAACTTGGGAAACAGCGATCACAGAGTAATTACATTCAGCATGAATCGTAGGAAAAAAGAGGCACAAGGGTAGTGCAAAAACTCAAAAGAGCCAACTTTTCGAAACTGCGCTCCATACTACATTCAATGGGATCAAATTCTAGAATGAACACTGGGGGGACATTGGAGTGCTTTAAGAACATATTAAAAAATGGTAAACAAGGTCAGAGCACATCTGCCCCATAAGGGCCCTTTCACACGGTGCGGACCGTTTTTCGTCGGCTCAGCGGGGGGTCCCGCTCAGCTGTCGGCGGACAGAGTGGTCCCCCACACTGTGCAGGGACCGCCCTGTCTCTCCTCCGCTATCCCCTATGGGGAATCGGATGGAAACGGACCGTCTGTCCGTTTGCATCCGATCCGATCCACCGGACGGAAGAAAAATAGGGTTTTCTTCCGTCCGCAAAACGGATCCAGACGGACGCGGATCGTAGGCGGACGTTAGCGGATGCATCATCCGCTAATGGATCCGCTCCCATAGGGCCCCATTCTAAGTCCGTTTACGGACTTAGAAAAAGCGGACCGTTCGTCCGCACGTGTGAAAGGGCCCTTAAGGATGATCAGGGGAAAGTGGTTACAAATGACAGGGAGAATGCAACTATTCTAAGTGCATTCTTCTCTTCAGTTTTTAGAAAAGAAAAGAGTGGGTATAATAATCAAGACAATATTGTTAGTAACACAACATGAAATGTACCCTTGTGGCAAACAGAAGCCCGGGTTCACAAAAGACTTGAAAACTAGATAGCATACAAAAAATAACCTAGCCAGATTATAGTCAGACCGTTATTCCTCAGTTTTAAGGACAGCTGTGTGACTAGAAAGTTTATTGGCAAAAAGCCAACATGGTCCCAATATTTTAAAAAGGGCCAGGGTATATACCTGGAAACTACAGGCCAGTACACCTGACATCAGTAGTATATAAACGATTGGAGGGGATGATAGAGGCTATATTCAAGAATTTTATTATGAAAACAGTATAATTAGTAGTAATCAGCATATATTTTGAAAGATGCCAGACCAATTTGTTAACTTTCCACGAGGAAGTGAGCTGTCATCTAGATAGAGGAAGTACTATAGATGTGGCGTATCTGGATTTTGCCAAAGCATTTGATACAGTTCCCCATACATGCTTAATTTACAAATTGAGGTCTGTTGGCATGGATGATAAGGTATGTACCTGGATAGAAACTGATTACAGGGGTGTCCAAAGGATAGTAATAAATAGTGTGTGCTCAGAATGCTCTGAAGTTGTAAGTAGTATACCGCAAAGGCTCTATCATGTGGCCAATTATGTTTAATTTATTCATAAATGATATAGAGGTTAGTATAAGTATTTCAGGCTCAGTGTTTGCTGATGATACAAAGCTAAGCAGTGCAATAACTTCATGTTGAAAGATGTAAAGTAATCCACTTGGGAGCAAAATGGGAGCTAAATATAGGAACACAAGTTACTCGCTGGGGGGGGGGGGGGAACCCTTGGGAAAATGGATGGAAAAGATCTACAGGTCCTAGTGGATCACAGGCTCGGCAACAGCTGCAGCAAGCAAAGCTAGCAGATAATTAGCATGCATTAAAAAGGGTATTTACCTAGAGGTAAAACTATAATTCTACCACTTTATAGTGCAGTTCTGGTCACCAGTCCTCCGGAAGGATGTGCTGAAACTGGAGAGAGTCAAAAGAAGGGCAACAAAGCTAATAAGGGGACTGGAGGACCTCAGTTATTAGGAATGACTACAGTGATTAAACTTATTTTTCCTGGAGAAGAGACACTTATAAGAGGATATGATAATGATATAGAAATATCTCAATGGTGATTCTAGCATAGGAAGAAAACTATTTAGTCGCAGGTTGTTTAAGAGGACATGTGGCCTATAATGAAGTTGGACGAAAAGCGGCATAACTTTAAACGGCATAAGGGGTTCTTTGCTGTCAGAGCAATAAGGATGTAGTGTCAGCAGGAAGTGTCTTAGATGGGCATCTTAGCGAGCGCATTATACAGGGATATAGGAAATGGTAGTGACATAAACACACACAAGTTAAACTGGATGGATTGATGTCATTATTTAACCTTATCAACTATGTAGGTAATAAGATGCATCCATTGGGAAAGGATGAGAACAACTACACTTACCAAGACCAGTATGGGCTGTCAAGGCACCCACAAATACATTAGGGAATGCTCAGATATCTATAGACCTTTCCTATTGCCTGATGGTCAAGCCTGGTTATAGAGAAAATTTGCTAGGATTTATTTTCCTGACCTTATTTATCACCATTGTTTTGCTCCGTGATAGTCCAGCATCTACATGCTCCATTTCCTGCCGCATAAACATGCAACCCTAATTAGTTTGCAGTGACTATCTTATTGACAATAGTCATTATTCTCTGACTAGATGTGTACTATGTAAAAATGTTCTAACTCTACTCTAGGTTTACTAAAATGAAGTTATTGAGATGTCAAATGCAGGTCTCAATTATTGCAACACATAAACTGACCATGTGATTATAGCTGACAGACATTCCAACTCTCAGTCTAGGTTAGTACTGTGAGGTTTCTCAGAATCCAAGGAACTTACAGACTCTGACACTTTTCCCTGAATCCAAGGCAATGTGACAGATCTTCTTGACATAACAAGCCCCTGTAACTTATACCTACCTTTTTCAAGCCCCCCACCTCTGTATTCTTCTATCAAAGCTGGGAGTCCAAACCATGTTCAATCTTTCATTTTCTTTGCAGTTTAAAGGGACACTAAAGTCAGGGCTTTTTAAAAAAAAAATAACAAACATGTTCTACTTACCTCCACTGTGCAGTTCGTTTTGCACAGAGTGGCCCGGAAAGCTGTCTTCTGGGGTCCCTCGGCGGCTGTCTGGGCTCCTCCTCGCAAAAGCTTTCCCTCTTCATGCGAGAGCGCTCGCATGGAGGAAAGCTTTTGCGAGCGCGCTCCCGTGATACAGCGGCGGCCATAGCCGCCCACTGTATCACTTGGCTCCGCCCCCGGCGCGCCGCGTCATCCGCTCTGATTGACAGCAGCGCTAGCCAATGGCTGCGCTGCTATCAATCCGCCCAGCCTAGCCAATCAACGGCCAGGCTGGGAACCGAAGTGGACGACGTGGACGCGCCCGGGAGATTCGAACGGTCAGGTAAGTACAACGGGGGCTCGGGGGGGGGCCAGTGCTGTGAGATGTTTTTTTACCTTAATGCATAGGATGCATTAAGGTAAAAAAACATGTACCTTTACAACCCCTTTAAGCTTACTTACCAGGGTCATGCAGTTAAGGTACATTTTTTACAAATAAAGCAAGCCTAAACCGATCATTTATTTCATCTTGGCACACAGGAGGTTACTGGGATAGAAAGTGAGGGGCAATCCCCCACAAAAAAAGACAGAGATTAAAGTCTGAAAGAGAATATCATTTTTCCACACTGTGATGTACTTACATTGCTGCTTTTGTTTTTTTTCCTTAGCTTACAAATGGTTAGGTGGTAGATGATGTGATTTCCTTTCCTGCAGTCAGTGTTGATGGGGGAATCCCTCCTGTGGAGCTATTGTGTCCTCCTGGTGGGGTGGGGTGTTGTGGGGGGGGGGGGCGTGGGGAGCCATCCCTGCCGGGTGAACCCAGTAATTATTTCTAGTAGTTATAGTCGCTGGGAACAATCGTATGCTAGAAATCCAACATGCAGGTTGTACCCAAGTCGATCGATGGATCAACTTGGGTACAACCAATCTGTCCATACATGGATCAAATCTCCACTTGTCCCTGTTGAACCGGCTGAGATTTGAACCATCTATAGCTAGCCTAAATCACAGAACAGTGTTTAGGCCTAGTAATTGGCCTTTGAAACACAGGTACTACATTCGGGGAGGAAGTCACATGTTGTCCTATAGCTCCTCAAGGCTCGAAGCAACAGATCAGTTTGGATGCACAGCAAAATTGAGCTTTAGCAGGTAATGGTTGATCTTTTAAGAGAACCAGTCACTTCGAATGGGTCAATTTGTACTCAATCTGATTCTATAATAATAAAAACTAAAATGAACATTTGCAACAACCCAAACATTTACTGTAAAATTTCAATAATTCTTTATATGAGTAGGCGTTTAGTTTGATAATAAAAGTGATTGCTAATTGTCATATTATGCTTCATTGACTGTGTATGTAAAGTGCTGTTGGAAGCAGTCCTTCAAATATGGTGATGGAGCAGCTCATAATGTCCCCACTTGCTTGTCCTACCATGATATTTTTTTATGGCTAAGGCTTTATGTACATTTGAACTACTTTGACCGCCGGCCACGGGAAAACGCAAAACACGGCACGATATTGCACGTTTTGCAGCCGCCGGGCCAAAATATTCCTATCCTGAAAGCAATTCTTCCAAGTTCAGGAGATGCTCTAACATCAGCAGCTCCTAAACTATCCTAAAAGCATACCGTATATACTTGAGTATAAGCCGACCCAAATATAAGCCAAGGCACCTAATTTTACCACAAAATGTTTTTAAAAATGTATTGACTTGAGTATAAGCCTAGGGTGTCCATCTGCATGCCTTACTGTGCCTCACTGTGTCCATGCCTCACTGTGGCCATGCCTCACTGTGTCCATGACTAGACTGACGTTTAACATGGGAGTCTATAGAAGGGGTGCCCGGTTCTGAAAAATCGGTGCTCCTCAGCTGTAGGTCCCCCAGACAACAAACTATGCACACTTCTATAGAAGAAATGAGGCTTCATGTCTGCCAAGTTCTGGGTCCAGAGGACCTACAACTGGGTTGTACCAGGTCCCCAAAATCACTGGAGAAATTACCATTTAACATGGAAGTCTAAGGAATGGGTGCCTGGATTTGAAAAATCGGTGCTCCCAGACCGTAGGTGACCCGGACAACAACCTTTGCACACTTGTAGAGGATGAGTGTGGCTACATGTGTGCCAAGTTTGGGTCCCCAAAGCCTGGGAAAATCAGGTGCAAACAGGTGACTCATGTATAAGCCAAGAGGGGCATTTTCAGCACAAAAGAATTGGCTGAAAAACTCGGCTTACTCGAGTATATATGCTGGGCTAGATTCTCATACGGCGGCGTTAGTATGAGCGGGGCATATCCTATCCTGTTTACGCTACGCCGCCGCAACTCTGAACGCAAGTGCCGTATTCTCAAAGCACTTGCGTCCTAAGTTACGGCGGCATAGCGTAAATGGCCCGGGTAATTCAAATGTGGATGAGGTGGCGTGTTTTATGTAAAAGAATCTTAAAAACATGTTTTTGACGTTTTTTTTTAACTGCGCATGTGCCGTCCGTGGACGTATCCCAGTGCGCATGCTCCAAATTACGCCGCAAAAACATTGGTTTCGACGTGAACGTAACTTACGCAAATCCCTATTCGCGAGCTATTTACGCAAACAACGTAAAAATCGGCGTCCATACTTAACATTGCGTACGCAAAGTTACCCCTCATATAGCAAGGGTAACTTTACGCTTACGCAAACGACGTAAAATACGACGACCGGGCGGCTAATCGACGGAAAGCGCCACCTAGCACCCAGCGTATAATTGCACACAATTAAACGCCGGCGTAGGCTAGTTACGTCGACGGAAGGAGCCTATTTTTTTAACGTATCTGCATTTCAGAATCGGCGTAAACTCCGGCGCAGATTTGAATAACTGTTTTGAGAATCTGGCCCGCTATGTGTACATGGACACATAGAGCCAGATTCTCAAAACAGGTACGGGGGGGGGGGAATCATTACTGTGCCCCCCAAGTGTGCTATGTTGCCCCACCCGCCCAGGGACTCCTGTAGTTCATCCTTTCCCCCATGATCCCTCTGGTGCAGACGACCTGTGTGTGTGCATGTGGGAACATCAGGGGGGAAGGGTGGTGCAAAGCGTATGGCGGCTATTGGAGAAGCTTCTGGCATTGGATACTGAGGAGTGGCTGGGTGTCGGGAACATTACCTGGTGCTGGGGAGAGCCCTGCTCCGTTAGATTATCATGGAGGCCATGAAGAGGTGAGCAAAATCTACTGATCTATGCTGTTCATGTAGGAGGGGTGTGTGACTAGTGCAGGAATCAGGTAGGCCAGTGTAGAGGTCAGTGTAGTGGTCAGTATAGGAATCATGTAGGTCAATGTAGTGGTCAGTATAGGAATCATGTAGGTCAATGTAGTGGTCAGTTTAGGAATCAGGTAGGTCAGTGTAGTGGTCAGTGTAGGGATCAGGTTGATCAGTTTAGAAATCAGGTAGGTTAGTGTAGTGGATAGTGTAGGAATCAGGTAGGTTTCTGTAGTGGTCAGTGTAGGAATTAGGTAGGTCAGTGTAGGGATAAGGTAGGTCAGTGTAGTGGTGAGTGTAGGAAACAGGTAGGTTAGTGCAATGGTCAGGTAGGTCAGTGTATGAATCAAGTTGGTCAGAACTACTGTACCAGTGGAAAGGGACTCAGGGAGTGCTAAAAGTCTGGCAGGGGGTGTAAATTTCTTGCCTTGTACCGGGCATTGACAACCCATGCTACACCACTGACTGCATATATAATTTGAGGAAAATATGCGTATAAAATAGTTTACCATTTGCCAGTAAAAAAATTAATATGTCCACGGATTTCATTTAAAAAAAATCTGGTCACCTTAATATAGATAGCAAAGTCTGCTTGTGATCATCATTGATTCAGCCCCTTTAAATCACTGTCTACATATTAAGTCTTACTTTTTGTACTTCACCTTCCATTCCATGAACTACAGCACAATACAACCCCTGCTGAGGGAAACCAATAGAAGAACCTATTCCCATGGCAAAATAATTTGTAGTTTAATTTAGATGTGTGTATTGTTGCTTGTCTTCTATTATTGGCTTAGCACATTATTATAAGGAGAAAGCTGGCCCTGAAATAGAATACATGTTGTAGAGAAGTCTTCCTGGCCTTAAGGAAAAGTGTTAAAATGCCCTTTGCAGCATTTCAGTTTGTTAATGGAATATAATAAACTGTCCTTGAAAGGTAACCTTTTGATAGGCACTCACTGTTCCTAAATTAGAAGTTAGGATGTGTGTTTTATTCACTGAGGAAAACACTTAGGTTATATGTTTTACTGCTGTAGGAAGCCCATTGTATACCTGATTTTTTTTTTCCTACCATAAATTATGAAACATTGGCCAAAACTTTTGGGGAAGGGCTAGATCAACTGTGAAGATTTTTTTGATATTTGTGGTGAGCAACGAGTTCAATTTGTCAAATTCCTAGGCACCCCCCTCCTTTAAAGGAGTTGTAAAGTAGAAAAAAAATTCACCTTAATGCAATCTATGCATTAAGGTGAAAAAACATCTGATGCTCGGGGCCACTCTGTGCAAAACGAACTGCACAGTGGAGGTAAGTATAACATGTTTGTTAATTTGAAGGAAAACATTTTTTTCCTTTAATAACCTTTTGAATCAGTGGTCTCCAAACTGCGGCCCGGGGGCCTTTGCTTCCTTTTATCTGGCCCTTAGTGCACTATTTCATCCACTGATACCAACAATGGGGCATAGTTTCTCCTACTGACACTAACAATGGGGCCCAATGACACCAACAAAAGGGCCTAATGACATCAACGATGGGTCACAATTCTTCCCAATGACACGAACGATGGGACACAATTCCTCACTGTGACACCAAGGATGGGGCACAATTTCTTACAATGACACCAGTGATAGGGGACAATTTCTCACAATGACACCAACAATGAGGCACAGTTTTTCTCAATGACACCTACAATAGGCAACAGTTTTACCTCAATGACACCAGCAATGGGACCCAATGACGGGGCATGATTACTCCCACTGAAACAAACAATGGGGTGTTAATTTTTCCCACTGATGTCAGGACCCATTTGACTCCTACTGACCACTGTCCGGCCCTCGTAAACTATGAAACACAGCAAACTGGCCCTTTGCTTACAAAGTTTGGAGACCCCTGTTTTAAAGGGCTGCACATTAGATCAGTGTTTTTCAACTCCAGTCCTCAAGGCACACCAACAGGTCATGTTTTCAGTCTTTCCATTATTTTTCACAGGTGATTTGATCAGTTTCACTGCCTTAGTAATCACCACAGCCATTTTATCTGAGGGAAATCCTGAAAACGTGACCTGTTGGTGTGCCTTGAGGACTGCAGTTGAAAAACACTGCATTAGATATTTTATTCCCATATTATGTTTAGTTGAGTAAAATAGTAGTACCCATGTATAGCAGGAATCATTTTTTTTTTGAATAATTAAATAACAAATGACTCTGGACCTTCTTTTGAAAAACTTGTAATGTTTTTAAATATTAAATGGTAATACACATCGGGATTATAAAGTGATTGTAAATGATCACCTTGTAAAACAACCCAGTTTAAAATGGAAAGAAAAAGGCAAAACATTTTTGTATAGATATAAAAAGACAAAAATTTCTAGGAAAAGTCTGATCATTGGAGAAGAACATACTAAGTTCCCAACATAGATAGAGAACTTGAGAAGAGGAGAATAAGGGGGGATATGATCAACATGTACAAATATATAAGAGGTCCATATAGTGAACTTGGTGTCGAGTTATTCACTTTAAGGTCAACACTGAGGACAAGGGGGCACTCTTTACGTCTAGAGGAAAAGAGATTTCACCACCAAATACGGAAAGGTTTCTTCACAGTAAGAGCTGTGAAAATGTGGAACAGACTCCCTCCAGAGGTGGTTCTGGCCAGCTCAGTAGATTGCTTTAAGAAGGGCCTGGATTCTTTCCTAAATGCACATAATATAACTGAGTACTAAGTTCTGTAGGTAAAGTTGATCCGAGGTAAATCCGATTGCCTCTCGGGGGATCAGGAAGGAATTTTTTCCCCTCCGGTAGCAAATTGGATCATGCTCTGCTGGGGTTTTTTGCCTTCCTCTGGATCAACTGTGGGTATGGAGTTGGGTGTATGGGATTGTACTGTGTTTTATTTTGTTTGTTTATTTTTTTTTTATGGCTGAACTGGATGGACTTGTGTCTTTTTTCAACCTGACTAACTATGTAACTGACCACAGTGTGCTCTCCTGCTTAGTATGGTCACTTTTTATAGGAAAACAAAGGGACTGGCAGAAACACCAAGGATTTCACATAGAGGAAGCAATACAAAGAGAACAGGATACTTTCTCATACAAGTACATGGTACGGCAGGCACAGGAATATGAAGTGTTGGGTTAACAAACGCTTTAAAGAGGAAGTAAACCCTGATGGGTTTTACTTCCTCTTTGTTCCCTGCAAAGTAAAGGCATAATGGGCTACTATGCATCGCATAGTAGCCCATTATGTGCCACTTACCTGCAGAAGAAGCCTGCAATGTCAGCGATGTCCCCTGTCTCTCATTGCGTCCATCTTCAACCCCTCTTCCTTCTGGGGCTGTGGACTTCGGCTCTGCTATTGGCCGGAGTCGCGTGATGTCACTCCCACACATGCGCGCAGGAGTCGATGGTCACGGCACGGGCACTACAGAGACGACATGGATCATGCCCTTTCTTTAGTGCGCATGTGCCGATCATGGCTGCGCCAAATTCTAAGGCAAATATCTCCTAAACCGTGGAGGTTTGGGAGATATTTTGCGCACCTACAGGTAAGCCTTATTCTAGGCTTACCTGTAGGTAAAAGTGGTTGTAACCACTTTAACTAGCACTATGAATTTATTAGCCATGTGACAAAATCATATGGGCCAAATGTGCCACCACCAGCCCAGCAATATGTACAACATATTTCTGCTGTCAACTTTGGCTAAATTTCCTTCCATACAATCTCAGATATCTGAAGGAAAGGAAAGTTGACTAGTACAGAATTGTCACTTTATATCATAATTGATTCATACAATATAAAGCAATTCAGTGCTTTGATATAGCTTGTTGGGTAGTAACCAGACATAATAGTCTGATGATTTTATTATGTATTGGAATTCTGTCTAGAATAAGAAAGTAGAGTTATTTCATTCTCTGTTTTAAATCCAAGTCTTGTTTTTTATGGCCATGAAGAATTCAGTTTTGTTTAAATATATCATACCAAGCAAGTCACCTATACCAGGAATTCTGCCTCTGCTACAATGTGGCCTACAGAAATGAGAGAAAGTTAATGGCAAATCCAGTCAATGTACATCCACAGTGGCAAGAGATGCTTATTTTACCATGACATTCAATAAACCTAGCTTGTTTGCTAAAATACCTTTACTGTAGGTACAACTAGCGGTCAGTCATTTGCTTTCACTATGAACTCTAATCTCAAATAAAGTTTTAGTACAGTAATTACTTCAGTGGAAAATGTGCAACCAGTATTTATTAGTGAACCTGGTCATAATTAATGCCATTGTTACCTGAAGACAGTTTAATGCCTCGTACACAAGACCGGGATTCCCGACGGGAAAAGATCTGTCGGAAATCCGGGGGGGAAGACTGAGAACCTGCTTCGTAACTTTTCCCCCGTTCACACGAGAGGTTTTCTTGTCGGGAAAACTCAGATGAGATTCCCGACCGTGTGTATGCTCCATCGCAGTTTTTCCCCATAGGAAAACTGCCAAAAACTGAAAAAGTCCGCCGGGAATCCCGGCGGGAAAAGAGAAAGCAGGTTCTCTTTTTTTGTCCGGCGTTTTGTGGGCAGTTTTGCCTTCGGAAATACTGCAAGGAGCATCCACACGGCCAGGATTCCCGGCCAAAAGCTCTCCCCTCAGTTTTCCCATCAGAAAAAAACAGACGTGTGTACGAGGCTAAAGAGCACACTCACTTTTGGGTTGGACCTCCTGAATATAAGATGGCCTGATTGTGCTTTTTCCACTTCAGGGTTTATGTGCACCTCTCAGGCTCCACACATGATCATCAATGTTTCCCAGGGTAACATTGTTATGGGATTTTCAGAGATATTTAAGAAGCCAGGCGTTGACTCTATAATAAAAATATCTATTTTGGGTGTACTAACCCAATCTAACTAAATTTTTGTCTAAAGAAAAACTAGGGCTGATTAACTAAGACAGTAGAGTGCAAAATATGTTGCAGCTGTGCATGGAAGCCATTGAAATCAATGGGACAACGCAGCTATAGCGCCAGTAGTGCACCTCTGCAGAGGCGCATTGTGGGCGGTTTTAAACCTTTCTCGAGCCGCTAGCGGGGGAGTAAAACCGAACATATACTACAAGGTGCTTGCTACTACTTTTGTTAGTAAGAATGGTCTCTTCTATGTGCTTCTCTGTGCCTCTCACTCATAGACCTACTATTCTAAAAAAATATTGTGTTGGCCAATAAGACACTGTGATTAAAAAATATTTTTTATGGTATGTAGGCTGTTGTTCCAGGGGGCTGAATTTAGCTTAGAAGTTTGGGAAGTCAAGATCATACTTAGACAAAAAAAAAGTGAAACTAGAATCAGAGGGATTTACAAAACAGGCTTTTCTGGTTAATACAAGTAGATTGTAGGAACCTTGTGGTGGCTACTCTTCAATCTTAAAGTGGAGTTCCACCCAAAAGTGGAACTTCCTCTCATTGGATTCCCCCCCCCCCCCATCCGGTGCTACAATTGGCTCTTTTCAGGGGCAGGGGGGACAAGGTATCCTTTCCCACTAACGGGAGTCTCAGCCACAGGTATTGACGTCACGGCTGGGGCTCCCTCCTCCTCCCTCCTCTTTCCCCTGTTGCTGGGCCAGCAGAAGAGAGGAGCGGGCCTCCTGCATGCGCAGTAGCGTTCCCGGTGTGAAACCGAAAGTCAGCACTGCCGGGGTACCCTTACCCGTAATAGCGGCGGCAGCACCCGAAAGCTGATGGAAACATCCAATGCGGTGCTGACATTGCTGGACTCCAGGACAGGTAAGTGTCCTATTATTGAAAGCCAGCAGCTGCAGTATGTGTAGCTGCTGGTTTTAAAATTATTTTTTTGGGCGGACCTCCGCTTTAAAGAGGAACTGCAGTTTGCTCACATAATTTGTAAAAAAAAACATCTTTGCCAATTTGAGGCTTCCCCCCAACCACTTGGCATATTATTTTATATGTACTGTGATTCTGTACTTGCCAAATATACTGCATACATTTCCTTCCACTAAGTCTGGCTGCATCCATTTTAACTTTGGGCAGCTAAAGCTGCTGCCTGTTTACTTCCTGGATTTACACAGAAATACATCCAGCTTTGCAGATCTCATTGGTCCTCATATGACTCCCCCCCCCTTCCTGGCAAACTCTCACAAGAGAGAGAGAAAGAGCTGTACATGATGTCATAAGCCTAGGCTTTTTAGCAGACAAGAAACAGCAAGTGAGCTGTGTAAGGTATTTACTGGCAGAAAAAAAAAATGTTTTACTATCCAAATTTAAAATAACAAGGGCAGAAGATTTAATAAATGGAAAGAGGAAAAAATGACTGAAGTTCTGCTTTAAGGCCTTCTTCATACCTATGCATTAGCACCAACAGTTGCAAAAAATAACTAACCCTCTCACTTAAACTGATGGAACTTAATTAAAGCAGAAATAAACCCATCTATCTAACGGTTTTATTTACGCCACATGCTTGAAATGTAACACTCCTATTGGTTGTGCTCTCAACCAAACTGTCAAATAATCCAATGTCTGGTGTCATAACTGATCACATGTACAGCATCATGGAAGTTGTAGATTAAACAGAGGCACAGATGGCAGCTTCCTTGGCTAGAAACGATATGGGTTTACTTACACTTTAAGGTGTTGTAATATATCTTTCAATACCTCCTCAGCCCAGATAGCAAGGATAACTTGCCACAAATTTACACAAGTACTCAAATTGACTTTGTGGAATCAAACACAACTAGGAGGCCATGATGGCTGAATTTGGGGAAAGGAGATGGCCAGCTTATTTACCAACTTTATCTTTTATAGTAAAGGGAACGACTAACACTGTACGCACTAAACATTAGAATTGAATTGGTTAACTGTGTACTAATACATTTTATGTTGCACAGATGATGGACAATTTGATGACACAATGTTTTTTCATAGAGACACACAAACAAGTCACTCAGCAGAGCAAATAACCTGAGCTTGCTTGGGTTTTAAATTACATTCTAAATTGCAATTTGTAAGTGTCCTCTAATGCCTCACTGTTACACTTATACAGCATCAATAGCTAGGAAGAACATATAAGTTGTTTTGGACTCCATTCATTTTTAATATCTGTTTATCTGCAGTGTACAAAATATTTTACATTAAAATTAATATCAAAGCAATGGTGCTAAGTGATTACATATGTTATTTATTTTTAGAATTTTCAAACATATATATATATATATACACATTTTTAAGAAACATATCAATGTTTAATATCTTTACCATAAAGCTGGAAGATATTTTGTATTGCCCTGTTGATGGACTTAAAGTTAACCTTGCTTTGCCTGTTCACTTTTTTGTAACCGCCTTGTGCCGCATACTTGCCTTCATTCCCCTGCCACCTTACATGGGGGAGTGAAGGGACATAAAAGGTACTGCCAGGTATGGCGCAGTGAATCACTCCACTTTTTCCCATGTTTGACAGTGCTGATTCTTGGTGAATGGGCCGCTTAGGCATTCAGTGCTGTAAAATGAGGGTTTACTGTATTTACTAAAGCTGGAGAGGGAAAAACGTACCGTTTCCTTCGATTTCCCTTCTAAATGTTTTTTTTCTTTGTCTGAATTTCTCACTTCCTGTTCCTCCTCATTAGGCTTGCCCCCATCATCCGAGCCGTTCTGGCTGGGGGTTAGTCAGCGTGCTCACCCCCTCCCTTGGGACTACATCCCTGCGGGGAGACACTGTGGCCCGGATTCTCCAGATACACCGACGTAAGTCCAAATGTGCGCCATCGTATCTTTACGCCGATTCACAAAGCGAGATACGTCGAAAAATAGGCTTCCTCTGCCCGACGTAACTTGCCTACGCCGGCGTATCGTGGGCGCATAGTTACGCTGGATGCATTCGGCGTTCCTATTATAAATATGCAAATGAGTAAGATACGCCGATTCACGAACGTAGATGCGCCCAGCCGATTCATATACGAGATTTGCGTAAGGCTTACGTCCGGCATAAAGTTACCCCTTATATAGCAGGCGCAGCGAATGCAAAGGTATGGGCCAGGGAACGACGCCGCTGAATTTTACGTCGCGTACGCTGCTTACGTAGTAATACGTGAATAGGGCAGTACGTAGGTTACGTTCACGTCGTAGGCATTGCGCGACGTATCTTAAGGAGTAGATGCGACATGAATCTGAGCATGCGCGCGCATGCGCCGTTCAATCGCCCATTCATTTGCATGGGGTCACGCCTAATTTAAAAAGATGACGCCCACCTCCTTCCTACTTTGAATTAGGCGGGCTTATGCCGACCAATTTACGCTACACCGCCGCAACTTACGGAGCAAGTGCTTTGTGAATACTGCACTTGCCTCTCTAAGTTGCGGCGGCGTAGCGTAAAGAATATACGCTACGCCCGCACAAAGATACGCCTCTCTACGTGAATCCGGGCCTGTATATTCCCTCTTCTTTCAGAAGGTATGGCATTGGCTACAGCACAGGGTCACTTTAGGCAGACATTGTATTTGTAACTTTGGGAAAAGTTTTAAGCCTCGTACACACGACCGGCTTTCCCAGCAGGAAAACTCCCAGGAGAGCTTTTGGCCGGGAAACCCAGCCGTGTGTATGCTCCCTAGCAGTTTTCCCGTCAGAAAAGCTGCCGTAAAAAAATAGAGAACCTGCTCTCTATTTTCCCGTCGGGATTCCCGGCAGAGTGTTTCCTGCCGATAAAACCGGTCTTCTGTATGCAAAATAAACCATGCATGCTCGTTAAAGGGGTAGTTCCCCCAAAAACCTTTTTTTTAACATTGATTGAGGCTCGTTTTGTCAAGGGGAATCGGGTGTTTTTTTTTTAGAAACGAAGCAGTACTTACCGTTTTAGAGATGCATCGTCTCCGACGGTTCCGGGTATGGTCTTCGGGGAAGGGCGTTCCTATTTGATTGACAGGCTTCCGACGGTCGGATACATCGCGTCACGATTTTCCGAAAGTAGCCGAACGACGGTGCGCAGGCGCAGTATAGAGCCGCACCGGCGCTCGGCTTCTTTCGGCTACTCGTTACGCGATGTATGCGACCGTCGGAAGCCTGTCAATCAAATAGGCACGCCCAGACCAGACGATCATACCCGGCAGCGACGGAGACGATGCATCTCTAAAACGGTAAGTACTGCTTAGATTCTAAAAGAAAAACACCTGATTCCCCTTGACATAACGAGCCTCAATCAATGTTAAAAAAAAGTTTTTGGGGGAATTACCCCTTTAACAATTTGACACATGCGCAGTAGCATAGAACTTAATTTAGCCAGCTCGTTAGAGTCTTTGACATCACCATGTTCTTGCCATTCAACAGAACGGGGGGTCTTATGTGTGGCCGTGTGTATACATGGCTTTTCAAGGCAAGCTTGACAGGAACCCCATCGGGAAAACTGACAGTTTTCAAACAGACGGGATTCCTGGCCATGTGTACAGGGCTTTAGCGTTCCAAGAGCAGTGAAAAAAGGTTATAAAGCAACATCTACATGCAAAGGAAGAAAATGATTCAAAGCGATTTCTAATTTAAATTATTAGATAGTTTTAGGTGCTGAGACCAGTTTTCGCAAAAATACTGCACATTTTGTTTCTGTGGAGATGCTTCCATTTTGTCTCATCAGGTATGCTTTCCAATTGCATTTTACTCAGTGTATGTTGACTTCGCAGGAGTCTGATCATATTAGCCTACATCATTTAAAAAAAAAATTAGGGCCCATTCACACGGGCAGAAAAAAAGTTGCATTTAGATGCGAACAGCAGATAGTTTTGTATGCATCTAAAAGAGGCACTATAGTAATCAATGAGCCCATAGACACAGCTGCATCTACATACAAAAATGTGCGCTGTGTTTGGTCACGCACAAAGTAGGAAGCAATTACAGATTTTATGCACGTAGATCTGAAGATTTTACCGATAACGCAAGTACTTTTGGCACATATTTTACGCAGATTTTTCTTTCATGCAAAAATTGTGACATGCTAGTGAAAATGCTGGTTGCTTGACCATCATACTGACCCACTGCCTTCAATACATTGTAAGTCACTGTATATGTTTTATATGCTAAATGGGTTTGTAGATCAAAAAAGTTGGCAAAAAGTCTAAAGTCCTTGGCCCAGATTCACAGAGCAATTACGCCTGTCTAACTGGTGTTAGACAGGAGTAATTTCAAATTTTGCGCGCCGTATCACTAGTTTGAATCCTCAAACCATGATACGGCGGCTTCGGGCTTCGATCCGAGAGGCTTACGTCTTCGTAAGCCTTCGGATCTACGCTGCAATATTTTTGCGGCCGCTGGGAGGAGTTTGCGTCATTTTCAGCGTCGGGATATGCAAATGAGTTTTTACGCCGATCCACGAAGATACGAGCGGTCTTCGCAATCGCTTTCGTCGATTTTTTTCTACGTACTGTTAGACCAGCTTTTTGCTGGTCTAATGGTGCGTAGCCCATGTTAAGTATGGCCGTCTTTCCCGCATCGAATTTAAATTTTATTTTATTTTTTACGTAACTCGTTCGGGAATAGGAATGTCCGTAAACGACGCTACTCAAAAAAAAATGACGTAACGACGTGATTTCGCGCAATGCACGGCGGGAAATTTCTGAACGGAGCATGCGCAGTTCGATCGCCGCGGGAACGCGCCTATTTTAAATGCTTCACGCCCCCTACTCGCGTAGATGGCTTGCGCCGGGAGAAATACACTACGCCGCCGTAGTTTACTGGACAAAATCTACCAGGATTCCACTTAGAGCCAGGTAAAATACGGCGGCGTAGTGTATTTCTGATACTCTACGCGAATCTAATTGTATGTGAATCTGGCCCCTTATATTTATGTTGCTCCTGGATTGGTGGCTCAAAGTTTTAAAGCAAGAGGGTCAGCATGGCAGCAAGGCAACTAGCATTTTTAGAACCAGCACTCAACATCAGCTTGCTCCATGACTCTTTCATTACAGTGTTACTGATATTTGGTGATCCATATGAAAAAAGATAGTTGGTCATCATTTCATTAAAAGGTATCTAAAGCCTAGACTTTTTTTTAGAAGTTTGAGTTTGTATTGCTGTCTTTGTTCCCTGTGGAGAGATCAATCCTCTCCTGTTGACCATTGTTTAATTTTACAGTTGGCTCCAGAAAAGGAGGTGAGAGAAAATCTTCCAATAGGGATAGCTTTTCTGGTGACAACTGTCTAAATGGGGATGTTGTCTCACTTACTATTGTTTCTCTGGGATAGGAAGTAAAAACCTACCTCTGCAACAGGACACAGATAGCAAAATATCCAAAAATGTCCAAAACTAAAAATAAAGGGTTGGCTTTGGATGTAAATGGTATGTAAACTTTGCAATGTTTAACACCCATATGTAGACATACAGTGGTGTGACATATTCCCAGTAGGAAACAGAAATGTAAAACTGAGAAGCCCTGTACACGCGATCGGTTTGTCTGATGAAAACAGACTGATGGATTGTTTTCATCGGTCAAACCGATCGTGTGTGGGCCCCATCGGTGAAAAAAAATAGAACATGTTTTAAATTTTTACTATGGATAAAAAAACAATTGAAAAAAAAGATGGTCTGTGTGTAAGTTCATCGGTCAAAAATCCACACATGCTCAGAATCAAGTGGACGCATGCTTGTAATTGAACTACGTTTTTCTCAGCACGTCATAGTGTTTTACGTCACCGCGTTTGGACACGGTCGGATTTTTAAACGATGGTGTGTAGGCACGACTGATGAAAGTCAGCTTCATCTGATATCTGATGAAAAAATCAATTGGATTTGATTCCATCAGATATCCGATGGTGTGTACAGGGCTAGAGAGTTATTTGCTCTTCCTGAGTCTTCTTGAGAAAATCTAAAACCCCCCAAAAAATATTTTGGCTGAAGCTTTAATTTATATTTTTTTTTTATTCTAATAAAGCAGCGAACTTGAATGAAAGTATAACCACTTGTTTGTCTTTTCAGTTCTGCACAGAATTAAACCAGCCATCTTTGCCTAACATACGCAAGTGGAAAGGAGTCAGAGGATCATGGAAGTGCATTGTTTCTGAAAAGCCATTATCAAGACCTAACGAGGTATGTGAATTTGCATTGCATTTACAGTATATTGCTGGTCAAAGTGACAAGTTTTATCAGAGGAAATCTCTGTTTCTACATGGGAGTTTGGCTTATTCTGTTTTGACAGTCATCTCGCCAATGCTATTCTCATAGTTTTTTGGCAAACCACAGTTTTCCTGCTGTTCTTTTCCAAGTTCTAAAAAACTTCAGCTTAAGTTTTTTTGGTGTTTTTTTTTATAGCGGGGCAGTTAATGCTGTTTCTACTTAGATTCAATGTGTTTTCCACATGAAAAATCTACACACCCATCATGATTTTAAATGAATTTTTTTAACTTTAGTTAAACTTTAAAGACAAACACCAAATTTCCACTTGGCAACCTGCTGTAAACCTGTCTTTGTCTTTGCTAATGATGTATTTGTTAGCCGGCCTCATACAGAATAGAGATGTATCTATCACTAAACATTTAGTACCCCATGCCAGTGGCGGCTGGTGCTCAAAATTTGCCATTAATTGCAGCCTCACTGTGCACATCAAACGTAGCTACTGTGCCCATCAATTGCCTCCAATTTGCCACATCAAACGCAACCACTGTGCCCATCAATTGCCACCAGTTTACCCCATCAAATGTGGCCAGTTTGCCCCATCAAATGCAGCCAGTTTGCCCCCCCCCCCGAAATGCAGCCACTTTGTCCCCTGAAATTCAGCCACCTTGCCCCCTGAAATGCAGCCACTTTGCCCCCTAAACTACATCCACTTTGCCCCCTGAAATACAGCCACTTTGCCCCCTGAAATTCAGCCACTTTGCCCCCTGAAATTCAGCCACTTTGCCCCCTGAAATTCAGCCACTTTGCCCCCTGAAATGCAGCCACTTTGCCCCCTGAAATGCAGCCACTTTGCCCCCTGAAATACAGCCACTTTGCCCCCTGAAATACAGCCACTTTGCCCCCTGAAATACAGCCACTTTGCCCCCTGAAATGCAGCCACTTTGCCTCCTGAAATACAGCCAGTTTGCCCCCTCAAATGCCGCCAGTTTTCCCCCTCAAATGCTGCCAGTTTTCCCCCTCAAATGCTGCCAGTTTTCCCCCTCAAATGCTGCCAGTTTGCCCCCTCAAATGCCGCCAGTTTGCAATGCTTGAATCTATGTATTGTTAATTGATGGGTGCAGGAGAGAGGGGGCGGTGCTCCTGCGCCCACTATGGACGCACTGCCACTGCCCCATGCCATTTAAAGTTTAAAGCTGAGCTTTACCACTTATGGAATGGGTGGCCTACATATTAAAATGCACTCTCTTCCTGGTGCACCCTCCACTCCATTATGGCAACTGTCATTTTCTACTGGTTTCTGCAGGGTCCAGCATCTCAAGGCTCAGCCACTGGGCTACAACTGAACATGTAACACTTGTGCATGTGTGCTGAAGTTAAAGGCAAACCTGATTGGTTTTTTTTAAGATTTGAAAGAGTAAGGGAAGGTTATAACTTTTTTTTGTTGTCCATCTGTGTCCAATTGGGTTGATTTCCCTTTTTTTCCTGTCCCACAACCACAACAAAAAGTGAGAGGAAATCCCCGCAAAGTGAAGAAATCCCCAGTTCTGGGGATTCCTGTTCTGGTAACAATCCCAAATTTGGGATTTTTTTTTACTTTCAGTGATAATGGTAAACAGGGCAAATAAAGAGGGTGAATCTCCCTATCGGGGCACGGGCAGCAATAAAGACCCGACGGGTGTGCTAACCCCTCTCCACTGTATCTAAAATGAAATAAAAAATGTTTTGCCTTTTAGTTATACTTTTACTGGCAGCAAGCTCCATGCGGTGAATGAGCTGGGGTGAACACGGCACTGTCCATGTACAGGCAGTGTGCACAAAATAAAAAACTATTCGGGCAAAACGAAGACCTTTTTTGAAAGAACAGACTTTTCTGCCAAAAAAAACAACAACTTCATTTTGGACTCCAGTTTGGCAAAACACATGCCATAATGCCTTTAATAAAAACAGTGCGTAAGTATCAGTGTCAGTATGTAAGTTGATTGAACATCAAATGAATATCCAAATCATGATTTGAGATACATACTGGATAAGGTAGTTATTTTATTTGCCAAGCATTTGTGTTTTCGTCCATTTATTTGTGATGTTAAGACAACGAGACAGTAGAGCCACATTGGTGACCTTACTTTTCTCGATTACAGTTTTGCAGTACAGCTAGGTCACCCCTTGTTGGCATATTCTTTGTTGGCGCATGTGCATACAGCACGCATGATTGGCCCCTAATGTGGCAACTCCCTCTCCTGGTTTGAAATCAAATTTACTTAAGATTACTCGAAACTGATGTAAAGTCAAAATAAGCTATTTTCAGTAGATGCATTTAAAAATAAGTTTTAAGGATTTAGATAACATTCACTGGCATGTCTGCCTGGAGTTCGGCTTCAATACTCCCAGGCCTTTGTCCCTTAACATCAAAATCCATTCTTCTGAAGTAAGTTATGTCGAAACTCTATACATAGGTTATATAATGTACTGTACATGCATGCATGTGAATACAGTTGATTCAGGTAAACAGTTTTTTTTCTATTCCTTTGCTCCACACACTGCTAACGCTGCATGGACACATTTATAAATTATGCACAGCAACAGCATAGCTCTAGTTGAGCTGTGCTAAACAGACCATGAAGTTATGGGATCTCATGCACTCCCTAGACTCCTCTTCTGTGAGATCCATAATAGTACTTTCTTATATGTTTGGCATCCCAGACCGTTCGTTCAGTGTATCCATACTAGTATGAAGTCAATGCCACCATCAAGATAAGATTGCTAAAAAAAATTGCATACTTGTGCAATGACTACATGTGTCTTACCTTGGCTCTCAGTGTGAATTGGGCTCAACAGTAACTGGCGTAAAATAAGTGACACATTCCAGTCTTAAAGGGGTTGTATAGGTAAATGTTTTTTCACCTTAATGAACCCCGAACCCCCATTTTACTTACCTGACCCCTCGAAAGTCCCGCACGCGTCCATGTGATCCTCTTCGGTTCCCAGCCTGGCCGTTGATTGGCTAGGCTGGACGGATTGATAGCAGCTCAGCCATTGGCTGGCGCTGCTGTCAATCACCGTGGATGATGCAGCGTGTCGGGGGCGGGCCGAGTGTTACAGTTGGCAGGTATAGCCGCCGATGTATCACGGGAGCACGCTCGCAAAAGCTTTCCACCATGCGAGCTTGCTCGCATGAAGGTAGAAAGCTTTTGCGAGGAGGAGCCGAGACAGCCACCAAGAGACCCCAGAAGACAGGGTTAGGAGACGAGCTGCCCAGTGGAGGTAAGTAAACATGTTTGTTATTGAAAAAAAAACTTTACATTTAGTGTTCCTTTAAATATGCACTTCAGCAGGTGGTTCTGCCAAGTCCAGATATTACCAGGCATTGTACCTTCCCACTGGGTCTCTATAATATTAAGCACCAAAGTATTTACTACCTGAATTTATCACTGATCACCAGGGCTGTCTTAATGCATGGGCACCCCTGGGCACTGCCTAGGGGCCCCAGGTGCATGGGGGCCCCCATGATAGTCTTTCATTGCATAAAACTTGCCAGCTGGGACATTCATGAGTTTTACTAAACTGTCCCAGTATGGCTGTGTCCCAGGAAGCATCCCAGAACCCGTACTGTGCCCTCCTGTTCCCGATACTGTGCCCTCCTGTTCCCAGTATTGTGCCCTCCAGTATTGTGCCCTCCTGTTCCCAGTATTGTCCCCCTGTACTGAGCCCTCCTGTTCCCCCTGTACTGAGCCCTCCTGTTCCCCCTGTACTGTGCCTTCCTGTTCCCCCTGTACTGTGCCTTCCTGTTCCCCCTGTACTGTGCCTTCCTGTTCCCCCTGTACTGTGCCTTCCTGTTCCCCCTGTACTGTGCCCTTCTGATCCCACTGTACTGTGCCCTCTTGTCCCCCCTGTACTGAGCCCTCCTGTTCCCCCTGTACTGTGCCTTCCTGTTCCCCCTGTACTGTGCTTTCCTGTTCCCCCTGTACTGTGCCCTTCTGATCCCGCTGTACTGTGCCCTCTTGTTCCCCCCTGTACTGTGTCCTCCTGATCCCCCTGTACTGTGCCCTCCTGTTCCCAGTATTGTGCCCTCTTGATCCCCCTGTACTGGGCCCTTTGTGTTGTCTTTGATTTTTGTTAAAATTGATTTTATTGAACGTACTAATGAATATATGTTTATTTCTATCAACAATTTATACTTTAATTTTTGAGAGTAGGTGTGTAAATTTGGGCAGGCTGGTAGGGGTCCCAGTGCATTACTTTGCCCAGGGGCACATGACGCTTTTAAGATGGCCCTGCTGATCACAGCAGTCCCCCAGCTGCTAGGGCATGAGATTGGTTTCCCCCTGTGCTGAATGCTGGCTAGCTTTGTGCACTGTCCTCCCCGTTGTCAAACCAGGTGCTTGGGTACCAGCACTTGCTGAGCACTTGCTTATAAAACCCAGAAGCTGGGGAGACAGTTGGCTACAAGGAAATGAGTAGGCATGCACAACGCTATTCCTGTGGCATAGAAACAAGCTATCATTCCCACACCGCTGTAACCACTAAATGGTTTTTGTTAATAACTCCTGTTAGCTATAAGCTCAGAATTCAGGTTCTCTGAACTTTAATCCAACATACTAAAATAAATCTGTTGTTATAGAAATATGGGAATTGGTATGGTCCGTTTGTTTTAAAGGTACCTATCATTCCTGTCCTTGCATCCCTACTTAGCAAGTTAATACCCCGGAAAAGGGCATGCAGGTCAGGTGTTCCATGAAATCTGTGGCTGCAGGCTTTTTCAGGGTCATTGACTCACTCTACAGCACAGGTGTCAAACACAAGGCCCGCGGGCCGACTCCGGCCCTCCAGGTCATTTCATGTGGCCCTCGCAGCTGCAGGAGAGCTCCAGCCCTGCTCTGGTCCTCCTCCAGACCCTTACTTTCTGTTTTCTAGCAATGCATCCAGTTTCTTCCCAGCAGCAGCATAAGGAAAAGGGGGGCACTGTGATGTAAGGGAGAGTGGGGGACTCAACTTCTGATGGTGGGGTGGCGCTTAACATCTAATGTAAGGCGAGGGGATGGGCTGGGCATCTAATCTTACAGATACAACCGACCCTTTTGAGGGCAATCTTAACTCTAATGCGGCCCGCGATGAAATTGAGTTTGACACCCCTGCTCTACAGTAAAGCAAGGATTGGAATGGCCTTGCACCTCAAAAAAACAAGTCTGTAACAACAGTGTTCTGGCAGGTTCTCTTAACTCTGGCCATTTTCTATCTTCATCAGCACTGCAGCATAGGAACTAGAGCCAATACAATGATAAAAGAAAAGCTTTTACTTGCTAATGAACGGAATAAAACCTGCAGAGGAAGACAAATCCTAGTAATGCTATTTTCAGCAGCCATCATTTATGGGACAAGATGCAATTTGTGCATTGTTGATGAGTTTGCTGATATGGCAGGAAGTTTGCCTGTCATTAATACCAGTTTAATGGAATCATATTGATCAAGCAAGTGTATTGTTTCAGCATTTGGCTCTGGCATCATTTCTTTTAATAGTTTACAAGGTGCTTTGTGATTATTCGCGTATACATGTCCTAAGATACTTAAGGCAAAGTCATTTTTAACTTGAGATAACTACTAAGGGATGTATTGTAGAAAAGCAATGCCGCTGTCCTAAAAGCGCTGTGACAACCTTGTGGGTTGACTTGAGGCCGTGTCCTGGTAGACTTTTATGGGTTAGAATTTATAGAGTCATTGGCATTGTATTATTTCTTTTTACTCGTTTTATGGAGATGTCATGCTGTAATCAGTAGAGTTAGATGAAGGTAAGTAGATTTAGTGTGCATTTAAAAAGAGACCCTGAGGGATAAACAGTTTGTGCAAAGCTAGTTCTGTCATGGCTTTGGAGAGCTCTCTTTTATATATTGGTCTGATGAGCATATTTGGACATGCAATATTTTTGCATGTATACTATGGGATTGTCTCTAGTTTTTAACCCTTTTTGAGTCACAAACCCCTTTGATGAATGCAGGCAAGCAGATTTTTCTATTCCTTTGCTCCACACACTGCTATCAGCAGCCATGTACAGGCATACCCCACTTTTAAGTACACAATGGAGTTTATTTACTAAAGCTGAAAAACGCGAAATTAGGCTCACTTCTACATAAACACCAATGAGCTTCCAGGTTGATAATAATATCAAAGCTTAATTGAACAAGCTGGAGTTAGAAGCTCATTGGTTTTTGTGCAGAAGTGAGCCTAATTTTGCGCTTTCCAGCTTTAGTAAATAAACCCCCTTGTGTACTTAAAAGTGGGGTATGCCTGTACACAACATGTGCTCTGACCCCCCCTACCCAGAAATATTCACATGTATTTAAAGTGGATGTAAACCCCCAAAAAAAATTTTTTTTTTTGATGTCACAATGTAGAGTATAAGATTTCCTATCACCTGTGCCCAGTCTTGCCACACAGAGTTAATCCAGCGCTGAGTAATCCTCTTTTATGTTCAGTAAAAAAGGAACAGCCTTCCAGATAAAACCCTGCCTAAAGCAAAAAGTCCGGAATGTCTCTTCTTGCTTTGAGTGAGAGGTTATTTACAAATATAGCTAGGATGTTACATGTTTATCATATCTTATGTTTTGTTTATCATAACATGAGGTGATATAACATCATAACACATCCTAGTAATATACAATGAACTTTGGATCACCTCTTGTTATGATAAACATGTCCAAGCTATATTTGTAAATAACCTGTCACTGAAAGCAAAAACAGAGAAACGGACTTAACCTAATTTGGCAGGTTTTTATCTGAAGTCCGGTTAATTTGCACTGGACTTTAAAAGAGGATTACTCAGCGCTGGATTAACTCTGTGTGGCAAGACTGGGCACAGGTGATAGGAAATCTTATACTCTACATTGTGACATCAAAAAAAAAAAATTTCTTTGGGTTTACATCCACTTTAATTTTATTGGAATTATGACATAACACAACATTTAAACAAATAGACAATCTTAACAAAAAACAACTCCTATTATGGAGTGGCACAAGATGGCAGTTGTGCAGAGAATGATGATACAATTTCAATATTTATTTTTACATTTTTCAAATGGTAAGATTAACACTATAAAAAGAAGAAAAGGCTCTCAGATTTGCAAGATAATGAAATACATGGGTATAGTCGGGCTAAAATAAAACAGGTAAAGAACATACGTACTAGTGGATTTGACAAATTAAACTGTTCAACAATGATCACTGGACATCAATCATATTTTCGTAGGAGTGACTGAGGGGTTTCAGGGAAGAACAAGCTATTACATCCATACAGTTAAAGGGGTTGGAAAATGTAATTTTTTTTTCCCATAAATAGCTTCCTTTACCTTATTCCAGTCTTCCTTCACTTACCTCATCCTTCGATTTTGCTTTTAAATGTCCTTATTTCTTCTGAGAAATCCTCACTTCCTGTTCTTCTGTCTGTAACTACACACAGTAATGCAAGGCTTTCTCCCTGGTGTGGAGTGTCGTGCTCGCCCCTTCCTTGGACTACAGGAGAGTCAGGACGCTCTCTATGTTGCAGATAGAGAAAGGAGCTGTGTGTTTATGGGCATCCTGCCTCTCCTGTAGTCCAAGGGAGGGGACGAGCACAACACTCCACACCAGGGAGAAAGCCTTCCATTACTGTGTGGAGTTACAGACAGAAGAACAGGAAGTGAAGATTTCCCAGAAGAAATAAGGACAGCTAAAAGCAAAATCGAAGGATGAGGTAAGTGAAGGAGGACTGCACTAAGGTAAAGGAAGCTATTTAGGAAAAAAAATGGTATCTTTACAACCCCTTTAAGCACAAACAATAATCATGGCTAAAGAAACAAAAATAAGGGGGGAGGGGGGTATAACCTAATAGGCTCATTCTAATTATCTGAGAGTATAACTTCATCAATGAATGAAAAAGCAAAAATTGTCAAATGCAGTAAGAGTGTTAAGTAAAGCCTCGTACACACGATCAGTCCATCCGATGAGAACAGTCCAACCGATGAAGCTGACTGATGGTCTGATGTGCCTACACACCATCGATTAAAAAAAAGATCGTGTTAAAACGCGGTGACGTAAAACACGACGACGTGCTGAAAAAAATGAAGTTCAATGCTTCCAAGCATGTGTTGACTTGATTCTGAGCATGCGTGGATTTTAAAACAAGTTGGCTTTTTTTTAACCGAAGGTTAAATAACCGATGGGGCCCACACACGATCGGTTTTGATCGATGAAAACGGTCCATCAGACCGTTATCCTCTGGCTAACCTATCGTGTGTACGTGGCCTAAGGCTGGGTTAACCCTGCTGTGTGGAGCGACTCACAGCAGGGGTCCGGTGTGTCCGTGTTCAGGTCTGATTTTCGGACCTGAAATAGACCAGAAGACAATTCGCTCCAGAGATGTGTGAACCGGCTCCATTGAGAGCCAGTCACAGTCTCTTGACATGCGAATTGGATGCAGAGAAAGCCACGTCCAATTTGCAATAGTGTGAACTCAGAAGGGAGGAATAGTAAAGTATTGTCGATGTTACAAATTTTAATGCTATACATAGGCCAACAACGAATCAAGAGAAGCTTAGTGGTCAGGAGCATTTTCTTTTATTTCTTTTATTTCTTTTTATTTCTTTTAATGGGAAGCCATTGATTGAGGCAATGGGAAGGGCTGTATAGTGAATATAAATGTTATTTTTTTTACTGAATGTCTGCTTTAAGTCTATCATGGGCTAACGATCAACTCTTTTTTATTTATTTTTTATTCCTGTCAGGTCTTAGGTGTTACATTATTTGGCATAGAGAAAAAAACTTATGTTTTAATGTTGCAGAAAAACACATACTCTGGATATCTGTGGGACACAACAGCTGGCATCGAACTGAAGAATGTCAGCTTGCAGGAAAGCCCTCAGACCAATGGCAATGGCAAGCACACGTATCTACAGCCCTACATTGCACATTTTAAGGTAAAAACACGCAGTCTTTGTTACATTTATTGCGGTTGAATCACACTATAAAACTGTGTATGTTTAAACTATTGGTCTGTATTGGTAACTAGGTATATTGGCTCCATACAATCAAAATAGATTGAGTATAATCTGTCTTCTGGGACATTTACCCTGTTTGGTTGTATGTGGGTGCATAAATACTTTTAATGTTATTCAGAAACATTTCTAAGCAAAGAATTAGAAGGTATAACTCCAGTATTATGGAGGGGTGCCATATATTCAGTTATACAGGGTGGGCCATTTATATGGATACACCTTAATAAAATGGGAATGGTTGGTGATATTAACTTCCTGTTTGTGGCACATTAGTATATGTGAGGGGGGAAACTTTTTAAGATGGGTGGTGACCATAGCGGCCCTTTTTGAAGTCGGCCATTTTGAATGCAACTTTTGTTTTAAACTACGGATACTGGAAGCCTGTGCTAGCATTTCTTCTGCGTGTTGCTATCAGTATGTGAAGAGTGGGAGAAGAGGGTTGCATTGAACACATTTTATAAGTGGTCAGAAACTTGTAAATAACTCATGAAAGAATAAAGTTACGTTAAAACCAAGCACACCATTGTTTTTCTTGTGAACCCAATAAGTTTGATGTGTCACATGACCCTCTTCCTATTGAAAAAACAAAAGTTGGATTCAAAATGGCTGCCATGGTCACCACCCATCTTGAAAAGTTTCCCCCCTCATATATACTAATGTGCCACAAACAGGAAGTTAATATCACCAACCATTCCCATTTTATTAAGGTGTATCCATATAAATGGCCCACCCTGTATTTCAAAAGGCTGCATTTGAACGCACATAGGAACTTTATTTTTTTTTATTTTTTTTATTATTCTCTTTGTTTAATTAAATGTTTTTTTATTTCACTGAACTGAAAAAAAACACAACTGACTGACCCGCGCAAAATGGCAGATTACAATTGAATAATGAACTTTAAAAAAAAAAAAAAAAAACACAACTGACTGACCCGCGCAAAATGGCAGATTACAATTGAATAATGAACTTTTAAAAACAAAAAAAAAAAACACAAAAAATATTCACAAATCTTTCTTTTGCAAGAAACATTCTCAGAAAAAAATGTACAAATTTTTAACAAAGCATAAAATAACAAAAATATTAAAGCGCTCATTTTCATAAAGTATGCGGCCAGATCCAGATATGTTTACACACAAAAATCTGTAGGAAAAAAAAAACACACATTTACAAACCAAAACTATGTGGGGTTGATTTCCTAAAGGCAAATGGACTGTGCACTTTTGAAAGTGCAGTTGCACTCTGAAAGGGCAGTTGCTCCATAGCTTAGTAAATAATGGAGAGCTCCGCTGACTTCCATCATCCAATCAAGTCTAAATATGAGATGTGAGGTCTTTTTGACCCCAGATCTCAAATTTAAGAGGACCTGTCATGCTTTTTTTCTATTACAAGGGATGTTTACATTCCTTGTAATAGGAATAAAAGTGATCAATTTTTTTTTTTTTTTTTAGTGTAAAATATTATAAAATAAATAAAAATAAATAAGAAAAGCAAAAAAAATGTTTTTAAAGCTCCCCGTCCTGACGAGCTTGCGTGCAGAAGCTAACGCATACGTGAGTAGCGCCCGCATATGAAAACAGTGTTCAAACCACACAAGTAAGGTATCACCACGATTGTTGGAGCGAGAGCAATAATTCTAGCCCTAGACCTCCTTTGTAGCTCAAAAGATGCAACCTATAGAATTTGAGATTTTTAAGGGTAAAAGTTTGACGCCATGCCACGAGCGGGCTCAATTTTTAAGCGTGACATGTTGGGTATCATTTTACTCGGCGTAACGTTATCTTTCACAATATATAAAAAAATTGGGCCAAATTTATTGTTTTATTTTTTAATTCAAAACAGTGATTTTTTTCCAAAAAAAGTGCGCTTGTAAGACAGCTGCGCAAATACGATGTGACAAAAAGTATTGCAATGACCGCCATTTTATTCTCTAGTGTGTTAGAAAAAAATAAATATATAATGTTTGGGGGTTTGAAGTAATTTTCTAGCAGAAAAAAAATGTTTTAGTCTTGTAAACACCAAATCTGAAAAACACCCAAGGTCCATAAGTAGTTAAAAAGTCCTTAAAGGGGTTGTAAAGGTAAAAAATGTTTCCCCTAAATAGCTTCCTTTACCTTTGTGCAGTCCTCCTTCACTTACCTCATCCTTCGATTTTGCTTTTAAATGTCTTTATTTCTTCTGAGAAATCCTCACTTCCTGTTGTTCAAGGGAGGGGGCCAGCATGACACTTCACACCAGGGAGAAAGCCTTCCATTACTGTGTGGAGTTACAGACAGAAGAACAGGAAGTGAGGATTTCTCAGAAGAAATAAGGACATTTAAAAGCAAAATCTCCTTATGCACTGAGCTTCTGTGGTTTTACATTTTTTATCTTCATTAGAAATGTACAAAAATAAAAAATAATTACATGTCTATATTAGTGCAGAGTAACACATTTGCAATCATTTCATCATATTGTGTCAGTAATGCAGCACACTTGTAATTGCCAAGAAGATTCCCGTTGTATGAATAAATCAGAATGAAGAAAAAATAATCTTGGCTAGATGAATATCTCTGAATATTATTTGAAGTCTAATATCTCTGCATAGGCCTGTTGTGTTAAATATTTAATCCAACCTCTGAATTATTGCATTTTTTTATTTTGAAAAAACAATAAAAAAGTAGTAGTTGTAAAAAAAAAAAAAAACACTTGTGATACATTCTCTGTGTATTAATTTTTCGTGGAGTTTTTTCTATTCTGGTTCTGGAAGGTGTCACACTTTCCCCTTTAGAAACTTGGAAGGTATGGCTCAAGTTTTCAAAAGTATTGATTATCTTTGCAAGCTCTTTGTGAGCCTGGGTTCCCACTGATGCAAATTTACAGCGGGTTTGATGCGTTTTGGAAAACACAGATTCACAGGTCATGTGAAAAGCATAGTATTCCATGTCTTTGGTTCAGATCTATGCTTTGCGAATTTGGTGAAAAAAAAAGAGTCCTTCGGGTGCTATGCGAATTCTTATGGTGCATTTTATCTTCATAGGCTTCATAGGATTTTTTTTTATCAAATTTGCAGTACATCGCATCGCAGTAGTGTGTGAACCTAGGCTAAAGGCAGAATTCATATGAAAAAATAAGCACACTTGATAGTGCAGCTAAAACACTTCAATTAAAAAAAAAGATAAAAATGCACTTACAATAAAGTGATTTGATCAGGACATATCACCAGAAAAAAACATCTAATGGAAGGCCAGGTCATGTCAACAGTTACTTACAACATGATCACTAGGTAGCCAGCAAAAAGAGATAAAATCGGTGATGGATTCTAGGGTGGACACTGTGGAAGCTAAAGAATGTCCCAAAAGCTTGTACAAAAATCTTTATTTTAATTTTGAATCATAAAGCAAAAACAAAGTACATGCTCCCATAATTCCACAACCGGTACAGAACACAACCATGATGAGATGGTCATAAGCAGGGCCGGCCTTAGGTGTTCAAGTAATTGAGTTAGTGACTCAGTAACTACATTGGCAAAGTAATTAGTTACTCAGCAAAGTAACTGACTTTTTTTTTGCCAGCGTAAGACGACTCCCTAATTTTCCAGCTAAAATTTTGGTTTTGGGATATACTCACTGTATAAGACGACCCCTCACTGTGCCATCATACATGCCTCACTGTGCCATCTGTAACATGCTTCACTGTGCCATCTGTAACATACCTCACTGACAGTGAGGCATGTTACAGGCACAGTGAGTAAGACATGTTACAGGCACAGTGAGTGAGGCATGTTACAGGCACAGTGAGTGAGACATGTTACAGGCACAGTGAGTGAGACATGTTACAGGCACAGTGAGTGAGACATGTTACAGGCACAGTGAGTGAGGCATGTTACAGGCACAGTGAGTGAGACATGTTACAGATGGCACAGTGCGTTAGGCATGTTACAGGCACAGTGAGTTAGGCATGTTACAGGCACAGTGAGTGAGGCATGTTATGGGCACAGTGAGTGAGGCATGTTACGGGCACAGTGAGTGAGGCAAGTTACAGGCACAGTGAGTGAGGCATGTTACAGGCACAGTGAGGCATGTATGATAGCACAGTGAGTCATGTATGATGGCACAGTGAGTCACTGTGCCATCATACATGCCTCACTGTGCCTGTAAAATGCCTCGACGACGATCTCCCTACCTTCTCTTGTTCTCCATATGTCAGGCGTTGGCGGCTATCCTCCATTATTCAAAAGCCGCGCCTCCTCCTCAGGCTGTGACCGTGATAGGCGGAACAGTAATTTTCCCAGCAGAGCCTCTGTTCAGTGTTCCGCCTATCACGGATGTCCTCTCGTCCGAGGCTGAGGATGAGAAGGCATCCGTGATAGGCTGAACACTAAACAGAGACTCTGCTGGGAAAATTAGTGTTCCGCTTATCACGGACGGAACAGTCAGAGGGGGAGGCGCACGTTTTTTTAATAATGGATGGCCGCCGACGGTGACACACGGGTACATGTGTAATTGCAGTAACGCCGCCCAAGTAATGGGGATGGCGTTACCGCGAGGGGAAGAGTAATATGGTAGATTACTCGTTGCCCTCAAAAGGGGCATCGTTAGGTAACAGCGTTTATTTTAACGCCGTTGCTTACAACACTGGAAATAAGGAACACATGATGAGTCTCCCCCTCACACACACCGAAGTGGAATGTGAGAAGGGGAGAGGGAGGGAGAAACAAGGGAAGGAAAAGAGAAAAAAAAAAAAAACATGTTGTCAGGGTAAATTCCAGCCAGCCAACCTCAAGAAGAGCGAAGGTAGTCCAACAAAACTGTATAAGTTATCAATATCATAACATTAATTGTTTATACAAGTCAAAGAATTAAAAGTCTATCTGTAAGGCCCAACGTATATTGAATTAAGATAGGCGTTGGTACACTGATGCCTCCACTTCTCCAACTCCATGATGTCTTGCACTTCCAGCAGCCACTCCTTAATTGAGGGAGCCGATGGGGACTTCTAATGAATGGGGATGAGACATTTACCAGCATTTGAGGAGTTGAGGCATCAGGGATCATTTATAGGACCCCACTGACTGCACAGTGTGGTGGAATAGGACAGATGGATAAGAGATGAATAATTGGGCAGTCCCACCATAGGTGAAGGAAGGTACCATTTTTTCCGCACCCTCTCCAACAGAGGTTCGGCACTGGCGGAAATATTCAAGACAATTTGTCTGGTACTCTATACCATCTGGACAAAAACGTATAACAACATTCCTGAGTTTTGAAAATAACTAAGAAAGTATTGGCCAGTGTGGTAATCTTCTCTATGGTGACCTTCGGGTTCTCTGCCCAATTTCCGCTCCCATTCCCTGATATAGTAAGGGGTTTTTCAGAATGCTTATCCAAAAAAAGCTTGTAAAGTTTGGAGAGCAAGTGGCAGGCATCATCCTTGTCCAGACACATTAATTTGAATCTAGTTAAGGAGTCGCAAGGTCTCAAGCCTCCACGTAGTGTCCTAAAAAATACTGAGCTGCATATGTTGCCAAATATCACTGGGGAATTTACCCCATTCCCTATAGAGTTCTACCAGGTACTTTAAGTTGGTACCTGCTATAAAGCGAATATCTTGAGCCCCCCCCCCCCCCCAAGATTTTAATAAATTCCAAGTCCTCCCCTGGGATAACACAAGAAAATCCTCCTAATTGTGACAGTGGCAAAAAAGTTTTTTAGGTTTTGAATACAGTGTAGAAGGTCTAGTATATCTGCCAAGCTTTACAGTATCTTGTTCCTGTTGGGGAGATGTCCCCTTATTTTCTTTCCTGGTAAAATCATGTCACACCCTGACACACTGGGTGTCACCAATATTAAATATGAGGGCAAAATCTCCCCTGTAAAAAAAAAAAACCTGATAGAGGTTTTTAGCCATCCCCAATGTACTAAAGAGAAGTGTTGTATTTGCTGTCTATGTCTCAGTTTCCTCCCTTCCCTTCCTGTCCCATCATTTTAGAACATTTAGAACAAGAAATAAATATCAAAAGGCTAATTACATCTACGGTCAACTATGGCCCAATGATTTGAATGGTATTGAACTCTAGCTTTATGTTTATTTAACTTACAAATGCAGTAGTTTGGCTCTCAAAACAAAGGCCTTGTTATCATTTAATTCTTATCAAAACCTCATCGACAGGATGCAGTTGTTTCACAACAGGAAACATGCTCAAAATAATGTTCTTTTTTCAAAATTTTAATCAAAAGTAATAAAATATTTTTAGTATGAAGCAACTATGAAATCTACTATTATTCATGTCTCAAATGCTTTCAAAAGTTATTTAGTACCATTGTGCTCCTTTAATCTCCTACCTATCAAAACAATATGTATTACTTGCAGTAGAATATGGAACAAAGCTATTGTACATCACAGAAGGCATCTTCATAGTGAAGCGTGTACCTCGTTTTGATGTATAAACGGGACACAGGAAATGAATTACAAGCAATATAAGAGCTGGACTCCTACAAGGTCTTCAGATACTCAAGGTTCTATTTGTTTTTACAATTCCCTATATGTCATCCCTTTAAAGGCCCTGCAAGTATGAACAATAGCCTGTTCATCTGCCAGAAAGGTGAAGTCCTCTTGTGGGCTGACAACACACATTTCTTGGACTGAGTGGTGTCAGCCCTGCCTAGTTTTATTTTGCTAAACTAATCAAACCCTCCTATTTTTCCATCTTTACTTGCAGCATAAAGGCCAACTATTGTATGCAGTTTCAAAATAAGAACTAGAAGGTCTAACTGCTCTCCTTCAGATAAAATATGAAGTGTGCACAAGAAACAGGACAGCTCTGAATTTCTGACATGATCGACAGGCTTTATTTGCTCTATTCAGACAGTTATAACAAAACACTTTCCGTTGTATATTTAGCAGATCAAAAGGGGGCAAGTGAAAGAAGTTCATTGTTAAAGGGGTTGTAAAGGAATTATTTTTTTCATAATAAGCATCCTTTACCTGCAGACATTCCTCTTTTCACTTCCTCACTGTTCGTTTTTGCTCAGAAGTTACTCTATTTCTTCTCTCTTCTGTTCACTCTTCTGCTTGTCTGATTTTACTGACCACCGTGAAGGGAGGCTTTACTGCTGTGGTCAGTAACGTGCTCGCCCCCTCCTGGGAACTACATCTGTGTGGCAGGAAGCTCTATACGTGTTAGAGACTTCAAGGAGGTGTGAATTACTGGGCTTGCCGCAATGCATACTGGGAAATGTAGTTCTTACATGAACGAGAGTTGCAAACCTGGAAGTGAATGAGAGAACAGAAACTAAAAAAACGGAGGTGATATAGATGAAGGAATTTAATAGGTATTTACTTGTTTTTTAACAGAATCATTACACTATTCTGTCTGTCTACCTTGCAGACATTAATTTTAGGCAAAAACATTTTTTCCTTTACAACTCCTTTAAGCCCCGTACACACTATTAGATTATCGGACTAATAATTGTAAAAAAAAAAAATTCCATGCTAATCTCCATATCGAAAACGAATAGGTTACTAAAGTACAAAAATTCTCATACAACAGAACAAAAATTCGTAAGTGATGTAATGTGTTTGTGTCGTATTTGTGGATGAAAACTGTACTGATTTAATAAAAATCTTACGATCTGGTATTGTACGAGGAATTTAGTGTTTGTCCCTTCCTAAAATTTTGAACGGAAGCTGTGTACGAACAATCAGATTATACTGTCACATCTTTCCAGCACAGCCATGTCCCCACTCTGAGCACTGGCATACCTCCATTACCATTACATTATTTGCCACTGGCTGTGCCAATTTTGCCTGCAATTCCATATTGCTAGGTGTGAATAGAGCCTAAAAAATAAATAAGCACAAGGGATATCAGTGAAAGGTGATCTCTGAATGGAGGATGGACAGATGATTGAAAGGTTCGCCCCCTCCTTTCATAGATTATGTGTCATTCATAGATGCTGTAGTACTAGCTTGTATGAATGGAGGAGCTGGGCAGAAAGGGTAGGCATAGTTGGGAACGCTCGAGAGACTGTGACAACTTCCTTAGTTCTCTTAACCCCTGCTTCACCAGAAGTTTACGTTGGTAGTGGTGGGGGAAATGAGAGGAAGACGTTTTCTGAAAAACATGGACACAGCAGAACAAGGAACACATTCCATTCCACTAAAGGTAAGTAATGTCCCTCATAATGTTTATTTCCTTTTTAGATACACTCAGGCTTTAAAGTGTTTTTTAAATGCTGAAGGTTTTTTACCTGCATGCAGGTAAAAACCCTCCACGTGCTGCTCCCCCTACATCACCTATATTACGCACATGAAAATCCGCTTGATCCATCAATGTACATGAGTGTCCTGGGACTCCCTCTCCTCATTGTCAGTCACGAGAGCGGGACAGGGCCAAGTCGCGGCTCTTAGTTTAATGGACGCATAGCGCAGGGCTTAGGAGCAAGCATGAACCAGTCCGCCGTAGCTGCTTGCTATGGGAGGCACTGGTCAAGGGGAAAAAGGCGTAAAGTGCCTCGAGGATCCAAGAAAAAGAGAATCTGGGCTGCTCTGTGCAAAACCACTGCACAGAGCAGGCAAGTATAATATGTTTTTTTTTTTTCAAAGCCGAATCTTTAATACCACTTTAAGCCTTTATTGATTTCTGCAGAATGACAATGCGGGTGATGTTTAATATGCTTTGAATGTTAAGAACATAAGTACTCCAGCAGCCCTGGGCATAGTGACAAATGCCCACAACTACACACCTTTGTCAAGATGAGCTCCTGCAGAGGCATGGCACCAGTGCTGGTTCCATGACATTCTTTTAGCCAACATCATTTTCTCTGTGTTCTAACTTGCTCAGAACTGGGGAATCCCAGTGTTAATCATATTTGTGATTTTTAACAAGCAGTGTGAAGGTATTGGTATTTGGTGGTGCTTTAGTATTAACACTTGAAATAAAGATCTTACCCCTAAGGTAGGCATCTTCCATCAGCAAGCTTGATTGCCTATTAGTAAAATAACTCACATGCCTAACAGCCACACCTTAGCTTAAGATGATTTATAACATTGAAAACGTAGCTGTTCTCGAAATATGACATTTCACTTTGTATACAGGTATAAAAACTTTTACATCTAGATCTGGAGCTCCTATAATGTTATTTAAAGGTTATATTTACATGATCGCAGTAGTATGTGTATCTGTGCATATATATTGTGTATACCAGTAGAGACGCCACATTGTTATTTATAGCTGCTGTTTAGAGTGAGCTGATGTTATTTGTAAGACATGTAATCTTTTGATCTCCGTTATGGAGGGAGCTGGCATAATGCATATGTGAAAATACTGCATATGTACTGTACACCACTTGTCAGCCTCAGAATGTAAGCCTTCTGACCTATTAAATCAGTAATGCTTTCTGCTATTGCATCTGTTTCCACTGGTGAGATTACTGTGTATTGCCAATTACAGTGAACCTGAACTGTGACCATACAGGTTCTCTCTTAAAGCAACTCTGTCACTATGATCTGCACAGTAAACTATGTTGAGCCTGTAAAATAAAAATATATATGTATTAAAAAATCATGTTCAGCCATAATTGTACATTTATAAAATGTATTTGAGATTTGAGAAATGCAATGGCTAGATCAGCCTTTTTTCGACCCCGGGGTGCCTTGAGGCTTCTTCAGGGGTGCCTTGGCAAAATGCCTAAAAACTGCCCAAAATGTATACAAGTCAGTAGGTGAACCAAGCCTGGGTTTTAGTTACACAAAGCCAAAGATTATTTTAATTTTTTTATTGTTTTTATTGCACAAAGTTTTCATAGTACAAAACAGTACAGAAGGTACAAAGAGAAGGACTAAACTTTCAGAACACATAGGTTGACAGGGTTAGCCATATATAGGACAGACGTACAAGGAGCAAGCAGTCATGGGTCAACCCACATGAATAACATGGTAGGTTCCATAAAAACAATAGTATGTTATAATCGTAAAATAATAATAGAACAGAACATGAAAAAAAATACATATCCGTATTCATCAGCGTATAACACGCACAGACATATAACACGCACCCTAACTTTAAGTGGGAAGTTTTAGGAAAAAACTTTTCACAGCACCCTCCGTATAACACGCAGGCACAGTTTACCCTCTATTTTCAGGGTAAAAAAGTGAGTGTTATTCACCAATAAATACAGTAAATAAAAATAACTAGATGGACAGTATTCGACCATTATTTGAGTAACAGGAGAACATTTTTGAGTAAATAATCAGAAATATATTTTTCCAAAGATATAATTTGTCAGTCTACCGTAAACCAAACAGTCCATATTTTCCATTGTGCAACAAAGATCTTTCTAGTACCACCTTTATTGGCCAAAAGCTACAGGTTTTTATTGAACACCATTTCAACTTTCCAGCCTCCAGCTTCCTAACAACCAGTAATGTCCTCAATGTTGATAAGAAGGGTGTTGATCGCCTGCACAGCATCCTTGTTTGCCCCTCCCCGTCAACACTTGGGTCACATTAGCTGAGTGATGGAGAGAAACTAAGGGAGAGGAAAAATGCTGGAATACTAGTTGGTACCAGTGTTCAAAAGTGTATTTGCTTTGTAAAAATAAATGACCTCTGATGTTGGGCGTCCTACGTGTGTTGATGCTGTTGCATTATGTAAAACTTCTGGAATAGGGGTGCCTTGAGACTGTCCATCATTTTGAAGGGTGCCTTGACTAAAAAAAGGTTCAGAAATACTGGGCTAGATTGCAATTTTTCACTGTTTGTTGTTCTATGTTCTATATTCTATGTATTGGCACCTGCATGAATAGTCCAGGTTGGCATTTGTGATGGGGAGACAGAAGTGTGGCTGGAGAGGCCCCAGTAAGTGATGCAGATGATAATTAATTTTTGGTCTTGGTAATGTTTCATAAGCTTTACAAATATAGGTTAGAGAAAATGATGTTGTATATAAAATTCCTGTAGTAGTTATATTCTCCAATAATAGCTTTATTACGTTAGTTGCTCATACAGGTGCTATACGGTAAAGCTCATTGTATATCTTTCCATGGATGCAGATCTTAAGCACATGAGGTGAAGGGTGAAGTGGCTTCAAAGGCAAAACAACCATGGAAAAAGCAAAGATATACAGTATACGGTGTTTGTCATAGATCATGAGAATGTAAAGGGTGAAGAAAATACAAAGGCAAAGAAACCATACAATGTGGAACTCAAAGTAGGGTAAAGGCAGGGTAGGGTCAAGGGGAGGGGGTGACGGGGTGGGGGTTTGTTCACTCTACAGGCTTGTTTGTCAACTCATCCCTCAAAGTTCCAGATAAATATCATATTTTGCAAACCCAGGGCCAGATTCTCTAAGAAATTCGCCGGCGTAGCGTAAGCCATTTACACTACGCCGCCGCATTGTACTAGAGCAAGTGCCGTATTCCCTAAGCATTTGCTCCGTAGTTTGCGTAGGCGTAGCGAAAATGGCCCAGCGTAAGCCCGCGTAATTCAAATGGGGCGGCTTGTATTTAAACTAAGCGCGCCCCCGCGTCAAACGAACTGCGCATGCGCCGGCCGGGGAAGAAGCCCAGTGCGCATGCTCCAGCTCACGTCGGAAAGCGTTGTTGAAACCGACGTCAAAACGACGTGATCGTCACTTACGCAATGCCCTATTCGCGAACGAGTTAGTAAAACGACGGAAAAAGCCGACGCTGACCCGACGCCATACTTAACATGGCATCCGACGGCACCCGATGGCATCCGACGGTACTCCGTAAGGTTACTCCACATAGAAGCTGGGGTAACCTTACGCGGACGAAAACGACGTACGCGACGACGGGGTGGCGTAAAAGCGATCGGGAATTGGCGTACTAGCCTCATTTGCAAATGAGAAAACAACGTAAAGGCCACCTAGTGGCCGGAGTTGTCATTACAACTACGATCCGCAAGTGTAATGGTATTACACTTGTCGGATGTTCAAGCGTATCTATGCCAAAGTGATGCTAAGCATCACGCGCATAGATACGAGGCAAAAAAACGGCGATACGACGGGGTATCTGAGATACTCCGTCGTAGCGCCGCTGAGAATCTGGCCCCCAGACTCCATTCAGTCAGTCAAGATCGCAGACACCTTTTTATTCACCATTATGCAAGAAAATTTAGCTTTCTAGTTCAAAGGGGATGGAAGACGTCTTCCAAGACATGGCAATGATGATCCTAGTTGTTAGGAAAATTAAAGTGTTTGTTACCCTAATGCCATGTACACACGACCGTTATTCATGTCATGCGGAAAAAAACTAAGTTTTTCTCGACGTGATTCCTCTCCAGCCTGCCTTGCATACACACGATCGTGAAAAAAAATGCTCGAGCAAAGCGTGGTGACGTACAAAACGTACGACGGTGCTATAAAGGGGAAAATCCATTCGAATGGCTCCACCCTTTGGGCTGCTTATGCTATTTTACTTGTCTCATAACTTGCTTCTGAGCATGCACTTTTTTTCCCCCTCGTTAAAGCGTATACACGACCGTTTTTTACAACGTAGAGCAAAAATAGAGCAGGTTCTAAATTTTTAACGCCCATTTTTCTCGTCGAGTAAAATGCTCTGGAGCCTACACACGACCGTTTTTCACGACCAATTTAAAAAATTGCATTTTTCTCGTCATGAAAAGCGGTCATGTGTGTGCGGCATAACAGTTCATATTCCTGATACGCATCTGTTCTACTATGTACTTGTGTTAAAAAGTATCCTGTTCTCTTTGTATTGTTTTTCTTTGTGTTATCTTGCCAGTCCCTTTGCACACTAGGCATGAGAGCACAATTATCTCAGCTTGGTCAGTTTTCTGGTTGTGCTGGGAGAACAGCCTGCCTGTCCTCCGATGATCACTTGTACTGACACGTCCCCCTGCAAGCCATTCACTGGGAAGTTCAGTGTGATACGGTTTTCCCACCCTCAGCTATATAAGCTCCTTTTGCAGCTGAGAACAGAGATCATGTGATAATTTATATTGTGTCATCTTGCATTTCATTTCTATTTTAAACTAAATGGGTTATTTTACAAGGTAAGGGTTCACGTATACTTTAAAACAATCAGTCTTCTGGAGTGTTTTGTATATTTTTATCCAAAATCTCCGGACCTTATATGGTCTGCCATTTTTGGTATAACATATCCCTCCTGTAAACAGTCATCTAAAACAATGAGATAAAGTATTCTGAATGAGACACCAGGAATTAAGGAAGCTTTACTATACCACCTCATAATTTTCCTATATAACTGAAGCATTGATATATGATTTGGAAGCTTAATGCCGCGTACACACGGTCGTTTTTTGCGATGAAAAAAACCGACGTTTTCTGTGAAGTAAAAAACGACGTTTTTGAAACGTCACTTTTCAAAGACAATTTTGCATACACACCATCGTTTTTTCACAAAAAGCGAGGTTACGTTCACCACTCTTTTCCATTGAAGCTCGCTTCATAACTAACTTCTGGGCATGCGCGGGTTGAAAAACGTCGTTTTGAACGACGTTTTTGCTACACACGGTGACTTTTTGTGAAACAAAAAACGACGTTTTGAAAAACGACACAAAAAATTCAACGCATGTTAGAATTTTTTTTTGGTCGTTTTTTTTAAGACAAAAAACGACGTTTTGCCCACACACGATCAATTTAAATGACGTTTTAAAAAACGTCGTTTTTTTTCATCGCAAAAAACGACCGTGTGTACGCGGCATTAGAGTTTGTTGTATACAATCTCTAGTACCAAGCCTTCCCCCAGATCGGAAAATGATTTTTAATGAAGTATGTGTACTCTGGCCTTATAAGGTGTAACACCCATCTCATGTAGATGTAATCCTTTGTATTATAGATCTGTAGAACTTTTTAATGCAGTATTAAATACTACAACAAAAAAATATTGTAATGCATGTTACCAGTTCTTAGAAGTAGTAACTGCATTAGTTTCCTTTTTCTAGGCTTTTTGCCTTTATTTTTACCTGGTAAAGTTTCCAGCAAAAGTGCCAGTTAAAACGGCTGAGACAAAACAATTAACACTGGTAGGGGTGCTTACAATAATCTGCTTTTATTTATTTTTGTAAAACCTTTATCTCAAAAAGAAAAAGCTGCTGATGTAACTGCTTAAAAAGTATAACCTGGAGTTTGGCATTAGTTTGTTAGGCAAACCCATCTAAATCTGCTAGTGCATCCAACCCTCTTCTCAGTCTGACAATGCTGCTGTCCAAAGGTGTCTCTGTTGCTCCTCCAGTGCGGTGGAGACACCCTAAAGCCCCTTTCACACTACCGCGACTTCAAAGTTGCATGATTTTGGCACAATTTTTGCCGCAATTTCAGGGAATGCCTGTGTAACTTGCATCAAAGTCGGACCAAAGTAGTGCAGGGACTACTTTGAAGTCATACTAATATGAATGGTTGTCATTGGAAATCATGGGGAACGACTTTGCAGTCCCAAGTCGCAGGACAAGTCGTACAAGTGTGAAAGGGGCCTTAAGCTGGCTACACATTATACCATTTTCTTGTTTAATTTCCTTTTAGATTTACAATTTGAAAGTGTTCAAGTTTGACCTCATATTACATGGTTTTGGTAAATCTAAAACAGATTGTATAATGTGTAGCCAGCTTAAGATAGGGAGTGTGTCACTGGCTGGATCGCAAAGTAAAAATAGAATTAAAAAAAGGCTAAAAAGAAAAGAAAATCAATGCAGCCATTACATTTATAGCAGAACTAAAGTAAAAAAATAATTACCGTATATACTCGAGTATAAGCACAGTTTATCAGCACATTTTTTGTTGAAAATGCCCCGCCTCCGGTCACCTTTTTGCGCCTGATCTCCCGGACTTTGGGGACCTGGTACCCCTGGATCCCAAACTTGGCACACATGTAGCTCCACTCTTCCTCTACAAGTGTGCAAAGTACCGGCCGGTCGTAGGTCCCCTGGACCCGGATCTTGGCACACATGTAGCCCCATTTCTCCTCTAAGAGTGTGCAACTTTTGTTGTCTGGGGGACAGCGATTTTTCAAAGCCGGGCATCCCTTCCATAGACTCCCATGTTAAACGTCAGTCTGGTCATGGATACAGCGAGGCATGGGCATAGTGAGGCAGGGGCACAGTAAGGCATTGACACAGTGAGGCATGAGCACAGTGACCCATGGACACAGTGAGGCATGGACACAGTGAGGCACAGTGAGGCATGCAGGTTGACACTCTAGGCTTATACTCGATTCAATACGTTTTCCTATTTTTTTGTGGTAAAATTAGGTGCTTCGGCTTACATTCGGGTCGGCTTATACTCGAGTATATACGGTACTTTGCATGTCTCTTTATTTCAGAAGAGACATGCAAAGTCTCTTGAGCAATAAAATAAATGTGCCTGCCTGTTTGCAGTCTTCTGCAGAATATAAACTGAGCTGCATATGTTCAGCTCTGATCACATCTCCAGCATGGTGCCAGTGGCACTGCAATGATGTCATTCCATGCCAGCGAATCAAGATGGCTGAGGATTGTCGCCCAGAAAGAGTCTGGGGAGAAGATGCAGTTTTTTTAACATGCACGTTCGTGATTTTTTTTCTTTTTGTGTTTGTTGTATTTTATGTTCTATGCATTTCTGTGCATTAATACTTCTATCCATTACTCTAATAACTGCTTAAGTACAGTATGTGCAATTTATAAGCAATGCACTGTACACAGGGAAATGAACTGCCTCCATTGACTGTTAAAAGAGAAACACAAAAACTAGAGAAAAGATTTGAATTATTATAGTCAGGTAGGCTTATCTATAAGGTATTGCTCCATTATTTAGCCCGTCTTACATTGCTTGTATATGACTCAGAGTTACCAGGTAGGAGTTCACCTGAAGTGTATTCAAAGTTAAGGTCAGATGACCTAATGCAAGTAATTGATGTTTTAGGGAGGAGGTCATGCAGCTGACATGGTAACAACTGTCTTGCACAATTTTAGCAACTTAAACACTCCAAGCCAACAGTTAAATTCACACATCAAGTACATATATGCTGTTTTATCTGCCATATGGTTTGTATTTCTATATATCCTGTTCTGAGATTTGCTCAGCTTTGCCATACTGCACAGTCCTATCTGGGCAGGAGACATGATTTTTTCCTTGCTGCAGTTAAAGTATATGTAAACCCATACATTGTAAAACAACCCATGCAGTTTAAAATAGAAATGAAAGGCAAAACATTTGTGTATAGATATAAAATGCCACCCACACCCTTTTTTTTAATAAGTGATCACATACCCTTTGTGATTGGCTGCATAAGTGGCTTAGAGAGCTGGAGGAGAAGAAACAGCATCACACTAGTCTACCCAATAAATGTCTGTGTAGGGAGGGGTGGGTGTGTCAGCAGAAGTCTGATCATTGGAGGAGAGCAGACTGAGTTCCCAGCACAGCCAGAAAATTGACCACACTATGCTCTCATAACTAGTGCAATCAGTTTTTAATAGGAAAGCAAAGAGACTGTCAGGAACACCAGGTATTCCACAAAAAGGAAGCAATGCAAAGGGAACAGGACATTTTTAATAAACATACAGTACGTGGTATAGCAGGCACATATCAGGAATTTTAAATGTTGGGTTTACATATTCTTTAAGTGAAAACTGGACTGTCTGGTCAGTAAAAGGATAAGCAGCAGACTGATGAACTCATATCTGTCACTCTGCTCACTCCTACTGTAAATATGCCCCCTTGTAGTGTAGCATAACTTATTGGCTTCTGTAGGCTGAATCTCCCTGCCCCAGCCTACAGGGACTGCAAGAGGCTGATCCCAAGTAAAATTCAGGTACTTCAACTATGTGTAAGGATATATTAATGAAAAGAGAGCTGCATTATTATTATTGTATAGCATTTAGATAACACCATCAGCGTTTTACAAAATAAAGGGAAACAATACAGTTACAAAACAGTTCAAGACGGGAAATAAACTATTTTCGTATCATTGGGGTTAGTAACATTGTAAAGCTGAATTCCAGGAATTCATCTTCTTTGTAAAAAAAGTGAGGGCACACTGTGAGTTAAGTCCAAAGAGCTGCATGATATCTCCTGGGCTTATCTCTATTGTTTACATATAACATCAAGATGGCTATCACTGTATTTCTGGCCACCCAGTGCTGATACTTCAGGCCTAAGCAACTTCAACGTTAGAGTCAGTGCAGCTGCTATGCCTGCCCCTACCCCCTTCTGCCCAATCACAGAAGCCTTTGTATTGTGTGAATTCAATCATAAAATACAAAGGCTTCTCTGAATGGGCAGCAGAGATGAGGGGTGGGCATGGCTGCTCTGTGTGCCTCTCTCTCCTCTCTCGCGTGCACCCGCAGAGCCAAAAACCTGTCAGATATAAATAATAGACATAAGTTCATGAGATGTCATGCAGCTCCTTGGACTTAACTCATAGTGTGCCGTTACTTTTTATAAAATTATGAAATTCTGCTTTAAAATCTATGTGTCTTTTTTTTTTTCCTGGAGTTAAGCTTTAAGGCTAAATATTTTAGATTCTTGCATTAGCCCATTCTTACTGCCAATTCCCACGTAGCGTGAGACTGATACCTCTTATCACAGCACAATGGGCAAAAAACTCAGACCATTTGGTGCAATAAATAAAAATGTGCTTAGGTAAAAGCTCCTTCCATGGTATGTACAGTTGTGGCGACTAAAATCCGTCTCTTGGTTGACAAAAATAATATGGTTCTTTAATGCCAACAGATCTTCAGCCTATGTCTTAGAATAACATTGAGGTGAAGCCTCCATCAATGAAGATGTAATATCCCACTCCCATTGTGTTTAGCTGGTTAGTGGGCATGTAAGAGAAGGGAGTGAGTGGGCTGTTATTCACCATTCTGTGAAACGCCCACGTGTGACTTTATAGTCACATGGGCTGCTCAGATGTGTTAGGGAGACAACTCTCAGGATGGCAGCTAGTGCACATGCACATGCCAAACTACACTTTGAGGACATGGACGGAAGGGGGAGAGAGAACAGCAGGATCAACCATGTGTTTTGCAGAATACGGAAAATGAATCCCATTGGAAATGAGTATGAACAGCATGTAATACAACATTTATTGATAGTGGGTTTAATTGCACTGTAACTGAGAGGTGTCATGGATCCAATCCTGGGCTTAACAGTAAAGGGGACTTCTCATTTACAGGGTAATTTTGTATATGTTGGAAACTCTGGCCCCTGCTGGATTAAAAATTAGATGAATTTTCGTGTTGATTTTTCCCATTTGCTCCCTCTGTATAATTGTTCTTCTCAATAAAGAGGAGTAATATTGTTGTCCCAAAAATCAACAACACAGTGGGATAGAGATATTTTTGTACCAAGGGACTTACAATCAATGGAATTTTTAACGCTATGATTTAATTAAGAGATTTTATACCTTCTTATTATCCTAAATGTCACTGGTTCTTTTTAGAATGCATAAAATTGAATGAAGAAGTCCTAAATCTGTTGCCTTATGAGGGTTGTCATTTGAGTCTGTTTTGGGACAGTACAGTTCTCTTGCAACATGTCCAGTTATGTTTTATTGTGTACCTTTCTTTCATTAACCTTTGAAATTTGCTTTCAAGGTTGGAATGAATGATGTGACCCTGGTAAATATTCACCTGCGCCCTCCCCTAAATGAAGTTGGAAAGCAGCAGAGTGATGGCCACAAACCACCCACCTTTGGACAAACATTGCAGGAGACCTTGAAAGGTATGTAAGGCCGCAATGACCAGTCTATCTGAACATGATCCAGCCTGCCCCTCATTGTCATTCCAGGAATGCCTCCTGGCGGTGAGAATGTTAATATACTGTCCTTTTCCAGCGGTTTGCTGGTTATCTATCACTAAGCAGCTTTAGGTTTTTCAAACACTTTATACATTTTACATTAGTAGAAATATTTCAAACTGAGCCTATATGTATTTCATTAAATATGCATAAAGGTGAACTAACTAACTATAATGCCTCGTACACACAACTAGTCTTCCAGTCGAGAAAACTGCCATGACAGCTTTTGGCCGGGAAAACCGGCCGTGTGAATGCTCCACGGCAGTTTTCCCAGCAGGAAAAATTAGAACATGTACTCTTTTCATGCCGCGATTCCCGGCGGTCTTTTTCCCGGCAGTTTTCCTATGGGAAACACTGCAAAAGAGCATACACACGGCTGGGTTTCCTGGCCAAAGCTCTCATGGCAGTTTTCCTGCCAGGAAAATTGGCCGTGTGTAGGGGGAAAAAGCTGCCAAGTCGGTTCTCGGCTCTCCCCTTTCGGGAAACCCGTACTAGGCATAAGAGTTTAGGTTGTGTTTCAGGCTATTAAAAGTATTTCTAGTAACCAGAAATCAGATTTGGTAACATAATTTAGGAGACCACTAGTGCTTTTCTCACAACAGTGTACTCATAAAGAGTCACAAAGCACTGTAGGGCAAATGGAAAGTTCTAATAACAGAACTACGGGAAAGTAGCGACATTTGCAGTTTATACTTTTGCCTAACCCATGCGCTCATTTCTTGCATTGTGTAAGTAGTATAGTGAAACAGAATCACAATTTACTACTGTACATAATACAAACACAACCACTTTGTTACAATACTGGATTGTATTGCATAATTCTGGAAATGACATGATTGTAATTTGACTAAATTCTTGTTTTGTACCCCGTCAGCTGTTCTCCAACAGGCCCTCTGCTCCCCCAACTACATTCTGCATGTGAGAACAGTGGTAACTTATTGGGTATTTGAAAGTTTTGCAGACAGCATATAACCATTGCATAAAGGGGAATGGGGTCCCTCTCTATCCTGCACTGGTTTATATAGATAAACAACATGGCAACAATCCATACCTGCGATCTGCTTCTCAGATCACATTTCTGCAGTACCAAGTGACCTGGTAAAGGGCTTTTTTGGACTTCTCACCTGTAATTATTCACAAGCCCTGATGCCACCCACACTCTTGATATGCCCATGCCCTTCACCCATCTCTTGTTGACCTCCATTAATAAAGTTCAAGGGCTGACAAGTTGGTTTGCCATTATTGACATTTTGAACTTGGTAAAGTTCAAATAGAAGTATATCCTGTATGTCATGTTGGCATGGCACACCCATAAGCCTATGTGTTGCCCTTTCAGAAAAAGATGCATTTGTTTACTGGCTAATTAGCTCGGTGACTGGAGGTGACTAAGGCCTCATACACACGGTACGAAAATCAGAAGGGAAAAGTCTGAAGACGAGCTGTCTGCGGATTTTCAGTTCATTAGTACGCTTCATTTGACAGACAATTTGACTTTTACATCAAACAAAAGCTAGATGTGCAGGCTATAACATTTTTGTCTAATGTGAACTCAACGTCTGATTTTCGGATAATCAGTTCAGAAATCCATCACCGAAGTCGAAAGTACAAACACACATGCTGGAAATCAAGAAATACTGGGTAGAGTTCGGTCTTGTAAACTACCGTTGGTAATCTAGAATTAACATTTGTGACGCGGCAATTGATAAAATGTCAACATTCTTATCTTCTTTAATGGGATAATAATGAAGCTGCTTTGCATGTAGTTATTCCAAACATATTTTAAAAGCAATTTGTTTTATATGATCTGAAAATCGCGAATAGACGCTCACCAAACTTCTACTAACACAGAATTAGCAGAAGGGGCCGAAAGGTTGGCGCTTGAGAAACAAACTTCCTCTTTATACACTCATAGTACGTCATTACGTTCGTGTTTGTCAAACGACAATTTATGGAAAGTTAGTATGCTAGACAAAATCCTGCACACGCGCTTTTGACAAAAATCAGACGCTCGGTCGTCCAACAATCAAACCGTGTGTACGAGGCTTAAGGGACCCATGTTCTGGAAGGAATGTGGGCTAGAGAATTACTGTACATTATGAATGTTGGTTATAAACTGCGTAGGGATAAAAGGACCCTTTTACCGGTCACAAGCAAATCAATGGTCCAAACTACAATATTGGCCTTATTTTCTGCAAACCAGTTCCCATAGCAGTACTGGTGGGCTAATTGTTATCTGAACAAATTGATCCAAGGTTCTTGAAACTGTAAGCACATTCAGAGATGTGGCTTGTGTTCATGGTTTAATGTTAAACATTAACATTGACTGTGTGTTTAGTGCACATATTAACTGATTTCAATAAATTTCAATTCTAAGAAATATTTGCTGCACAGTTGTGGGCTGTCCAGCTTCTCTGGGGTAAAACTTAAAATGATTTTTGTTGGCAGAACCAATACTGCTCCCTAGTGGAGAGCTGTAAGAATGCAACTGTCAGTAATCAAGTAAAGTAGTACAGTAATTTTAATTTGGTTACAGGAAGTGTGGTTGGTTGCTGCACTCGGCAAATCGTTGTTTCTTTTTCTTGATGTCTTACTAAGTGAGCCTAAATATAAACTCATTTTATGAAAAGAATAGTTCTATACACACCACTAACAGCCTCTAAGAAACCAGCATTTTTAAATTGTATTATTATTATTATTATTATTATTATTATAATTTAAATTATCATTTATTCACTTTCCCTTGCTAAAAGTGGAGTTCCATTACCTGTCATGCATTCACAGCCATCGTTGCTTTTTATATTACAAAAAAATTTTTAAAGCTATACTCCAGGCAGTCAGCTAAATGTACATTTGAGGTATATATGTCAACTGTTTTAGCAGCCCAAAAAAATATTAAACCTCTGCAGCAAGCTTTATAATCCACACAGCCATACAGCACAGCTGATGCCTAATCTTCTTTACTGCAACAGCAGTACAGCTTGGTCAGAAACACATCCAAAATCTGCTGATTGGACACCGACGTGGCAGCATCACACTGATGAAGCATTACTGTGCTCATTCTGCTCTTTCCTCCTGTCAGCATGTTCTGTATCGGCACATTACCACAACTGAAACCTTATTGGCTCCCAGTGCTGTCCCTTCTTGTCTTACACCAAGTGCTGCTGTGGAAAAAAAACATAAGGCTATATTAAAAACAAATTGTGTTACGTAAGGACATTGGCGTTGATTTACTAATATAGGAGAGTGCAGAATCTGGTGCAGCTTTGTACAGAAACCAATCAGCTTCCAGGTTTTATTGGCAAAGCTTAATTTAACAAGCCGAATTTAGATGCTGATTGGCTACCATGCACAGCTGCACCACATTGTGCACTCTCCGGTTTTAGTAAATCAACCCCCATTGCATTTAAAAATACATTTAATGATTTTCTAATGAACAAATAACTGCACTAATTGGGGATTTAATCTCTGCAGTGTAAAGGACAATAATGATCGTGGTTATAGATTGCTGCACTCTATAGATTATCTGCATGCTACCTTATTAAATTAGCCTAGTGTCTTGCTTATTCAGCAGAAATTTGCTAGGTTTTGTCAATTTTTATGTGTTCTAATTTTCAGGGGAGAAGGATGTGATCATTTTAGGAGGATTCAGCCAACCCGCGGACAGCAGTAACTTTGATTCTTTGAGAAAAGAAAAGTTCCACAACTTGCTTCCAGCGAACACATTTACAAATATCAGCACAAAGACTCCTCAAGGGAATAGGTCCATGGACAATATTTGGATCAGCAAAAGCTTGAAGAAAGTTTTCACAGGTTAGACCCTTGTGTACTGTGCCCCATATCTGTATAAATGCCCAGCATGGAAACACCCCAAAGTCAGGAGAGGGGTTTTCTACATCATTTTCTGAAGTTTAGCATAGATGCTAAAATAACGTGACATATCCTTCTTTAAATCGATGTGAATTTCCATGATTGTAAAAATCTGTTGCTTTTCTGCTTCTGTACAGAAGTGGTTAAAGAGACACATTAAAATCAGGTTTTTTGTTGCTGTGAATTTCCTCTTAATACTGATCCTGGTAACTTCCTATTACACACACAGCTATAAACCTCTGAAAAAGGTCTTAACATGCCTCACTCTGTCCAAAATAAAGAAGTTACAAGGTTGCAATTTCAACACTTTAGAGTTTAAGCAATACTCTTTGTTGGCTAACTTTAGTTAGTAAAGTGGAACACAAGATAAAAACATATATTTTCTTGAAACAGTACAATGCTATGCTATAGGCTCATTGCAACCATCTAGAAATTAGTAGTTAGGTGTGGTCTGATTAATTCTTATATGTCAGAACATGTCATTACACTTACAGTAACATCCTGTCTCAGATACCTCTTTATTAACAACTTTAGCATACAGGTGACATTACCAGTTTATCGATTCAGCTTTAACATGCTTAGTAGTAACTTAGGCCAAAATACCTAAATTGGTATCCCCATCTGTCTTCTGAAGTTATCAATAAAGGGGAATCTTGGACACTGGGCACGATGTTGCCTTCTGCCACGCACAGTACAAAAGTCCAACTTTATCATGGATATGGGTGCAGCCCAGCTCCTATATAGATTCTCTCAGAAACACACATTGCCCATAAGACTTTGGAAGAGTTGCGCCAAAAAAAACAAAATCAATACATCCTTAAAAGTTTTGCATGTCCTTCCCACATTCCCCTCCTGAGCATGCCTTCCAAATCAGTGAAACCACCCATCACTTTGAGGCCGTGTACACACGATGAGACATGTCCGCTCAAACATGTCCGACGGACCTATTGCAGCGGACATGTCTCATCAGATTTTGGTCCGATGGCGTGTACACACCATCGGACGAAAATCCCCTCGGGCTAAGGACGCGGTGACGTGGTGGTGACGTTGACGCCGCCACGTCACCACTCCAGGAAGTAAAATACTTCCACGCATGCGTCGAATCCACTTGACGCATGCGCGGACAGTTCTGTCCGCTGGTTAGTGTACTAACCAGCGGACAGATCCGACAGACATGTCTCCGGCGGACAAATTTCAAAGCATGCTTTGAAATTTGTCTGCTGGAAAAACATGTCCGCTAGCCCGTACACACGATCGGAGATGTCTGCTGAAACGGTCTGTCGGACCAGTTTCAGCAGATAAATTTGATCATGTGTACGCGGCCTCAGGAAAATTCAAGATTTGGATATAAATTCAGCTAGCTATATCCCTGGATCAAATTTTGTGACATGCAGCTTTCACTTAAGGGATAAATAACTATTACATATAAGTAAAACATGTCTTCTTATGTTCACTATGGTTTACTTTAACACACTATCAACACAATGCAAATAGCAATGATATTGTTACTATAAAACTAGGTCTCTCCACTCTGTTGGTAGTAAGTAGGTGCAGGCCAATGCTCCTCTACATGTCATGAAATGGTGACAGGATGCAGCTCTTAAAAACACACATTGCCCATAGGACTTTGGAAGAGTTGCACCAAACAAAAATAAATCAATACCTCTTTTAAAGAATCCAAATTGTATTCTCATATTTGCAATGTTTATCCCTTTTATGCAATGGTTATCCCTTATATGCAATGGTTATCCCTTAAGTCAAAGCTGCATGTCACAAAATTGGATCCAGGGATATATCTAGCTGGATTTATATCCAAATCTTGAATTTTAGTAAAAGTGATGGGTGGTTTCATTGATTTGGAAGGCATGCTCAGGAGCGGAATGGGGCACAACTTTTACAAAAAAAAAGAAAAAGGTCTGCATATAACTAATGGCTTTAATCTCTGGGTCTTCTGAACATTTTGCAGTCTTTACTGAAGGTAACCTCTATGGATTTTTTCATAAGCTTAGTTTAAATTACCTAGGGTTGGCTTATTTAAATTGTGTCCACATAGGCTCCAGTTATAGACCTAATATTTTAATTGGATGTATTGTCTATCATTATGCAAGGACCTTGAAATACAGGGCTCTTTCCAAGGCTCCTTTCACACTAACCAATTCCAAAGTTGTGTGATTTTCAGTGCAACTTTGGAGTCCGACTTTTATACGACTTTGAAGTAACTTTCTCTGTCAAAGTCGGCTCAAAGTAGTGCAGGAACCTTTTCTGAAGTCACAGCTACTTCAGTAGTGTCAGTTGGAATGGCTCTTATAGAGATATACAGTATGGCATTTCACATGTCCTGCGACTTTGGGTTTCACAAGTCGGATTCCTAAGTCGCACAACTGTGAAAGGAGTCTAAAACCCAGAAGGACACCACAGGTTGTGTACTCTCTTAATCAAGTATACTGTACGTTGCAAGAAAGTAATGACATTTCTTTTCTGCCAGAAAACATATTTACCGGTATTCTTGCTATAGCTCACTAAATTTCTCTTTCAACAGGTTATTCCTTGGTGGTGAGAGAGGGCCTCACAAACCCTTGGATTCCAGACAACTGGTCATGGGGAGGCGTAGCTTCAGAGCACTGCCCTATACTAGGGGAATTTTACATGGAGAAAGACTGCAGCAAAAAGGACTTGGCTTCAAAAACGAATGGAGTCACTGTGGAACGCAACGAGGCAAACTCTAAACATGAAAGATGAAAAGTCAATATAAGCACTTTTATCTCATCAGAAGAGGACATTTCTCCAATATTCTGACTGTGAACTGTGAACAGAACTCCTTTGCTTTCAATATCTGAGATATTAATATTTGATTTCAAGTGCCCACCGCCTCTTATGTTAACACCGGATATTTTAGAATATCAACCTGTGCTAGATAAACCATTGCTTTTTATGATCTGTCTCAGCTTTCAGTGGACATTTATGATTCATACAAAGAGTCTGCACCCAGACAAGAAGGAAACTCTACATAAACATTTTATTTTTAACTGAATCTTGGTAACCGATGCAATAACATAACATAAGACTGTCAACAGAAGACCATTAACACTGTCAGATTTTTTTTTGTTCTCAGTGAAATTTATGAAATTACCTGCAGATCGCATGCTTTTTATACAGTATGCATTGAGAACATTTTCAACTTTTTAACTATGCACTTTTAACCCCTTTAAAGCTACTGAAGCCAGATGGCTTAAAAATGTGATTGAACTATGCCTAAAATAAATGACTCCCAAAAAGATATTCATTATGTCAGTAATGACTTTGTTCTTAAAAATATGCCTATTGAGGTTAGACACAGTTCTAATTTAAGGGTCAGTCAACACAAAGTGATATTGTAGTTATAGGGGGATCTTTGGTGGGTTGAGTTAGCCCCTGTTTTTTTTGTCCCAGGAGAAAATGGAACATGGAATTCAAAAAATTGAATACTGAACTCAAAATCTGACTTTGGAATATTCAACTCAGGATTGGAATACAGAACTCAAAGCTTGATACTTGGGAATTTGAATCTTAGAATTTTAGAATATGGAATTTGGAAATATGGCAAGATCTCCCTGCCAAAAATGTAATATTTCCCGCCAAACTGTTCCAATACCTGAGCACCTCCCGTTGCATAATATAATATATCTATCTAAATATAATCCAGACAGGACAGACAAACTCAGCTTAATGGCCAAAGCCAAAATGCAAACACAGGAAGTTAAGTTCAGAGATGTCACCAATAGAGGGGAAATGAAAACAATTGTTTAATTCTCTACCATTTTGGATGGACTGACCCTTTAACAATAAATGAACTCAAACTAAACTCATTAAGATGAATGTTACAAACTATTTCAATATATATTATATTGAAGATCATTCCAATTAGTTCTTGCTGCACTCAGCTTTTATAGAGACACCTCATATACATGTAGGCATCCTGACTATTATAGGAATGTGGACCATATGCATTTTTCTTCCATACAGAAAATATGGATGCTTTAATAATGTTTGAAGGGATACGTTTTTGCCCACCAATGTAGACATCAATAGGACAAGGGTAGAGAAGCTCATTAATATGCATTATGTATGACCATATTTCACAGTTGTTGCTAGGAATCAACTTTGGGTGCCAAAAACACAGTTAATGATACATGCAGGTAGTGTAGAATACTATCAGTCTTATAGACACCATGTCATCCTTCACAAAAATTAACAAAATCCTGCCTGACCCACTGCCTGCAACATGGTTCTTCTGTGTATCCAAGAACTATTGCTGCCTGAAGAACCTTCTACATCTTATTCTCCCATGACATTGGAATGCCTGATGCTCCCATGACGGTGGAAAGCCTGATGCTCTGCTGTGCTCTGTGCTTCCTTTCACCGGCTTCTACTGCTGCCAGTGGTGCAGGTAAGTATCAAAATCATTTTTTTTACCAGGCAGCATGCTTTTTTCAGCAAGTGACAGGGTCACGTTAACAAGGATGTCTATCTGGGAAGCGCATAAATGTGTGGTCCGCGGAAAGTTGAAATGAATAGGGACTCTAAAGAAGCGGGAAAGATCGAGCCAGATTGATTCGTTGATATCTCAGGTGCGCTCCCTCAAGTTACAACACAAACAGAGGGAGCGCAGAAGCCCATCTCACGACCCTACTAAAGGCCAGTGAGGGTCTGAAAGACCTGCTCTATCAAAAGACTGCTCAAAGCTTAGCCTGGGCGAGACGCTCCCTGTTTGAGTTCTCAAACAAGCCTGGATCAATGCTTGCTAGAGCCCTTTGTGGCCCGAGGAAGCGCACCTTCATTCCCTATATTACAACTAGACAGGGGACCAAGGTAAATACCTCTAGGGGCATGGCACGGGAGTTTTGTGACTTTTACCAGAAATTGTATAATTTAAACCCCGCAGAGTCCGCAGAGACGACAGCGACCAAGACAGAGTTGGCCAGTGAATACAGAGCCTCTGGTATGCCCACATTACCAGATGGATTACAGGACTCCCTGGAGTCCGAGATTACTGCCGAGGAATTCCATGTGGCCTTGGCTCAAACAAAACCACGGAAGGCTCCAGGGCCTAATGGTTTCACTCGGACTTACTAACATACCTTCTTGACTTCTTTGACGCCACACTTCTTGACAGCTTATAACTCCTTGAAGGGGGGTAGTTCCATTGCCAGCAGACTCACTGAGGGCGTATATATCTCTTATACCCAAAGAAGGGAAAGACTGGTGTGGGAATTGCCACCCAATTGCACTCCTTAACGTTGATTTAAAGCTCTTCTCCAAAATGTTGTCAAACCGTCTTTTACTGCATATCTCTAAATTGATACATTTAGACCAGGCAGGGTTTGTGCCGATGAGAGAAGCTAGGGACAACATGGCCAGGGTCTTTAATCTTATCCATGCAGCGCGTATAACCAGAAGGTCTTTTCTCTTACTCTCTACAGACGTGGAAAAGGCCTTCGACAGGGTGGCCTGGCATTTCATGCAAGCCACCCTGGACCACATAGGTTTGGGCCCCAATATGCTTGGCTGGATCCTAGCTCTCTACTCCACTCGTTCGGCGGCGGTACGGGTAAATTAATGGCGCTCAGACTTTTTCACAATAGCAAACGATTATTTTGATGCTAGAGCCTTTCCTCTGTTCCATTAGAAATTACCCTAATATCACGGGCATGCAGAAACACTCAGTGCACCATAAAATCGTGGCTTGATGACTTGATCTTTTTTGTCTCCAATCCATGCGTTTCACTTCCCAATATTCTAGCGGTATGGAGAATTGTAAAATTTTAAGGTCAACTGTGCCAAGTCTGCGGTGCTGAATATTACAGTCCCTAAATCTAATGTTCACAGTATGCGCTCGTCCTTTACGTTTCACTGGGCCGAAAAATCGAGACGGTATTTGGGCATCAACATCACCCCGGACTTGGCACACCTTTATCCTTCCAATTTCCTGCCTCTGCTGCATGGACTGAAAACTGACCTTCGCAGCTGGCATTCACTGGCCTTGAATGAATGAAGACTTATATAGCGCAGCACATGCGAACTAAATCGCCTCTGGGCTCTTGTTGTTCCTGTCTCCTTTGATATCAAAAGAGATGAGTCTTGATCTTTCTCCTGAACGCTAAGTGGTTCTCCTCCAACCGAAGGCTGGTTGGTAAAGCGTTCCAAAGTCTGGGACATTGGATCGCAAATCTTCCTTCTCCTTTGGACTTGTAGTTGGCTTTCGGTATCTGTTTTGATTGGTGGATCGCAGAACGCGATTGGGATTATGAGCTTTTATTTTTTCGCATAGATAATGGGGAGCATTCCCATGGAAACATCTATACGTTAGACAGAGTGCTTTAAAAGCAATTCGGTCTTTTACTGGCAACCAATGAAGGGATCTCAGTGAAGGTGAGATCGATTCCCAGGGTTTTTCCCCAGTCACAAGTCTGGCGGCCGTGTTTTGAACGACTTGCAGACGAGCGATTTGGTACTTCAGGAGTCCGAGGTAGAGGGCATTTGCATAGTCCAATCTTGAGTTTACAATTGCTCCCACCATGACATGGTTTGGATGATGTAATGCCGTGAAGATGACAGTCCTCCCGAGGATTTTATATATACTCCAAGCTATGTCAATCTATGTTCCGTATTTTTCAAACAGCTTAGAGCAGTAATTAGGGACTTTATTTGGTCATAAGTCACCAAGGATTAAAATGCAACTGATATCTATGCCGAAGGAGAAAGGGGGTATTGGTCTCCCCGACTTCTTCAAGTATTACAGGGTGGTGCACCTTTCGAGGGTGGTAGATTGGCATTGCAATGCGGACTCCAAACAGTGGGTGGGGATAGAGATTGAGGATGCTTCTATTCCCCTATTAACGTCACCATGGCTCACTTCCCCACCTATGGAAGATATGAAAAACCATCCCCTGATCGGCACCACTCTTACAGTTGTTCGGTTGATCTTCCGCAACTCAGGTCTTTCATCGCTACCTTCCCCGATGACCCCTGTTATAGGAATCCTTGACTTCATACCCGGTCTTTCTAGCAGATGTATGAGACGGCTGACGCTATCAGGGAAACATTGCATAGTTGATATTTGGTCTAAGGGGGGGCTCCCCCCATTGACGGCCATATCCGGGCTCTCGGACCCACCGTTAGATAGTCTAAGCACTAACCAACTCAGACATATTCTGCAGAAGGCATCATATGCTCCACGTGACTTGAATTGACAGCTACTCTCCAGAATACGGAAGAACAATTCTGAGAAGTGGAGGCCCTGGAGATATTTTACATGCACTGATGCATACCTTCAGGAGGTGGCCTACTCCAATGCCCAATTAAATTGACTTGCTAATAGATCAGGGAAATGAGCCAGGGTTTTTGTTTACTATAAGGGAGTATGACCCTGCCCAACCCCCCCACCCCCCATTTTTATTCCCTCTCTCACCCCCGCTTCTTTTTTTTTTTTTTCTTGCTCTTTTTTCATGTCTACTACTTTTCTGCACCTCAGTCGTTGTTAACGGCTGTTCTAAAAATTATAAGTGATCATAGGATTTGTGGTCTTACAGTATAGTATATATGTCACACGATTTCATTAGAATCACTTCCTCAACTGATGTAGCGTCTTTGTTTGCTTTGAATGGTATATGTTTCTACGGGCCCCTTAGGCCCCTTGGTATCATTTTTTATTAATGTTATCGTATAGGCAAAGTAATTTTTTTTTATTTTTTTTAATGGTCAAAATGATTTTCTAAGTCCAGCTGGTTTTCGGCTTTTGGTGTATGCGGATTGAATATACCCCTGCTCATAAGACTGACATGACTTGTTGTATTTGTAAACCTTTGCCATGATAACAATAAAGGAACTAAAAAAAAAACAGTAAGTCTATCCAAAAAGTATGAAAGAATTGGAACTTTTGTTTTATTTTATTTTTTGTTTATGTCTGGGACAGAAAATTTGGAAATTGTCTCTTATTTGTGTGACAGGCAGGTGGCAACAGTTACTGATGTGTTTCTTGCTGTTTACCTGTTGAGGACCCTTTCTAGTCCTAGGTGACTCCAGTCAGCAGAAGAGGAAGTATAGGGAATGCAGGAGGAAATGTGGATACAGACAGTGATAAAAAACCTGATAGGGGATCTAACCATTTTCCACATATTTTATACATTTGGCCAGATTTCCACCTAAAACTGAACTTCAGGAATTATCCAGGAGCCATGATCTTTTGGGTTTTTGCATGTAGCTTTAACTCTGCACACTGACCACAGGTAGTTGCTCACTCGGCACCTCCACAATTCATAGATCGCTATGACTATGGCTATGGCTCCCACTGTGCATAGTGGGGGCTATTATGGTGATTTACAGAATCTCCTGGATAATAGAGATACATAGGTACTCTCTTTGAATCAATCGGGGACCAATGTGAGTATGCAAAAAAAGTTCAGCTTCAAACCAAAAACAGTGCAAGGAGTAAATGCCAAAATACAAAGTATTGTGCCTATAGTCGGACAGAATCTATCTTGCACTGTTCTGAAATGAATCAAATGCTTACTTGTTTTAGAAATACGCAGTCAGCACTGTGCTGTTTCTACAGTTCATTGAAAAAAAGCCTCTTTGTGCACAAAGATCCTCATGCTGATTGCTAAATTATGTTTAATGGTCACATTTTAGCACATGATAGTGTATCTGGAAATAAAGGATGTATAGATGTATGGCATGCATTACTCTATTTGTATACATAATGTGATGTTTATGGATCATTTAGCTTAAGTGTATAGCTCACCAGTGAGTAGAGTCCATGCAGTCCAATGGCAGAACAGTTGCCTAGACAAGGGTTTCCACCATCAACACAATACAAGGTACTATTCAGTCTCCTGGCTCTCTTTAAAGGGGTTGTAAAGACAAAAATATTTTCCATTTAAATTAAAGTCTGACAGTAGCTGAGAAAGTAAAAAGCATTGATTGGCATTATAACTACTGTAATACCTCTTAAAATCGAGCAGGTTTATACACCTCCGCTACTCCTGAATCATTCTTCCCACTCACTTCCTTGTTTTGCGGTGTGTGTGCATTGTTGCTACGTCACGGCCTAATGGGAAATACAGTTACCATTAGGCTTAGCATAGTCGCACATGCGCAGAGCCTTTTTTTTTTTTAACGGCGGACGAGAATGAGCGTAGTTCTTGTGAACAAACACAGCCACACTCCGCCCCTACCCCCCCTAGTATACACCCCTCCCCGCCCCCCTGCCTATACCCATTCATTCCTCTCCAGTCTACACACACATTACCAATGGGGGGCGGAGTGAAGGCAGGGTTGTAAAGACTTCAGCTAAAGTAAATTAATGGAAGGGAGGCAAAGCTACAGCGTCCTAGAGACGCCCACTTATGTCCTGCCTCCATGCCTGTGAATGATAGAGAACGTCTTCACGCAGGGCTGTAGTCATATGGAGGGGGCGAGCACGTTCTGCACGTTCTGCTTTCTATCATGCAAAATGGCTCAGATGCTGGTGGAAAGCATGAAGAGGAGAGACAGGAAATGGCATTTTAAAACCTAAATTACTCTAATTTGGAGGGCAAAAGGAAAAACGAGGCAAGTAAGATTTAAATGCCCTAGCTTACAGCAATCAATTTATTAAATAAAAAACTAACCTTTAGTGTTCCTTTAATAGCACTGCAGCTGAGGCTTTGTGCCTTGATCCTCTTGACTATATAACAATACCCCTGTACTTCCGTACATACTCTGTACCTTTCCTGGCATTCGTTCCTGCTGCTCCAGCCCTCGGGCTTGGGCCCTCTATCTGTTCTATTAGACTGCACCATACAGGCATGCACTCTTGTGGTTACTCCCTTGCACACCTGGACTCATCGAGAGGCTGGAACCCCGAACCCTGGCTCTGTTTCTCCAAAAAGCCCAGCACACACCTACATAATTGTCCTAAAACCTGCCCCCAGGATTGGAGATTTCCTCCCACCCGGATCACCATGAAATCTCCAGGCTCCAGGACCCAAACCGGGTTCTACCAACCATGGAGGAAACTGAAAAAACAATTTATTCCAAATAAAACAAGCATTGTGGAGCCCCCTCAACTTGCCTAGTTGAGAATTCTGGGTAACATACACCATTCAAGATAACTGCACTGCCACAATAGTTAGGTACATACAAATGTGACTATCTTAGAGAACAAATTACTTTGGTTTCTAGAGGACAAATCAGAACGTGTTTTAAAGGCCACGTTCACCTTTGGAATACTGTAGGTAACATGTTAAACCTGTATTTAGGGTGTAATATGTTTTAGTACCTAACCCTCTTAACCCCCTCACACCTTTCCCCTGTGACAGTGGGTGGTGGTCTCTCTCCCCTGTCACAACCAAAATCGGTGAAGCTCCACACACACAGCAATCTGTAAATAAATATAGTACAACCCCTGGCAAAAAGTATGGTAAAGCCGCATACTTTGCAGTTCTAAAAAAACATCTGAATCCGATTACATTCTGAAAAATGATGTCATCATCACCAAACATCCTTTCAATTGATGGAATAAGGAAAGTGTCCAAAATCTCAATATAAATGTGTGCATTTATTGAACATTTAATGACTGTCCTCTCCCCTGTAGATTTATATATATATATATATATATATATATATATATATGTGTGGGTATGTATATATATATATATATATATATATATATATATATATATATATATATAATCTCACATAAAATTAAACCTAGAACTGTTGTATTATACTCTCTCCTCTGCCCTGATGGAATTTCCTGCATAACACCAATGGAATCCACTTACAAATCTGATCCAGTGAACAACAGAAAAATGTAGTATAGCTGCCAAATTCAAATTCTATTTCCATGGAAAGGTTCCTGCTGGAAAGGCATAGCACATCTAGATGTAATAGACCTTACATATGTATTTTGTATCAGGCCTTACTAATTTATTTTATAATAGACCCTACACACATGTATTTTAATACTGATAATATAGGCCCGGATTCACATACATCGGCACACATTTATGCCGCCGTAGCGTATCTCTTTTGCGCTACGCCGACGCAGTGCAGAGAGGCAAGCATGGAATTCACAAAGCAAATGCTCCCAACTCTGCGCCCGGGTAGCGTATATTTCGTAGGTGTAAGCCGGCATAGGTGGAAGTGGGCTGGAAGTGGGTGTGATCCATGTTAATGAAGCGTGATCCCATGCAAATGATGGGCCGGGTGCCAGACAAGTACTGAAAACAAACTGCGCATGCGTCGAGACGTGGACGTATCCCCGTGCGCATGTGCACAACCACGTCGAAACAACTGCCTAAGATACCCCGGATCACTGTGTACGCCGTGAACGTAACCTACACCCAGTCTGACCCACGTCGGCCCATATTCACAGACGTCCAACGTACAATAGGTAGGCTTGTGTTCCCTGATCCATACCTTTGCATGGGTTGCGCCTCATCTATGGGAAATAACTTTACGCCGGACGTAAAACTTATGCAAACCGCGTATATCATGCACCGGGGTGCAAGTACGTTTGTGAATCGACGTATCTCCCTCATTTGCATATTTGAATAGAAAATCAATGGGAGCGCCGCATGTGTCCAGCGTAAATATGCACCCACTCTATGCCGGCGTAGGCAAGATACGTCGTGGAATGAAGTCTGTTTTTAGGCAAATCTTAGTTTGTGGTCCAGCGCACAGATACGATGGCGCATATTTGTACTTACGCGGTGTATCTGGAGATACGCCGGCACAAGTGCTTTGTGAATCCGGGCCATAGACATTATATAGATATGTTAAAGTGACATTAAACTCTGGTTTAAAAAAAATCCTATTTAAGTACAAGATAAATATTACTAACTCAAAAAGTACCCTCTATTGCTCTTAGCCTGTTCAAAACCTGTAAAAAGCTGCAGTGATCTTTCTGTTAAAGGGAGGCTTCGTCCATTTTCCGTAGTCCAGTTGTATGTAGGAATGTAGCCACTCTCTCGTGCACGCTCCAGAGATGAACTAGACTAAAGGCTATGGAATTTGTAGTGTGAGTAGTAGTGTGAGGCCTAAATTTTACTTTTTGGCATAGAAGGAAAAAGCTATGCATGGCATAAAACTAACACTGTATATCAACCTGAACACACCATCCTCACCGTGAAACATGGTGGTGGCAGCATCATGTTGTGGGGATACTTTTCTTTAGTAGGAACAGGGAAGCTGGTCAGAGTTAATGGGAAGATGGATGGAGCCAAATACAGGGCAATCTTATAAGAAAACCTGTTAGGCCGCGTACACACGATCAAATTTATCTGCTGGAAACGGTCCAACGGACCGTTTCAGCAGACAAATTCGATTGTGTGTATGGGCGGACAGACAGGTTTTTCCAGCAGACAAATTTTAAAGCATGCTTTAAAATCTGTCTGCTGGGAACCCGTCCGTCCGACATGTCTGCTGGTTAGTACACTAACCAGCAAACATATCTGCCCGCACATGCGTCGAATGGATTCGACGCATTCGTGGACGTTTTTTACTTCCTGGTGCGGTGACGTGGCGGTGTCAACGTCACCGCGCTGTCTGCCGACGGGGATTTTGGTTTGATCGTGTGTACACGATCAAACCAAAATAGCCCAGCAGACAAATCCGATCAAATCGGTCTGTCAGACCGATTTGAGCGGATTTATTTAGTCGTGTGTACGCGGCCTTAGAGTCTGCAAAAGACTGGGGCGGAGGTTCCCCTTATAGCAGCACAACCACCCTAAACATACAGCCAGAGCTACAATGCAATGTTTTAGATCAAAGGGCGGAGTCAGCAGGTTCAATAGAAACCAGCCGACGTTCGGCCTGTGTGAATGGCAGCCGGTTCGGCAGAAGCTGGCCATGTACTGATCTGTTATCAGTGGCCGGCAAAATGTGATTGGAAGTCTCCATTTATGGTGTATCTTCCCCTTTATTAGAGAATATGTTATCCTTTTTTTTTATTTTCTGTTTGCGTTCCTCCTTTTCCAAATGACTTCTCAAATTGGTAGAGAAAGAAGTGTACTCTAATGTAGTTTTATGAGGTGAAAGTTTTTTCTCTAAGATCTTTGATCTACTTATCAAGAACAGTTAATCTCACTTGTTTATTATCGGCCAAAAAGCTTAAAAAATTAATTCCCGCTTCATTAAAATACCTAAACCAGGATTCTGTTTCAGAATTGCCTTGTTGGTAATATCAATCCCAGAGTAAACCTCTAGGGACCATGCATCCCTTAATGTATTGTTCCAGGAAGGCTCTGTCCCATTCAAGATGCAATTCAGTTACCATCAGATTCTTCAATCTGAGAAATAACCCACCCAATTCGGTGTTAGTACCCATAGTAACAAATACGCCATCTGTATTGAAAGAACGGGTGGTTCTGTAATCAAAAACATCCGTCCTTCAATCAAGAAAGAGGGCAGATAGCAGCAATAATAAGTGTCAAGGTGTAAACAGAAATTAAATATGTGCTATCTGTGCTATCATAAATACTGTGATATCATAAAAAGAAAAGAACGATAGCTGCTGACACTACAATGTGAATAAATTGTGTGGACAATACAATAAAAAGTGCAGTGCTAAGTGGCATGTGTGTATGAAACAAATATGAAACTATATGTGACGCCAATACAATGTAAACACATAACTGAAGTGATAGGATTGGTTATGTACCAATAAAGCACATAAGTGCTAATACAACATGTGTGCAAAATCAATTACTTGATAATCACAAAAAATAAAACACGTGACATGTGTCTATGAGACAAAGGTAAATATATGTAACACCACTACGATGTAAACACATAAATAACCAATAAAATTGGTTACGTACCAATAATAAAGTGCATGAATGCTAATATACATACCATAAGTGCAAAATCAATTGCTGGTGACCACAATAGTTTGAATTTAAGCAACAACTTTGAGGTTCAGCTGATGAAGGAAAGTCCACCTATATCCACATAAGAACTCACATACCGGGGGGCGTGGCCTGGACATGGCTGTGTGAGGCTGCTTTTTTCTTGAGCTCCCGGCCTTGACCTCCCTTACAACGGCTAAAATTACAGCAAATTCGGCATGCAATCAGCCAAAAAGCGTGGCATTATGGCTACCACCCGGGTGACCAGATCCAACACGCCGATGGGTGATTTACACCACTACTTCAAGTACCACCAGCAGAAATCACCGGGAGCCCGCGCGACGGTACCACGAGGAGCCCCGGGCCTGGGGGGCCCGGCTGAAACACCACAGAAGAGCGATCGGACCTCCCCACCAGAAGACCCAGACTTACCATCCGAACTCCTGGCGACACCGAACCCCGCCGACCGGAACATGGAGTCCCCGACCTCCTCTCCAGGAGGCTCCTCGACGGACCGAGAGATTCGGGCCCTCCTACAAGCTCTCCCCACGCGCTCGGACATTGAGGCGCTGATCCTGAAGCTAGAGGAGACCCACCGCCGCGATTTTCAGGAGGTAAGAGCCGAAGTATCCTCCCTGGCTGACAGAGTGTCGTCGGGGGAGACCTCGCTGACGGCGATGGAACGACGGGTGTCGGACCTGGAGAGAGCGCGGGACCAACATAGAGAGACGGCCGTAGCACTGCAGCTCCACCTGGAAGACGTGGAAGACCGGAGCAGACGCAACAATTTGCGGATCCGTGGTATACCAGAAGCGGTGGATCCTGAGAGCCTGGTGCGCAAACTGGAGGAACTGTTCCGCGAGGTATTGGGGGAGCCACTAGAGGAAGTTGAGATCGACAGGGCCCACCGCGCCCTAGGCCCCAGGGCTGTGGAACAGGACAGACCCCGGGACGTGATCTGCAGGCTGCTGAGGTACGCCCAGAAGGAACGCATTGTACGGAAGGCATGGGAACATGATGCGACTATGGTGGACGGCGAGCGGGTCACGATCCTACCAGACCTTTCCAGAGCGCCGCTCCGCCGCAGAGCAATGCTAAAACCTGTTCTGGACCTGGCAAGAGAGCTCGGATTCACCTACAGATGGGGATACCCCTTGTCGGTGACCTTCAGGAAAGACGGCGAGGCCTTTACTTTGCTGACCCCGTCGGACCTACCTGGCTTGTTCCGGTTCTTGGGAGCAGAACCGTTACCGATCCCGGACTGGCTGCAGATCTTGCCGCGCACACTGAGAAGATCGGGGCCTTCCAACTACAGAATCCCTGTACAACCACGCCAGCGACGCCAAGGCAGAAGGAGGCAGCGGGCACCATCGGGTGAAGCATTGCAGGAGTACCGTGAGTAGGCCCTGGGCCACAGCTTGCCACACACCTCATCTCCCGGTATGCCCGTGACTATGTAACACACCCACTGTTCGGTTGAAACCAGCTCCCCCGCGGCCCCCTTTTTATGCCGTCTCGAGTCCCACTACCCTTCACCCCCTACATACGCTAGCCATACGCCCAGAGAACGCTTGTCACCACCCCATAGATTATCCGTGCCCCCACCAGGAGCCCACACCAGTTGTTCCATGTTGTGCGGGGGGTGGGGGATGGCAACCTCTCAGTTCTGTATCCCAGCCCATATCGTCTCAGTCCTCAAATACATTGACAGCATATGCTCACCACCGGGATACATACCTCCTGTTGAGACGCGCCCGAACATATTGTTTGGTGCTCCACCGCTTCACCCCTTACCTACAGGCGCGGAGGACTCCCATCAATGTAGAGGCACCGCCTGGAGGCAGTGGGGGACTGAGGAGACAGAATCCCAAGCAGTGTGCGACACTTGCTACGGCTGGGGAGACCCGCTCACGGCTCGGATGAGTAGGGGTGGAGAATTACTAGGACAGGGTAGGGGGATCAGCAATGCAAGACGCCTTCTGAGGCCTGTAATGTTTGTGCGAATAACCCGGAGCACACGGGGGAGGAGGCACTGCTTGATGAAGGAAGACCACTAGACTACCTTAACACTGGTGAATGGGGATTGCTGGGAGGACAGAGGGCTTGATCGGGAGGGGGAGGAAGAGGGGGGTGTGTGGTATAACCTCTATTTGCACTAACTGAAGCTAGCTGTGCATAACACCACACATAAAAAAGGTCTAGCAGAAACCTTATGGATGCTCAGAGCATTCTGAGAAATGCAGGCCTGTATTGCTGTGTACTGTGGTGGTGTGCCAGTTACCTTTATCGTATTGTATGTTATATATGGTTTGTTCTTTATGTTCCTTTTACGCTACAATTTTTCCTGTATTTTGGAAGCCCTCTTGTTTTGATTGTAATGCCAACTTGGGTCCCACCAACATTAATAGCCGGGGGGGGGGGCGGGGTCCCGGGAGCTCGCTTCGCTGGTCCTGTCTACCCACCCACCCACTTAGGACTGCGCTCAGTTCCCGGATTAATACCGGAGAGCGCCTTAGCCATTCGGGCTAATTTAGCTTTCTCTTACTGGGTCACACGCTCTAGTGTCGACCTCCTACTCTAACTCTCTAATTCCCTTCTCTCTCCCTTCTCTCTCACCCCTCCTTACTTCAGTCCTTCCCTGATCCCTTTATCAAGAGGCTTGTCCTCTCTCCCCAAACCCCGCCTCCTTGTAGTCACCAGAGGGCCTCCCCTCTGTACGTGCGGGCATGGACCGCCTGACTGTTATTTCACTAAACGTTAAAGGGTTAAACGTCCCAGAAAAACGAAGGATGGTCCTGCATGATATGCGCCGCCTAGGGGCGGATGTAGTGTTGCTGCAGGAGACACACTTCAAAGACAACAATTTGCCTCTGCTGAAAAATAGATATTACCCTATGGTGTACCATTCAATCTATGCAGCAGCAAAATCTAGAGGAGTTAAAATACTTATCTCCGCCAGGCTCCCTTGGACTCACGAGGCCACTAAACTGGACACGGAGGGTCACTCTCTGTTCCTGAAAGGCCGCATAGGCCAGTCTCAAATTACCATAGCAAATCTCTACGCCCCAAACGCCCACCAAGACAGTTTTCTGTCCAGACAATTGGGTCAACTATTACGCTTCGCGGAAGGCCACCTAGTGGTAGGGGGCGACATTAATATGCCGTTGATCCCGTCAGAAGACACCTCGACGGGGCTATCCTCCACATCGCGGGACTCGCGCAAACGCATTCACAAAGCACTACACTCGGCCCAACTGATTGACATCTGGCGCCTCTTACACCCTGGAGAGAGGGACTACACCTTCTACTCCAAACCACACTCATCCTACTCGCGGATAGATTACTTTCTAATACCCCACAGACACCTCTCGGCGGTTAAAGACGTCCCGATTGGATCAATTACGTGGTCTGATCACGCCCCAGTTACACTAATTTATGCCCTGATGGATAACCAGTCAACGCAGAGGAAAACATGGCGACTTAACGAGAGTCTACTACAAGACTCGGACACCATGACAGAAGTAGTGCGAGAACTAGGCCACTATTTCGAAACCAACAACACCCAGGGTAGTGACGTAGGGGTGGTATGGGAGGCCCACAAAGCGGTGGTGAGAGGGATTCTCATTAAACATGGGGCCCGCCTAAAGAAACTGAGAACCGAGCGACTTACAGCGCTACTCGCTAAGTTGCAGACACTGGAATCGCAACATAAACAAGCCCAGACGCTACAGATAGGTTCTGATCTGAACAACACTCGCAAACAGATCACGGACCTACTACAATACAAGGCTAAAGCAGCAATGCAAATCTGCAGACGGGCCGTGTATGAATCGGGCAACAAATGGACGATCCAAGCACAAAACCTAGCAACATACATACCACACGTAATCTCTCGGGAGGGACGCAAGGTATCTATCCCCCAGCAGATCTCTCAGGAATTCAAACACTTCTACACCGCTTTATACAATCTTCCTCCCCCGTCCCCGCCCCAAGACCCAGACCAGATGTCCAACTACTTAAAGGATTCGCTTATGCCGACCCTGTCGTCGGAAGCGAGGGAGCTGATGGAGGAGCCGATCACCGTATCGGAACTCCAGGCGGCACTAAAATCCTCTAAAAACGGCAAAGCGCCTGGCCCAGACGGCCTCACCACCACATACTATAAGACTTTACTCCCGTCCCTGGGAAGCCACCTAACGGACCTGTTCAACATCCTGGGCACAGAGGGCACATTCCACGTATCCACCCTGCAGGCACAAATAGCTGTAATACATAAAGAGGGTAAGGACCCGGGTCAATGCGGTAGCTATCGACCTATATCGCTGCTAAATACCGACATCAAACTATTTACTAAGGTGATTGCCACTAGATTTCAGAAGTATCTCCCTGGTCTCATACACCTTGACCAAGTGGGTTTTATCCCAACCAGAGAGGCCAGGGACAATACGACGAAAGTACTGAACTTACTTCATGTGGCCAACAAGACAAAGACACCCTGTGTCCTCATAGGGACAGACGCCGAAAAGGCGTTTGATCGTGTGAGTTGGCAGTTCATGTTCGACACCTTGAGCCATGTAGGAGTAGGTCAGAAAATGCTGCGATGGATAAAAACGGCTTACACTGACCCATCAGCCAGGGTCCGGGCGAATAGTACCCTCTCAGACCCGTTCCCGATCACTAACGGAACTAGACAGGGATGCCCGCTATCACCCCTTTTGTTTGCTTTATCCCTAGAACCCTTCCTACGGCACGTGCGACAGAACTCTGACATAACTGGGGTGATGGTCGGGAATAGCCAATACAAAGTCTCGGCTTACGCCGACGACATGTTATTCTCCCTGACCGACCCGGCTTCCTCCCTGCCAAACCTGATGCACGAATTTGACACATACGGCAGACTATCCAATTTAAAAATCAATCTGACGAAATCAGAGGCGATGGGGGTGGGGGTCCCTCAACCTCTGCTGACCCGCCTTAAGCAAAGTTTTAAATTAAAATGGACAGACACCGCCCTGACGTACCTGGGTACACGTATCCCCCCGAGACTTTCCGATGTGTTCAAACTTAACTTCCCTCCCCTACTGAAGACAGTCCAACAATTACTGAGCCGCTGGACCACTGGCCTCCACTCCTGGCTCGGCAGATGTAGTATTTTGAAGATGTGCATCCTGCCCAAATTTATTTACTTGATGCAAGCCCTACCCATACATATTCCAATGAGCTATTTTAGGCAAACACAGTCCACACTCGGGACATTCCTGTGGGCAGGGAAACATCCCAGACTACACAAGAGGGTTCTCTCCCTGCCTAAACAGCACGGAGGCCTAGCCCTACCGGACATAAGAACATACTACCAGGCGTCACAGCTTAATCGACTGATCGACTGGTGCAGACACGGGACGACCAAACTATGGCCGCGTATAGAGCAGGCGCAATGCACGGTTCTATTGCAACGAGCCCCATGGTGCCACGCCCTACAACAAAAGGACGTACACCATCACCCCTTGATAGGCAACACCATCAAGACCTGTAGTACACTACTGGAACGGTCCCGCTTGTCCTCAGACACCTCACCGCTTCGCCCGATTCTGGGCAACCCCCGATTCGAACCCGGACTTAGGGACCTTAAATTCGCCACCCTACGTGAGTCGGGCTATTTCCAGGCCTCCCATTTCAGCGAGTCGGGTAGATGGAGAACGCTAACTGAACTAATGGACGAGTCAGGGCCCTATCGACTAGATGTTTTCAGAGCAGGTCAAATCAGCCATTTCCTTAGAACCATGACTCCCCCCCCGACTGACCACTGCCCCACGCCCTTGGAGGAGATCTGTCAGGAATCAGAAACATTGCCACACGCTCTGTCGCTTCTCCACACCCTGCTGATTACACCCCCAGAGGGATACCAAATTCCGAGCCTAGATAAATGGGAACGAGACCTGAACCATCGGTTCTCGACTAGTGAGAGACAACATATCCTTAAATTTACACGCAAGTCGTCGATCTGTGCCAGGATCCAGGAAACCAACTATAAATTACTGACGCGGTGGTACAGGACACCGGCCATACTGAATAAACTGTTCCCAACAACCCCAGACACCTGTTGGAGATGCCAGACAGACAGGGGCACTTTGCTACATGTCTTCTGGTCATGTCCACGCATCCGACCGTACTGGGCAGAAGTAAGACGAATCACACAAAAATTTACGGACCGAATAGTCCCTGACGACCCGGCGTACTTCCTCCTGCATGCTACGGGGACCCCCGCAAGGGTATATAAAAAGTCGATTGTCCGACATCTGCTAGACGCAGCCAAGGCATGTGTCCCACTGTGCTGGAAATCTCCACACCCACCGACAATTGCCATGTGGCTGCGGAGGGTTGACGAGATCGGCTGCATGGAAGACCTGGTCCTGTCTAAACAAGACAGGAATGAACTCTACTCCCAGACCTGGCAAATGTGGACAATGTTCAAATACTCAGAGGAAGGCCAGGCCCTCAGGGGGTCCTGACTGACCAAATACGACTGGTTTTAACGACACCCGTCCCCTTCTATCCATGACGAACTGATCAGGGAGGTCCATGCCCGAGTACTTCACCCCTTTCCTTCCCCTTCCCTTCCCCCTCCTCTTCTGTACCACTTTCTCTCCTACTCTCCCCCTCTATTGCTCACTGAGCAATACCTAGCTATTTACTCTTCTCTCTCTTACTCTAACTGAGAAAACGGAAAATGAAGGAGGCTGAGTCCGTGAACCCATAATACCTTGGCTAAGGTCGAACCACGCATGCGCTGGGTAGATCTGAAAGGCGGTTTGTGGTGGAGGTGGGAGCGCGATACGGACGGCAATTTGCCCTCCGGTATCGGTGTTCTCGCTCCTGCCCACGGGCTGCCCACACTTTGCTACCTCACGGCTCCAGCCTACATCTGACTGTTTTATCCTGTTGCATATGTACTACGAATGACGACATTTGTTATATTGTACCTGCTGTACTGTTATTGCTGCGTTCCTTGTGGACCGGCCTCCTGTTTTGAATAAATAAACAATTAAAAAAAAAAAAAGAACTCACATACCAGCGTGTAATGGCGTCCGCTGCCACCGATTGCATTCCACGCTGGAATGTATTCGGCAACCGCGCACTGACGTCATCACCCGGCGCCATATGCGTTCCAGCGTGTAATGCGGAAGTGCCCAGCGCAATCAGCGCTCTATTCCACACACATGCATTGCTGCTATAAAATGACTGCGCTGTTACTAAACAGCGTTCCTTTATTGTCGGCCGTAGCCAGCCTGAACCCTGGTCCATGCTACCATCAAACTACTCCTTTGATCCTCAATAAGAATAAGGTATTATCAAACCAGATCCACGCTACCATCAATGCCTTACCTGCTGTGGGGACACCTAAACCTATTTACCTGCAAGAGAGCCTCATTACCTCAGCCTCATCCTCTACAAACGGATAAGTACCCTTATTTCCATACTTCAATGCTCTAGAATTACCCTGCTTTCATATTGCATATACTGTCTACATTAATTGAAGCCTGCTCAAGTTTAAATTACCATCTTGCTTGGGATTACCTACTGTGGATTCATACTACTCATGTGGGACACTTTCATACTAATTATTCTTTGAGTATTCATGAAGATTACTGTTTGATTATATGTCTCAGTTTATGTCTTAAAGGGACATACTTTCGTAAGCCGTTCCTATAATCATCAGCTACCTCTTTCCAGCATATGTAATCCTAATACAGTGTTTTCTTATGCTACGTGCATGACATTTGTTAATTATATTAAACGTGCTTCTGGCATGAATATGAAACACGTTCGCTTATACCTTTTAAATTAGGGGTTGTAGGTATGTAGTAATACCTCCTCCCTTAGTAGCTCAACACATTCTTTTCTGTGTGAAAAATGATGTAGTGAACCCCCTGTTAGACATAAACTTTTGGAGCTAAACAAATTACAGGCAGACAGTCTGTAGCTCGTGGAAGAAACAGGAACTGAACTTTATTACTTTTTGTGCATGGACAAAACATGAACTACCAAATGTAACACTGCCATCTAGTGATCATATAATGTAATAGGCACACAGCAATGACATTTAGTAGATGTTGCTCATATAATACAAACCTTGTATGCTAACACCCCCACTCAACAACTACTATCTATGTCAATCCCATTTCTGATCTAAGATCAACAAATCTGTTTCTAGCTAGTGGTTTTGTCAAAACATCAGCAATCATTTTTTCCGATTCACAATACACAAGTTCAATCACTTTCTGATCAACTAAGTCATGAATGTAATGATGTCTGACATCGATGTGCTTGGTTCTTCTATTAATCTTCTCACTTGTTGCAAGCTTAATGCAACCCTGATTATCCTCAAATAAGACAGTAGGTTCTGATGTTGCTTCTCCAGGATCCTTGAGTAATTGTTGTAACCACACAACTTCTTGACTGGCATAAGCTGCAGATATGTATTCACCTTCTGTAGAGGACAATGCCACTGACATCTGTTTCTTGCTGGACCATGATATAAGACTGTCTCCCAATTTTAATAAGTAACCACTTGTGGATTTGCGTGTGCTGTGATCACCTGCCCAATCGGAGTCCACATATCCCACAAGGTTTAAATCACCACTTGCTGACAGTTTCAAATTTAAGTCTTTTGTCTGTTTCAGATATCTCATAACTCTTTTGATCACATTCCAATCTCTTAGACGTGGTTTATCAACTCGCCTGCAAAGAAGAGACATCCTGGCTGCAATGTCTGGACGTGTAGTGGTTGCAATGTAGAGAAGTGCCCCCACTGCTTGTCTGTATTGTTCATTGGATGTGAGAAGATCATCTTCTCCTTCTAACTTTGGATAGGCTGTGTCCATAGGTGTGCTTGCTCCTTTCGCCTCTGTCATGTTGAATTGATGAAGAATAGATTCAGTTTTTGCGCTCTGATTCAACAGGAAACTTCCATCTTTCTCACGCTGGATGTCAATTTCAAGATAATATGTCACTTCACCTAGGTCTTTAGTTTCAAAGTGCTTGTTGAGTACTCCTGTTAATTTTGCAATTTCATTGTTATTTTTGTGAGCAATGATCAGGTCATCAACATAAATTAGCAGATACATCCACTCAGTGTCTACTTGTTTAGCGTATAGGCACGGATCAGCTTTGCTTCTTGTAAATCCTTCATTTACTAGAACTTGATTAATCTTCAGGTTCCATGCTCGAGCTGATTGTTTAAGGCCATAAAGAGATTTATTCAACTTGCAGACAAGATGCTCTTGTCCCTTTTTTCTTCTGGCTGTGACATGTAAATTTCTTCTTTAATATCACCATTAAGAAAAGCTGTCTTAACATCGTGATGTTTCACAATCATTGTACGCATGGCAGCCACTGTCATTAGTGTTCTGAAAGTACTTTGTTTAGCAACTGGAGCAAAAGTAGCATCATAGTCCTCACCAAACTTCTGTGAGTAACCTTTAGCAACCAGCCCTGCCTTGTACCAACAGACTTTCCCTTCAGAGCTACATTTGGTTTTAAAAACCCATTTACATCCTATGGCATGTTTACCTTGAGGTAGCTCTGAAAGTGTCCATGTCTGGAGATCTTCGAGTGATGTCATTTCTTCATCAGCGGCTTTATTCCATACTTGTTTCTCATGCATTGGCAGTTTCTGCATCTCTTTCCATGAACCTGGTTCAGTTTGAACAGTTCTGCGAGCTATGTAAGATAAATGTTCAGCTGGAACACCTTTATTGATTCTGGTTGATTTTCTGACTGAAGGTATTTCTGGTTCAGATTCAGGTTTTGATTCTTCTGCAGTAATTTCTATTTCTGTATCACTTTCCTTATGTTCTTGAGTGACTGATGTTGATTCTTTCTCAGTTTGAATAGTTTGTGTCTGTTGTTCAAACTTTGAGCACATAGAGGTTTCATCAATAATCACACTTCGTTACCTTGTTTGTGTCTTGATGTAAAATCCTGTATCCTTTTTGAGATTCACTGTACCCCACAAGTACACCTTCTTTTGCACATGCATCCCATTTTGTACGTTTTTCTTTTGGAATGTGTACATAGGCTTTACTTCCAAAAATTCTGATGTGTCTTAAATCTGGTTTCCTTTTGTTCCATAGTTCATATGGAGTTTTTGTTGTTGCTTTTCCCGGCAAACGATTTTGAAGATAACATGCAGTTGTGATAGCTTCTCCCCAGAATGTAGTTGGCATATCAGCATCAAATAGCATGCTCCTCCCACTTTCACACAGTGTGCGGTTCATTCTCTCTGCAACTCCATTTTGCTCCGGGTTATATGGAACTGTCGTCTGGAACATAATTCCATGCTTCCTGAGAATGGCTTGTGTTTTACCACTTGTATATTCTGAGCCATTGTCTGTTCGTAGTACTCTGGGCATTCTGCCAAAAATATTATTTACTTATTTACTTGAGCGAGATACTCTTCTAATTTCTCTGGCACTTTATCCTTATTGTGAAGTAGAAATACTGTGGTATATCTGGAGTAATCATCAATGAAGGTCAGGAAGTACTTTTTCTTTCCTGGAGTCATAGGGCCAGATTCAGGTAGTCCAGAGCATCTTTGCTCTGGAGTAACGCTTCTCAATTGCGTTGCGCTGCAGAAATTTTAGGAGCAAGTGCTGTCATTCACGAAGCACTTGCTCCTAAAGTTGCGGCAGCGCATCGCAAATGAGCCGGCGGAATTCAAATTGGGCGGGTACGGGGCGTGTAGTATGCTAACTAAGCGCGATCCCGCCGCCAACGTACTGCGCATGCGTCGAGTGTCAAAACATCCCCGTGCGCATGCTCCAAAATCTGTGAATGAACGTCAATGACGTCACATTCCCATTCATGACCGTTTTTACGCAAGCGACGTTTTTTTTTTTTTTCCCGACGCGATGACGACGCCTATACCTAACATAGGATACTCCAACCCCATGTAGGTATATCTATGCGCCGCGTATCCCGTCCGGAAACGTCGTATCGTCATTGCGTCGCGCCGGAATTCGATCGTGAATTGCCGATTTCCGCTCATTAACATATTTTTTGAGCGTAAATCGGCGGGAACGCCCCCGGCGCCATTTTTTAGTTGAAGTAACGATGCGATGGCGAAACTCAGTTACGCTGCTCGCATCGGAACTTCAACCCGGCGTTTCTTGTTTTCTGGTTACAGAAAACAGAAACGCCGGCTCAAAGTCACAGTTAGGCTGGCGGATCACTCGATCCGCCAGCCTAACTGTTCGTGAATCTGGCCCATAGTTTTCATTGGACCACAAAGATCTGAATGTATTAAGTCCAGAGTTTTTTGAACTTTGCTGTTGGTCTGCTTGGGAAAAGGTGTCCTTGCCATTTTTCCTTTAATACAGCTGGTACAAATCATTGTGTGATCACATGGATTAATCTTAATACCACTTGCATAGTTATTCTCAACTATTTTCTTTATTGTATCAGAATTTCTGTGCCCCAATCGTCTGTGCCAAGTGTGGATGCAGTTTGAATGTTTATCCTCTTTGGCTATTTTAACCATTTCACTGCTGATATAGTTCATCTATGATTTTAGCCTTTGCAAGCAAGCAATCCCCTTTTGTTATGATACAACTGTCACCCTGAAATGTGACTACATTGCCTTGGTTAGTGAGTTTCTTTACTGACAAAAGGTTGCTTTCAAGATTCTTAGCTTGTTGGAATGCACTTTGTTTTTGCATTCTAGCTTTCCAGATTCTACAATCTGCTTTTAGATGTCCTGGTTTCTTGCACACAAAGCATTCCCGCTTTTCTAGCTGCACGTTACTGTGTTTATTTTTGTATCTTGTCTTTAAAGCAGTCTCTGAACACACACTCACAGTACTCATGCTTTCAGTTTTGCGCTTGTATTCATCCACAAGCTTGCCTTTAACATATTCCAGTGTCAGATCATCATCTGGACGTGCATCTAGTGCTGTGACAAGTGTCTCATAACTTTCAGGAAGTCCACTTAATAATAGCGCTGCAACATGGAAATCTTTCATCTCTTCTCCAATCCCTCGCAGTCTCTCCACCATCTCTAAGGTCTGTCTTATATAGTCCTGCATGTCCTGGTCTTTCTGTAGCTTAGTCTGATAGAGCTTTCTGATTAAATACAGTTTATTGCTGAGATTAACTCTTTCATGTGCTTTCTGTAACTCTTCCCACATGTCTTTAGCAGTTTGACAGTTACATATATGTATGATTTGATCATCATCTATGCACAGGGAGATTGTGCTTTGCGCCTTCTGATCTCTGTCTAACCACTCCTCTGTGGGCTGTGCAGGTCTTTATTCATTTATGCATTTCCACGTACCTTCTCTTATAAGCAGCATTTTCATCTTGAATTTCCAAGCTTGGTAGTTCTGATTTGTCAGATTTGCAATGGAGAACTTTGCTGAGGGGATGGCAGCTGCCATTACTGCTGTTTGTCTTTCTGTTGCTGTCTTCTGCACTCAATTGCTCTAGCTCACTGTATCTGGCTATATCCAGGGGTAATCTGTATTATATCCATGGCTTCTGTAACATGCTCTGGGCCCATAACCTGTTAGACATAAACTTTTGGAGCTAAACAAATACAGGCTACAGGCAGACAGTCTGTAGCTCGTGGAAGAAACAGGAACTGAACTTTATTACTTTTTGTGCATGGACAAAACATGAACTACCAAACGTAACACTGCCATCTAGTGATCATATAATGTAATAGGCACACAGCAATGACATCTAGTAGATTGTTGCTCATATAATACAAACCTTGTATGCTAACACCCCCAAACTCTTTTTCTCAGATTAGAGTGACGCCTGGGGTCCAGTACTGAAAATCACATTACATTGAGAAGTGCATTGAACCCTTTAAAAATATCCTAACCACAGTTGTGGTTCACTCTCGTTCACCGTAGTTTGTGACACAGAGGCAGTGAGTCAAACATGCTTAACCTCCCTGGCGGTATCCCCGAGCGTGACTCGGGGTGGGTTTTTTTCTGCTAAGAACGGCATCCCCGAGTCATGCTCGGGGTAGCCATGCAGAGCCTGCTGCGCGCGCTGGCTTACCTTCTTCCTGGATCCAGCGATGCATCCCCGCTGTGTGAGCGAGCGGGTGCTTGCTCGATTCACACAGCGTCCCCGTGTGCCGCCGATCTCCGTTTCCTGCGACGTTACGATGCACGGAAGCGGAGAACGGCGCCAAATTCAAAAATGTAAACAAACACTTTACATACAGTACAATGTAATCTTATAGATTACAGTACTGTATGTAAAAAATACACACCCCCCTTGTCCCTAGTGGTCTGTCCAGTGCCCTACATGTTCTTTTATAAAATAAAAAGTGTTCTTTCTGCCTGGAAACTGTAGATTGCCCATAGCAACGAAAAGTGTCCCTTTATGTCAAAAATGGTTTTAGATCAGCTAGAAAACAGCGATAATAAATGTTAATCACTTGCAGAATTGAGCGATAGCGATTTGTGGGGAAATTCGTCATAAAAAATAAAAAAAATAATGACAGTGACAATTCTGCAACTGAGCAAATTTCAGCGTTTTTGAGTTGATTACATTATTGAATATTTTTTATTATAATTACATTATAATTTGTTATAATTATTTATAGTTTTTTATTATATAAAAAAATATGATTTTGTTTTTCAAACTTTATCATACCCGGGATGTCTTGTTTGGACAGATTTAAGCAAGTTATTCCTAAGAATTGCAGGCCTACAGTATAAAACGCCAAATTTCCATGCAAATAATTGTACCGCTTTTGGTACGTAATTCCAGACAGAATCATACCGCCAGGGAGGTTAAGATGGAAACTGGACCTCTGATGGCCCGTCTCTGGAAAAATCCTGATGGCATACACAAATGCCTCGTCCAACAGATGATCATAAAATTGGGGAGGGGGCGTGGCCGGACCTTGAAGGAAGATGGACGCTTGATCTCTCAGCTCCTGCCACCCTGGGACAACTTAAGCTAGAAAGAGAGCACCCAGTCTGCCCCAGCCTTACCTACAACCATGGGCACGGCGTCGAGAGCTTCCTCCGCCTCACGGTCCAGATCTCCCAGGGGGAATTCGGACCTTTCGGCCCAAAACATCCCGGACATGTTCAGGGCCCAGAGAGGCAACATGGCGCCCTCCCGCCAAAGTCCCGTTCCAGACCTAGTGCTACCTCCACACCAAGAACAATCGGATATTGTGCTCCGACCGTCACAGGCGGCTCCGCAACCGAACCCATCGCCGACTGACACCGGGGCGTTCGGCCCCGCGCAGCAACTAGCCCTCAACATCGAGGAGTTACGGAGCGTGGCCACCGACATAAAGGACACTCTAGCTGCAGCCATCTCTGAACTCCGGCTGGAGGTCCACTCCCTCCATGACAGGGTCACCCGCACGGAAAGCGTGGTGGGAGACCACAAGCGTATCCTGCACCGAGCGACCGAGAAGGTGGACGACCACACCATTCAATTGCGGGATATAAACCGCCATTTGGAAGACCTGGACAATAGGGGTCGCAGACACAACTTGAGGATCCGGGGCCTACCCGAATCGGTGGAGGGGGACCACCTACTGCCAGCAGTTGTGGAGCTGTTTAACTCGGCCCTCGGTAGACCACCTCAGGCATGCATCGACATGGAGAGAATCCACCGTGCCTTACGCCCCAAGGGAAGGGAAATGGATCCACCTCGGGACATAATATGCTGTCTCCCTGACATTCAGGCTGAAGGAAGACATCCTACGAATGGCAAGAGGCAAACGCCTGGCACATCGCGATGCGCCAATCCAGATCTTCCAGGACCTGTCTGGGATCACGCTTCAACATCGCAGGGACCTCAGACCCCAGTTGGAGAGCCCCGAGCCAAGAACATTGGATACAAATGGAAATTTCCATTTTGCTTGTCAGCCACGCACCAGGGCCGCACTGCTTTGCTTAAGGTCCCAGAGGACTTACCGCGTTTCTGTGACACCCTGGGGCTACCCCTCGTTGCGTTCCCGGATTGGTACTCAGCCTACCGTCAATCTGTGCATCGCTGGCCCGCCACGCATTCAGAACCGATGGAGACGCAGACTACCAGCTACCGCCGTCGCCGCTCCCCATCGTGCTCTCGGAACCACCCCGGCCCGCAGGCCCCTAAGATGGATCACATGGCCTCCCCTCCACCGGCCGCACGGAGAGCCCGGCGAGAGTACTGAGGCTCCACGGAAGCCTCATTCAGTCACAGTGTTGTGCTACGTGCTGTGTAGGATAGCAGCCGGATCACTGCCAGATATCTGAAGTTTCCATGTTGGACTGTCTGGGTACGTGAGCCTTTCGGTTTATCTTTATTTGTTCTGTCTATGTTTCACTTCGTTCGCTGGTGTCCACATTACACCAGGGACTGGGGGCCGAGAAGCTGCACTTGGACCCTACTGAGCTGCTTCGGCCAATGGAGCACTGAACCTTCTTTGTTGGGGCCCGCTGAGTGAACGTATTGATGCTTAACCAGGATGGGGCGTGTTTCCTGCAGTGCGCCCAAACTACTAGGGAGCCCGCCTAATAATGCAACTCACGGGATAGGCTGTCGAAAGGCCACGAGCGGACATCAGCGATCCCACCCCCGGGCCGAAGTATGCATCCAAACTACACGGCCCAGAATGCTGAGCGGCGGGTACACTCACCTAAACTACGCATCCCAGAATGCGTTTGGACAGAATGCCTATGTCATCCCGGAAGCTCCCTAGCCTCCACACATACGTGTATCCGCTCCGGCAGACGGAAGGAACGTACGACATCCTGTACCAAGCCCCTCTACATCCGCCCTTTGACACTGCTGGACTGCCTATACCCGGTGGTCTATGCCGACTTGGCCTACCCGTAGGTTCCGGGACTAGACTAGCGCTAGCTGACCGGCTCGCTCCGAGAACCTTGGCTCCTACGCTACCCAGGTACTAGAGACTGTCTAATTGGGGCCGGAGCCCCGGCCCGACGATGTGCAGAGCAGGAGCAAAACACGGATGCTCCCCAGGCAGGGCTGATTCACCCGAGACTGTGCAAGGCTATGTACTCCTGGATCGGACTTTTCCGGGGACTCCAAGAGGGACTGTTCCCCAAGTTATTCCTGAGGGGTCCCGGGCCCCTCCTGGACGGTCCTACTATCAGCCCGCCCCTTCGGGAGCTCGATGTACTTTGATCCACGGGGATGATCGCTCCGGGGAATGGTAAAACTAGGTACCTGGGACACAAGGGGAGTAGGGGGAGGGTCAAGGGCCGAGGGGATGGGGTGTCTCCGTCTCCTAGGGAGACCTCAGGCCATTGGCCTGGGGGGTGCCTGGGGGGACGGGGCGCTTCCGCTCCTCAACTAGGTAATGTTACAGCTCACTCTCTCATGTGACTGGGTATAGGCCTCACACCACTTTATGGTTGTTCTGGGGTGGTATGGGACCATCTCTGTGTTTCTATTGATTTGTTTATTTGTTTTAGTTTTGCATTTTGAACAGTTCATTTTCCTAACAGCTCTCGTCCAACCCCCACGCGGTGGTACCCAAGGACGTGCTCACCAGTTATGATAGGCGAGCCTGTCCAGGTAGCTACGTACACACCTACATTAGGTTCCCATTCCTAAGCCACCGTCCTATCTCAACTTCTGCGACCATACAACACGCCCTGCACCGACGGTGTGATTGTACAACTCCTCCCTCCCCCCCCTATCTTGTTCTCGTTTCACCCTCATCCTACCTACTCACCGCCCCCCCCTCATCCCCCCCCTCCCTCCCCCCCCTCGGGGACAATGACTGCCACACTTGACCAGGTCGACCCGTCCCCTGATCTGGGACCTCCCTCCCTACAACTGAAAATATACTCCCTGAACGTCCGTGGCCTTAACACGCCTGAAAAGCGCTCCCAACTTCTTACCTCGGTATACAAAGAAAAATCGCAAATAGTCCTGTTACAGGAAACACATTTCAGGTCAGACAGCGTACCAACCCTGAGGAACCAGCACTTCCCAACAGCATTTCACGCCACCAATGACACCTCAAAGTCCAAGGGGGTCTTCATACTGCTCGCAAAACACTGCCCCCTCCAAGTGGAAGACATTCTTAGGGACCCGGACGGGAGATTTCTCTTCCTTAAAGGGAAAATTTTCAATACACCTGTGACCATTGCTAACATCTACGCCCCTAATTCACACCACGTCCCGTTCTTTGGTAACATTGCCCAACGTCTCATAGCCTTCCAATCTGGTATGCTGATACTGGGGGGGATTTCAACGTCCCTCTGACCCCCCTTCTCGACACCTCGAACGGGTCCTCTTGCTTGACATACCGCGCTCTCCGAGCTATCAAAACCCAGTTGCACTTGCTAACTCTACACAACTCATGGCGTACGCTGTTCCCGACGGTCAAGGACTACACGTTCTATTCCCCACTACACACCAAATACTCGCGCATTGACTTCCTCTTCCTCTCACAGGCGGACCTGTTTCGCCTGACTGACGCTACTACAGAACCTATGGTGCTCTCAGACCATCACCCGATTTCCATGACGCTTACCTGGCAGGGTCACCGACCGGGGCGGTCCGTCAGGAGAATGGACGACTCTCTCCTCCTTGACCCGGGAGACTCTGCTGCCATATCTGCTAGTATTGCGCAATACTTCGCCGACAATTCGCCCGCAGAGATAGCGCCTGCGACGGTTTGGGCGGCGCATAAGTGTGTTCTCAGGGGTGAAATAATCTCCCTCATGGCAAAACGGCGCAAACTGCGGTCAGCTCGCATCAACGAACTCTCTGACAAAGTTAGGACCCTTGAGCTGGCCCACAATAGATCTCTGGCGGCGGATTCCCTCAAAGCCCTGCTGGAGGCCAGAAACGACTTACGAGCAGAAGTCCATTCTAGACTGACTCGCAAATTTACCCTGACGCAGAAACTATACTACGAATTTGGCAACAAATCAGGGAAATTGTTGGCTGCTGCTCTTCAAAAGAAGAAAGTGGCCAACACAATCCACTCTATCACTACCCCTACAGGGAAGAAGCTACACAGGACTGATTTCATCGCTAAACAATTCACATCATATCTCTCATCCCTGTATAACCTGCCCACCCCCACCGACACGGGATCCCCCCACTCACGAGCCCAGCTCATCGACCACTTCCTCTCTCAGTATGGGTCCCCCCCCCACCCAAGTCCCGGACTTCTCGCACTTAGACGCACAGGTGACGGTGGACGAGACACTTAAAGCACTAAAACAATTGAAACCGGGTAAGAGCCCTGCCCAGACGGTCTCACTTCGGGCTATTATAAGGCATTCTCCTCCCTACTACTCCCCCATTTTGTCAGTGCTTTCAATGACATCCCTTTCTCACCTACTACTGGCACAGACCTGTTGGAAGCACATGTCACCCTAATACCCAAACCAGGGAGGGACGCCACAATGGTCCCCAACTACCGGCCCATCTCACTGCTGAATGTGGACGTAAAGGTTTATGCTAAAGTGCTGGCCAATAGACTACTTCCCTACATTCCGACCCTGATCTCTACCGACCAGGTGGGTTTTGTCCCTGGGAGGGAGGCCAGGGATAACACCACGAAAGCAATAAATATACATCACTGGATGTCCACTTCCAACACCCAGGGGTTCATGCTTTCCCTTGATGCTGAGAAGGCGTTTGATAGGGTGGCCTGGGACTATATTGAGGCGGCCCTACACAAAACGGGCCTACCCGCTCAATTTCTCCGTATGATTATGGCCCTCTACTCGGTCCCTACTGCTAGGGTCAGGGTGAACGGCAGAATCTCAGACGCCTTCTCGGTACACAATGGCACAAGGCAGGGATGTCCCCTCTCTCCCCTGATTTTCATCCTGACCCTGGAGCCCCTCCTTAGACGGCTACGGGACAACCAGGACATTAAGGGCGTCACGATACGGCGCAAGCAATACAAGGTTGCCGCATATGCGGACAACGTATTGCTCTTTCTGACGAATCCCTTGGTCACATTACCAAATTTTCTTAAAGACTTTCGCCTCTTTAAAACGCTTTCCAACCTACAAATTAATTTCAGTAAATCCTCCGCACTCAATATCTCTCTCCCACAGAATCTGGTAGCCCTCTGTAAGCAAAATTTCCCCTTTAAATGGGAGCCCAATGAAGTAACCTATTTAGGAATCAAGCTGCCCGTTAGGCTCTCCGATTTATATGCTAGGAATTTTCTGCCCACCTTGCATAAGGTAAAAGAGGACCTGGTTGAATGGAGCAAAAGTACTTTTTCATGGTTTGGTAGGGCGGCCATTTTAAAAATGAATGTCCTTCCGAGGCTCCTCTATCTATTACAGGCAATCCCTATCAGACTCCCTCCTGCCTTCTTGGCTTCCTTTAAGTCCACATGTAGTGCCTTTATGTGGGCCAAACGCCCGGCTCGACTGAAATGGGATAGACTCACCCTTCCCAAACTTAGAGGTGGCATTGGTCTGCCGGACCTAACCCGCTACCACAGAGCCTGCCTGCTGACGAGGGTGGTAGATTGGCATCTCCATGGTGCGGACAAGGATTGGGTGGAACTCGAGGAAGCCTTTGTAGGTTTTCGAATCTCCCACCTTCCTTGGATTGATCAGGCCCTCATCCCCAAAACGTGCGCAACCCACCCTTTGATTAACCCCATCCTGTCTTGCCTAAAGGTCACGAATGACGGCCCGGATTCCGCCCGTTTCCCTGGTCCTCTGACGCCGCTTAATCATAACCCGGGTTTTCCAGACGGTGTCGGCACTGTCGACCCACAGTCCACATGGACAGCCCCCTCATTACGGGCGTTTCAGTTTTTTGATGGTGGAGTGCTCCTCTCTGAATCCGCCATGGCTCTGAAATTCCCTGACTTCCACATTCCCCGATTTTTCCAGCTCAGGCATTTCCTACAAAGCACGTCACCGCCAGCCCGTTGGTGTAGGGCCCTCACGCCTTTAGAAAAGCTTTGCCAATCCGCTGAGCCACAACGGCATCTGGTCTCTACCCTGTACTCCACACTCACTCCTCAAACGACTTCCAATGCTGACATCCACGGTAAATGGGAAACCGATCTTGGGTTCCCCATTTCTGATGATGACTGGAACTCGATCTGGGCCCATACTCACAAGGGTTCTATAAATGTATCAGCACAGGAGAACAGGTTTAAGATATACTCAAGATGGTACAGGACCCCCAGCAAACTTCACAAGTTCTTCCCCGCAGTCTCCCCCACTTGCTGGAGGTGTGCAGCAGCCGAGGGTACTCTCATACACATTTGGTGGGATTGCCCTAAGCTCCAACCATTCTGGGAGGGGTTCACGCCCTTATTGCCAGTATCACCACATACATCCCGGACTACACCCCGGCGCAATACCTGCTACACCACACGTCCCTCCCTAATTCGGTTTACCGAAAATCCCTAGTGCTCCACCTGATAAATGCTGCCACACAGTGCATTCCACTATGATGGAAAGATCCTCAACCACCCACCATTGTTGATTGGCAGAATAGGGTTAACAAAATCGAAGAGATGGAAAGACTTATACATCAATCTCGGGATGCCTCTGAGAAATTTAGATTTACCTGGGGCTGTTGGGTGCACTACAGGGAGTCTCTACCCACGAGCTCCAGATCGACCCCCTCTGACACCCCCCCCCGCGCACTGACGCTCCTAGACCCACTTACTCTGACGACTGACGGACTGTCCCAGAACCCCCCCCACCCCCCTCTCCCCCCCCCCTTTTTATCCATCTCCCCCTTCTTCCACTAACGCCTTCGGCAGGGGCCTCAGTGCTTTTATATGAAGAAACAATGTTAGGATGGCATAGCTGGATAGGAAACCCCGCTGATCAGTGGGATAGTTGGCCCCCTTTGCCAAACGGTAGCAACATAGACACAGGTCTCAACCCGGATGGCTGGGACACTACAACTGCCGGGACCAAGCTTACTCACCCCTGATTTTAGATCTTCTAGTATACCCTTCCGCCTACAGTTATGTTCCCTATAGGGGTGGGCGGGGGTTGGGTAAGTGCACGATGGTCCCTCTTATGTAGGTATCGTTCCAACCCGTTCCAATGCCAGGGGTGCCGCCCATGACCTGTGCTCCATGTATCTGTTCCGCTGAATTGATGTTCGCGGTTTTATGCTTTTTCTCTATGTGTTAATCAACTGTTACCTATATTCAAGAGCAGGGATCTCCAAACTATGGCCCTCCAGTTGTTCAGGAACTACAATTCCCATCATGCTTAGTCATGTCTGTGAATGTCAGAATTTTACAATGCCTCATGGGAAATGTACGGTAGTTCCGAAACAGCTGGAGGGCCGTAGTTTGGAGACCCTTGTTCAAGAGCATTGTAATGCACTGCTGTGACTAATGTATCCTTGTGTTCTCATTATTAAAATGTAATTGTTTGGAAAAAAAAAATTGGGTCAAAAAAGAAAATTACCTCCACAACAATGAATTTTTATTTAAAACAAGAGTACTGACATTCTGATGATGTGTACAACTATAATCGATGTGATCACAAAGAAATAAAAAAAAAAAAAAAAGCGCAATGTACGGAGCTGACTGGCAGTAAGCTGATGCATTTCATCCTAAAGGACTTCAACTGGGGAATAAGTCAGCTCTCCCACACTGCGCAAAAATATATAAAAATAAAGATAATATTTGAGGGGATCCGGTGTGCTCGCTCTACAGCGAATAAGCCAGAGAAAGTAGTGCCTGCCATATTATCTTTAAGCCATAGTTCTAGGAAATCTTCAGGTTGTTTACCCTCTGCTCCCTCAGGAAATCCCACAAAGTGAACATTATTCCGCCCCTGGTGCTCCTCCATATCATCCAGCTTATCAGTGTGGGTAGCAACCTCTTTTTGCAGATTTTGCACCGTGCTTTCCAGAGGAAGAACGGTATCTTCCACATCATAAATTCTCTGCTCTGCCTCTGTGGCCCTTTCCTTAACATTGTGCATGTCTTGTTTTAAAAAGGACATCTCAGCTCTCATGCCATCAATGTGTTCAGTCAAGGTAGTTTGGCATGTGCATATGGCCTCCATGATTTGCTTTAGGGAAGGCTCAGAGTCAGCACCTGCCAGCTCTATGGCTTCCGGATCCCCTGGGGTAGCCTATCCAGGGAATACCCTCTTCATAGCCCACGATTTCTGTGGGGTAGGGTAGCTTTCCATGATGGGGTCTGTGTGCAGCAGATCAGCTCTGGTGCGTGCTGCTTTCCCCTTGTGTCTCCTCCACGTGTCCGCCACCATCTTGGGACCCCCAAGTAAAATTGGGCCATAGGTGCTGGACCATATTTGACCATGATGGTCAGCTCTGCCACCTCTGTGCACCTTCAGTCACCTGCTGTAGCAATGGAATAGTATCTCTGACACTCAGGATCGTTGCAGGATTAATTATCCCGGTTCGGGGCTCCTGAGCACCGATGTTCACATATCAGCTGCTAGCTTTGCTCTCTGAAATATTCACGTAATTAACATGACACATATCTAAATGCGTGTTATATGTTAACAGCCCTGATGGTGTAAGTATAACGTGGTGAATAAATACTGACAACAAACTCAGAGTAAAAGAAAAAGGCGGAATGTATTCAAGAAATAAAAATGGGGTCTGGGGGAGAGGGCACACTAAGCTTGATTGATAATGGCATTGATATCCCAATCAACATTCATGCCAAAGGGCGAGTAAGATTTTAATTTATAGATCCAGAACGTTTCTAAACAATATGCCCCTCTGAAGCTAGAATTGCCTTTCCAGTGAGGGACAAATTTAGTTTTTGCATGGACTTCCACTTTAAAGGGGTTGTAAAGGTTCGTGTTTTTTCACCTTAATGCATCCTATGCAAAAAGGTGAAAAAAACCCTGGCAATCACTGGCCCCCCTCGTTAAACTTACCTGCGTCCCAGGCGTCCTCTTTTCCATGGAGTCTTGGTGTTGATTGGATAGATTGACATCAGCGCCATTGGCTCCCGCTGCTGTCAATCAAATCCAATGATGCGGGCGCCGGGGGTGGGGCCCAGACATACACTTGGCGTCTATGGATGCCGAGTACATAACACGGGAGTGCTCCCGCAAGGTAACCTCCTCGGGAGAGAGCTTCCCATAGGGGGTTATCCAGGGTTTTTTTTTCAGAGGGAACTTGGTGGAACTTAGACCCTTGAGGGAGGGGGCTGCTCACCACAATCACTTGTAAACACAGAAGTCTGGTTTCTGTGTTTACAAGTGACAGCTCTGCACTCTGTGTTTAACCTCCCTGAACTCTGCACTCTGTATGTAATGTAATCCTGGTATTTAATGCCCCTTTAAGACGTTCCTACTGTTTGTGAAATTTGAATGACCACTCCCATTAATTGGAGGGTGTGTGTGGGTGGAGGGGTTTTGGGGGTCGTGGTTGAATTCCAGCACCTATTGTTTGAGGAAAAAAGCCCTGGGGTTATCTAATGCTGGGAGGAGCCGCGAGAGCCACCGTGGGAGCCTAGAAGAGGATGTTCAGGGCCACTCTGGCAAAACGAACTGCACAGTGTTTAGGTTTGACCTCATCTTATAGGGTTTTGGTAAATCTAAAGGAAAAATGTACAAGAAACATGGATAATTACACTACCCTTGGACTGACAATGCTGCTGTCCAAATCTGCCCCTTGTGCTCTTTCATCCAAAGTGGGGGCACTCTAATACAGGAGGTGAAGTACTGGCTAGATCATCAGGTGACAACAGAGGGAAAAAAGACAAAATCAAAATGTAATGATTGGTAAGCTACAATATATAAAATTTTTGGTTTTGGGTTTGTGTCAGGTCACAAGTGCTCCCCATTAGGGTCAGGGATGCACCACAGGGTAGTGAACCCTATAGCCGAACAGAGAGGAAGCGTGAGCCCAAGATTCCCCAGGGCGCGGAGTCTAATGGCCCATACACACGATCCGAATATCGGACGAAAACGATCGTCCGATGATGGATCGTACGATTTTCGGATCGTGTGTACACTACTTTCGACAGCCGATCACGACCGTTCATCCGATTAAATTCGATCGGACAAGCGCGAAAATTGTTCTCGTCCGATGTCCGATCGTCCGATTTTCGTTTAGTCAGTACAGCCGTCGTCCGACAATACAATACAAATACATTACAACACGTGACATCACTTCCGATCGTTTTTTTCTATTGTACGAGAATTTTCGTGAGTTTAAAAACCTATTTTATTTTACTCGCGATTATTAAGCGAAAAAAGTCGTACGATCCGACGGCCGATATTCGGATCGTGTGTATGGGCCATAAGACCCAGCTTGGTGTTCACCAGAGTCTCTGCTGGTGAGGATGGCCTTCGCTGCAGCTGGATCCAGTTTGCGACCCCTGGGGTCCCCTTGGTCACGCTCCCCACAAATCACTATCGCTCAATTCTGCAAGTGATTCTAATTTATTATCGCTGTGTTCTAGCTGGTCTAAAACCATTTTTGACATAAACTGACACTTTTTGGTTGCTATGGACAATCTCCAGTTTCCAGGCAGAAAGAACAGTTTTTATAATATAAAAGTGTATGCAGGGCACTGGACAAACCACTAGGGACAAAGGGGATGTGTAGATATTTGATACAGTACTGTAATCTTTAAGATGACAGTATACTGTATCTGTACTGTGTTTTTCATTTTTGAAATTGCCGCCGAACTCCGCCCCCGTGCTGCGCGCTGCTTGCAGGGAACAGAGCTCGGCACTCGGCAGTCACCAGTGTGTGAATCGAGGGAGAAAACAGCTCACACACACAGCGGGGACACATCCCAGGATCCAGGGACAAGGTAAGTAACTTTCCCTGTATCCTGCAATGCGATTCCGAGTCTGGCTCGGGGTTATCGCTTTGGTATGAAAAATTCACCCCGAGCCTGACTCTGGAATCCCACCAGGGAGGTTAAACAGAAGGGTTTTCAGGGATTGTCTAAAGATGGATAAATTAGGGGACAGTCGGACAGATTGGGGTAGGGAGTTCCAAAGGATGGGAGAAGCTCTGGAGAAATCCTGGAGGCGAGTATGGGAGGAGATGACAAGGGAGCTAGAGAGCAGGAGGTCTTGGGAGGACCAAAGAGAGCTGCTTGGTTGGTATTTTGAGACTAGGTTAGTGATGTAGCTAGGGGCAGAGTTATGGATGGCTTTGTAAATTATTGTTAGTACTTTTTATTTATTTTATTCGTTGGGTAGAAGCCAGTGGTGGGACTTGCAGAGAGAGGTGGAGGACACTGAATGGTTGGTAAGGTGGATGAGTCTTGCAGCGGCATTCATTATGGACTGAAGGTGGGGATAGTCTATTTAACCACTTAAGGACCGCCGCATGTACATTTACGTCGGCAGAATGGCACCGACAGGCACATCAACGTATATATACGTTGGTGCCTTGGGGGGGATCGGGGGTCCGATCGGACCCCCCCCCCCGTACATGCGGCGGTCCGCGCGGCTGCAGGAGCGATCCGACAAGTGGGGGCGGCTATCCGTTTTCATCCGCCCCCTCCGGATCGCTCCCAGCCAATGCGCGCGCCCGCCTGACCTGTCACTTCCTCCTCCTGTGTAAACACAGGAAGGAGGAAGCGACGTGATCTCTCCCTCGGCGTTTGTTTCAAGCGCCGCTGAGGAGAGATCACAACACAGCAAGTAAGTCCTGCACCAACACTACACTACACACACACAAAATCACATTTAACCCCCGCGATCGCCCCCCCCCTCCCCCTGTCACAGTGTCACTGAATGCAGTAATCATACATGTATGATTACTGTATTTAGTGTCAGTGTGACAGACAGTGTGACAGTCAGTCAGTGTTAGTGTCAGGGTAGCCCCCCCACCCCCCCCAATAAAGTTTTAACCCCTTGATCACTGCCCTAGTTAACCCTTTCACTCCCCATTGCCAGCATCACTAAGCGATCATTTTTCTGATCGCTGTATTAGTGTCGCTGTTCCCGCTAGGTAGCTAATTTTTTTTTTATGCGATTTTTTTTTTACTAAAGACATGTGGCTAAATAAATTTTGGCCTAAATGTTTGACTAAAATTTAGTTTATTGGTTTTTTATTATAACAAAAAGTAAAAAATATTGATTTTTTTCCAAAAATGTCGCTCTATTTTTGTATATAGCGCAAAAAATAAAAATCGCAGAGGCGATCAAATACCACCAAAAGAAAGCTCTATTTGTGGGAAAAAAAGGACGCAAATTTTGTTTGGGAGCCACGTCGCACGACCGCGCAATTGTCTGTTAAAGCGACGCAGTGCCGAATCGCAAAAACCCCTTGGGTCATTTGCCAGCGTATTGGTCCGGGTCTTAAGTGGTTAAAGGTAATCCAACGAGGAGGGAGTTGCAGTGGTCAAGGCGAGAGATGACCAGGGAGTGAATTAGAAGCTTGGTGGTGTCAGTAGTTAAAAAGGGGCATATGTACAGTTGTACTTCTTGCATCCACTCCAAATCAATGTAGTAATCCAATTTATTTATTTGGGTTTTTAGTGTTAAATGTGGTTCTTACGGTATTACAAAAAGTATATATTACAAATAAACCAATCACCCAAACCTCACCATTAATAATAGTATCAATCCACTATAAGTAGTATAGAACAAACCTAACACCAATAAACTGTTCACTAAGAAACATTCATTGAGCATAGAGAGACATCTAGTGGTAAAAGCTTAAAACATCTCACTCACTGTGAATCCACAGGGATTTGTGTGTTCAGTGTAAAATTTCAATAGATTATTTTTATTTTGACCCCAAACTAAAAATATTTCTCTGCACCTGATCTGACCTGAAAGAGTAAATCTAAAACAAAATGTATGTGGGTTTCTTTATATGCAATTGGATTTTCGATGCCACGGTGGGATGCCACTGTCCGCATTCCAAAAGGGTGCTGCGCATGTTTGGGTCCGGTTCAGGTGCGAATTCAGACAAAACTTCGGACTTGATTTGACCCAGAATCTGGTCACCCCTGCACATATGTAACCCCAGCCTGAGGGTTCTTGCTCACCATACTGATGTATGAACATCAGATATACCTGGCAGAAAGTTCTGGCCTAAAAATGTAAGGATGGGCTGTATAGTACATACATATGCACCTAACTACACAAACATGTACAAAAAAATCCTCTAGTTTTTTTTTTTCTCCCCATCAAGGGAGTGTTCCATATGCACGTAAGTGTGTACAATACAGTAATGCAGATGTTTGTATTATTATTTTTTAACCAATCTCAATGCAGAGCTAGTTTACTCACTTGTGTGTACAGGCCCATTAAAAACAATAGGCTGAATGCAGATCAGAAAAAAAAAAACACCAAAATTAGTTTCATGTGTCCGAGTGCAAGGGCCCTTAAGAGACAGGAAAAACATTTTATACAACATATGCTTCAAGAAGCACCATCCATCTGAACATCTAAGTATTTCTATAAACTTCTATCTATCTATCTATCTATCTATCTATCTATCTATCTATCTATCTATCTATCTATCTATCTATCTATCTATCTATCTATCTATCTATCTATCTATCTATCTATCTATTCTAGGGCTGCCTGTAAATGCCTTTTACGGACAGAGGCGCCCATAAAAAAAAAAATAGGGCTGCAGGCTGACATGTCAACTGTGCATGCGCCATTCCAAAGCTAGCCAGGCTCGGGAAAGCCCGTACACACTCTGCCATTTATACACTTTGCCATTTTCTCTTTATTCTACAGACATCCCTTATCTGTAGTACGACGTGTACTTGACACGAAACGTACGTCGGGAGGTGGACGTACTGACGTCATCACCAAGAGACAGGCGTCTCCAGGCCATCCGGCTTCTTTTATGGAGACGAGAATCTTTTTTTGTTGTAAGTGTGACACATGCTTTTTATTAAAAACTTTTTGTACTGTACTAATGAGTGTTTTTTAAATTTTTGAGACTGACTGGGAGTCGAATTTACGTACCTATTCCCATCGAGTTGGATCTCACACATCCATTGGAGGGTTAAAGACTTCATGATAGGCTTGATGTCCTCTTGCCTCGGGTAAGCGGTTTATTCAGATGGTGGCAGAGCACGGGTGCTTGCACGATCACTTGGAAGTTTATTCCCTTAATATTTCATCATCACTTCTTTTTCATCACGGATTTTTGTGATTTTGAGAATTGGGACTGTTTTTAATTTTTCCATCATCTGTATGTGATTACAACCTTCTGACTTTTATCAATTATCATATTTTGGTATTTTTTTATATTTTTTAAGTGCACTAATTCAGATTTTATTATCATTATTTATTTATGGTCACATGTTTCATTATTGGTATATGCACTTGATTATATGACGGACTGATCACATTATTGTTTTTTCATGTTGTAGCACAGCTTTTTACTATTTTCTTTACCTATTTATGTTTATCACATGACAAAGCTGCTGCTGTGTTTCTTTGTTACTTATAGTCAGCGCAGTAATTTTTCTATATTTCCATCCCTTATCTGCATAGGCTGTTTTTTGATAAAGGTGAACTATGCACTTTCACACTGGCACCACTCGGCGTTAGCGGTAAAGCGTTGCTAGATTTAGCGGCGATTTACCAGAGTTTTAGCAGCGCTTTTCGCCCACCACCGCTAGCGCCCGAAGAAAGGGTTAAAGCTGCCTGAAAAGCGCCATTCATTTCAATGGGCAGGGGCGGTGGAGGAGCGTACACCGCTCCTAAACTGATCCAAAGATTCTGCTTCTCTAATGTCCTGCAAGCTCACCGCTCCAGTGTGAAAGCACTCAGGCTCTCACACTGGGGCTTTAGGGGAGGCGTTTTTCAGGTGCTTTACTAAGTGGCTGCCTAGTTTACCTAGTGGGAGCACCAGCCCTGACTGTGCTCTACGCTATTATCTACACTGCTGTAAAGGTTTGTTTTTAGAGAGTGAAGCCACATACACACGATCGGAATTTTCGATGGAATTTTCTGTCGGAATTCCAATGAAGCTGACTTCCATCAGTCTTGCATACACACTGTCAGACTAAATTTCGACCGTCCAAAACGCGGTGACGTAAAATACTATGACAAGCCGAGAAAAAATGAATTTCAATGCTTCCGAGCATGTGTCAACTTGAATTTGACCATGCGTGGGTTTTTTCTCCGTCGGAGTTTGCGCGCAGACGATAGGAATTTCCTATCGTTTTTATTTCCATCGGACAAAAATAAAACATGTTCTATTTCACACCAATGGAAAAAAGTCCGATGGGGCCCAAACACGATCGGAATTTCCAATGAAAAAAGTCCATCCGACTTTTTTCATCAGAAATTCTGATCGTGTGTACGCGGCATGAGCGGCCGTCTAATTTCAAACTTTTGTCAAATGCATTAACCACTTGAGATCCGCGCTATAGACAAAAGACGTCCACAGCGCGGCTCTCAAGTGCCAAGTGGACGTCTTTGGACGTCATTTTAAGTCCATTACCTGCGCGCGCCACTGGGTAAACACTGTCCCGGCCGATGCGTGTACCTGGCGGCAGCGATGTCCGCCGGGTTTACGCGATCGGCAGGAAGACAGCAGGTGACAGCAGGGACGTGGAGCTCTGTGTGTAAACACAGAACTCCACGTGCTGTCAGAGGGGAGGAGACCGATCTGTGTCCCTTGTACAAAGGGACACAGCATCGGTCACCTCCCCCAGTCAGCCCCCTCCCCCCACACAGTTAGAACACACCCATGGAATACATTTAACCCCTTCCTCACCCCCTAGTGTTAACCCCCTTCCCTGCCAGTCACATTTATACAGTAATTAGTGCATTTTTATAGCACTGATCACTGTATAAATGTGAATGGTCCCAAATTTGTGTCAAAAGTGTCTGATATGTCCGCCGCAATATCGCAGTCCCAATAAAAATCGCAGATCGCCACCATTTCTAGTAAAAAAAAAAATTCTGTCTCCTATTTTGTAGGCGCTATAACTTTTGCGCAAACCAGTCGCTTATTGCGATTTTTTTTTTTTACAAAAATACGTAGAAGAATACGTATCGGCCTTAACTGAGATATTTATTATAGCAAGAAGTAAAAAATATATATATATTTTTTAAATTGTCGCTCTTTTTTTGTTTATAGCGCAAAAAATAAAAACCGCAGAGGTGATCAAATACCACCAAAAGAAAGCTCTATTTGTGGGGAAAAAAGGACGTCAATTTTGTTTGGGAGCCACGTCGCACGACCGCGCAAATGTCAGTTAAAGCAACGCAGTTAATACGTGATATACATTTTTACAGACTAGGAATGTCCAATCTCTAAAGTGCATATTTATTTTTTTGATAACACTGGGAAGTGTAATATTAACATTTTTAAAAGTGATAAATCTTATTTTATTAAACAATAGTGACATCTATATAAAGAATAGAAAAAAGGAAAGAAATAAAACATGACAGGCTCAGAACTTCTTGTGTGCGTTTGAATAATAGTCTATAAAAGTATTGCACGGTGTCCTTGTCACCTGTCCAGATCTACAGAAGAGTCTAGCTGGAAGAGTAAGGAACATGGAGTTTTTCAAGAAATAAGCATTTTCAGCTCTTCATCTGTTAATTCATTCACCTCCATGATCTTCTCCAAATACTCCATATATCGACTTCTGTCCTGAAGAAACTGAGGAATCCTGGCGCTGTGCAGAACAGCAAGGTCTTTTAAGCGGGCTACATCTTCATATGAAACCTTTGATAGGAATCAGAATGGTAAACAATGCACATCATATTTTTAAACCAAATTTAAGTAAAATACTAGGCATTTTTTCACCCGCAATGATCCCTATAAAATGTGCCTCACCTTTTACTTTGTTGCTATGCGTAGCATTCTTAATACTGTACAGGTATATTAGGCACTAATTCTTGGTCCTGATCTGTGTATAATGCAGAAACTAAAACTGGAGTCAAGGAATGTGGCTACATAAATTCTGAGTGTCATAGAGACTTTTGAAAATGTCCTCGCTCCTCTGTGCGACATGTTGGTGGAGGTGACAGATTCATGTACTTTCCTGGGCCGGAATTTGTCACATGGAGGTCGGCACTGAAGCTAGAATGTCTATACCATGGAGACTCTATCTACAACACGCTTTCCAAATTTCCCACAATATGTTTAGTCATATTCCTTTTCACTGGCATGATATATGAGGGCACATTCATTTTATTTGTGTTGTTAAGTAATGTATATTAGTCGGTGGTCAGTACTGCGCTTGCACCTATTTATTCATATACTGTATATGTTATAGTAAGTGATTATATGTTAAGAGTGATTGCACTTACAGAAAACTCCATGGGCTGATTATATGTCACAGTGGTCTCCAAACTGTGGCCTGGGGGCCAGATGTGGCCTTTTGCTTGCCTTTATCTGGCCCTTGAGGTACTCTTCCTACCACCAATGATGGAGCACTATTCCTCCCGGCGATACTATTGATGTGTCACTATTCCTCCCACTGATACCATCAATTGGGAATTATTCCTCTTACTGACACCAATGATGGGGCACTATACCACCTATTGATACCAGTGATAGGGCACTATTCCTCCCACTGACACAATGATAGAGAACTATTCCTCCCACTGAACCAATGATAGGGCAATATTCTTCCCACTGGCACCAATGATGGGGCACTATTCCTTCCACTGACACCAATAATGGGGCACAATTCCTCCCACTTACACAGATGATGGGACAATCACTGAAACCATCAACGGGGCACTATTCATCCCACGGACACCAATGGTGGGGGACTATTCCTCCCACTGACAACACCAATGGGGCACTATTCCTTCCACTGACACCAATGATGAAGCACTATTCCTCCCACTGCCACCAATAATAGAGCACTATTCCTCCCACTGACACCACCAATGGGCACTATTCCTCCCACTGACACCAATGATGGAGCACTATTCCTCCCACTGACACCAATGATAGAGCACTATTCCTCCCACTGCCACCAATAATAGAGCACTATTCCTCCCACTGACACCACCAATGGGCACTATTCCTCCCACTGACACCAATGATAGAGCACTATTCCTCCCACTGCCACCAATGATAGAGCACTATTCCTCCCACTGCCACCAATGATGGGGCACTTTTCCTCCCACTGCCACCAATGATGGGGCACTTGTCCTCCCACTGACACCAATGACAAGTGTCATTGCCACAGTCTGGCCCTCCCTGAAGGACAGTAAACTGGCCTATTGCCTGGGATATTTGGAGACCCCTGGTATAGGAGCGCAGTTTCCTAAATATTGACACTACAATCATAATGGCAGCATACCTAAATGAACAAACATTTCTGAATGTAGTACAATATTTATAGTGTGTGATTTACAAACAGTGAAGACTTGCTAGACTAGTAAGTAAGGATATCACCTGAACATGTCAGCGTGCTGATTTATATAATCAAATGATGGCCTTTTCATTCAAGTGTAAAAACATACATAAATATTAAAACAGGTGACATGTCATGGGAATCATTGGCTAGTTCGCAAAAGGGAAAAGAAAAAGTTACAGCAAAAATAACGACTTTTTCCTCTGGTTCTACTTCTCGCCACCTTGTGTCATCACCGTTCAGGGCATGTTGGGGCGGTGATGTCACAAGGGGATGGGGTCTCCAGATGACATCACTGGATGGCCACCCCCCATGTCTATAAAAGAACTGTCAGAGAGCGGAGCTTGCACAACTGCAGGAGCTAGCATCGGGAGAAATTTGGGGGAAGAACCAGCAGAGGAAGAAGACAGCGAAAAGAAGAAGAACCAGAGAAACGGAGGAAGAACTGGCAGAGGAAGAAGACGTCAGTGCAGATAGAAGAACTGGAGGATGATGAGAGGAAATCAGAGGGAGAAGAGAGGCTGGAGCTGCTTTAATAAAGGGCTTTCCTGAGCTGCCAGGTTTTGTGTTTGAATAAGGGTCTGGTATTGATTTTGAGGGGGGACCACACACTGTTTATTTATCGTTTTGGTGTGGGGGTTCCCCTTAAAATCCTTACCAGACCGAAGTGTGGGAAACCCTATGTCATTTTTTTTTTTTGCTGTGAGGTTTTTCCTCAAGATCCATACCACACTTAAAGGGCCTGGTATTGTTGGGATCAATGTCAGGTCCCGATCATTGAAGTCGGACGGAAGTCAGGACAAAGTCGGATCCACAGTCGTACAACTGTCGTGACGTACGATGTATGCTTTTTTTCTTCTCCATTGCATGGTAACTGGATAGGATAATTACCTTACACAAGAAATATAGGGATGTTTGTGGCTTCTTTTCAACTCACAAAAGTGACAAGGACATTACAGTTCTGGATTCCACTTTCCATTTTTGGGGAAAAAAAACTGTGTTGGAACAGAAACCCGCTTGGTCAATTCTATTGTTTAATTCTAAATAACTCTTTTAAGCAAACATATATGGTAATGGATGCATTTTAAATGTTTTCTTATTGTAAGGCCGTGTACACACGGCAGAGAACCTTGACGGGCAGAACACATCGTTCCGCCCATCGAGGTTCCCTGCCGGCCGTCGAAATCGGCGACCCGCCCGTCGGGAATGGCAACCAGCCATTCTTCCAGGCGGGCCGTCGAGCAAATAGAGAGCGTGCTCTCTATTTCTGCTCGACGGGCTTCCCGACGGGAAGCTCGCCGAGAGCGTACACACGGCCGAGGTCCTCGCTGGAATGCAGCTTCCAGCGAGGTTCTCGCTGGTTTCCAGCGAGAACCTCGGTCGTGTGTACGCCGCCTTAGATTTGATAATACAGGAAACATGAAGTATACCTTTCCCATGGCTGTCAACAGGTGGAAATCTATGGTTTCTCTGTGCCTTAGTATTCGAAGAATCCCATCAAGATATACTTGATCTTTACTAAAACAGCCTAGAAAGATGAAAAAAATATGTTTAGATCTGAAACATGTTAAGTGAAAAAGATAGTGCCATAGCTATATTAAATATGGTATTTTACACCAAAAAATATGAAACTGTAATTCAGACACTGCGGTAATAAGGCTCACAGATGAGCAAGAATTTGCATGGATTCGCTGTGTTACCAGTAAACATTTGCAGCAAGCAAAATCATATTATTTTGTTTCAGGGAACAGAGGATTGCAGGAGACAGTAGTAGTCCTTACAGCAAATACCTCATAGGTGAAGTAAACAAGGAGCTCCAGAAGTTACCTTTCCAGAGCTTCTTGGGTCCTTAAAACTATTCTCAGGACAGGATTTCTGTCACTTCCCAAGCCTTAGTAGTGTGGGTGGGAGTACACGTGTTCCTCCTTTCAGAATCCCAGTCAGAGCAAACGAAGAGGAGCCTCAGCACAGGACCCAAAGGATATGGATGTTGTTGGATATGAGTTAAATAAATTAGTGTAGCGCTACCCCTGCAGCTTGGTAATTTGGGTTCTCTGTTTTGCGCCTCGACTCCAAGAACAATCTCAGCACTGGCTCCCCGCTCTCCAGATTGGCTTTCGCTTGTCCACTCCATCTCTTCCCTCACAGGCAGCCCATCCCGTTACAGGCGTTGCTTCTCCTCTTGGCCAAACAGGAAGTGGGTCCTGAGTTCGCTGTTGTCACACAACTGGGTGGGCTCAGATGCAGCCACTGTTCAGTTATTCTGAAACACGCTGACAGAACAGGGGAATTTGTGTAATTTTCCAGCTTCAGAAAGCCTTCTAGGGCACCATATTATTGCACTCAAATCGCATCTTAAAAAAACCTTCCAGACATTTTTAGTCCCTATACTATGAACAACCCTGCAACTAGTGTAATTATATTGTTACCAGCCTCCTGTACATTCTCTGCACAGTAATACTAACTGGGAGTGGAAGGCCAGCACTCGTAACCCATTAGTCTCTGCTACAGTGGGAACCAGTTCTTTGCCCATTTAGGCAAAAGTAACAGAGCAGGCTCTGTCTGCCGCTAGTACATACCTTTTACTTGCTGCAGCTCTACCTCATTCACGCCCTGAGCTTACACAAGTGGCTGCTTAGGCACTGAGCAATGCATTGTGGGAGAGAGGTGAGTCACAAGTTCACCCATACCCAGAAGTACCAATATGTTAGGGTTCCTTCCAGCAGGCAAACAGGTTGGCAGGGGAGTGCATGGAAGGTAAGTTCTAGCAGTGCAGTACATCTCCTATGCTTTAAATAGATTATTTAATTTTTTTCAAATTTCTATTTTATTTATTTAAAAAAAAAAAGAAAAAAAGAAGGTTACACTTTACCACGTCAAATGCAACCATATCAATCTAATAATTAAGTACACAAAATACATTTGTTTTCTTCCTGGGCTATAGATCCGATACTAAGGCCTTGTACACACGAGGGAATTTTTCCGCTGAAAATGGTCCGACGGACCATTTCAGCTGAAAAATCCGCTCGTCTGTAGGGGCAAACGGACTGTTTTGGCCGGATTCCTCCGGCGGAAAAGTTTCAAAGCATGCTTTGAAACTTTTCCGCCGGAGAGCTGCCCGTCGGATATGTCCGCTGGTTAGTACGGCAAACCAGCGGACATATCTGCCCGCACATGCGTCGTATCCTGTGAATGGATCCGACGCATGCGCGCGGAAGTGTTTACTTCCTGGTGAGGTGACGTGGCGGCATCAACGTCACCGCCGCGTCACCGCGCTGTACGCCGGCGGGGAATTTGATCCGATGGTGTGTACAGCCATCGGATCAAACAGCCCGGCGTAAATATGCGCTGTAAACGGTCCGGGGACTGTTTACAGTGGATACATTCACTCGTGTGTACAAGGCCTCAGAGTGCATCAAAATCAACCAACTCCTTTTATTCCCCCTATTATCTCATACCAAGGGTCACCTCCCACCCCAAGTCATAATACATCTCAGATTCCATCCTGGGGGGTTTTCCCTATGAATTCCCAAAATGAATGTTGAGATGTTATATTGGTTTCACTGGTAAAAATTAATAATTGAAATGGGTATATATTTATTTTTTGTTAAGTTGCCTAATAATTATGCACAGTAATAGTCACCTGCACACACAGATATCCCCCTAAAATAGCTAAAACTAAAAACAAACTAAAAACTAGTTCCAAAAATATTCAGCTTTGATATTAATGAGTTTTTTGGGTTCATTGAGAACATGGATGTTGTTCAATAATAAAATGAATCCTCAAAAATACAACTTGCCTAATAATTCTGCACTACCTGTATACTTCTATCATAAATACCATATTATTGTTCTGAAATCTGATGGGTGCGCTTTAAACAAAAAAAAAAAAGAACCCTCAGACAGGGGTGGAGAGGGGCAAGGGACAGAACCCGCCTTGCACCACCGCCTTGCCCCCCCCCCCCCCCACCTTACATAGTAGATTAATTTTACGTGTCTAAAATGTTTTTACAAATGCTAGTTTCCCCAACTAATATGCTATAAGTTTTGCATTTACCTGGTTGTGACGTGTCAGTACAGCCCCTCTTTGCTCGTACACAGTAGTCCCAACGTGTGTTTGGATCTTTGACAAACTGACCCACATCCTGGAACAACTCACTGAAGGACATGTGGCTGGCTTGGTACACGGTGTAATATAGAAAAGCAGCCCTCCAAAGAAAGGGATCCTTTCGAAATAAGACACTGTGTATACTTGCAAGACCTTCTTCTGTTGGGTTGACTGGCTTTAAACCATACTTCTTACGACCATTGAGGTTATTCCAAGGCTGCTGATTATTGTTCATCCCTCGAAAATAATGGGTGCCTGTAGAAAAAAAAATCATGACTGACATATTATGACAACTGAAGCAACTTGTACTCCCGCAAATACCCCCGATACCCAAATAGAATACTTACCCCCCCCCCCCACGCCCCCCGCCGCCGCCGCCGTATATGCAGAGCCGACCCCGCCGCCGTATATACAAAGCCGCCACCGCGAACATTATATGCACCTTTAGTTTGAATAGCTGTTTTTTCCGCGGCGCGTGAATAGACACTCCCCCTTGCTTGGGATTGGACGAATCTGTCCAATTCCGAGCAAGAGGGAGTGTCCTTTACATGGCGCGCAGCAGGGAAAACAGCTATTGAAACTAAAGGTGCCTGTAATGTTCGCAGCAGCTGCGGCTTTGTACATATGGCGGCGTCATCATCATCATCAGGTACGGGGAGATGGCTGCATCTATGGGGGGGGCATGGCTGCGTATATGGGGGGGGACATGGCTGTATATGGGGGACATGGCTGCAATATGTGGGGGACATGGCAGTATATGGGGGACATGGCTGCAATATGTGGGGGACATGACTGTATATGGGGGACATGGCTGCAATATGTGAGGGACATGACTGTATATGGGGGACATGGCTGCGTATATGGGGGACATGGCTGCGTATATGGGGGACATGGCTGCATATGTGGGGGACATGGCTGTATATGGGGGACATGGCTGTATATGGGGGACATGGCTGTAATATGTGGGGGACATGGCTGCAATATGTGGGGGACATGGCTGCAATATGTGGGGGACATGGCTGCAATATGTGGGAGACATGGCTGCATTTGGGGACACATTTAAAAAAAAGTATCGGTATTCGGTATCGGCGACTACTTGAAAAAAAAAGTATCGGTACTTGTACTCGGTCCTAAAAAAGTGGTATCGGGACAACCCTATTTAGGAGGAAAATATTTTTGTCTTTACAGCCCCTTTAAGCTTGTATATTACAGGGGTATTTATATTTAAAAAGTGAAATTGTGGGTGGAACTTCCCTTTAAACCCAAACCCAAAAATATAATATATTGCAGCTTACCAATCATTAGATGTGTGGCTGCATTCCTTTTCTTTTTTACTCACTGTTAAGCCCCATACACACTATGGGCCAGATTCATGAAAGGTTACGCTGGCGGATCGAGTGATCCGCCAGCGTAACAGTGGCTTTGAGCCGGCGTTTCTGTTTTCTGTAACCAGAAAACAAGAAACGCCGGGTTGAAGTTCCGATGCGATGAGCGTAACTGAGTTTCGCCATCGCATCTTTACTTCAATTTAAAAATGGCGCCGGGGGCGTTCCCGCCGATTTACGCTCAAAAAATATGTTAATGAGCGGAAATCGGCAATTCACGATCGAAATCCGGCGCGACGCAGTGACGTTACGACGTTTCCGGACGGGATACGCGGCGCATAGTTATACCTACATGGGGTTGGAGTATCCTATGTTAGGTATAGGCGTCGTCATCGCGTCGGGAAAAAAAAAAAAACGTCGCTTGCGTAAAACGGTCATGAATGGGAATGTGACGTCATTGACGTTCATTCACAGATTTTGGAGCATGCGCACGGGGATGTTTTGACACTCGACGCATGCGCAGTACGTCGGCGGCGGGATCGCGCGTAGTTAGCATACTACACGCCCCGTACCCGCGACATTTGAATTCCGCCGGCTCATTTGCGATGCGCTGCCGCAACTTTAGGAGCAAGTGCTTCGTGAATGACAGCACTTGCTCCTAAAAATTCGGCAGCGCAACGCAAATCAGAAGCGTTACTCCAGAGCAAAGATGCTCTGGAATACGTGAATCTGGCCCTATGGGCCAGATTCAGGTAGTCCAGAGCATCTTTGCTCTGGAGTAACGCTTCTCATTTGCGTTGCGCTGCAGAAATTTTAGGAGCAAGTGCTGTCATTCACGAAGCACTTGCTCCTAAAGTTGCGGCAGCGCATCGCAAATGAGCCGGCGGAATTCAAATTGGGCGGGTACGGGGCGTGTAGTATGCTAACTAAGCGCGATCGCGCCGCCAACGTACTGCGCATGCGTCGAGTGTCAAAACATCCCCGTGCGCATGCTCCAAAATCTGTGAATGAACGTCAATGACGTCACATTCCCATTCATGACCGTTTTACGCAAGCGACGTTTTTTTTTTTTTTCCGACGCGATGACGACGCCTATACCTAACATAGGATATTCCAACCCCATGTAGGTATAACTATGCGCCGCGTATCCCGTCCGGAAACGTCGTAACGTCACTGCGTCGCGCCGGAATGCGATCGTGAATTGCCGATTTCCGCTCATTAACATATTTTTTGAGCGGAAATCGGCGGGAACGCCCCCGGCGCCATTTTTAAGTTGAAGTAACGATGCGATGGCGAAACTCAGTTACGCTGCTCGCATCGGAGCTTCAACCCGGCGTTTCTTGTTTTCTGGTTACAGAAAACAGAAACGCCGGCTCAAAGTCACAGTTAGGCTGGCGGATCACTGGATCCGCCAGCCTAACTGTTCCTGAATCTGGCCCTATCAGTTTTCCTGATGGTTTTCTCTTCAGGTTTACCAAAACCATGTAGTGCAAGGGCCTGCCTGATTGCATACAAAATTGAAACTCCTGAGGTTTGACCTCATATTAGATGGTTTTGGTAAACCTGAAGAGAAAACCGTCAGGAAAACTGATAGTGTGTATGGGGCTTGAGTGTTAGATGCATTAGCAGATTACTGGCTGGATCCCCAGATGAAGATAGAAGAAAGAAAGCCTAGAAAACGAATGCAGCCATAGCATCTAAGAATTGGTAAGCTAAAATATAATAAAGGTTTGCTTTTGGGTTTATTACCCATTAACTACTTGCCGACCGCCGTCATATTACTGCGGGACGGTGGTACTGTTTCGCGAGAGCACTTAGCTCTACATCCTCTCTTTAGCGGGTACGATTGCCGCCGGGCACACGCAATCGCTCGTTACAGAGCGGGGAACGGGAGCTTTGTGTGTAAACACAAAGCTCTCGTTCCTGTCAGTGGGGGAAACGCTGATTTTCTGTTCATACAATGTATGAACAGAAGATCAGTGATTCCCCCTAGTGAGTCCACCCCCCCATACAGTTAGAACACACCCAGGAACACACTTAACCCCTTCCCTGCCCCCTAGTGTTAACCCCTTCACTGCCAATGACATTTTTATAGTAATACAATGCATTTTTATAGCATTGATCGCTAAAAAAATGCCAATGGTCCCAAAAATGTGTCAAAAGTGTCCAAAGTGTCCGCCATAAGGTCGCAGTACTGAAAAAAAAACACTGATCGCCGCCATTACTAGTAAAAAAAAAAATAATTATAAAAATGCCATAAAACTACCCCCTATTTTGTAAATGCTATAAATTTTGCGCAAACCAATCAATAAACGCTAATTGCGATTTTTTTTTACGAAAAATATGTAGAAGAATACGTATCGGCCTAAACTGAGGAAAAAAAAAATTTTTATATCTTTTTTGGGGATATTTATTATAGCAAAATTTAAAAAATATTGCATTTTTTTCAAAATAGTCGCTCTATTTTTGTTTATAGCGCAAAAAATAAAAACCGCAGAGATGATCAAATACCACCAAAAGAAAGCTCTATTTGTGGGGAAAAAAGGACGCCAATTTTGTTTGGGTGCCATGTCGCACGACCGCGCAATTGTCAGTTAAAGCGACGCAGTGCCGAATCACAAAAAGTGCTCTGGTCTTTGGACAGCAATATGGTCCGGGACTAAAGTGGTTAATACTGGTTTACACCTAAATGGGCTGAGAGAGTTGTGCCTTTCAGCATCGCCTTTCCTGATTGGTTTGAAGTCCTAATTAGTTGCAATTGATAATTTGCAAACCATCTGTTTTTGCAATATATCATTCAGTAAGCAAGTAGCTCTTAGGAACACACAAGAGAACAATGGATGGAAGGAGTCAATGAATTTGCAGTGAACATATTCTGCTAAAGCTAAAGAAATATTACAGAATAGAATCACATAGAAGTAAAAATAGAAACGGTGACTACTCCCACATTCCTTCAACGACAACACCCTGGAATGTGCTGGGCAATTGAGGTTTGTTAGTGGAAATACAAATCTATTCTAATTTATATCCTGGTCACATGAAGATTATTTCATATAACCAACGTGTTTGTCTATATGATGATATGGGGATATTAGATAGAAAATATTTAGCGTGTGTTTTCCTAAATGTTTTCAAATAATAATAAAATTCAACCCCAACTGAGCACCAGATGATTATAAAAAGTCGAGATAACCTTAAAAACTTCTAATTGGAATAATGTAACGTATTACCAAAAGTTGCTATCCAAGTCATGAGACAACTGAAGCTGTTACAGGAAGGTTGACTTGGTCTAATTAGGTATTTTTGCATTTGAAAAAACTGGATGAAATGGCACCCCACCCCTTTAAAAAGAACCAAGGTTCCTAAAGCCACTCATAATATCACTGTGTGTTCTGTTCTGCCTAAACTTCCCAACGGAAAACAACGGTGTGTATGCCCATCATTACTCCCCAGCATATCCCCAGCATGTCATAGCTAAATAGCTCTGAACCAGCAGAAAATATGCAATTAAATTGGTAGTAAACTCTGTATTACCACTTGTATCTACAGGCAGTGCCGCCATCGGGGGTACAGGCATTACACCGGTAAGGGGCCCGATGGTCCCCAGGGACCGGTTGGCCCCTCCCTTTTTTTATTTATTAATATATTTTTGCATTACACCTGTAAGGGGCCCAATGGTCCCCATGGCCCCTTAAAGGCCGGCCGGCCGGCCCCCCTCCTGTTTTTTTTTTTTGCATTACACCTGTAAGGTGATGGTCCCCAGGCCCACCTTGCCCCCCACCCCAGGGTTTATCTTACATCAGGAGAGCAGAGATTACACTTTTTTTCGTCAGCATCCTCCCCCCCCCTGCTCTGGGGGGCCCTGTCTAAAGCTGTGTAAGGGGCCCCAAAATTTGTGATGGCTGCCCTGCCTACAGGTAAGCCTATAATAAGGCTTACCTGTAGGTAATGTCAATATTTCCTAAACTTGCACAGTTTAGGAGATATTCAGAGTGAATGTAGCCAATGACATCATCGGCGCATGCGCTCTGAATGTCTGGCTTACAATGCCGGAACCTTCAGAGCCCGCGCCAGAAACTGCAGCTCCCTTGCGCATGTGCGGGAACAATGTCATTGTGCCCCCGGCCACTCATCTAGCCAGAGGCCGTGATCCCGGAAGATAGACCGGGGGAAGATGCCACCTGTCTTAGCGGTGACATTGCAGTGCTAGAAGGGCTTCGTTCTAAGGTAAGTTCCTCATAATGTGCTAGTATGTGATTGCCTTGCAGGTTTTTTTTTTTTTTAATGGCCAGATATTTATTTGTAAAAAAAATTAAAAAGCCGTTTATCATTTTCTTTCCACTTCGCAATTACGTGTCACTTTGTGTTGGTCTATCACATAAAATCCCAATAAAATACAATTACGTTTTTGGTTGGAACATGACAAAATGTGGAAAGTTTCAAGGGGTATGAATACTTTTTCAAGGCACTGTATATTTTCTGCAGATAGAGAATATGTGAATGCAGAACATATTTCATTATGACCTCTAGATGGCACTGGCAGCTCAGTTTCATCTAGTGGCATTTACACATTTGAGCAGCTGAGAATATACAGTATTCAATTTGACTGAATTCGGAAAATTTAATTTCTTTCAATTGGAATGCAGCTAACACATTTTTCACAAGGAAGAATTGCAATATGTTTACATTTCATGTTCCTTTCCCAATTTGAATAAAATTCGACTTTAAATTTCGGTATTTCAGATGAATTTTGTTTAGTTAGTTTGGAGGACTCGTTTACATTTGTTATGATTTGGAATCCGGAAAACCAAAATGTTGTCTGAATTTCGACTTGGATCTAAACAAATTGTATATGTCTATTTTGAAGGATGAACAGCTTTGCAATTTTCTTTATAAGTACACCCTGCGAGGAATTTGCTCGGTAGCGGGTGTGTGTGACTCCCTGGATGGGTTCACTACACGCTGAACTATACAGAAAGGTAGTTGAGGATCGTTGAAATCAAAGGATATGGTTTATTCTTCCATATTGCTGGATACAAGTACAAGCATCAAAACAGCATAAACAAAACAAAATATAAAATAAACCCTTGCCACTTGGGGCATCTACTTTCACAACACAGGAACCTATCTATGGAGTCTGGCACAGCCTACTGCTGGGCAGACACTGCTGGTCATACAGCAGAAAACAAAAAATCTCCTTGATATTTATCACACAGAAATACTGATACGACCTCACCTTTAGAAGTCTTTCTCAGTCCACTGCTCTTCTTAACTCAAAGGCCTCAGGATGCAGCAATCAGTAGTCATCCTCTGGGTGACTTATAGAGGCCTTAATTGCCTCATACTGAACAGCTGAAGTTTTCCAATGCCCTAAACCTTTCTGGCTACCTTTGTAGCCGACACCTGATAGTAATTGGTGAATTGTCTAAACAAGGCAGAAATGTATCTCCCGTCTGTGACAACACCCACAGATTTACCTGACTTCCTGTCACAACCCCATAGATTTCAGTGGAGACAGTTAATGGGCTGCAAACCAGCTGCTGTAAGGGAAGTTTGGGCAGAACAAAACACACACTGAGATCATGAGTGGCTTTAGGAACCTTGGACAAGGGGTTCTTTTTTAAAGGGGTTAGAGGGTAGAGGGTTATAAAAAGTTAAGACCTCAGGGCAGTACTGGATCTGGGCTCAGTAAGGGATCAGGTATCAGTTAAAACAAGAAGGTACTGAAAACATGGCTCAACTGCACATTTGCAATGCCTCCAAACTGCAAGTCTAAACAAGCCCAGATGGCAGGCACCCTGTTATTAGTGCTTCCCAGGGATTCTTTGATCATCTTGCTGGTTGCATCCAGAGATCAGTTGGTTGCCACTGCTGGGTGGGTCAGAGGAAGAGCCAGAGGAGGTGTAATTTGAGGGGAGCAGGGTTGGGGATTGATGCCTGTGAAACTGCACGCTCATTGTAGGGATTGCAGTTTTATGTGTTCATTGGTTGTATTTACAGATTTTCAAAATGATATTACCACTTTTCAAGACCAGAGGCCCTATCAAATGTAAAGTTTATGATCAGTATTAAAAAAATAAACCTTAATATAAAATTCTGTTTAGTTTTTGCCACATAAAATATGAAATATTGCATAAAAATATTGTCTACTATGCAGCCAGGAGGTGGCGCTGTAGTCTTCTTTTCACATGTGTATTATTTTCAGCTATGCTGAAAGAAGCCCATTGTTAACAAAACTTAGTAGGGGACATGTATCAAGTCTGTCACACAGAAAGGTAATGCTGAACAGGAGACAGATTTATGATGAAGCTGGCTATACATGTCTGTAATTTTGTCTGATTCCTGATGAATCAGCTAAAATTCAAGCTGTAAGTGGCTCTGTTGACACCACCCAGCTTCACAAAAGTAGATTTTCAATCCACTTTTGTCAAAGGAGTCAGGTAGAAAAATGTTGGCTGAACATGTACTGCAACCAATTAGATTGGGTATTCAGAAGCCTGTCAGAATACACTAGCTTGCACAGGTGATTCCTTAATTTTCATGCTGTTTAGAGTGATTGGAAGACTCTAAGGCCGCATACACTCGATCAAATCTATCTGCTGGAAACGGTTGGCCCGACCGTCCCAGCAGACAGATTCAATCGTGTGTACGGGAGAGCCGACGGATTTGGCCAGCCGACAGATTTGAAAGGATGCTTTCAAATCTGTTGGCTGGGAACCCGTCTGCCCAACATGTCTGCTGGTTAGTACGCTAACTAGCAGACATATCTGCTCGCACATGCTTTTGAATGGTTTCGACGCATGCGCGGAAGTGTTTTACTTCCTGGTGCGGTGACGTGGCGGCGTCAACGTCACCGCCACGACAGCACGCCGTCTGCTGGCGGGGATTTTGGTTTGATCGTGTGTACACGATCAAACCAATACGTCCCCAGCAGACAGATTTTTTCAAATCGGTCTGTCCGACCGATTTGAACAAATCTGTCTGCTCGTGTGTATGGGGCCCTAGATTTCTATTGTTCAGCCTACCAACGGGACAAAACAAATATATATATATATATATGCAAGACTAGTCTAAAATTGCAGCTTGATGCAAAACTTCCTCCCTCTGCAGCTCTAAAGTAGCACTGCAAGAATATAAAAACCTGCCACTGAACACTTCAAAATTGTGCGTTTATTGTGAATAAATATCTGTCTCATCTACAGTGGTAAATGTAATGCAGACCCTTGCAAACATGTGTTAGTTTACACCCTAGGATTGGTGGTGCAAGGGTTTCGCAGCTACACAATACCTCAGTTGCTCCCTGTTTGTCTTCTTATTACTCTGTGATATTATTTGTATCTTCTATATTATGTAGTATGTAGTACTTATGGTTAGTCCTCAATTGTGTTGCACATTTTTTTGATTCCAGTTAATATTTTTTATTGGCATTTCAAGTGTCTGTTTCCTTCCCAGTTCCTTCCCAGTTCAGAATTACCACCCTTAGTATTGGACCTTTCCTTTTCTATTCTCCAAAGGCAACTAAGAAATGTAAGTTCCTAGATGATGTCTACATGTTCATCTCCACCAAATGCACTTTAGAATGTCTGAATGTCATCAAAGAACAGAGACTCAGGATGCTTTAAAAAAAAATGGAAAGAAATTGATGAAATTTGGATGGAACTAAAGTGGAAGGATCATGAGAGATACACAGATCTGCAGACCAAGATGTGAAAATATGTACAGTAGAATGAAGAACACCTAATCTAGAATAAAAAAACGTTTAAACTTTTAATAGGCATCTCAGACTTTCAGAATCCTCCAGTGGTCCAGTAACGGTTCCATCACATTTGGTGGCAGCAGTGGGATTTACTTCCTCCCTACAAGTAATCCAAACCACTCTCTCAGCATCCATTAAGTAGTTGTTCATCATTATAGAATGACCTGATTTCTCCATGGGCCATAATCAGTAGGTAGGAGGCTCTCCAAAAGCCCCTGTCCTGGTTGAGTCTGTCACAATAACTAACAATTACATCTCCCCAGATCTCCACCACACACATAATTTGGAGACAGCTGCCCCTACCCCTTTTAGCCAAAAAACCCACCCTGAATCTAGTAATAGGGAGAAGTGAAAACCCCTGAAACCCTTATAAGTCCTGGACCCTGTTGGCAATCCCAAAACGAACCATTGCAAAAACAGCTGGAAAAGCCCCAAATGCTCCCTTGGAGATTGGGATATCCACAAAGCCCCAAGACCCAGATCTCCAGCAGTGGCCCATCATCACAGCTACAGCGAACCTCAGAGGTCCAAGAAACCTCACCAGAACAACAATAAAAGCAATATGAGCCATGATGCCTTACTTTCCACACAAGGAATCGTCAGTCACAGATGCTCAAGAAAAATATATTAAAGAGGGAGCTCATCCTAAGGATTCCCCTACCCAAGAAGGTTTTTTAGGGATCCCCTCTCGCTGGCCATAAAACGGCATCTAGAAAGACCAGATGAGGTTGTAGAGGAGGCAACAAAAAGAATCAGATGCGAGAACTCCATTCCACCCGATAAACCATGAAGATTTTTAATTTATCATCCAGTCCTCCTACAAACCTAGAGCTGTCTTTATTAAACAAAGGGTTGAATAATGCCCCTTCCACTCCACCAAGCCTCTTTCATTTATTCCAGACAATGCTAATACATTCCTAGATCCTCAAGGGCCTCTTGATATGTGTATCCTAGAAATTTTACAGGAGCTGTGTACCAAAAATGCCTCTGAAGACCTCCTTGACTTGAGTTACCTGGACAAAGGCGAATCAAGGGAGATGGTCTACACTGATTTTAAACCACCTTCCAAATTTAACCCGTACCAGGATAAAGGCCCATACGTTGAAACCTTTAATTCTTTGGTTTCCAATAAATTCAAAACTATATGTGCACAGAAACCTATGCATAAGAACCTGATGTCCCAAGAACACCAAGCATTCCTAAAATTACAATCCAATCCCAATATTGTCATCGGGCAAGCGGACAAAGGAGGTGGGGTAGTCATATTAAACAAAGAGGATTATATGGCTGAAGCTCACAGAATATTATCTGAACAGAATACCTACATGAAGCTCAAACAGAACAGGCTTTCAAAGAAAAACTCAAAAATCTAGTGGAGAAGGCTTTGTCAAAGGGTACTCTAACCCCCAATGAATCCTTTTAATGTCTAGAATTATTTTCCACTCCATACTTCTACTACCTACCCAAAGTCCATAAGGACCCTCTTTATCCCCCAGGTAGATCTATCGTGGCATTGATAGATTGACCAGTCAATTGCCAGATTATGTAGATTACTTCCTCCAACCAATAGTTCAACAGCTCCCTGCCTACATACGCCCTCTCCTATATATCTGGGCTCACTATTCCCTTTTCTCATCATCAGCAGGTATACAGATGATGTAATTGCCATCTGGAACAGAGATACCAACATGATCCAATAATTTTTCCACTACTGTAATGACGACCATTTTGGGATACAATTCCTGATCTGAAATTATTCCATGACCAATACGTAAGGATTTGCTCCCACATTCACTTCAAGCTGACCGCGAGAAATTCCTATCTGCACAAAAAGACTTGTCACCACAAAAAATGGATTGAAAACATTCCCTACAGCCAATTCTGCTGTTTGAAATGGAACTGCAGTTCTATCAAAAACTACTAAAAACTCAGAGTTTGATCAATTAAACAAAAATTCTTGGAAAAAGGCCACCAGGAGAAAGATATCGATCAAGCTATTCAGAAATACCTCAATGAGTACTCCGCCACAGTGAACATGGACAACCATAAACCATCCCCTTCTAAGAAGGGTCCTTTCTTTATCACCCAATTCAACAACAAGCATTGGGCCCCAACCTGGTGTTTAGGAGGGCACGAAACATTAAAAAAATGGTATTCAGACAAAGAATAAGGACTTCCGGGGATTCCATTCCAAGGATGTTTTCTTTCACATGGGCACATGTAACGCATGGCCAAAAGACTTTCTCTGATTTCTGGAGAAACTCCTTAGAGATTAAAGGATCAGTATAGCCAAGGAAGCTCGTTTGGCTGTACTTCTCCTGTGGATCACAAAAGTGCAGTTTGTTTAGCACGCTTGTGATCCGTTTTCAGCAGAGAGCGGGCTGAAGTACGCCCTCTGCTGATATCACAGAAATCAGTCTGGGCACCGCGTCATCTCAATAATGGAATTCTGACGTGGTGGCCGCTGCAGTGCTCAGCCTCTCAGCAAACCAAGCTCTCTGCTCGGGGAGCTGTGAGAGTCAAACCATCGGTGGTGTTTGATCGCTTGGTTCTCAGTGCAGAGGAGCTGGGGGACCGATGCAGCAGTGGACCAAAGCTGCATCCTACTAGGTAAGTATGAAACTAAAGAAAATAAAATAAATCCCATACTTCTCTTTTAATGAATTTCTTACATGTTCCACCAACTATGTGGTTTATTTATTCACTTGCCCCTGAAAAATGTGTTACGTATGTCGCACTTTTAGATCACTCCATACTACTGTAGATTCAAAGAACATAGAAGAAGCCTTAAAAGAAGAATATTCCAAGTTTAGCATCCCACATCACTTCCCAGCTCATCATGACAGGGATCCATCTTTACTCAGAGTAACAGCGATCCAATCTATATACAATTATCTACCTGAAGGAGAAAAAAAATAAAAAACTCTGTGCACATGAGACCTTTTGAATATTTGAACTTAACAGCCTATCGTCAGAAGGTCTAAATAAGGATTTGGAAATGAACACCATTCTTTAGCTCCTCCCACTTTCCTGTCACCATCCTATTCATCATTACCTCGTCCGCCCGTATTCACACCACAGGATATAAGTCGATACAAATTCATAGCACACCTTGATAAGTTACACATTACACTCACATATAGTTTTCTGTTTGGACTGATCTTCAGGCTTTATTAACACCACATTGGCCCATGTCTCTGTATCCCTAGAAATTTGCTTGTAATTGATTTTTACTCATAGATAATTTTGTCACAACCAATATTCGTGCCCCTCAGTGTATATATGGTATTATTCCCAGCCTCAATACATCTGCGTATAATACAGCAACTTTTCATAAATGTATTTCGGTGATGCTTCGCTCTTTTGTTCCTTGGTTCTATTGGATCAGGATTCTTGTTTCTAGTTATTGTATGTCCTTTTGGGTTCTCCCTTACATTCACGGTCAATAATATACCTGTATTCTGTCCCATAGTCTTTTTAAATAACCGCTTTGAATCCCTGATGTCTTGTCTTATACACAATAATTTATACTTAAAGGATCACTAAAGGAAAAAAAAATTTTGCTGAAATGACTGTTTACCGGGTATAGAGACATAAAAGTTAATTGATTCATTTTAAAAATGATTAAAAATAGATAAAAATCAATCATATAATATGCCTCTAGTTTCACTTTCATTTTTAAACTGGTTTTGTGTTTATGTGAAGTAGAGAGAGAGACAGAACAAAAACAAACAAATCCAGGGCAGTGATTGGCGCTGCTGTGTGAATGTGATGTATATTTCTCGTGTCGGATACTTGTAGCGGAAGGGTTTATTGGGAATAAAACTCCCCGCTTCAACAAGTGATCCCTTCTTGCTGATAATCCCTCAGAGGGAAAAAGAGGGCGCTTTGTTGTGTCCTCAAGTGATCATATTGGTAAGTGCCTTATGGAAATTGGTGTTTGTGATAGCTACTGTATATATTTTAATGCTTGGTGAAGCCTAGTGTAAAGTGTGGTGTTGACAACTCAGTGATTTGTGTTATACCAATGGCGGTATGGTGGTGTGCAGTGCTGAGTGCTATAAAAAATGAAAAAAACTATATGATCAATTAGTATACCAAATAATGGTAGTTGGGAGGAAATTGTGGTTCCCTACACCCTTACATGGCCTGATGCGTCTCTATGTAATATCTCATCAGCATCATATGTGAATTAGAAGGGTGCAGATATATAAGAACTAATTCACATATGATGCTGATGAGATATTACATCCAAACACTCCCAAAGGGGCGGACCACATATGACGCTTGTAGTATAAAAAGTAGAGTGACGATAGGGGCGGTCATCACCTTTGAAAACGTCCATAGACGAAACCGGTCAGGTGACTATACGCCCTTACGTCACGCGCTCCGGCACGCTCAGCACAGACCAGCTAGGACTTCCGGGTTGGGACGCGCTCACCAGTGGAACGCAAACAGCAGCACGCTCCACACGCTCCACACGGATAGTGACTGCAGAGGCTCCCACAAACCCGACTGGTACAGCTCAGCCTACGGGACTATCATTGTCTAGCTGCGGTGCAGCAGCTCTTATGTTTTTAATTTTCTGTTTCCTTTTAAATGTTTTAATTTTTAAGTATCTATTTTTACCCTGTTGTTCCAATTGGGAAACGGGTTTACAATAAAAATCATCAGGAAGTACTACACCATGAGGATTTTTCTTCTTCTTGCCTCCTCATAACCACTGCCATTCCTCCTGGAGCCATTGATCACACCCCAGGAACCATCAAGCACGGCGACTGATCCAATACCCAGAAAGTGAATTCATCACGCGCCGCCACTGATCCATCAAGCACAGAGGTTGGTAAACAGCTACTACCCACTGATCCCCAAGGCTCTACACCCCCGCAGTGGGGACTACAATCTGGTAAGAGGGGATACATGTGGGGGGATAACTGGAATTTTCGCTGTCACCTGCAGTGCAATATCTGTCATTAACACCTAAGTTGACCACGCAGCACTTTACTGGAGGTTACCTACTACGTCACTGATGAAATATAACAATATACGGATATTACCTGATTAAAACATACTGTAATTAATTGTCTGCTTAGGCACTAGCTGAATATTGTAATTTGTGATCCATCAGCAGGGCTTAACTGTTATATTATAAACGTCACATTTATTTCATTTTATTTTTCACAGTTAATCTTCATCACTATTATTGCTTTTTGGGAAGAATATATCACACTATAGAGCGATCCTTCACCTAATTTCAGTTTTTCTGACTACATGTATTGGACCACATACACATAAGGGTGTAGGGAACCACAATTTCCTCCCAACTACCATTATTTGGTATACTAATTGATCATATAGTTTTTTTCATTTTTTATAGCACTCAGCACTGCACACCACCATAACGCCATTGGTATAACACAAATCACTGAGTTGTCAACACCACACTTTACACTAGGCTTCACCAAGCATTAAAATATATACAGTAGCTATCACAAACACCAATTTCCATAAGGCACTTACCAATATGATCACTTGAGGACACAACAAAGCGCCCTCTTTTTCCCTCTGAGGGATTATCAGCAAGAAGGGATCACTTGTTGAAGCGGGGAGTTTTATTCCCAATAAACCCTTCCGCTACAAGTACCCGACACGAGAAATATACATCACATTCACACAGCAGCGCCAATTATCTGTACCTAAGACTATCTCAACATCCCATCTCTCTCTGGGAGATTATATAGAAGGCAGCAGCTCATATCCCCAGTCCTAGCGCGGACTAACCCTCAATTATTCAAATCCAGGGCAGTGTTTTGTTTTTAAATTAAATCCCAGGGCAGTCTTTTGTTTTTAAAATGAATCTGATTGGTTCTGAGGAGTTTTAGACACACACCTTGGACCACAGTGAAAAGCTGCCATGAGATTTTTCATAAGGAGCCAGACAAGCAGGAAGTGTGGAGATCAGAGCAGAATTACAGTAACTTCAAAGCAAAAACGAACAATGACAACATGACAACAGCACTGCATTAAGGTAAAGGAAGCTATTTAGCTAAACAACATTTTTTTAGTGATCCTTTAAATGTTATCTTTATTTTTATTTGCACTTTTATTCGTAATTTTTTCATGAATATAGACACCTCAGAAACCATTCATAGGTATGATCATCCTTTATCATTTATAGGTTCCTATCTATATGGAAATATTCCCCCCCACACATGTTAATAGGTATTTGATAACTTTTGTCGAATGATCCTTTCAGTAGTATTATTTTCCTAAATATAGTATAGTTTTTTATATATTTTTAAATATCTTTTATCTATAATGCTTGCCATATGATTATGTTCCTGTTTTATTTGTTCTGGTTATTAATAAAGGTTTGTTTTTAATGATACAATATAATGTTATTAGTCCCACCGCAGTTCCCTCCACATCCCTGGGTACTATTGTGGCTCATATTTAAACCCGGAGAAAAGCTTAGCCAAGAGGCTGATAAAAGAGGCATGGCTTTGCTTCCGAAACGCGTTCCGACTGGCCAGCTCACTTGGAATTCCTTGAGCAGGACTCATTTGATACAATACATGCCTGTCACCTTGGGAACTATGTGAATGCATTACTTATGTATTTTATTTCCATTACCTAAAAGACAGTGCTATACTATTGGTGGTTTTGGTGCCTCTTTCTCCCCATCCCTTTTCGTCTCATTAAGAGAACTTGTCACAACAACATTATATTACATAGGGACTTTTGTTCCCCTATCTGACATAATGTAATATCTGACATAAGTAAATTAAAGTAACACACAAGCATTTAACCCCATTTCCCCCACATGTCCTACAAGTTACATATTGCCATGTATGTTAAGTGAGATCAACAATTCTAGGCTCATTATTATTGGTTTACATTAAACTAAAGGCCTGTAGTGGCTTTTGAAGTGATGCCAATGAAAAATTTAGGTTATGAAAGTTTGTCGCCATTTCAGAGGCGCATGCAATTCTTGACATGTTGGGTATCTATTTAATCTGTACAACCTCATCTTTAATACTTTATTACTAGGTAATATATTGTGTTTGCATGCCCTAAAATAACTTGGTGCATTTTTTACTAAAATTTTGCATTCCATAAACCGTTGTGCTAATATTGTGTGAGGCGCCGTACACACGGCAGAGAACCTCGACGGGCAGAACACATCGTTCCGCCCGTCGAGGTTCTCTCCCGGCCGTCGGATTCGGCGACCCGCCCGTCGGGAATGGCAACCAGCCATTCTTCCAGGCGGGCCGTCGAGGAAATAGAGAGCGTGCTCTCTATTTCGGCTCGACGGGCTTCCCGACGGGAAGCTCGCCGAGACCGTACACACGGCCGAGGTCCTCGCTGGAATGTGCATTCCAGCGAGGTTCTCGCTGATTTTCAGCGAGAACCTCGGCCGTGTGTACGGGGCCTGACATGAAAATTTAAACTACCACTGTTTTATTCCCTAGGCTTTCTGCTTTCAGAAAATATATAATGTTTTGGGGGTTTTAAAACAGTAGTAAGCTCTGCCTTTTCACTTCTATCTACAAGTAAGCTTATATGACAAAGCTTACCTTTAGGTACAGTAAATATCTCCTAAACTTGCGTAGTTTAGGAAATATTTATAATTTAAGCACCCAGTAACATCACTAGCAAATGCATCACTAGCACTAGCACATGCGTACTGAGCTCTGTATTAAGTGCACTGCACACTGATGGCCCAGATTCACAGAGTGTGGGCGCACATTACGCCGCCGTAGCGCAAACTGCAACGCCAACGTAGCGCGGAGAGGCAAGCATAGCATTCAGCAAGCCAGTGCTCCCAACGCTGCGCCAGCGTGGCGTGGGTTTCGAAGGCGCAGGCCGGTGTAGGTGGAAGTGGGCGTGACCCCATGCAAATGATGGTCCGAGCATGGTGCAGTGTTTTACGCCTCGCATTTCATGAACTGCGCATGCGCCGTGATGTTGGCGTGACGTGCACGCATGCACAGCACCCTTATGCGCCTGCTCACAACCACACCGCACAACTGCCTAAGCTATGCCGGATCACCACGTATGCCGTGAACTTAACGTACGCCCAACCAGACACGTCCAACGCACAATACGCCGGATTGTGTTCCCTGCTGCAGACCTTTGCATGTCTGTTGCCGGGTTGCACCTCATCTATAGGGAATAACTTTACGCCGGACGTACAACTTGCGCGCACCTCGCGTAGCATGTGTCGGGTGCACTCACGTTCGTGAATCGCCGTATTTCCCTCATTTGCATGTTTGACTGCCTAATCAATGGGAGCAGCAACATGCATCCAGCCCATATGTGTGCCCACGCTACGCCGGCGTGTGCAAGCTACATCGGCGTAGGGTGGCCAGTACGTCGCTTATGCCGACGTGCTATACGTCGGCATAAGTGCTTTGTGAATCTGGGCCTGTGTCAGGGTCAGTACCGGGGAATTGAACCCAGGACCGCTCTGTTGTTATTCCAACTCCTTATCTCTGAGCCACCTTCCAGTTTAGCTTTCCATTGAAGCCTGGTGCTGACTGCCTGATCTCATTGCAATCTGCACCTAAATATTCTGGTCCAGCTGAGGCAATTTACCCAAATTATCCAGGGTATAAAGCCCTGCCTCACTCTGACAGCCTTGTCAGTTCATTCTGATCAGATCATTCTGTCGGTGCCAACAGTTCCTATATGTTGATCTTCTGCTGCAAGACTGATCCCCGGCTTTTGACCCTTGGCTCGTTTTTGGACTTCTGCTTGCCTGAACCCCTGACCCCGGCTTGGACTTTGGTTACCCGATCTTCACCTGCCCTTTGACCCCGGCCTGTATTGTTGGACTTTCCCGGTCTTCTCCAGCCCCTGACCACAGCTTGTCTCCTGGACCTGTTTTCAGCCCTGCCCTGACCAGTGAAGTACTTTTTGTGCCTGGACGGTCTTCTGTTCATCTGCTGCAGCCTTCCAGTCGGTGATCCGCCTGTACCTGCTCCACGCACCTGACCATCGTCTTCCCGCTGGTACCGGTGCCTCCCGGTGCATCCGTCCCTCTGTCCCAATCTCAGGGGGCGGATCGCATCAGGTCGCAAAGGTAGCTCACAAGTCTACAAATGGACTCCACTCTAGGTAAGCCCTCACAGCCTGAGTGTATCGTCAATTCAGAGCTCGTGAGATTTAGAGATCATGATACCCATGCATGAGAGGGACCTCATCGCAGCTCAGCCATTCAAAAGGCTGGAGTACACAGACCCGGAAGGAAGACTGAGTAAAGATGGAAACTCGGGCAACAGTAACAGAGCACCGCTGGAGTGCTTCATTTAAAAGGTAAGACTGTCATAATGTGCTAGTATGGCATTAACTTGCAGGGGGGGGGTTGGTTGACTACCGCTTTTGCTAATCTTCAGGTCTAAAAAAATGTTTTATACATATGTACGAAATGCAAAAACAGCTCTGGAATTGAAAGGGTTAAAGTGTCTACAGACATTAGAGAAAGATTGTCTTTTCTGGCTGTCATCTCCACAGCCCTTGTCGATTATCTCTGAACAATTTTGCTAAATAGTTGATTAGGCAGGATGGTTTCTTTATTGATCACCATTGTTTCCCCTTGAGACAGGCCAGTATCCACAATTCTTCATGCTCCATAGACACAAACATACACATTCTCCCGATGCAAATGGGTGTTCTTTTAAGAAATGTCCTCCATCGAATAGTGCCTACGCATGCGCCGGACTAGTGACATGACCACGAAGCCGAAATAGTGACATGAGCATGGTGCATGCGCACAACACACAAGGCATTTTTAGACAGGAGAGAGAATATCACGGACACTATTAAACGCTATTCACAGAGCGGAGGGATATGGAATTTCTCATATTGTGCCTCGCTGTTGCGGGTGGGGTTTCACTCTGCTCAAGGTCGCCTTTTGTCATTGTTGCTTGGTGGCTTTAGTGTCTTGACCAGCGCCTGTTGCCTGTTTGTAAGGCAGGCTGCAACAAAGACAAAACCCGCCCTTCTACACAGCCACAAGCCACCCTGCAACAGTGAGGCATAATGTAACAACTACGGTATCCCTCTACTCCTCTACTCTGTGAATAGCTTTCAATAGTGGCCGTGAAATTCTCTCTCCCGTCAAAAACTGCCATTGGTGATGCGCGGGCACTATTCAATGGAGGGCACTTCTCGATAGAACACCGGCATATTTATCAGCTTAATTGTAGATGCATGCCTGCCCATCATATAATGTTAGTCAAGCTATACCTCAGAGATCAGAAATTAGGACCTACCAATTTCATGTCTGAGCATCCCTTCAAGCCACTGTTCTCGTGCAGTAGAAATGTTGATGGTCAATGTTGGACGTCCATTGACAACTGTCATGGAAGCTCTTGAAAGTAAATCCTCTGTAAGGTGAACTACAATCTGGAACACAGAAAGCAAGAATGTCAGCCTGCATTCCTGGCAGAGCAGTTTACTTTTCCATAAATCTTTATATTCAGGATTGGAGGAGCCAAAATATGTATCTTACTTTATATTAGGAATAGGGGATAATTTGCTAAGCAGCCAATCAGTTCATGTACTGATAAGGAGCATGCTGATAGGAGGAGAAACTGTGCTGCTTTTCCTTCACTGTTCAGTCTCAACCTGGTCTCAGAGAAAGTAAAATTAATGATGTGGAGTGGGCCATTACTCAACCTGGAACATGGAGAAAAGTTTATGGTGGGAAAATAAGTATTGTGGTGAAAAGCTTTAGATTTGGCTTTAATTCAGCTGTAAATCATGCTATCTACCGTAGTATGTTTTCTTTAAAGCATATGTAAAGGCTTTTTTTTTTTTTTAGCTTTGGATAACGTGGGAAAGGGTTAGGGAAGAGTTTTTATTTAGACCCAACTCCATCTCTTGGGTGATCCTATGGTGATCCTCCAGATGGAAGCACTCCCATTCACTGAGCCAGTCAATAAGCAAATCCACTGAGGATGCAGTCCTCAAAGGTGACCAAAGTCCCAGAGTTTAAAAGTAGTATTCACTGGGAAGCTCCATATTGTACACTGATAATGCCCTCACAGCTCTCACAGAGCACTGTGGTCCAGAGGAGGTTGTTTTGCTTTGGAATTTTCTGAAAATAAGCCCCCATGTTTACAGCGTTGTGGGCTTGGGCTGTATGAGTGAGGTGTCTATGGTTTTGGAGTCTTCACCTGGTTATCCGTAATGGGACTGGATCCTTATTTTTGAAGGAAGTACACATGTTCTGTAAAACGATCTCCTCTGGACCACAGTGCCCTGTGAGAGCTTTGAGGGCATTATCAGTGTACCATATGGGGCTTCACAGTAAATGCTACTATTAAACTTGGTCATTTTTAAGGGCTGCACCCCCAGCAGAGGCATATATTTACTTTGGATTTCCTAATGACTAGCTCAGTGAATGGAAGTGCTTCCATCTGGAGAATTACCATAGGATCACCCAAATTTCAATCATTATAACTTTATTAATAGAGCATAACTATAGAATGATTTACATATTATGGGTAGGGGTGACCATGTTTTGAGAGAGGCAGGCGCATGTTTTTAATGTGTGTTTATGTATGGGTTGTGTTATTGATGTGGTTTTAACTCCGATATGCAATGTAGTGAAGTAATATATTTTATAGTAAGTCCAGTGAGTCGTCGAATTGATCTTCTTTACTTATTTACATGTAAGAGAGGGAGTTGAGTCTTAATCAGGTTTATGTTGATCAAGTTTTTTTTTTTTTTTGCTATTTTTCAGTGGTAACTTCCCCCATCTCTTTACTATTTACAGTATATATATATATATATATATATATATATATATATATATATATATATATGTATGCAGTATTTATTTGTGTGAGTTTATAAGAGGGGATTTGACCTTGAGGGACATAATAGGTTTTTGTGAAGGGTTTTTATTGCTCTCTGTTACCTTGCTGAGAAAATTCCTCATTCTATTTGTTCCTTTGACTATTATAACCACAACAGAAAATGAGGGGATATCCTTAGTTTTAGAGTTTTTACCCCAAGAAATTGGGCAAAACTTACAATGGGAATTCCTGTTCCGGGCACAGGAGGGTATTACCCCTCATATTTCAGTTCTTTCCTCTAATTTACTGTGGACAGGACATACATTTTCAACCTTAGCTACTATATCCAGAAACTAAAAAAGTTGTGGCTTTGGATACTTTTAAATGACTATACAAGACAAACTGAAGTCTATGTGGCTATTATATTCATATTATTATGTTCTGTAAACCACTGCTCCTGTTCAAGTTCCCTAAGGTGTTTAATAAATTCTCTTTTGAATATTGAATATTCAAATCTCTTGTTTTGCCACAAATTTGAAGCAAGACTCTGATATAATCTATTACACTACCCAAACTTGGGTTGATTTACTAAAGGCAAATAGACTGTACACCTTGCAGGTGCAATTGTTCCAGAGCTTGCATTCCTGCAAAGAACAGTCCATTTGCCTTTAGTAAATCAATCCTACTGAGTCTTCCTTCCATTTTTTAGAGTCCTGTTGCTCATCACATTGACAAGTATTACAGGGACTATTCTCTTGGAATGACATCTTCATTCACCAGGTTTAGAGAAAATGTGTTGCATACTTCCCAACATGTGCCTTAGGTCTACAAGTACCTTTTAACTACATTTGATATTGCTTGTAGTATTCTACAAGCTGGTATATATTACAATTTGAGCAATTCTTGCAAGGCTCACTTTCCAGTATTGAATTCAAGCAGGCTTTAAATCATTTAAACTATAAATTATTAATATACTTTAAGATGTTTTCAAGTTACAATTATTCATGCTTAATATAGCTTGCCACCACATTTGAGCTTGATCGTGATCTCAGAAATACCAGGGACCTAATTTTGAGGCTTCATAAAGAGAAATTAGTGCAGTTATATACACACTAGGAAGAAATAATAAGCATTGCAAATATAAGGCCACCTACTTCACCCAAGCAACCTTCTTTTTCCATGTATTTTCGAACCTGGAGCCATATTCGGCTCTTTGGAAGCAGACTACCTCCTGTGGCTTGCTCAAATTTCTCATAGCTGCCGTATTTTTCCAGTGCTTTCTTCATGATATTAACTGCCTGTGCAAGAACACAACATTATACCAATGCTGAATGCAAAATAGCTATTTTTAAGATTGTACAAATAACACATGTTTAACACAATAACAAATTGAGAAAATGAAGAAAGGAACTGCAAATAAAAGAAAGGCGGGGGTGCATTGTAAGAATCATAAGACTGCAGGGAACTGGTGAGATCAATTGTTATTCTTAGTAAATTTATACATGATGGGTGGTTCAGAAAGTGATCATCACTTTAGTTACAATTGTGTATAATCGCATAACATTTTTCATACATGATGCAGTAGTGGGCAAATTGAATGCTACTGCTAACAATATCTTATTATGTACTAACACTTCAATTGTGTTGGTAATGTAGAGTAGGCTACTGAATCTGGTTTTGCCGCTTTGCTTTTTTTTATCAGTTGCCTTTTAGGAAACAATAGGTGCTTGCATCATACTTCCATACCCTCAGGTTCTTATGAGCTGGCAGAACAACTGCAAACACAGATTAGTGGGGTATATTCACACAGGCCATTGACAGTCAGTACATGAGAGTCAAATGGGAACAGAAAGTCAAAATAAGTATGGCCTGGGTCGGGCAGGGGATTAAGCCACCCAATTGGATACAAACTCAAATGGTAGACTGGAAACGTAGTCAGGTTCAAGTCATCGGTCAGTAAATAGGTCAATAGTCAAGCACCATAAAATAAACTAAGAGCACATGTACTTGTCAAGAGTTATGCCGCGTACACACGGTCGTTTTTTGCGATGAAAAAAAACGACGTTTTGTGTGAAGTAAAAAACGACGTTTTTGAAACGTCACTTTTCAAAGACAATTTTGCATACACACCATCGTTTTTTCACAAAAAGCGAGGTTACGTTCACCACTCTTTTCCATTGAAGCTCGCTTCATAACTAGCTTCTGGGCATGCGCGGGTTGAAAAACGTTGTTTTAAAAGACGTTTTTGCTACACACGGTGACTTTTTGTGAAACAAAAAACGACGTTTTGAAAAACGACACAAAAAATTCAAGCATGTTGGAATTTTTTTTTGGTCGTTTTTTTTAAGACAAAAAACGACGTTTTGCCCACACACGATCAATTTAAATGACGTTTTAAAAAACGTCGTTTTTTTTCATCGCAAAAAACGACCGTGTGTACGCGGCATAATAACAAGAGCAGGTGCAATTCTATGATGTTATTCCAAGAGCAGTTGTGAGCGTTAAAGAAACAGGACTGAATGTAAGCAAATAAACATTGCTCTACAATGGGTCTCCAGACTAAAGGGACCAAAAGAATGCATGTGCGTGTGTAAAATAACGTTTGGGAAGCAAAAAGAGGAGAGAAGCAGCAAACATAAAGCTTCAGATGTCCATGCAGGATGAACACTGCCCGACGGATATATGAACTGCATCTGACCACCTGGTGCAGAACTGTACCACAGACTAAGGCTGGTCATAGATAGATAATTTTTTTGAACAAAAAAAGAAAACAAACAGATACCTTCCTCCACTCAGTTGAGGTGGATAGAGAAATCCTGCCCGTTTTTGTATTCTGACAGTGGAGACTCTCCCCCCCCCCCCCCCAGAAGGTGCCAAATGAGCGGAAGTTCCACTTTTGGGTGGAAAGCCACTTTAAGAATAAAATGGAAAAACATCTTCGCTCATTTTGATCACAGCTTTTGATGTGTTACTTCCCTGTTACTGGTACAAGAAAAACAGTCTAGTCTTTCTTACACATTATAGAAAAAGACCAACTCATATATGACGGCATGTAGTTGCCATCATCCCGTAATTATTGAAACATTTGAAAAAAACTCAAAGAATGGGATTGTATAGGCAACACACACTGAACTTCAAAATATATATAAAAAATATATAAATTTATTACAAATATATAGAAATATTGCACAATACAAAAATATAAAAAAACTGAATAGATACACAATACACAAATCATATGTGATGTAAATACTGTCCGTCATACGGTACCATCACCAAGATTGGGAGGTAGGTTGTAGCAGAAAGCCCTACATTGTTGCCTATACAATCCCATTCTTTGAGTTTTTTTCAAATGTCTTTCTTACACATTACTTTCTGCTCTGGGTGTCTGGGAAACATTTGGAATGCTACCGTGCCCTTTTACTACAGTTTTGTAACTCCCTCTGTTGTCACTTTACAACCATGTTTTTTTCTTCTGCAGACTTGATGGCCTACTTGCAAACATAATGTGCCATCTGTGCTTCGCTGTTCTGGCTTGTTTATGGGATACTTCTGTGACATTTCCCATTTACCAAACAAGATGCCATAGAATGATAGTTCCCTAGCGTACCATTTTTCAAGCTTGTTTTGCTTTAGTTAATTTCATCTCCCACTTCTCATATTTTTAATTCAGTGTTTGTGCGGAGTAGAGTTTACTATCACTCATGTCCCAACAGCACATAAACAAACTGTTAACAGGTAGCTGAGTACAGAGTACTAAGCACAGAGATATATGATATGAGTGTAGTGTTCATTACTCCCAATCCTGCCCTTTGCAGAAGGGAGTCGCTGCTCCGTGTTAGCAGTACTGGAGGCTTCTTGTGTACATCTTGTGTACAATCAGCTTTACACCATTTTGGTTCATGGAACAAGTCAATCTCCATACTCCTCTCTAAGTAAGCTGGGTATACACATTCAGTTTTTTCAACTAGTGGTTTGAACAAAAAAAAAAACTATACTATGCAAGCGCTCATTGAATGCTGGTTTTCCATTAAGACTGTTTGACAGAAGCTGGTCATTAAACATGCTTCTGTTGAACAGATGGCGGTATACATGTACTGAAAGTCAGCTGGTTCCTGCGAAATTGGCCGTGTTTCGGTATGTGTGTGCCAGGCTTAAAGGAGTTGTAAAGGAAAAATGTTTTGCCTAAAATTAATGTCTGCAAGGTAGACAGACAGAATAGTGTTATGATTCTGTTAACAAACGAGTAAATAACTATTAAATTGCTTCATCTATATCACCTCCGGGGTTCTAGTTTCTGTTCTCTTATTCACTTCCTGGTTTGCATCACTTGTTCACTATATTTCCTAGTATGAATTGTGGCACACCCAGTAATTCACACCTCCTTGAAGTCTCTAACACGTAGAGAGCATCCTGACGCACAGATGTAGTTCCCAGGAGGGGGTGAGCACGTTACTGACCACCGCAGTAAAGTCTCCCTTCACAGTGGTCAGTAAAATCAGACAAGCAGGAAGTGAACAGAACAGGGAAGAAATAGAGCAACTTCTGAGCAAAACCGAACAATGAGGAAGTGAAAAGAGGAATGTATGCAGGTAAAGGATGCTTATTATGAAAAAAAAAAGTTTTCCAAAGTGTTGCAATCCCCTCAACCCAATCAAGATGAGCACACACACAGTTCAGGCAGATACACACCCATACAGGCAGAACAGACACACACAGAATGTAAGGCACACACACACACATGTACACGCATAATATGGGCAGATACACATATGCAAAGTTAGGTAAGACATACACACACAGTCAGGACAGGCATATGCGGTCATGGAAGGCATACACAATCAAGGCAGACACACTTGAATACCAAAACGCAGCCAAAGCAGGCATACACAGTTAGGGTAGACACAGTAAGAAGAACAAAATAAAACTGGAGAGCTTGTGAAGAGGTCTCTGTATTAATTATTCAATGTTAATACAGCGATTTCTCCACTGTGAGATCGGCTCATGTCAAACAAGGACCTGAACACATGGACCGAATCTCAGCCGATTTCTACTGTACCAGATGATTTTGGATGATATTCAGCTTGTATGTACGGTGCTTAATAGTCAGGGTAGTGAGTCCTTGGCTTGTAGTGTACTGTAACCAAATTTGAAATTGAAGCACCACACCACTACTAAGAGGTCCAGATAAAACCTTATTCCAATAAAAGTCGGGGGTCCAAGAGCACACCCTTCATCAGGGCTTGATTGACAAAAGTGTGAATAGAATATAAGTGAACTGGACCTTTAAATGTTTGATGGTGTCCCCCTGACTTTTATTGGACTAAAGTTATATCTGGACCTCTTGGAAGTGGTGTGGCGCTTCAGTTTCCATTTTTGTTACATTCACATTTACAATCGGAGCAAACACACATTTACAGTGCTACATAATCTACATAACACATAAATAAAACTCATTATTCCAAATGTTATATTTAAGAAATGGGCACACTTGTTGGTCCAAGGTAAAAACTGATTCTTTACAGGGCATATGCAGCAATGATCTCTCTGGCACCAGAGGATAAGGGTTGAGTCTGTTCAATATCAACACACCTTCATCTTCAATTAAATTCAAATGGTAAAAGCCTTGCATTGACAATGGAACCATGCATGGCCTCTAAACATTGCATTTGTTTCACGTTAAATTATGATTTTAATTACTAAAGATCTTCTGAAAGGATATGAAGGTGTCCTGTTGTCATATCCTATCACCTGTTTGAATAGATAGAGGCATCTGTCTTGCCACTTCTGCACCTGTAAATTTAGTGGTCTACAAAACCAACTGGTTAAAAATTTCAAAATGCATCCTTAACCCCTTCCATACAGGGCATTTTCACCCCCTTCCTGCCCAGACCAATTTTTAGTTTTCAGCGCTGTTGCACTTTGAATGACAATTGCGCGGTCAGGCAATACTGTACCCAAATTAAATCATTATGTTTTTTTCCCCACACAAATAGAGCTTTCGTTTGGTGGTATTTGATCATCTCTGCGGTTTTTATTTTTTGCGCTATAAACAAAAGAAGAGCGACAATTTTAAAAAAAACACAAGGGCCTAGATTCACAAAGCGATTACGCCTGTGTAAATGTTGTTAGACTGGAGTAATTTCGACTTACGGGCGTTTTTACGCTAGTCGAAATCCTCAAACCATGAAAAGACACCTGCGGGCTTCATTTCGACTGTATTACGTGTTAGTACGCCTTCAGATCTACGCTGCCAGAAAATTGCGGCCACTGGGCGGACTTCCTGTTGTTTTTCACCGTCAGGGTATGCTAATGAGCTTTTGCCTGCAATCCACAAAATTTCGCACTTTCAACGCAATCTCTTACGGCACCTTTAGTCATCTTTTTTTTCCGTTTCACTATACCTGCTTTTTGCTGGTCTAATATTAGACAGCCCATGTTAAGTATGGCCGTCGTTCCCGCGTCGAATTTCAACGTTTTCCGATGTCTTTTATTATTTTTAACGTAAGTCGTCCGGGAATAGGAATGTTCGTAAACGCCGCTACTCAAACAACGAATGACGTCACGACGTGATTTCGCGCAATGCACGGCGGGAAATTCCTGAACAGAGCATGCGCAGTTCGATCGTCGCGGGGACGCGCTTAATTTAAATGCTTCACGCCCCCTAATCACGTATTTCGATTGCGCGGCGGAAAAAAAATACGACACAATAGCGTACGCGCAAAAAAACTACCTGAATTCGGTGTAGAGTCTGGTGAAATACGGCAGCGTACCGTATTTCGATTACGCAGCGGAATATTACGTCTTTGTGAATCTGCCCCAATATTTTTTCCTTTTTATTTAATACATCTCACAATATTTTTTTAAAAAAAAACTTTTTTTCCCCTCAGTTTAGACCGATACGTATTTTACGTATTTTTGGTAAAAAAAACCGCAATAATCGTATATTGATTGGTTTGCGCAAAAGTTATAGCGTCTACAAAATAGGTGATAGATTTATGGCATTTTTATTTAATTTTTTTTTTTAGTAATGGCGGGGATCTGCGTTTTTTTTTTTGTGACCGTGACGTTGCGGCGGACATATCGGACACTTTTGACACGTTTTTGGGACCGTTCACATTTACACAGCGATTATTGCTATAAAACTGCACTAATTACTGTGTAAATGTGACTGGCAGGGAAGGGGTTAACACTAGGGGGCGCTGAAGGGGTTAAAATGTGTCCTAAAGTATGTTCTAACTGTAGGGGGAGGGGGACTCACAGGGGGAGGAGATCGATGTGTGTTCCTCTGTACTGGGAACACACATCAGTCTCCTCACCGCTGACAGGAGGTGGATCTGTGTGTTTACACACACAGATCCACACTCCTGCCGTGATTTCCGGAAATCGCGGGTGCCCGGCGGCAATCACGGCCGTCGGGCACGCGCGCGGGATCGCGGGTGGTGCCGCGGGCGCGCGCGCGCGCCCTAGAACGCCGTGAAGACAGGACGTTGTGCAACGTCCTGTCTCATCGGCAAGGGGATCACCATGACGTGATTCCCCTATAGGCCGGTATGGAAGTGGTTAAGCAGCAGAAGCATGCATATTTACCAACAATAAATTGTGTACAATAATTCCATAAGCATTCGAAAGATTTAACCTTTTGACGACCATGTAACGCATATATATATAGGTGCAAGAAGGGCAGACTTTAACACCCACATGCCACATATATGTACTAATGGTGGCCAAGGTTTCATGCTGATAGCGTGCTCACTGCACACTTCCAGTACTGAGAATGTGCTACCACAGTCCGCTCCCAGTCTCTGAGAGAGAGATGAAGAGACGGGCTCCCATTTATGTGACCACTGTGGCAGCCAATCGCAGTTATCATATGATCCATCCCGCCCACCTGTGTAAAGACCCAGTGAAAGGGCCACCCAGAGAGGGAGAGTTAAAATACCTACAATAAATACACCAATATACTACAAAAAATGTTTTGGGTGTGGTTTCACTTAAACAATATGTTTAGCCTATGTGTGGTCATGTATTGATTTCTAAAGTTTATTAGACATGTGCTCACTGAAATATTTTGTTTCGGAATTTCATTTTCGTCCGAAAAACAGATTTATTTAGTTACTCCCGAAATTAGTTTTTATTTATTTTGTTTCGTTAAAAAATGCATTTGTCCGAAAAGCTGAATTAATTGAGGTCAAATCTGTCAATGAAGGCTTATGGTGTCTGTCAAATGTTCTAAGAAGATTAGACGGAGCAGCTAAACTGTAATCGCAATCGTACATTTCCGTTCGAATGTTCTGCCTAGTAGTAAATATATATTTATAAATTATTATTACTAGTCAACCAACATTCAAATTCTTCTATAGCCTATGGGTCAAGAATTTGACGAAAATGTATGATTGCAGTGTTGTACAATTCAGCTGCTTGTCGAATCTTCTTATAACTTTCGACAGAGACCATAAGCCTTCAATGACAGATTCTACATTTGTATGTTTTTCGCTGCTTCATCGAATCTTCGTCGAATGGTCTACCCCAACACTGACTCTATAATGTCGAATCTTTCCTCTCTATGTAGAATAATCTTAGGCACATTCGACCGCAGGTTTGATAGACACAGATCGTTATTGTTGCCGTCACGTTGAATCTCCTATCTATACCGAGCTGTTGTAGCAACGAAAATGAAAATAAAGCATTTTTTATGTCGGATCTTTCGGATTTCATATTTTGCGCGTTCGTTTTCGTTTGTTAAAATGATAACGAAAATACCTGAAATTCGGACAAAAATGCATTCAAATGCACATGTCTAATGTTTGTACAGTATTTTGTTTCTTGTCAGTTCTAGTTTTTGCGTTTATATTAAATTCATGCTGTTTTGTTGAAAATCAGGTATATATAGATTTACGTAATGTGATTCATACCTGTTTAAGAAATCTGTCTGAGGCATGGCTGTGTCTAGCTAACACATTTGGCAGTGCAGGATTGGCATACTCAAACTGAGGGTTGTAAGTAAACGCTGCCTTGAAAAACTTGATCTTTTCCTTATCAACATTTGTAGGCTTTATAGCATTTAAAATGCAAAACTTTTTCCCTGGCAGGTCTTCTTTCGCAAGGGATTTTGACACCCGGGTGTCTTTTCCTGTGGTTAACACTTGCTTTCTCTTGGCTTTGGGTTTAGGCCGAGGAGTAAACCCAAGGCAGTTTCCTGACACAGTAATACTTGATGGACATTTATGGGTGACTGCCCTTGTTCTGGAGATAAAGGTTGACATGTTCCTCCTGGTATATAACCAGGCATTGTTTTGTGAAGAAGGACAGACTTTGTGGTACTCCTTGCTGCGTGATGTACTCAACACTCTGCTCCCTTTCCTCCTTTTTTTGTTGTGGCTTAGGAGTAGATCTTTTTGAACCTGTTTATTTTCTTCTTGACTTTGAAGAAGGACGTTATAGCTGCTGGTTCCAGTTGTGAATGTATCTCGCAAAATAGTCATAGACAGAACCTGTGCATCCTTTATCTTCTCTCGGGTTACACCCTTTTCAACATTTAGAACTGATTTTCTTGAAAGTTCCTTTTTAGGCCAATGAAGTGTCTCTACAATAAACATAGACAGAGTAAATAAAGTGATTAGGTATATCAAGTGTAATGTATGTTGGATGTGTCTGAATTTCAAGAAAGCAGTTCAATTTACATTTCAAACACATGTAGGGGAAATGTTCTTCCTGCCAAGGGATCTAAATGTAATTCAGATACCCCTGCCTGTTGGCACCGCCAGATCCTTGACCTCCATTGCAACAGCAGCACTGCTTGGACAAGAACATTAAAAACACACCCACAGATTTGTGATTGGGCAATGCGGGGGCAGAAGTACACCAATGAGATCATCTCTTTCATCATGATAGCATGCTTACGGTCAGTACATTGATATGCAGGTGGTTAAAGAAAACTTTCTTCAGGTACTTACTCTTGTTATATTTAAAAATAAAGGGCCAGATCCACAGAGAATTATGCCGGTGTATCTACAGATACAACGGCGTAATTCGAATTTCCCGCCGGCGTGTCATTGTTTTCTATCCAGAAAACAAGATACACCGAACTTACGCTAAGATATGTCTTGCGTAAGTTTCTTACACCGTCGTATCTTAGATGCATATTTGCGCTGGACGCTAGGGGCGCGTCCGCGTAAAATATGCAAATGAGGTAGATACGGCGATCCACGAACGTACGTACGCCGGGCGCAGTGTGTTTACGTCATTTGCGTAAGCTTCTGTACGGCGTAAAGTTAAAGCTGCTATAGTGAGGCGCAGCCAATGTTAAATATGGACGTCGGGACCGCGTCGTATTGGACGTCGTTTACGTCATTTGCGTAACCCGTTCGAGAATAGGGAATTGCGTATATTACGTACACTTTGTTTTCATTGACTATTTGCGACGTGATTTCACATATACGCACTAGGGTACGTCCACGGCCGGCGCATGCGCAGTGTAAAAAAAAGCGTTGTTTGCGTCGGGTCATTCATAATTATACTAAACCACGCCCCCACTAGTAAATTTGAATTACACCCAGGTACGCCGGCCCATTTATGCTACGCCGCCGTAAGCTACAACGGCATTTCATTGAGGATTCTTAATACGCCGCTGTGGCTTACAGCGGCGTAGTGTAAATGGGATACGCCGCGCGGGCATCCCATCTTTGTGGATCTAGCCCAAAATGTGTAACAATGATTTCAGTAAAAAAAAAAACTCTATTGCCTGGTATCGCTTTTAGCTGCCTAAAGTTTTTAGTATTTAACTATAAATTAGTTAATTACCATATATAGTCGAGTATAAGCCTAGTTTTTCAGTCCTTTTTTTAAGGCTCAAAATACCCCCCACAGCTAATACTCGAGTCAGTGTACTTGAAATTCTTGACAGGCTGCGGGCGTCCATTGTTTAAAAGTCGCGGTCTCCTCCTGGTCCATTCCGTGATAGGCGTTTCCCAGCAGACACAGTTCCGCCTATCACGGAAGGTCTCTCATCCTCGGACTCAGTTTCCCAGCAGACACTGTGTTCAGTGTTCCGCCAATCACAGATGTCCTCTTGTCCGAGGATGAAATAACCTCCGTGATAGGCGGAATTGTGTCTGCTGGGAAACGCCTATCACAGAAGGGACCAGGAGGAGACTGTGACTTTTAAACAATGAATGGATGCCGGCAGCCTGTCAAGAATTTCAGGTACACTGACTCAGGCACAGTGAGGCTGCAATGGGCACAGTGAAGCTGCAAATGGGCATTGTTGACCCGCTTTTCCGCTTACAGTAGCTGCTGCATTCTCACCCTAGGTTTATACTTGAGTCAATAAGTTTTCCCAGTGTTTTGTGGCAAAATTAGGCACCTCAGCTTATACTTGGGTCGGCTTATACTCGAGTATATACGGTAGTTAATACTGTTGCCATGTTTTTAAATGGATATTTTGTTCTGTTTACAGGTCTTTGTGGAGCTATATGAAGTCTGCTATTTGCTTGCTGATTTAAAAATTAACTCTACCTTTCTGACCACGTTTCATGTTACACACATATTTAGGGAATAACAGGATGAATTGTCAAAGTCCACAGCTGTGCCCCCACCTTCCTTAACCCCCCCCCACTCACTTATAAAATGCAGGTGTTCTTCTCCCCGCCAGGTTTGGGCCGATCTAAAATTGGCGTGGCTGTGTGTGGCTTTACCCGCACAGATGTGTCATTCATTGATAGGAATCTGTGGTTCTGTAGTACTTAATGGACAGTGACATCATCATACTTATCATTCCTTCATACTTACCCAAGACCCTTAAAGTGATACTTAACACACACTTTTGAATAGAGAGCGGGATTTTTTGGGGACCCCAAGGGCCCAGCCAATGCCTAAAGAGTGTGTAGGGACAGGGGGACTATACCGGTACTAAATACAAAGAATGAACAATTGGGGTAATAGGAGTACAAACATAAATCAATTTATTGAGAGAAATATAAAATAGACAGGGGATACACAATGTTAATAAAAAACATCAACAGTATTCTTAAAATAGACAATTCATACGACCAGCCAGTTCATCACTCAGATGGTACGAGACCCTCAAACAGAGGGTAAAGGTGAGACATGGGGGGGTCATATAAGTCAAGATCTCATCTCTACTAGTTTCGTTACTGTGGTAGCTTCGTCAGGAGATTTTTTCTGTGCAACAAGTGTCCACCTCCTGAAGGGATAAAGTCTGACGTGGAGGGTTGTCTCACACGGGGAAGAGGGCATATGGAAGAAAAATTGCCCGGCTGCAGGAGGGAAACCTGTGTGCAACTGTACAAATATATTGAAAAAGTGATACACACCTGGCCCTGGGAAGTACTTGCGGATCGACCAGTGATCTCCTACCTAGATCATTCCCCTGTCTGCTGACATGGCCTAACTGGCTTTATTCAGCTATATCTGTGACCCCAGGGCCAATACTTTTTCAAGAGGGTGTCTTAGAATAAGAGGGAGTTGAAGCCTCTGTCAATCTACAGGTAATATCCCATCCCTGGTTAGTGGGCATGGAGGAGGAGGAAGGTAGTGGGTTGTCATTTAACACTGTGTGCCATAGGCCCACACATGTGTCACTCTTTATTCACATGGGTTGCTTGCTCACTAAAAAACTGAGCATGTATTTGGGACCTGGGCAGAAGTGGAGATAGAGAGCAGCAGGATCAACCATTTTTTTTGCAGAATACAGAACATTAATCTCATAGTGACTTAGTGAGTATGAGCAGTATGTAATACACTATTTATTGATATTTTTTTAAGATGCAAGTTTAGTGACACTTCAACTGAAGGTCGTTACCTCTAACTTGAGTTGGAGACAGAGTCTGCAAGAGCCAGAGCACTGATCACGGTTGCAATGCTTTTCAGGTTCAAGTGCAAAGAAACAATAAATGCACAGTATTGTTTTTTTTAAATAGGTGCATTTTTTTCCCCCTAAATTCTCCTTTAACATGAATGGACAAAACCACATTGTTTGAGAAATAGATCACACATGGGATAGGGAACCGACCCATATTCTATTTTGGCTTTATTCTAGCTGAACTCCACTTTTCATATATTTTTCCTTGGCCCTTCTAAGTCACAAAGTATATGGTGTTTGTGTTTTTTTTGCGTATTTCTACATGTTAGGTAAAAATTGCTGCCACGTACCATCTCATGAGCTCTTCAATGCAAGATATCATATCTATATACATGCATAGGTACAATTTGATAATGTGCCAGAATTTGGTACAGGTAGTACATAGTGAAAATTTCCCTACGTTATCTACGCACTTCTTATTGGTTTTGACTTACTGGGGTTGATTTACTACAACTGGCGCGTGCAAAATGTGGTGTAACTCTGCAGAAAAAACAATCAGCTTCCAGGTTTTTCGCCAAAGCTTAAAGTAGTTGTAAACCTTCGTTTTTTTCCCCACCTTAATGCATCCTATGCATTAAGATAAAAAAACACCTTGCAGTCATCGGCCCATCAGAGCCCCCATTTTACTTACCTGAACCCTGAATCTCCGTGGGCGCGATCCTGTGTTGCTTTCCCCCAGGTCTTTTTGGCTCTTCATTGGATGATTGATAGCAGCGCAGCCATTGGCTCCCGCTGCTGTCATTCAAACCCAATGACGTTGGGGGTGGGGCCAAGTAATACAATCAGCGTCCATGAACGCCGATTGTATGGCACAGGGGCACGCCCGCAAGGTAACCCCCTTGGGAGACAGCTTCAGAGGGGTTAGCTCTAGCATGGAGGAGCCACGAAAGATGCCGTGGGACCCCAAAAAAGGACGATCGGGGGAAAACAAACTGCACAGTGGAGGTAAGTATGACATGTTTTTTTTTTTGGCGGAACCTTTACAACCCCTTTAATTGAACAAGCTGAAGTTAGAAGCCGATTGACTAACATGCACAGCTGCACCAGATTTTGCACTCTCCAGTTTTAGGAAATCATCCCCACTATGAAATGTGTCGGATAAAGTTTTGCTTACTTCCCATTGAGCTCTGTAGACATTTCCCATTGTTTTTGTCTTGCTATGCAATATTAATGTCTAGTAAGTGTCCACTGACAACATCAGCAATTAATCTTAAAAATGACAAAATATCCTCGTACATAAGACTATCTATTACAGCAAATTAAAACTTAAATAAGAAAGTCAAAAGCCAGAGACATCTGAGATCTTTTATTGTATAACTGAGAATGATCCATTGTGCAACTGAACAATAAAGTCTAGAGGGAAAGTTTAGGTGAACGACTGTGGCACCCTGGGTATTCAAGCAATGCTTTGCTTATAAAACATTGCTGAGAAGGACTATTTGGTGTATTCAACCAATGATTTGCTTATGAAACAATGCTGGAACTGTATTCCACCTTTTGACACTATTACAATTTTGTTCTCAGCAATTTAGTTTTTCCGTTTTTCACACCGATAAAACTGAATTTTTTTATATTGTTTGAGAAAAGTGGTCGTGTACCCTAGCAGTTTTCTCAACGAAAAAACTGGGCGCAAAAAAATTGAAACCAGCTCTCTTTTTTCTTTTTCAGTCTTTTTCTCGTCGCGAAAAACAGTCTTGTGTATGCTTTTCCGAGGGGAAAAAAAACGTGCATGCTCAGAATCAAGTATGAGATGGGAGAGCTCTTTCTGGTAAAACTAGCGTTCGTAATGGAGATATCACATTTGTCACGCTGCAAATTATTGCATCGTTTAATGCAGCGCATGAAAAGCGTGAATAGTCTTTCACCAAACTCGTATGTCATTTATTAGAGATAAAAAAAGACAGAAAAAGGGCGAAGAGGGGAGGGGGGAGGTGAAGGGAGGTATAGGGGTAAGGGGGGGTAAGTGGGGAACTAAGGAGAGAAAGAGAAAGAAAAGGGGGGAGAAGGGGAGGGGGGGATGGACGACCCAGGGTATGAGCATGTCGACTGCTGTGACGGTCATCAGAACCACGTCTCCTGATCAGATTAGGAATTAAGCATTGCCGACCCTTCATCCGAGAAGATATAGATGTTCCAGAGCCTCCATGCCTGAGAGTGTCTCTCCTGCTTGTTTTGAGAGGTGAGGACCAACTCATCCAACCGCTTGAAGTCCTCCACCCTTCGCATCCACATGCCCACCGACGGGGGCAACCTCTTCTTCCACCTAAGAGGAATGCAGGACTTAGCCGCGTTTAGTAGATGCCGTCCTCTCACCAAACTTTTACTAACACAAGGATCAGCAAAAGCAGCCCAAAGGGTGGCGCCATTTAAAAGGAACTTCCCCTTTATAGTCCCGTCGTACGTGTTGTACGTCACAGCGGTTTGGTCGGACGTTTTTTTGAATGAACGTGTGTATGCAAGTCAGGCTGGAGAGGAATCACGTCTTTAAAGTACTACGGGTTTTTGAACGACAGGAAAAATGATGGTGTGTACCCGGCAAAAGTGTTACTCAACCCAGGGGGTGGTTAGGATGTGAGAGAGAAAGGATGGTGTGAGCCGGAGCTCTAACCCATCAAGATTTCCAGCAAGATTTAGTGGCGCCCCCTTCTCTCCTATCAGGCTGAGATAGGTGGCGCTATTCCAGGAGCTCTTGGCTCTTTGGGTATCCATTCGAGCGGAGCTGTCGGGTTCCAGGTGGGTCAGGCACCAAGTTGAGTGGCAGCATTGGATTTTCCATCTCTTTTCAGTGATCTTCTGAGGGATTGGGACTCTCTGCACTAGTGAGCCTTCTAGTGCAGACATTATTAAAGCTATCACGGCATGCAGGGAGACCCTTACAACAAAAATTTACTTGTTGGCTACAGATATGAGTGTAATGAGACATAAATTTGATAAATTTAGATCTAGGAACTCAGAGGTGGAAGACTGTGTTTTAACGGTGGAGGATACATTGACATCAGATAACAGTTTGCAGAACAGGTCTTGATAACCTTGCTAGATTTTACAGATATGCCATCCACATTTGTGGTACAAAGAGCACACAGAATCCCCCCTCATCCCCCAAACCAAGGGCCCCTCCAGGTCCCTTTCTTCTCCACTTGTTGAATTATAGGGATCGGGATCATATTCTAAAGACAGCTTGAGCAAAGTCAGAGTTACAGTATGAAAATACCAAACTCCTTTTTTTCCTGGACTATCAGCCCGAGGTGCAGCAACGACACAGGGCCTTTTCTGAAGTGCGAAAAAGATTACATGACAATGAAATAAAATTTAGTCTTCTATACCCTAGCAGGCAACGATTTATCGATGGAAACCCTGTCTGCTTTTTTTCGATACTCCAATAGTTGCATCAGAATGACTTGACAACCGATAAACAATGTTAGATCTGCCTAGGAAATTTTTATATTCACTCCATTTATCTGGAAATTAAATTTTCAGCTAAGCAACACAGGGTGTCCCCCCCCCCCCCCCCCAATGCTGAATACACCTGTTTGAGAAAGTTTTTAAATTATATCTTTATTTAGAGTTTCACCAAGTAACACATTTTTCCTTTTTTAGATTTTGAATCCATGTTTTTTTTTTAATCTTTGCATCGTAGGTTATGATATGATGATATGTCACAAGTCCATATGTATTTTTGGTCTCCTTCTTTTGCTATAATGACATCCATATAGGTTAAAAATAAATAAAAAAGAGATTGTGTTCCTCTATTCACTTAGAGAGAGATTGACGTTTTTTCCCAACTTTACCTTTCCTCCCTTTTTTTTATGTTTAGGGGATTACTGGATACAGTAGTAGCTGTAGCCAGGTTTTGCTAATTGTTTAGGTTTGAGGCCCTTTCTACTTACCTGCTGTGTTTGGTTGTAGTTTCTTTTTAAGGGAGGGAAATAGAAAAGGGCAGGGTTTGGTATTATTGTTTGGTGTTGGTTGGGGTTTTTTTTTTTTTTTTTTTACTGTAATGTGAAATGGTGTAGACTCGTGGATCCATGGTTGCTCTTTAGATGCTTCGTATGGGTTAGATTTCTCCTTATAATTTTAAATGTTTTCTGGTTCATCATGACTTTACGTGATTATAGCTCTTTTTCTGTTTTATCGTGGAATGTCCGTGGGCTCAACTGTGTGAGCTTAAATGAGCATTGATGTTTCAATATTTAAAAATAATAATCTTCATATGATTTTACTGCAGGAAAAAACATTTGATGAGAGGTAAATTATTGGCATTAAAAAAACATGGGTTCAAAAGACTTACCGTGCCACTTACTTCTCTTATGGTAAGGGTGTGTCTGTTTTAATAAATACATCTTTCCCCAACATAATTGAGGACATACAGTATATATGGACCCACAGGGTTAATATTTTATGATAGTTTTTATGCTTTGGCAACAATGCTACGTTATAGCAGCAATTTATTCCTCCTTCATTTTCTTCTATGGTATTAAATGTAGTTCTGGAGAAGATAGACCCACACTGCCTAGCACAATTACTTATTATGGGAGATTTCAATTCCATTTTGTCACCACCTAAACCATATTCTTCTGAATTAAATACCTGGGTGCAGGTGGCAGGGGTAACAGAAATCTAGCGATGGAAAAATTCAACGAAATGTATTCCTGTTTTTCCACTTCCTATAAGACTTCTTCTAGAATAGATTTGGCATCTGTTAATTCAGTTTTGTTGGCGGATATTAAAGAAGTCCCATATTGACCACTGTCCTCTATCCCTGTTAACCTGTACTCCTGCATCTAAAAATGCATCATTATGGCGACTAGTACCTCATTGGGTCACTCATTCTGATATATAAGAAAATATGCCATCTCTGATAGTTAAATAGTGAGAAAATAATGTGGGATCATCATCTCCAGATATTATATAGGGATGCCTTTGAGTCATTTGTTCCGGGTCAATATATTTCAGCCATAGCGGCGCTTCGAAAAAGGGACAGTTAACTACTACTCGATCTTTACAAACTCTGGTGGAGCTTTAAAAGGAATCTTATAGCTCTGACCCTAGTACTAGTAACTTTGAATTATTAATGGATGCTCAACGCGACCTTCATTTACACATGACTGACATAGACCTATATAAAAATAGACAAAGATTCTTTGAGCAAGGGGATAAAAATTGAAGATCTTTAGCAATGTTGACACAACATGATCATTGGGCTACACTCATATCAGAAATTATTACTTTGAGTGGGAAAAAAGTTTCCTCTCCAGAGGATATCTTAGATGCCTTTAGTAAATACTATAGTGCTCTTTATACCTCTTCTCTCTCTTCTGGCTTCTGCCCCTAGGTGGTTGTCAGGTAAGGAGAGAGAGAGGTTTTAGTTTGTCCTATTACTTCGAAGGAGGTCTTGATGGCTATAGGTTCTTTTCCGAGTTGAAAGGCTCAAGGTCCAGACGGACTTCCTATCGAATTTTATAAAACACATGGAGATGTCTTGGCCCCAAAACTTGCAACAATATATACAAAGTGTTTAGCAGAAAGGTCTCTTCCTGATTCCATGAGATATGCCCAAATTATTTTTAGCCATGAGAAAGCTACAGATCTCAAGGTATGTTCTTCTTATAGACCTATAGCCCTACTTAATAATGAATTTACAATTTTGACAACATTATTTACCCTTAGATTACAACCTTTGTTACCTTCTATTACTGATTCTGATCAAATGGGATTTTTGCCCCAAAAGACAAGAAATTTTAACCCGCGTAGACTATTCACTAATTTACATACCCAACATATAAATGAAGTACCTAGAACAGTGGCCTCTTTGTCGAATGGCCTTTCCTGTGGAGAGTCCTTAGAAGGATGGGATACCCATTAGTGTTTATTTCTTGATTACAGATACTTTATCGAAAATCCCATGTCAGTTACAAGGAAGGTTTTCAGCTCCTTTTCAGTAATATAGGGGTACCCGACAGGTGCTGCAATCTTTCTCTGTGTCTTTTTGCCATGGCAATTGAGCCGTGGAAGAAGCTCTCTTGGTCTCTCCTATTATTCAGGGACTTTGGATTGGAGGACTGGAGGAGAGAGTAGCCCTGTATGTTGATGATATGTTGCTATTTTTAAATGATGTGGGTCCATTACAAGGAGCTCTTAATTTGATAAATGTGTATTCTGTAGTCAAAGGACTCAAGGTGAACTGAGCTAAATCATTGTTATTTACTATAGATACTGGGGCACAGGCTACAGCTTCCCCGGATATACCATTACAATGGGTGACTGAATTCAATATTTAGGGGTGGTAATTTCACAACGGGCCTCTGATTATCTGTCACGTAATTTAGCTCCAGTAGTACAGGAGGTTAGGGAAAAATTAAAAGCACAGGAGACATTACCTTTGTCGCTATTGGGACATATACATTTTATATAAATGAAAATTCTCCACAATGTATATATTTATTTTGAAACTCCCCACAGTGGCTGACAAAGTCTATTTTTACATGACTGCATAGTATTTTTCTTCTTTTTTATGGTCACCTAGATATAAATTGTCTACACTTATGCATCCTTTGTCTCAAAGAGGATAAGCCCTCCAAAATTGCCATAAATATTATCTGGCTGCACAGTTGGTAAAGGCAGTAGGATGGCTGAATCCAGATAGATACAACCCCTCTACAAATACAGTATATAGGCTTCAGTAATTTATTCTATTGTGCTTCAATTACTTTTGTTTTGAGGCCCTAAAGTACCATATAATCTGATCCCTTCAATGATAATGATTATTAGTGCTTGGAAGATGGGGTTGACTTGTATAAAATATCACAGGTTGACCCTATCTCCGAATACCCCCTTGTGGGGTAATCCCTAGTTGCCCCATCTAGGCTCTATACCAGATCCAGGAGCCTAGGCTAAATTTAATGTTAAAACTTTTAGCCAGGTGGTGCATCGAGGAGCTGTATTATCTTTTGGGAGGTTGGTAGAAGACTTTAATATTCCAGGGAGCTACTTTTTTTCGCTATATGCGGCTCTCTCATGCTCTTCGTGGTTTATTTTCCCAAGGTTCTCCTTACCTTGCGGAGTCTGTTTTTGAGCAAGTAGTGAGAACAGGATGTGTAAAGAAACCTATTATACAGTAAGTCTATATGTTCATCTTATTTCATTGTCGTTACCTGACATGAAAGGGCTGAGACATTCCGAAGTTAAATGAAGAGGATTGGGAGGATATATGAGAGTACTTTTCGGGTATAAGTCTCCCTCCAAGATTAAATAAAAAATTTTAAGATATTTTCTTGTGAAAAAAAAAAAAAAAAAAAATTTTAAGATAATTAATAGAGCATATTACACACCATATAGATTACATAAAATTAGTCAATTGCACTCTCAGAGTTGTTGGAGATGTGGGTATTCCCCAGGAGATTTTTCCCATGTATTTTGGACTTGTCCTGCTATCACTGTTTTGGGCAGAGGTTTTAGATGTGATTGGTGTAGTTGCATCAATTGTTCTGGAAAGGAATATGGAGATATGCCTATTAGGATTGGTATGAAATACTATCTCTACAGTGGTAAAAAGAACACAAACAAGTTTACTACTGTTTTAGGCTTCATTTCCACTGGCGTTTTTACAGCCACTTTTCTGAGCGTTTTTTACAGCTTAAAAATGCCTGTCCATGTTTATTTTAGGAAAAAAAAGTGTTTTTGCGCGTTTTTTTGTGTTTTTGCGCGTTTTTTAAATGTCTGGCGTTTTTACAGCTCTATTGCTGGAGCTTCAGAACGCACTGGTCCTGCGTTTTTTTTGCAGCTTAAAAACGTCTCAGCCATCTACAGCTCAAAAACGTCATGGTGGGCATGAGGCCATAGACTAACATGGACAGGTGTTTTTAAGCTGCAAAAAACGCCCAGAAAAGTGGCTGTAAAAACGCCAGTGGAAATGAGCCCTTATGCAAGGAAGGCAATTACATTAAGTTGGAATAAGCCAGCTCCTCCTTCCTTAGCCTTTCGGAAGTATCTAGTAAATAGTAGTTTGTCTTTGTATAAAACACATACTATAATAGAGGCTGTCCAAAAAATATGAAAGTGTATGGTCTAGCTGGATAGTAGAACCTATAACTGCCTCCAAACAGTCTACGTGTTAAGTATAGGGGGGATGAAATGGAAGTGATGATAAATAGAGCCATATGTTTGTGAAGTTCATGAAGTAAAATATGGAGCAACTTTACATAATGTGTATATGAACCACACCATAGAATCTGTTTTTATTGGGTAGGGTGAAGCTCTTGTTGATTTTTATATATATATGTGTTAGAAGGATTCATATTTAGGCTCCTGCAAGAGCTCACTAGGTAGGTATTTTGAAATATTCTGATAAAAAGATTTATAAAAAATATTATTATATCTGGTCTCACACAGAACACAGAAAAGCAATTATTTTAGTAAATGTATACCGCTAAATAACTTTTCTCATTAGCAGTATATGGCAATATTGTGACTTCTGTCATTGTCTGGTTTAAAGATTGTATTAGGAGTTTTCATTCTCCTCTGACTGTCCTGTGAGGCTGCAGGACCCCTGACCCTCTGTCTGGACAGTGCTGTTTGAATGCCCTGTGCCAATTACATGCACCGCCCAAGAAAAAAAAAATTCCCTAGCAATACACACCAAAATGGGCATGTGCTGAGTGATTCTAAAGGCTCTGTTCTATCAGGAGATGGATTGGGCACAGTTTAAGAAGATGAGGATCAGAGAAGACAGGATCAAACAGCCTTTTTACACAATGCAGAGGATTAACCCATTACCCTAGGTTCCACAGTGAGTATAACAAGCATGCTTTACTACATATGCAAACTGATTTTTACTGTTGTGGGTTCAGTAACACTTTAATTGAACAAGCTGAAGTTAGAAGCTGATTGGCTACAATGCACAGCTGCACCAGATTTTGCACTCATTCTCCACCAGAGATGTTTCTGTGAAGTTCACATTCACTGCTTTATAAATAGGTGTAACTACAAAAAAATAAAATAAAATATCCACTAAGACATACCTCCAAATTTTCGAAGAAGGGACTAAGGGACACCTATTAGCAAAAAATAGGACACACCCCCTGTCGCACACCCGTATACAAAAAGAGATTAGTTAAACCCAGAAGTATTTGATTTAGCACTATTATTTTTTTATATTGGCTTTAGAAATGTACTGTTGCAACAATTTAGAAACCAGCCCTGTAAAATATTTAGATAAGATAGTTAGATAGATAAATAGTACCATTTATATACAGCTCTATAGATCAGACCAAAATGAGAGACAAATGAGGAGGAAAAAGGGACTTTGTTCCAAATGAGAGACAGTCCCTCAAAATCAGGGACAGAATTCAGACAGGATCGTGGCTTGGAACTGGGCCTGACAGGAGGGTGAAGGGGCATTATGCATGCTGCATTACTATTCTCTTTGGAGTGCCAAAAGGTGTCCCAGTTCTGTTACAATCCTATAGTGTATGCCACTTTGGCTTGAAGAAAAAGTGGCAACACTAGTTTTTCAATTGTAAAGCACATGGAAAAATCTTTTAGTCTGGTGTTCCTGTCAGCAGGGCCGCTGATAGGGGGGGGACCACCAGCCCTCCTGTAGGGGGCCCGGACAAACAGGGGGGCCCGGACAGCAGAGGGAATCATTGTGGTCGGATGGAGGAGCAATTACAGAATGACTTCTCCCTTCCTGTTCTGCCTGCTTCTGATCCCCCTCTGTGCCCCATGTCACTGTGCTGCCCCCCACGGCACTGCTGGCTTACCTGTCTCATAAAAAAAAAAGACAAATTGTAAAATAAAATACATTTTACGGTAATATATTTTAACATTCTTTAAAAAATTATATTAACAAAAAAGTTTAAAGATTTTTCAAAACTATTTAAAAAAGGGCTAATTCACACAGGTTTGTGTCCGCTAATAATGATTTTAGTGTATTTGTTTGTGAAAATATTGTTTTGATATATTTGGGGGGGGGCCTGGGGGGGCCCTGTCAGGTAGGCTGTACGGGGCCCTGTGATTTGTAACAGCAGCCCTGCCTGTCAGAAACATGTAATTGGAGAAACATATAGGCAGCTATTGCTGACCTACAGTATTTCTGAAAATGCTCGCTTTTCTGGCTTCAACCAGTGGCGGCTGGTGCTCAAAATTTTTGGGGGGCGCAAACAAACGAAAAAAAAAACCATCAATTGCAGCCTCATTGTGCCCATCAATTGTTGCCACTGTGCCATCAAACGCAGTCACTGTGCAATTAATTGTCACCACTGTGCCATCAAACACAGCCACTGTGTCATCACAAGCAGCCACTGTGCCATCAATCGCAGCCATTGTGCCATCAAACGCAGCCATTGTGCCATCAAACGCAGCCACTGTGCCATCAAATGCAGCCACTGTGCCATCAATTGTCGCCACTGTGCCATCAATTGTTGCCACTGTGCCATCAAACGCAGCTACTGTGCCATCAAACGCAGCTACTGTGCCATCAATTGTCGCCACTGTGCCATCAATTGTCGTCACTGTGCCATCAATTGTCACCACTGTGCCATCAATTGTCGCCACTGTGCCCATCAATTGCCGCCAGTTTCCCCCATAAAATGCCACCAGTTTGCTCCAAAATACCGCCAGATTGCCCCCTGCCCGACACTTACCTTTCTCGGGTCATCCTCCTCCACAATCCCTTGATGTCTTCCCCTGCCCTTGATGTCGCTTCAGCCAATCATGTGACCGTTAACCAGATTCGGTGAACCTGATTGGCTGAGACGCGTGTCGGTGTTATCCAGGGAATGCACACCCTGTATGCCCTCTGGTTAACCATTTGGAAGCCTATCAGAGCCCACATGCTGTAATCGGGAAGCCTATCAGAGCCGCTGGCTCCGATAGACACTTCCAAAACACACTCACCGCTGTTATTCAGATGGCCGGCGCTCAACAGGGGGCCGGCCACCTGAATAGTGGGCGGTAGCGGCGACAATACATAGATTCATGCAATGCATAAATCTATGTATTGTTGATTGACAGTGCAGGAGAAAGGGGGTGGCGCTCCTACGCCCACTATGGACGCACCACCACTTCTGGCTTCCATAAGGGCTCATGAAGCTGGTGATTGTTTTTATGCATTTGACATGCGTTTGAAACAAACATCAAACACAGGTCAAGTGATTCCTATTTACTTCAATGGCGTAGTGTGGATTACAGCCGAGGCTGACCTGACCTGCTCTGTTTTGTGTTCCTTTGGACAACTTAGGTCCTCCTAAGACACGTTTGCCTGCCAGGCAAATACATTGCGCTCACCCTTTGAGCTCATGTTCAAATGCACACATCTCAGCAGCCTGGGAAAGAAACAAAAAAGCAGCAATGCCTGTCTATACAAACCTTAATAGTTTTGGGGCACTGGCTTACAGTACTGAATCTAGAGGATCAGGGTGACGGCTGAGCAACCAGCAAGCAAGAGAAATCAACAAACGCACTTGCGTATTTTCCTGTAACTAAAAATATTAATATCATCAGAGAGCTGCATAAAAATCTAAACAGTTTGTTTTGTAGTCCCAGTACATAAAACAATTAATAAAATGTAATCACGACCCTCAAATATGTTGGATTGGGACAATTAAGCTTGATCGTTGGCCACATTGTAATGAGCGTAACGTCTCATTACAACGTCTCACTTGCAATTCTGTTACATTTATATGTATATATTTAATTTTACGTCAGTGGCAAGGTGGTGAAAAGTAGTCCTACCTACCCGAATGGTTGACATTACTGTGCTTTTAAGAATGAATGGCTAAGCGCAATGCCTTTTTAATATGCTGCACTGCGTCAGCTAACAGGACTGTAAACAAGCAAAACCAGCAACATTTTATATAGGAGAATAGACAGAAAGCAAATCATTCTAAATGATATATGTGACAACTATACCATTTAAAGAGTACGTATATCTTCATATCTACTCACCAGTAACGCAGATGGATTCCATCGTGTTTCCTTATAAATACCGTGCAACTTCTGTTTTATGATACCTCTGCTAAGGATGTCTACCGTTACCAGGAGACTTGACGGAGAGCCAGCATTTTACTAAATGCTGCCAGTTGGTCGATGAGTTTGGTGCATTGCATGAAGATTTCTGGTATATTTCCAAAGGCATAGGCAGATGGGGAGCCTGACTCTACTCTGACATTCAGCCTGTGACTATTGTTCCTCTCCCATTGACAACAGGGGCAGCTTCATGCTGGAGTGATTTGAAGCTCTACCTTGGTCACCATGGCAACAGCTAGCTGCACGTCACACACCAAATGAATAGGAATTAATTGTGTGAGTGAACTTTAGCAGCAGTGTGTGCGAGCAGAGTTCACACACCATATAGTATGTTACTGGAAAGGCCGTTACCCAAATAGTAGGTAAAAGGGCCATTTGAGCCCTCATTCACACCAGATGTGCATAAAGACCGATGGAAAAAACGTGCATATTTGTCTTGCATAGACTTTACACAACCTATGCAGAGACGTGCGTTTTTCTAATGTAGGCCTCTGCAGGGACACAACAAAAACAATTGTGGCCTGTTCACACCATAACATTGCTGTCGTGTGAATATGTAATTCACAGAAATATGTAATGTTCTCTGCAAGGGCACAAAAAAAAACCCTGAAAAAAATATTGTTGTTTTCTATGTGCCCTGTTCACACCATAACATTGCTGTCGTGTGAGTTCTCTTTTCTGCACAGAAATATGTAATATTCTCTGCAAGGGCACAAAAAAATGATGAAGAAAATATTGTTTTCTATGTGCCCTGTTCACACCATAACATTGCTGTTAGGCAAAATAAATTCTATGTATAAAAAAAACCTGCACGTGTACAAAACGCACTCCTGAACCTTTCACCATGTACAACGCATTCCTGAACTTTGCACTCTGTACAACGCATTCCTGAGAGACGTCCGTCTTTCTAATGTAGGCCTCTGCAGGGACACAACAAAAACAATTGTTTTCTACAGTATGTGCCCTGTTCACACCATAGCATTGATGTCGCATGAGTTCTCTTTTCTGCACAGAAATATGTAATGTTCTCTGCAAGGGCACAACAAAAAAAAAAAATATTGTTTTCTATGTGCCCTGTTTACACCATAACATTGCTGTTCTGCAAAAAAAATCTACATAGAAAGAAAACCTGCAGCTGTATTAAACGCACTCCTGAACCTTACACCATGTACAACGCATTCCTGAACCTTGCACTCTGTACAACGCATTCCTGAGAGATGTCCGTCTTTCTAATGTAGGCCTCTGCAGGGACACAACAAAAACAATTGTTTTCTACAGTATGTGCCCTGTTCACACCATAGCATTGATGTCGCATGAGTTCTCTTTTCTGCACAGAAATATGTAATGTTCTCTGCAAGGGCACAAAAAAAAAAAAATATTGTTTTCTATGTGCCCTGTTTACACCATAACATTGCTGTTCCGCAAAAAAATCTACATAGAAAGAAAACCTGCAGCTGTATTAAACGCACTGAACCTTGCACCATGTGCAACACACGCCTGAATCTTGAACCTTGTACAACGGAATCCTAAACCTTGCACTCTGTAAAACTCATCCCTGAACCTTGTACTCTGTATATTGCACTCCTGAACCTTTCACCCTGTACGAAATGCACTCCTGAACCTTGAACTCTGTACAACGCTTTCCTGAATCTTGCACCCTGTACAACGCACTTCTGAAACTTGCACCCTGTACAACGCACTTCTGAACCTTGCACTCTGTACAACACACTCCTGGACATTGCACAACGCACTCCTGAACCTTGCACTCTGTACAACGCATTCCTGAACCTTGCACCCTGTACAACGCATTCCTGACACTCTGTACAACACATTCCTGAACCTTGCACTCTGTACAACACATTCCTGAACCTTGTACTCTGTACATTGCACTCCTAAACCTTTCACCCTGTACGAAACACACTCTTGAACCTTGTACTCTGTACAATGCTTTCCTGAACCTTGCACTCTGTACAGCGCACTCCTGAACCTTGCACTCTGTACAACGCATTCCCGAATCTTGCACGCTGTATAACGCACTCCTGAACTTTGTACCCTACAAGAAATGCACCCCTGAACCTTGCACTCTGTAAAACGCATTCCTGAACCTTGCACTCTACACAACGCACTCCTGAACCTTGCACTCTGTACAATGCATTCCTGAACCTTGCACTCTGTACAATGTACTCCTGAACCTTGCACTCTGTACAACACACTCTTGAATCTCTCCACACTTAGCGTAACACATGTACAGAAAAGAAAAATAGTGGGAATTTAAAGGGTTTGAAAAAGGATTTTTGATCTCAAGTTGCTGTAATCCTTCTCTGATCTCCACACTTCCTGGTTGTCTGTTTCCTGATAACCACAGTCCTGGGAGCTTTCTCTCTGTGGTCACTAATCAAGGAGACGTGATTACTGTGTGTCTAAAACCCCTCAGCACCAATCACTTTCGTTTTCCAAACCATCACTGCCCTCTATTGCCTCTGTATGCTCTGTAAGGCAGAGAGGCAAGAAACATGCAAAAACGAAACTGAAACCGCGGGTACATTATATGATTCATTTTTATCTATTTTTAGTCGTTTTTAAAAGTAATCAGTTAACTATTATGTCTCTATACCCTGTAAACAGTCATTTTAGCAAAAAATAATGATCCTTTACAACTCCTTTAACCACTTTGCAACCGCCCTATAGAGAAAGTACGTCTACAGGGCGGTTACTTAACTCTAAGTGGCTGTTAATTAACGGCTTCTTAGAATCGCGCTCCCGCACGCCCCCTAAGGCGCGCACATGGGAGCATCCGTGACCGCCGGGTCCAAAGGACCCGGTGCATCACGGATCACGGTAAATCGCCGCTTATAGCGTCGGTTTACCACGTGATCGCTCTGTCCAATGACGGAGCGATCACTTGTAAACAAACCGGTGTCATGTGCTGACGCCGGTTCCTCCCTCCTCTCTCTGTACCGATCGGTACAGTGTGAGAGGAGAGGGGAGGGAGCGGATGGCAGCGGCAGTGCTGTGGGCTGGATCTGTGACAAATGCAGTCACAGATCCATCCATCCATCCCTCCCTGCTCAGCCATCCCTGCTGCAATACTCTGCAATACTCAGCTGGGCATACTCTGCAATACTCTGGCAATATTCTGGGCAATACTCTGGGCATGCTCTGGGCATACTCTGGCAATACTCTGGGCATACTCTGGCAATACTCTGGGCAATACTCTGTGCAATACCCTGGGCAATACTCTGGGCAATACTCTGGGCAATACTCTGGGCATATTCTGCAATACTCTGGGCATACTCTGGGCATACTCTGCAATACTCTGGGCATACTTCGCATTACTCTGGGCATACTTTGCAATACTCTGGGCATACTTCGCAATACTCTGGGCATACTCCGCAATACTCTGGGCATACTCCGCAATACTCTGGGCATATTCTGCAATACTCTGGGCATACAGCGCCCCTGTCCCCGTGAGCTCGCATGCAGAAGCGAACGCATACGCAAGTCCCACCCACATATGAAAACAGTGTTCAAACCACACATGTGAGGTATCTTTATATAATGTTTTGGGGTTCTATGTAATTTTCTAGCAAATAAATGATGATTTTTACATGTAGGAGAGAAATGTCAGAATTGGCCTGGGTGCTCCCTGCATGTTGGGCCTCTGTATGTGGCCGCACTGTGTAAAAGTCTCACACATGTGGTATTGCCATACTCGGGAGGAATAGCAAAATGTGTTTTTGGGGTGTAATTTGTGGTATGCATATGCTGTGTGTGAGAAATAACCTAATAATATGAAAATTTGAAAAAAATCTTGATTTTGCAAAGAATTGTGGGAAAAAAATTACAACTTTAAAAAACTCACCAGGCCTCTTTCTAAATACCTTGGAATGTCTTATTTCCAAAAAGGGGTCATTTGAGTGGGAATTTGTACTTTTCTGGCATGTTAGGGTCTCAAGAAATGAGAGAGGCTGTCAGTACATCAGGTGTGATGAAATTGATAAATTTTCAGTAATTGGTACCATAGCTTATAGACCCCATAACTTTCACCCAGACTAAATAATATCCAACCTTTTTTTTTTTAACCAAAGATATGTAGCAGTATACATTTTAGGCCAAATTTATGAAGAAAAAATACTTTTTTGCAAAATTTTATAATAGAAATGAAGAAAAATTATTATTTTTTGCAAAATTTTGTTATTTTTTCATTTATAGCAAAAAAAATAAAAACCGCAAAGGTGATCAAATACCACCAAAAGAAAGCTCTATTTGTGGGGAAAAAAAGGACAAAAATTTCATTTGGTTACAGTGTTGTATGACTGAGTTATTGTCATTCAAACTGTGAGAGCACCGAAAGCTGAAAATTGGTCTGGTTATTAAGGGTGTTTAAGTGCCCAGTGGTCAAGTGGTTAAATGAAGGATGTCACTACAACAGATTTTGTATAGAATATATTTATAGTTTATTAATCAATCAAATTTGAACATTAAATAATTTTGAAATACATGATATGTTCTGAATAAATAACAAAACCATATGCAAAAGAGCTGACATATAAAAAAATCAGAAATACACATGAATGACATATTACTTCTTATAATATTCATACATAAAATGCAAACATGAGCCAATATATCATGGAGGTGAATTAAGAGCCGAACTTGTCTAGGCACCCTAAAAAAACTCTACGTGTTTCATGGCTCTAGACCACTCATCAGGAGTTTGATGCAAAGATAAGCTATAAGAAAAGATAAATAAACAAAAATTATCTGTTAATCAATAATGTCCTTGAAAAGAGAAAAAAAACTTTTAGGGGTCTGATTCTTACAAATCAGCTTCAAAACTATGCCCAGCTTTTCTTTATCGTACACTATGTGACACAGAGCCTCTATTCATTACATAGTGGGTTGTATGGTCACCAAAGGTGATTGGACACTGGCACAACCAATGAAGACAAGTTCCCCTCCATATAACCCCTGCCCTAAGGGAAGTACCTCTGTTTTTTCGCCGGTGTCTAAGGTGTTGGACGCGAGTAGGATGTGCTGAAGGAAGCTCTGCGAAAGAGACCCTATGGGGTTAGAGAGCTCCATCGAAGACGCTTATATAATTATGCCAAAACTGGATGGTATCCGGGCCTCGTGGACGAGGTGTCGCCTGTAATGTCTCTCTTCGGAGGACTGGGCTCTAGGGTCCAGCACTTTCGCTCTATACGCTAAAAGTCCTACTGCCCCCCGGGTTTTTACAAAGGTACTAGCCCCTCTGTTGGCAAATCTGAGGGCACATGGCATAGCGGTAACGGCCTATCTAGACGATCTACTCGTGATAAATCAGTCAGTGGCAGGTTTAGATCACGCTGTGCTCACCACAATAAACAGAGTTTGTATAGAATATATTTATAGTTTATTAATCAATCAAATTTGAACATATTTGATTGAACATTAAATAATTTTGAAATACATGATATGTTCTGAATAAATAACAAAACCATATGCAAAAGAGCTGACATATAAAAAATCAGAAATACACATACACATGAATGACATATTACTTCATATAATATTCATACATAAAATGCAAACATGAGCCAATAAATCATGGAGTTGAATTAAGAGCCGAACTTGTCTAGGCACCCTAAAAAACTCTACGTGTTTCATGGCTCTAGACCACTCATCAGGAGTTTGATGCAAAGATAAGCTATAAGAAAAGATAAATAAACAAAAATTATCTGTTAATAAATAATGTCCTTGAAAAGAGAGAAAAAACTTGTAGGGGTCCGATTCTTACAAATCAGCTTCAAAACTATGCCCATCTTTTCTTTATCGTACACCATGGGACACAGAGCCCCTATTCATTAAATAGTGGGTTGTATGGTCACCAAAGGTGATTGGACACTGGCACAACCAATGAAGACAAGTTCCCCTCCATATAATCCCTGCCCTTAGGGAAGTACCTCTGTTTTTTCGCCGGTGTCTAAGGTGTTGGACGCGAGTAGGATGTGCTGAAGGAAGCTCTGCGAAAGAGACCCTATGGGGGTAGAGAGCTCCATCCAAGACGCTTATATAATTAAGCCAAAACTGGATGGCATCCGGGCCTCGTGAACGAGGTGTTGCCTGTAATGTCTCTCTTCAGAGGACTGGGCTCTAGGGTCCAGCACTTTCGCTCTATACGCTAAAATTCCTACTGCGCCCCGGGTTTTTACAAAGGTACTAGCCCCTCTGTTGGCAAATCTGAGGGCACATGGCATAGCGGTAATGGCCTATCTAGACGATCTACTCGTGATAGATCAGTCAGTGGCAGGTTTAGATCACACTGTGCTCACCACAATAAAATACCTGGAGCATTTAGGATGTAAACCTACAAAATCCTCTACAAGCTGTCATGGACCATGAAATACTGAAGTGTTTCTACGTGAAATCCTAATTCATGTATTGCAGAAGATGAGACATTGTGGAGTACATATTGCAAAAGATACTGGAAGTGGCTTAATTTGTCCTGACTAGGTCACTAGGACAATGACCCTTCAAGGCTTGGCTCCGACTAGTGAAATAAGTGGAGTCGGGCTTGTGAGAGACATTTTATTGTCCAGTGTGTAGAGGTGTTAATTGTTGTTCTGATTGCTTCATTGTAGTAATTACCCCCTGGGGGCTTCTGTCTCAACACACATATTCAGGCTATTCAAGCTTTGGGACCAATCTCTGCTGAGACATTTTGAAGTCCTCATTTGCATGGAAGGTGGACCTGATGGGGAACTGAAAAAAGGACCAATAAGAAAGCGGTTGTTGGGGGCGGGATGTTCCAAATCCTGTATAAAAGTGTGCTGTGTTTTCGAAAAAGTGTGTCCTGTTTACATTCAGCATTAAGCCTTGGCTCATGTATGGATTATTCGGCGATTCCAGGGATATTCCTACTCATGGAATATTGGGTGATTTCTTTTATGGGAGAAGAAGGGAAGGCTTGACGGGGATATGTTCTACTACCGTCACAATTGGTTGGCAGCAGCGGGATTTTCCCTTCTACTTTCCTTTACACCAGGATTCCAAGCAGACACTGGGAACAGTGAATGGAAGACTGGTACACCCGGCTTAAAAGAAATACACGGAAAGGACTACTGGAAGTTCGTGGAAGGATTGCTAGCAACAAAACCGAGCGTGTCATCATAGCAGAATTAATGGAGCTAGACCAGGAGAACTCGGTTGCAGCAAGGTCAGCAGTACAAGAGATGGAGACACCAGTGATTCAGGAGGAGGAATCACCAGCCAACAAGCTAATAAGAGAGAAATTAGCATGGTTCGGTCCGAACCCAACGGCGGATGTGGTGCTGAAAGTGATGACCCTGTTAGCGGAGGAGGCTAAACAAATAAGAGACGCAGAGCTACAGTTAAAACTGGCAGCAGTCCAACAAGCAGCCGCACATTCTCCAAACAGTGAGTACAGCACAGCAGACACAAGGAAGATTCCGTTTAGCGCTTTTAAAGCTTTTGATGAGAAAGAACGAGAGCGGCAACATGAGCTGAGAATTGCAGAAATACGACGATCGGTGACAACTCCTAAAGAAGCAGCATCAAATGAAAGACGAGGAGAGATGCAGATACCAGTAACCATGGAGGAGGAATTCAGAAGAAGGTTACAAGAGATGCGGATACAGCACACAGGACTAGAATCAGAGGAGGTCCTGCTGGGATGGGCGGATGTGATTCGGTGCCAACTCTGGAAGGAAGCGCTAGCTCTGGAGCAGCAACACCAAGGAGAGGTCCTGCCCTACATCTATGCAAGGTACTGGCCGCAGTATGACGTACGAATGCCGTTGTTGGGGGAACAACCGAAGCAGGAGTGGATAGCGGAATTAAACAGGCTGATCTGGGCAGAGATGCAGCTGGATGAGAGCTACAGAGCCCTCCGGTGGTATGTAGCCCAAGAGTGCCCGTGGTCAGCGGATGACAGCCCCACAGAAGGCTATGACTATGATGGCCTGGGATTGCTGTATTGGAGGATGTCCAGTGATCCCGACTTTGGGGATGATCGGGACTGGCGCTTGGAGGACATAATGGAGCACAGAGAGAAACAATTGAATATCTCGGAAGCGCACTGGCTACAGGAAGATTTGGAATTTCTGGCCGCTCGAGAATGGGACCTGGAGATCGCCTACAAACAGCTGCTAGACTCTGCTCAGCGCCAGGGCCGGGCTCCCTTTCCCTGGGACTATCAGGAAATACCAGTGGACAATGCTGAAATCCTGGCTGAAGAATCATCCATGTGGCAGGGTAACAGTGTGCTTTGCCAACCTGCCCCTGCAGCTATGGACCAGGAGGTTATATGGCGGATGCAGCAAGTGCTGACTGACCTTGATGATCCCATTTCTGCATGGGACAATCTTGAATGGAGGAATGTGCCTGTCCAGCAGTATGCCAGTGAATCGGCAGTGGAAAATCTGGAGATTGTCATTCCCAAAGCTGAAGTTCTGAACGCAGGGCCGAGCTCTGCTAACCTCTGCTCAGTACCTATAGCATCTTCTGGGTTACATGGACAGGAGATGGTGAACCTCTATCCCCAGACACCAGTTGCAGAGACAGGGGATTTAATAGATTTTTCTGCTGAGGAAAAACAACCTGAAGGGCCTCCAGCAGAGGAGCTGGGATCAGGGCCAAACTTCACTGTGCTCTGCCCAGCACCAAGAGCAGTATTTGTGGAGTTACAAGGAACTTCCCCAGCTGAAGCGCTGGTCACCGAACAGAGGGTTCAAGACCTCTGCCCCACCCCTGTGGCAGTTTCGGAGGCTCAGGGTGAGAAGATGGCGATCACTCCCCAGCCACAGATTACAGAATGTATGGACTGTTCAGAGGATGTTATGGATTATGCACCCCCAGCAGAAGTGCTGGCAACAGGGCAGAGTGCCAGCCATCTCTGCCCAGCACCGGGATCAACTGTGGAGTTCCAGGGAGCCGGGGCGGTTGGCCCCCCTCCCCAGCAACCAGCTGAGGTGGTAAAGCTCTTACTCCCAGCGGAATCACTGGCAGCAGGACAGGATGCTACTGGCGGCTGCACCCCACTACAGCTTGAGTGGATATCGGTGGATGGGATTGTGGTCTCCACTCACAGCAATCCAGCGGAAGAGCTGGCAACAGAGCAGAGTGCCCCGGGCCTCTGCTTTCACCTAACAGAAGAAGTGGATGGGACTTCAGTCTCCACTGGCACAACCCCAGAAAATGGTACAGGACTGAAACAGGAGGATGTCGGCTTTGCTTTGCAAGCACTGGAGGATTTTCACCTCACACCAGTGGATGGGACTTCAGTCTCCACTGGTATACCCCATAAATGGTGGCCAGTTGGCCCAGATCCCCAACAGCATGATGGACTGAGCCCAGCCACCCTGTCATCTCTCCAGCGGCTGAAAGGACTCCAGGGAGAAGGGCTAGTCCAGGCCTCTCCCCAGGGGCAGGCGTGTTCCCTGAGAGAGGCAGAGGATGGCGGGGTGAGTAATGCTCGGCTTGGAGCAAGTGATTTGGGGTACTGTATGGATACCGGCATTGGGGGACTGGAACTACTGACTAAATTCAGAGACAACCCATCTGGTGTCTCTTACTGGGTTAGTCCCCTGCCAAAAGGGGGGATGTGTGACAGGCCTAGCCTGGACAGGGGCTTTTGGAGAGGACTGAATGCGAGCCTCCGATTATGGGCCAGGGCCTCAAAGCAGGAAGGCAGATGGGTTATCCTGGCAGACAGTCCTGGAACCTTAAGACTACTTGCCCAACATCCTCGAGTGACCCGTTTGGGTCCCACTGTGGATGTTGAACTATTTCCCAGGGGGAGCAATGTCATGGACCATGAAATACTGAAGTGTTTCTACGTGAAAATCCTAATTCATGTATTGCAGAAGATGAGACATTGTGGAGTACATATTGCAAAAGATACTGGAAGTGGCTTAATTTGTCCTGACTAGGTCACTAGGACAATGACCCTTCAAGGCTTGGCTCCGACTAGTGAAATAAGTGGAGTCGGGCTTGTGAGAGACATTTTATTGTCCAGTGTGTAGAGGTGTTAATTGTTGTTCTGATTGCTTCATTGTAGTAATTACCCCCTGGGGGCTTCTGTCTCAACACACATATTCAGGCTATTCAAGCTTTGGGACCAATCTCTGCTGAGACATTTTGAAGTCCTCATTTGCATGGAAGGTGGACCTGATGGGGAACTGAAAAAAGGACCAATAAGAAAGCGGTTGTTGGGGGCGGGATGTTCCAAATCCTGTATAAAAGTGTGCTGTGTTTTCAATAAAGTGTGTCCTGTTTACATTCAGCATTAAGCCTTGGCTCATGTATGGATTATTCGGCGATTCCAGGGATATTCCTACTCATGGAATATTGGGTGATTTCTTTTATGGGAGAAGAAGGGAAGGCTTGACGGGGATATGTTCTACTACCGTCACACAAGCCAAAAGAAGAGTAGAGTATTTGGGCATGACCATAGACACAGCCCAAAGCAGGGTATACCTGCCAGAGCTAAAGATTAAGTCTCTAAAAGGACCTGACCCACAAGGTCAAGGCAAAGAAAAGGCCGTCTAATTCGCCTTTGCATGACGCTATTAGGAAAGACGGTGGCCTCCATCAAGGCTGTCCCTTATGTCCAATTTCATTTAAGACTACTGCAAGGCAGTATCTTAGCCGCCTGGAACAGGAGGATCCAAGATCTGGATTTACCCATGAGCCTGTCTCCACGAGGTGTGCCAAAGCTTCAGTTGGTGGTTAAAAACCAATAATTTGCGGAAAGGAAAATCCTTTCTTCCAGTCACCTGGAAGATGGTGTCGAGAGATGCCAGCCTAAGGGGCTGGGGAGCAGCGTTAGAAGAAGCCCGAAGAGAACCTGCCCATCAACATACTGGAGATTCGGGTAGTATACTTAGCCCTCAGAACCTGGACACACAGGTTACAGGGACACCCGGTTCGGATTCAATCCAACAATGCTACTGCAGTAGCTTACATCAATCACCAAGGAGGCACCCACAGTCAGGGCGCTCAGAAGGTGGTGAATCGGATTTTGACATGGGCAGAAGATAATTTTCCTTGTCTCTCTGTAATCTTCATTCCAGGGGTAGAAAACCTGACAAGCAGACTGAGTCGCCAGCAGCTGTTACCAGGAGAGTGGTCTCTCCACTCTGATGTCTTTCAGGCAATATGCCAGGGATGGGGGCGCTGTATGTAGACCTGCTAGCTTCCAGGCTCAACAGGAAGTTGGACAACTTTGTATCCAGGACGAGAGATCCTCTGGCCTACGGATCAGATGCTCTAATAATTCCCTGGAATCAGTTCTCACTGATCTATACATTTCCTCCGATCGCTCTCTTACAAAGCAGACTATTGTGTTTTACGTCACCACGTTGGACACGATCGGATTTTTAACCGATGGTGTGGAGGCAAGATTGATGAAAGTCAGCTTCATCGGATATCTGATGAAAAAATCCATTGGTTCGTTTTCATCAGATGAAGCGATCGTGTGTACAGGGCATAAGGGTCAAATATCGGCTCTAAGGGCTCATTTCATATCCACTCCTAGCTGGCAAGAATCCTACTTATGTCATACTTCTGAGGATTCCATTTCTTGGTTTCACACCAGGAAACATATGCCTTCCAGACTCTATAGTAGATAAGCCTGGAGGCTGGCTTTCTAGCATTAATGAGTGTAGAAAGAACTGGATCCGAGATCCATTGTTTCTTCAACTTTGCAGGATCAAGAAGGAAGGAATTCCAGTAATCCTTGTGGCCCCAAATTGACACAGATGGCCCTGGTACGCCGAGATCGTAAAGATGGCGGTAGGAAGATCTTGGAAGCTTCCGCTTTAACACGACCTGCTGTTCCAGGGTCCAGTGTTCCATCCTTCCTTACAAAAGCTAAATTAGATGGTCTGGCTACTGATACCCACATTTTGAAGAAACAAGGGATCTCGGATCCAGTTCTTTCTACACTCATTAATGCTAGAAAGCCAGCCTCCAGGCTTATCTACTATAGAGTCTGGAAGGCATATGTTTCCTGTCGCTTTTTACAAGACATAAAACAACATTTTCCCCTACACACGGTCAATGAAATTGACGTTTTTAAAAACGTCATTTTTTTCATCACATAAAGTGATCGTGTGTACGCGGCATAATATATGAGATAGACTCATTACATGCAAAGCAAGATAATTCAAGCCGTGATTTGTCATAACTCTGTTGATTATGGCTTACAGCTCATAAAAATACCCCAAAATAAAACAAGGATTGTACACAGAACAATATCGAACCTCTGAAAAGTATGAGCATGCATATGTACCCAGTACTTGGTCGGAGCCCCTTTTGCAGCAATTACTGCCTCAATGCAGTGTGGCATGGAAGCTATCAGCCTGTGGCACTGCTTAGGAGTTATGGAAGACCAGGATGCTTCAATAGCGGCCTTCAGCTCTTCTGCATTGTTCGGTCTCATGTCTCTGTTTCTCTTGACTATGCCCCATAGACTCTCTATGGGGGTCCAGGTCAGGCGAGTTTGCTGGCCAATCAAGCACAGTAATCCCACAGTCATTAAACCAGGTTTTGGTGCTTTTGCCAGTGTGGGCAGGTGCCAAGTCCTGCTGGAAAATAAAGTCATCATCCCCATAGAGCTTGTCTGCAGAAGAAAGCATGAAGTGCTCCAAAATCTACTGGTAGACGGCTGTGTTGACCCTGGACTTAAAGAAGCACAGTGGACCAACACCAGCAGATGACATGGCTCCCCAAATCAACACAGACTGTGGAAACTTCACACTGGACTTCAAGTATCTTGCAGTGTGTGCCTCTCCATTCTTCCTCCATACTCTGGTCCTTGGTTTCCAAATGAGATGCAAAATTTGCTCTTATCAGAAAACAGGACTTTGGACCACTAAGCAACAGACCAGGTCTATTTTTCTTTAGCCCAGGTAAGGCGCTTCTGACATTGTTTGTTGTTCAGGAGTGGCTTGACAAGAGGAATACAACATTTGAAGACCATGTCCAGGATCCGTCTGTGTGTGGTGGCTCTCGATGCACCGACTCCAACCTCAGTCCACTTCTTGTGAAAGTCCCCAACACTTTTGAATGGCCATTTCCTGACAATCCTCTCCATGCTCCGGTCATCCCTGCTGCTTGTGCACCTTTTTCTTCCACACTTTTCCCTTGCACATAACTTTCTATTAGGGCCAGTTCACACCAGACGCAGTTCCGTACAGTTTCATGTGCATTTTTTTGCACTAAAAATGTATGCACAGTGTTTTCCATGTATTCCAATGGCTCTAGTTGGCTCTAGTTCACACCATACAGTCAGTTTCTGGTGCAGAAACTTACCAGAAGCTGACTGGTGTGAACTAGAGCCAACTAGAGCCATTGGAATACATGGAAAACACTGTGCATGCATTTTGTGCAGAAAAAAAAAGCGCACGGAACTGCGTCTGGTGTGAACTGGCTCTACATGTGGTTTGATACAGCACTTTGGGAAAATCCAACTTCTTTTGCAATTACCTTTTGAGGCTTTCCCTCCTTATGGAGGGTGTCAATGATGGTTTTCTGCACAACTTTCAGGTCGGCAGTCTTTCCCATGATTGTGATTCCTACTGAACCAGACTGAGAGACCATTTAAAGGCTCAGAAACCCTTTGCAGGTGTTATGGCTTAAAGCGGAGGTCCACCCAATTTTTTTGCACACCTCTCCCCCTGAAAGGTGCAAAATGTGACACCGGAGGAGGGAGGGATGCAAAAAGTGGAAGTTCACTTTTTGTGTGAACTTCCACTTTAATTAGATGATTAGAGGGGGACACTTTGAGCCTAGAATATTGCACCTTTTCACAATATTCTAATTTTCTGAGATTGTGGATTTGGGGTTTTCATGAGCTGTAAGCCACAATCATCACAATTATGACAAATCACAGCTTGAACTATCTAGCTTTGCATGTAATGAGTCTATCTCATATATTAATTTCACCTTTTAAGTTGCATTAGTGAAATAAATGAACTTTTGCACGATATTCAAATTTTTCAAGTATCACCTGTAATAGTCATTGGCTGAGGAAGATTTCACCATTGTTTATGAGTGAGAAATACATTTATCGGCTACTTTATTAGGAACACCTGTTTAATTGCTTGGTAACACAAATTGCTAATTAGCCAATCACAAGGCAGCAATTCATTGCAGTTCTGAAGGCAAAAGGGGGTCCAACACTGTACTAGCAATGTGTACCTAATAAAGTGGCCAATGAGTTTATATACATTATTAAAGGGTAATCAGGTAGCGTAACACTTTATTGTTAGTAATTGAATTGGGTGTGGGAACACATATCAGTGTTTACTAGCAACCTGTCATTTGTGTTTGTTTTATGTGGTTGCAGGATTTAATTTTCAATTAGAAAGTAGTGTGGTGGTTATTCCACCTAATTATCTAGAATACAAATGTACATGCAAACTCAACTACAGTTATAGAGTAAACGGTCCCTTACAAACTAGCTCTTCTGTCGTTGGCCATAACATTGCAGCAAAGGGATTGCTAAATTGAACACTCACTTACTTGTACAGTGTCACAGTGGTGTTACACTATAATAGTGTCCCTCTTTTCTCATTTTGTTCCTTTTCCCACAATCCAATGGGCCCCCACAATCCCCTGGGTTCCCACCAGCTTTTGGTCTCCTGGACAGGCCCAGAGAATATAAACTTCCCTAATTTCCATCAGTGCCTTGAGAGACCGTGCCTGGTGAATCAGAGCTGATAGGTTATGAGATCTGTTACCAGGTGTCAGGTCCTCCATCCTTCAATCTGGCATGTGTCTGGCTGGTTTGGGGCACCATAGCATACAGTCTCAGAGAGAATACCTGGTCATTACAGACAGTACTGAGCTTCCAGTGAGGTGGTCCTATGCCCACAGCCATTCACTTAAGAGTCCACACTAGAGACTCTTCCTGCCACTTGTCTGTGAAACAGGCTGATGGAACCCTCCAGCCAACCACCTGGACTATCACTATCACACTTGTGTTGTTTTCTATGTGCCCTGTTCACACCTGAACGCAGCGTTCGGGAGAGCTGCAGTGCAGTGCAGAAATCTTCAACCCGTCTGCATTTTTCCATGCCACAGCTCACCCATAGCTCCATTCTCTCTGCATTTGAATGAAATGTAACACTGCCATTTTAATAAAATTAAAAAGAAAAACAAACAGTGTTCTGTGCTTTAAAAGCACAAGAGACGTTGCTCCAAGGGAAGTGCAAGTAGTCATTTGTATTTTATTGTTCTTATAGAGTTCCTTTTAGTGTTTTGAAAAATGTACTGTGCTGCCAGCTAGTGCCATTCTGGAGAAACTGTTCCTAAGCAACTCTTGTTTTTGTAATTGTTGCATTGCCTGTTATTTTTTCTGTACTCATTGCACACCCCCATTACCATTTTGTTGGCATTGCCAATCTATCCTTTGTTTATCCTGCATTTATTTAGTAAACCACAAGTTGCAGATTGATGTTCGTCTGATCATTTGGTGGATAAATCTTCATTAGGGGTAGACAACCTTTCAGAGGTTGAGCTCTACATGGACAACATGAGGAATCAAACATCCCAGGGGAAGGGGGGACATTGTCACCCTTTTTTTTTAAAATAAAACCAAGCCCCTAAAAAAAACATGTCATGAAGAACACATGATAATATTCTCTGCCCCTCCTCACATCACCCCCTCCCAGTAATGTACTCTGGCCCCCCTCCACTCTAGTGTCCCTTTCCTCTCTGCCCCCACACACATTAATGTCCCTTGCCCCTCCTCACACACACAGTAGATTCCTCTGCCCCCCCATACAGTAGTGTTCTTCCCCCCCTAATACACAGTAGTGTCCTTTGTCCCCCACATAGCGGTGTCCTCTGCCTCCCCATAGTAGTATTCTGTGCCCCTCTACAAAGCAGTGTCCTCTGCCTCCCATCCCTTCACTGTAGTGTCCTCTGCCCCCCATAGCAGTGTCTTCTGCCATCTTCTCTTCCTACAGTAGTTCCCTCTACCCCCCATAGAAGTGTCCTCTGCCCCCCCCCCCCCATAGCAGTGTCCTTTGCCTCCCCATAGGAGTGTCATGTGCCCCCTACCATATCCGTGTCCTCTGACTCCCCATGGTAGTGTCCTGTGCCCCCCATCCCAAAGCAGTGTTCTATGCCCCCTTATTCCACTGTGGTGACCTCTGGCCTCTCATAGCAGTGTCCACTGCCACCCCCCCCCCCCCACAGTAGTGTCCTCTGCCCCCCAATCTCATATCAGTGTCCTCTGCCATCCCCCATAGTAGTGTCCCCCCCCTCCAAGAGGTACTCTCTATACCCCAGAAGTAGTGACATTTGCCCCCTTCACTGCACACAGCCAGTGTTGTAAGTAACGCAGTTACAATAAACGCAGTTACCTAACGCAGCCCCTTTTGAGGGTAACGCGTAATCTACCTGATTACTCTTCCCCTCACGGTTACGCAGTTCCCATTACTTGGGCGGCATTACCGCAATTTCATCTACCGCCACTAGATGCCAGCAGAGTAATTGCTTCTGCTGGCGCTGTGAACATAAATATGGGTGGAACTCCGCTTTAGAATCATGTGACCGCTGTGATGGTCTGTCACATCGGTCTGGAAACTCCCAATCGCAAGGAGCCCTGGACACAATGAGCCCCATCCGCCTCACACTGACCTGTCACCGGGGAACAACTGACATCGATCACACACACTGTGTGCGCAACCTGATCAATGATCCTGGGAACACATGGGCGGAACAAAATGTTCCACAGAACAAACGTTCCCTATACAACACAATGTACACAGCGACATCTAGTTGTCAACATGGTAAGTGCAGGACACCTATACAGACCAATGATCAGCAGTTTATTTTTGGTCAGTGATTTCATCTCTTCATCAGACAACAAAGAAAAATCTGACATCCCCATTCCAGATCCCTTGCATCAAATAAAGCTTATATAAGATAAATAAAATAATAAACAATAAACTATAGAAAATTCTAATAAAGCCTAATATAAGATTTTTAATTACAGACTCTGTAAACGTCAAGGGAATGTATATTATAAACATACATTTAAATCCAGATTATAATTTGGATGTGATATATAGCAGATGGATAAGGGTGTTAAGTCCTATTAGCTGCACATACATGGTGGGACGGATGCACCTAGGCTGGGATATACACAAGATCACCGTTTGTTTCCAGTTTTCTTCTCTCTCTTCTCTCTCTTTCTTCTCTCTGAGTATTAACTCACTACTCCCTGGCAAACGCCTGTCATCTGCTTCTCAACAAAGCATTGTAGAATATTAAAAAAAAAAAAAAATCAGTTACTTTGCTGAGTCACTAACGCAATTACTTTTTCGGAGAAGTAATTTGTAACTGTAACTAATTACTTTTTTAAAGTAAGATGAGCAACACTGCACAGAGCCATGTGTAGGTAGCTCTCTCCCACCTCACACCAGCTGTACATTAGAGCAGAGTGAGAGGCAGCACAGTGCTGGATGAAGGGCAGGAGCTGCCAGAGTTAACTTTTATGTTAACAGCCGTGCTTGTGATCTACCGGTTGGCTTCCTGTGCTCAACAGGCAGATGCCTCTGTATTACCATATATAATAATGTTGTAAACAGGGATATAATGACAATGAATGATTTTAATAAAATTGCAGGTTTCAATAAACTTGCAGTGCCAACACTCTTACTGTTGGTCTGATCTAAATCCCCAGTTGGTGGGTCAACAGAATAATGGTAATTCATACAAAGAAAGTTTACAAACTGATTAACCCATTTATCCATATAGGCGGTGGCAAGGCTTGTGGGCCTTAAAATTATATTAAAGGCTTATATTATTATAAATAACAATCATTATACTTACCTGCTTTCTGCAGTAGTTTACACAGAGCAGCCCTGATCTCCCTCTTCTCGGGTCCCCCGCCTGTGCTTCTGGTCCCTCCCTCCTGCTTAGTGCTTGCTATGGGGGCACTTGAACAGGCTTGCTTCCGAGCTGCTGCTCTGTGTGTCCATTTGCACAAAGAGCAAGACTCACCCAGCTCTCTCCTCATTGGCTCACTGACTGTGATTTACAGTAGCGGGAGCTAATGGTTACCACTGCTATCTCAGCCAATGAGGAGGCAGAGACCGGGGAGAGCTGAAAAAAGAGCGTTAAAAGACCTTCTGTATGCAGCAGCACCCCCACCCTTTACAACCACTTTAATGTGTACAGGTCCACAATTAAACCTTGGGGGCCCGAGGCACTTCAGATCGGGGGGCCCCTCATTCAGAGAGTTCTTTTACATTCTCAATGACAGTCACACAATTTTAAAATGCATGACACAACGTCATTCTGAGGTCACACATGCACGCAGTGATAGGCCACCTTTCTTCAGACCGTAATCACTCTGTGTGGTTTGCTTGAACTGACAATTTTTTTTATTTTTAAAGGATATACTATATCAGTCTAAAGTAAAACCTTTTACAAAAGGATGTCAGGCAAAATATTACTTCCCGAGATATAGTTTATAAAATAAAGGTTTTTGCTTTTATTAGTATATGTCTTATAATATTTTACTATTTATTTTTAATATAATTTATTTTTATGATTTTATATTATTTTTGCCTTATAAATGGGCACTGAGCACATATATGATTCGCTGTCTTGCTTTTTGGGCCCAGAACTGTGCAGAACTGACACTTATGCCGCATACACACGATCATTTTTGGGCATGTAAAAAACAACGTTTTTCGGCCTCTAGAAAAAACATATTTTTTTCCAACTTCATCATTAAAATGACGTTGCCCACACGCGATCGTTAAAAAAAAAATGCTCTAGCAAAGCGTGGTGACGTACAACATGTACGACGGCACTATAAAGGGGAAGTTCCATTCGGATGACGCCACCCTTGGGGCTGCTTTAGCTGAAATCGTGTTAGTAAAAGACGATTTGCGCTTTTCTGTCTGTTACAGCGTGATGAATGTGCTTAATCCATTACGAACGGTAGTTTTACCAGAACGAGCGCTCCCGTCTCATAACTTGCTTCTGAGCATGCGCGGGTTTTTAACGTCTTTTTAGCCCACACACGATCATTGTTTACAACCCGAAAAATGACATGTTCGAAAAAAATTGTTGCCGTTTTTCAGAACCCGAAAAATGATGCAAAGTTCACACACGATCATTTTAAATGACATTTTTTTAAACGTTGTTTTTTACATGCCGAAAAATGATCGTGTGTACACGGCATAACTGTGACAGCACACCTCACTACTAGTGTTCGAGAGCTAGCAGGACAGACCCCCAATAATGTCAACACTGCGCAGCCAATGCACTCCTCCTTTCAGCTTTGGGCATTGCCGCACATTAAAAATAGATTAACCACTTAAGACCCGGACCAATACGCTGGTAAATGACCCAAGGTGTTTTTGCGATTCGGCACTGCGTCGCTTTAACAGACAATTGCGCGGTCGTGCGACGTGGCTCCCAAACAAAATTTGCGTCCTTTTCTTCCCACAAATAGAGCTTTCTTTTGGTGGTATTTGATCACCTCTGCGATTTTTATTTTTTGCGCTATATACAAAAATAGAGCGACATTTTTGAAAAAAAAACACTATTTTTTACTTTTTGTTAAAAAAAAATCAAATAAACTAAATTTTAGTCAAACATTTAGGCCAAAATTTATTTAGCCACATGTCTTTAGTAAAAAAAAAAAAATCGCAATAAAAAAAAATAGCTACCTAGCGGGAACAGCGACACTAATACAGCGATCAGAAAAATGATCGCTTAGTGACGCTGGCAATAGTGAGTGAAAGGGTTAACTAGGGCGGTGATCAGGGGGTTAAAACTTTATTAGGGGGGGTGGGGGGGCTATCCTGAACCTAACACTAACTGTTTTTTACAGTGCCTGTCACACTGACACTAAATGCAGTGATTAAATCACTGCATTCAGTAACACTGTGACAGGGGGGTGGGGGGGGGGGCGATCACAAGGGGTTAATATGCCTATGTGAGTGTGTGTCAGTGTTGTGTTGGTGCACACTTACTTGTGATGTCTTCTCTCATCAGCAGCGCTGGGAAACAGCGCTGCGATGAGAGAATACATCATTTCCTCCTTCCTGTGTAAACACAGGAGGAGGAAGTGACAGGCTGGGAGCGCGCTCCCATTGGCTGGGAGCGATCGCGGGGGGGGCGGATATCACGGACAGCCGCCCGCAGATCCCGGATCGCTCCCAGAGGTAGGGAGACCCCCGCACGCCGCGGAGGGGGTCCCGATGGGACCCCCGAACCGCACTCAGGCGGGGACGTAAATTTACGCCCTTGTGCCTGTACGAGCCATGTTGTGGCCGTATATGTGCGTGCGGGGGTCTTTAAGTGGTTAATGGGATTACTAAATCGAAATATTACACATACATTATTTAGGACAGGCAAATCCTTGTATATGGGCTGAACATAGTTTGTGCATAGGCGTGCGCACAGGGTGTAAGACAAGTAAAAATGCGCAAGAGAACACAATGCCTTAGGTATCAAATCAGCATGTACATATGTGGGGACTGGGCAAAGTCAGTGACTGATAGTTTAGCATAAGCTAACAATAAGTCTGTGGTTGTTTGTATGTGGGTACATACATCCATACAGGGCTGCCATCAGAGGGAAACAGAGACCATGTTCCAATTCTAGAAAAAAAGGCAAGGAGAGAGGCGCCTCTGGGTGTAGTAGATTAAAAACAATTTAATTATAGGACATAAATATCTCACTCACATTAAATAGTGACAGGTAAGCATGTAAAAGTAGTTGTTTCCTTGGAGTGGTGAGCTGTCATCTGTTTGGGGTTTCTTCTGCAGTCTGTAGAAGTGCTGTGCAGGGAGGACACTACTTCATCATAAGGCGATGGAAGTCGGCTGTGATGTGCAGTCCTCTACCTGAGGCTTAGATCGTAGGATGGAGAGCAGACGCAGGGCGATGACGTCACCAGAATGCGACGCGTTTCCGAGTTTTCAGCAGTGAATGGGCTGGCTGCTGCACTCCTTTTTCAAGCACAAGGAAAACCAGGGAGGGGAGCTAGTTTTTAATGGATTGAAAGGGGGAGGAGACTAAGCGGAACACAAAGGGATGTGCAGGGGGGGGGGCGTGTCGGCAAAAGAGGAATGTGGCGGGACATTGGAGGGGTATGCAGTATAACATACAGGGGGGCGTGAAAGGGGAGGGAGCAGGAATTTTAGGAACGGGACGTGATAGGATGGGCTAAACAGAAGGAGGAGAACAGACAGAAGGGAAAAAATGAAATGGACAGATTGGATGGAGCAAGTGTGACGAAATAGGAGACAGAATACGTTCGGAGGATTTAATTAAATGTATGGCGATCAAGTATCTATATAAATAAGTAAAAATGATTATAAAATTAATTTAAATTAAAAATGGGACAAAGGGAATATAACCTACTTGGAAAAGAGGAGGTGTGAACAAGGTTAAAATATAAAGAATATAGTTATAAAACACCTAACAGAGAATAAAGCAATTTTAAATTTTATTGAAACATATTATATATATCTAAATGGAGACCAAATAAAGAACAAAAAAAAAGTTAAAAATGATAAACAGCGCTGAAATATTGGTATGAATGTCCAACTTCATATACGCATTTGTGTGATGGCGGATTAACTCATCAATAAGTGAAGATAGATTGTGGAGGATCCTACACCTCTTCCCAGAAAACAGGAACACCACAAGTGGGGCACACTCCCCTTCGGGGTACTCACTCACCAGAGGGTCTAATATTCAAGGCCACAACAGGTATCTTTCACTCGATCTTCCGTCTCTATAGCTGGGACCAGTGGGTTAATGTTCCACATAAAACAGATAAAGCACAAAAAGACTCCAAATAGTGCAATCTCGTTTAATAAATGTGTATAAAACCCTTCATAAATTATACTGCCCCCGCTCCAAATGCACGTACCAAACAGTAGTTGAAACACAGGCACAAATAGTGATCGCAGCAGCGTCTTCCTACCGGTTCCGATTCCCCAGGAGATGGTGTTTGAGCTCAGCGTGCAAATCTCCTTCCTGGATGAACCACCCGTGGAACGCACGCGTCACTTCCAGGTCGCCGTAAAGTCCCGCCCTGACCGGTTTCGTCCAATGACTTCAACAGAGGGCGTGCTAGCACCATCTCCTGGGGAATCAGAACCGGTAGGAAGACGCTGCTGCGATCACTATTTGTGCCTGTGTTTAAACTACTGTTTGGTACGTGCATTTGGAGCGGGGGCAGTATAATTTATGAAGGGTTTTATACACATTTATTAAACGAGATTGCACTATTTGGAGTCTTTTTGTGCTTTATCTGTTTTATGTGGAACATTAACCCACTGGTCCCAGCTATAGAGACGGAAGATCGAGTGAAAGATACCTGTTGTGGCCTTGAATATTAGACCCTCTGGTGAGTGAGTACCCCAAAGGGGAGTGTGCCCCACTTGTGGTGTTCCTGTTTTCTGGGAAGAGGTGTAGGATCCTCCACAATCTATCTTCACTTATTGATGAGTTAATCCGCCATCACACGAATGCGTATATGAAGTTGGACATTCATACCAATATTTCAGCGCTGTTTATCATTTTGAACTTTTTTTTGTTCTTTATTTGGTCTCCATTTATGTATTCATCTGATTGTCATTTGACTGTTCGATTTTAAATAGCTGCTAATCTGCTTCCTTTGTCGCAATAGGAATCTAGATCTGAAAATTTAAATTTAAATTTTGCTTCATAACCAACTAACTACATATGTGATTAATTGGTTTATATAACCACTTCCCGCCCGGCCAATAGCAGATTTACGACCGGGAAGTGGTTAAAAAATCGTGACTAGACGTTCTCAAACGTCCAGCACAATTTCATGCCGCGCCCGTGGGGGCGCGCAGCGCGGCGATCGCTGATGCGGGGTGTCAGTCTGACACCCTGCATCACCGATCTCGGTAACGAGTCTCCGGCGGAGGCTCGCTACCACGTGATCAGCCGTGTCCAATCACGGCTGACCACGATGTAAACAGGAAGAGCCGCCGACGGCTCTTCCTCACTCGCGTCTGACAGACGCGAGTACAGGAGAGCCGATCGGCGGCTCTCCTGACAAGGGGGGTTCGCGCTGATTCTTTATCAGCGCAGCCCCCCCTCGTATGCCCACACTGGACACCAGGGATGCCCACACTAGACCACCAGGGATGCCCACACTGGCAGGGCAAAACAAATAAAAAAAACACAATAAATAAATAAAAAACAGGATTTAAAAAAAAAAAAAAAAACAGGAAAAAATAAATGAAAGATGCCAGTCAGTGCCCACACATGGGCACTGACTGGCAACATATACATCAGTGCCACCCCTCAAAGTCCATCAGTGCCACCCCACAGTGTCCTTCAGTGCCACCCCTCCGTGCCAATCCATGCCCAGTGCCCATCTATCAGTACCCATCAGTGCCACCCATAAGTGCCACCCATGAGTGCCATTCTGTGCCGCCTATGAGTTCCCAGTGCTGCCCATGAGTGCCCATCAGTCCCGCCTATGAGTGCCCATCAGTGCCACCTATGAGTGCTCATCAGTGCCACCTATGAGTGCCCATCAGTGCCGCATACCAGCGCCGCCTATCAGTGCCCATCAGTGCCACCTCATCGGTGCCCATCAGTACCACTTCATCAGTGCCCATCAGTGCCGCCATATAAGTGCCCATAATTGAAAGAGAAAACATACTTATTTACAAAAAAGTTAACAGAAAAAAATAAAAATGTATTTTTTTTTCTAAATTTTCAGTCTTTTATTAGTTGTTGCGCAAAAAAAAAAAAAAAAAAAAAAACGCAGAGGCGATCAAATACCACCAAAAGAAAGCTCTATTTGTGGGAAAAAAGGGACGGCAATTTTGTTTGGGTACAGTGTAGCATGACCGCGCAATTGTCATTCAAAATGCGACAGTGCTGAAAGCTGAAAATTGGCTTGGGCGGGAAGGTGCGTAAGTGCCTGGTATGGAAGTGGATAAAGAAGTTACTTTGCACTGAGGCGCTGTGCTGTGACACTAGGCCTGGTGTTACAATATTTTTCTATATTATATATATCACATAGCAAATGGGGTGGGCGGGGCTAAGTTATACTATATTGAATAGCGCCGCAAGTTGGAAGAGTTGGCTGAAGTTAATAGGGGGGTTTTTATTTGGGGGGAGGGGGGAGGGGAGAGAGAATAGGCGATCTGGGTGCCCAGGCACACCCTAATCACCCTGTGCAGCACAGATTCTCCTACTGCCCTGACTCCCATCTTTACTCCTGCCTGCTTCCCTCCTCTCCTATTGGCTTTTGCTGCTAGGATGTTTTAAGAGTGGGGAGGGAGCAGTAAATAGGTAATTTACCGCCCCCTTCCCTTTTTAAATGAACACGGTGAGCGATCGGTAGTGTGTGTTTGGGCTCTGGAGTGCACACCCTAATGCAATAGGCTGCGCACACCTATGAGTTTGTGTGTTACTGCTTTTTTTACTGAATAGCTATGAAATGTCAATAATATAGATCTGTTTAGCATTATTTTAACAGTACAGGATTAAAACAATGCTACTAAACAATGCACTACACATTACACTGGCACTTCTCAAAAACAAAAAAACAAACAAACATAGGTTGCCAAGGAACTCCTTTGTATTGTCTAGTATGTATTCACACTCATCTATGTATTGCTAGGTAGCAGGTATTTGGTAAGAATTACATGGTAAATAATTAGGCCATAAAACAGCTTTTTGGTTCAAAGTTCATGTTATACCCAACAAATACACTGTAGTTGTATAGTGTTATTACTACAGTATATGGACAGTGGTTTACTTCTGTGTTTTTTTTTTTTTATAAGTCACAAGAGAGCAGCAGCAGGTCAAAAGGGAGAAAGAGGACCTGTGAAATTACTCAACCTGACAAAGATTCCTAGAAGGGGGGTGGGGCTACAAATGGAGCCTATCATTGATGTGTCCAACCTATTGCATAGGGGTGTGCACCCCAGAGCACAAACACACATGCATGTATATCAGCAGAACAGTGGATTGTGTCAGTAGAGTAGAGATTGGGGTCAGTAGGGCAGCAGATGGTGTCAGTCGTTTTTATATATATATATTTTTTTTATTACTTTTTACAAATTAATTTTTTAATAATGTTTTTAAATTTTTTTTTACAATTAGGAGTTACGTTGGGGGGGGGGGGGGGGGGTTGGGGCTTTGGTGAAATATCAAGGGTCTAAACAGATCCCTGATATAGTGCTAGGTTTGCATAAGAAATAAGGGCCAGATTCTCATATATTTGCGGCGGCGTAGCGTAAGCCATTTACACTACGCCGCCGCTGCGTACTAGAGCAAGTGCTTTATTCTCTAAGCACTTGCTCCGTAGTTTGCGTTGGCGTCTCGTAATTCGCCAAGCGTAAACCCGCGCAATTCAAATGGGGCGGCTTGTATTTAAATTAAGCGCGCCCCCGCGTCGCACGAACTGCGCATGCGCCGGCCGGGGAAAAAGCCCAGTGCGCATGCTCCAGCTCACGTCGGGAAGCGTCGTTGAAACCGACGTCAAAACGACGTGAGCGTCATTTACGCAAGTCCCTATTCGCGAACGAGTTAGTAAAACGACGTAAGCGACGGAAAAAGCCGACGCTGACCCGACGCCATACTTAACATGGCGTCCGACGGGACACGACGGCATCCGACGGGACCTCGTAAGGTTACTCCACATAGAAGCTGGGGTAACCTTACGAGTTCGTAAACGACGTACGCGACGACGGGGCGGCGTAAAAGCGATCGAGAATCGGCGTACTACTTCATTTGCATATGCAAATGAAAAAACAACGTAAAGGCCACCTAGTGGCCGGAGTTGTCATTACACCTACGATCCGAAAGTGTAATTGTATTACACTTGTCAGATGTAGAAGCGTATCTATGCAAAAGTGATGCTAAGCATCACTCGCATAGATACGAGACAAAAAAAAACGCGATACGACGGGGTATCTGAGATACTCCGTCGTAACGCCTCTGAGAATCTGGCCCCAAGTATGGTCCTCAGCACCTTCTAGTGTCTATTATGCAGTATTTTATCCATGCACACTTTTTTTTTAAATTAATAACATTCGATCTCAGGAAACATAGCCTGAGAACGTTCAATTTTACCCCAGTTTAGAACAAACACATTTACAGGAAGTTTCTATGAATAAACACCTGAAAATGTTTATGAATATACCCCTAAGTAGATACTAGGCACAACACAGTTCATAAATCACACACCTTGAACAAAAGGCCTGACAAATCTTATTTATTTTGCCATAGTTACTAAATAAATACTGCCTAGGCACTACATATTTCCAGGTCTGCAAGAATGTTATAATGGTCAAACTTACAGCTATTTTAGGGCAATTCCAACCACTTACAAGCAGCTTTTTTCAGAAAAAGGCAACACACCAACACTTTGTACTGCGCAGTGATCGAAGCTCTTGCTGCAAAATTGCATTCATTCCTTTAAATGTTTTTCAGTTCACAGTTGGTTAAAATGGTTTATATTGCCACGCTGTTGCCATGGAACAACAGACTGGTGTTAAATTGTGCTTTATAACATGAATATAATTATAAAACAATACCGAGAAGTCCAAACACTTACTTGCTTCCTTCTTCCATTACTTCCATAATCTGAATTAGGGATATTCGGGAAGTCCACCTCTAGCTGTAATGTATTTCAATACAAAAGGGAACAAGGTTATCACTGTGTTGACTGGTAACCTCCAATTGCAGCAATATATTATGAATATCAGGTTTGTCCACCCATGGTAATGCCTGGGCTTTGTTCTGCTGAGCCAGCCCTGAATGAAAAGCAAACAGAATGTGAAATAAAGGTAATGTATGCTCAGAGCTGATGGATCTAACACCCGATGCACAAAATACCAGCAAGAAAAATGGACTCGAGGCTGCAAAGTCCTACAGACTGGTTTGATATGAACACAATGGGCCAGATTCAGGTAGATGGGCGCTTCTTTACTTTGGAGTAACGTTTCTCATTTACGTTACTCCGCCGACACTTTCGGCGCAAGTACAGTTATTCACATAGCACTTGCGCCGGAGTAACGAAAATGCGCTGGCGTAACCCGACGCAAGTGGAAGTGGGTGTGATCATATGTAAATGATGGGCGGAGCCCAGCGCAGAGGCTTACGTTCAGCGCATCATCCACGGAGCATGCGCAGTAAGTGAGGCTTCACTCGCCCCCTTGTGCGCATGCTCACAACTTCCGTCGGCACCACTTCACGGGAAACGTCAGCGCAATGCGTTCCGTTGGGCGTTTAAATGCGCCCGTAGATGCGCCATTCCGGCACTAAAGTATATCCTGCTCCCCCTCCCCGCAGTGATGTTACTTTTGTTCTGAGATGGCTGCTCCCGTTCCCCGCAAACACACAGGAGAAAGCTGAACTCTAAAGGCCAGGAGCTGTCATCTCGGCTATGGAGACCTATGATGTCTTCCTCCATGGCTGTAAAATTTGACAGACAAGCATGGACAGAGGTGTTGTCCTGCAAGTGGGGGTGCTCAGCTAGCTCTTATCGTCGGTAACGCTGCTGTAGCTGCTCTCCTGCTGACCTGTGGCCGTCTGGAGTAAAGATAAAGCAGCTATTTGTAGAAATAACTTTGCGCCGGACGGACGAGATACGCGCGGCGCATGTAGCCAGCGTATGGTGCTAATCCGTTCGCGAATCTGGAAATCTCCCTCATTTGCATATTTGCAGGGGAAATCAATAGGCGCGACTGATGCGCCAAGTGAAATTATGCGCTGACGAGACTCTGGCGTCGGAAAGTTAAGCCGATCGGAAATGGCCCGTTTTCTGTCGCATCTAGTTTGGTGGGTACGGCCACATAGAAACGACGGCGCATATTCACAGTTACGCGGCGCATATCGAAATACTCCAGCGCAACTCTACCTGAATCTGGCCCAATGAAAGAGATTTACCATGTTACATGTTATTGTTTATAGCAATCAGACCGTTTTATTGGTCACTAGCAAAAACAGGGATCATTTTAACAAAATACAGTAAAACCTTGGATTGAGAGTAACTTGGTATAAATGCGTTTTGTAAGACCAGCAACATATTTTATTTTTATTTTGACTTGATATACAAACAATGTCTTGATATACAAGTAGCGTCATGTCACAACTGAGTATAAAAGAGAAGAGAGGCCACGTGCACACGAATAGACCGGTCCGATGAAACTTGTCCACCGGACCATTTTCATCAGACCAGGCTGAAGTGTTCTGATGGTCTGATGTGCGTACACACCATCGGACCAAAAATCCGATCAGACCAGAACACGGTGACGTAGAACACAACGACGTGCTGAAAAAACGAAGTTCAATGCTTCCAAGCATGCGTCAACTTGATTCTGAGCATGCGTGGGTTTTTGGTCCGATGCTTTTGCGTACTAACCATCGAATCTTTATGACGGACAGGTGTCCGTCAGACAGATTTTAAACCAAATTTTAAAACTTTGGTCCGACGGACAACGGTCCGATGGGCCGTACACACCATCGAATTGGTCCGATGAAACTGGTCTGCAGACCAGTTTCATCGGACCGGTCTGATCGTGTGTGTGCGGCCTCAGTGTAGCAATATGGTTACATTTAACCACTTCAATACAGGGCACTTCCCCCTCCTGCCCAGGACAATTTTCAGTTTTTAGTGCTGTCATTAAATGACAATTACACGGTCATGCAACACTGTACCCAAACTCAATTTTTATCATTTTTTTTCCTACAAATAGAGCTTTCTTTTGGTGGTATTTGATCACCACTGGGTTTTTATTTTTTGCTAAATAAACTTAAAAAGTTTTGAAGAAAAAGGTTTTATTTGTTTCTTTTATAAAAATAAAGATTCTCCTTCACTGATGGGGCACTGATGAGGCTGCACTGATGAGTTGGCACTGATAAGTTGGAACGTATGGGCACTGATGAGTTGACACTGATAAGGTGGAAATGATGGGCACTGATGAGGAGGCACTAATATGTTGAATTAATGGGCACTGATAGGCGGCACTGATATGCAGCACTGATGGGTGGCACTGATAGGCGGCACTGATGGGCACTAATAGGCAGCACTGATGGGCACTAATAGGTGGCACTGATGGGCACTAATAGATGGCACTGATACTGATACTGGCACTGATGAGGTACTGATTGGCATCTGACATGGGCACTAATTGGCATCTGACATGAGCACTGACAGGTGTTACTGAGGGGTACTGATTGGCACTTTGGTGGGCACTGACTGGCACCTGATGGGCACTTATTGGCAGCTGTGGTGGCACCTCTGATAGGGGCTGAGCTGATAATGTGCTTACTGGCACTTCCTGATTACACACTAACCAGCTGTGATTGGTTACAGCTGATCACATGATAAAGAGCCTAGGTCAAAGGCTTTTTACCTAGATCAGAGTTGCCGTGTGTCAGAGTGACACACCACAACACTGATTGCTACACATTGATAATAGGATAAGATTTCATCGTACCTAGTTGATAGGTTCAATCAAGATTTCTATCAACTGATGGCTGAAGGTCAAAGGGAGGCGATTATTTCCAATGACGTGGGAATTTAGCCGCACAAAGTATCCACGTACACCTACTATGTATTTACAAGGACCTTCTTAACCCACCCGGGAGTCCCATTATCTCGAGCAATGGCTGTATTTCAGAAGCCATAAGCCAGATAATTGATGATCACTTTAGACCTCATGTTATGGATTTGATGTTTAATACCAAAGACAAAATCCATTTATTACATATTTTGGAAAATATGGAGATGCCTAGTTCAGCTATATTAGTTACGATTGACTTGAGTCTCTGTATAATAGTTGTGACAGAACCCACTGTCACTGTATGTCTTGGAAAGGATTGTGGGCGTGCCTCCTACCGACAGACTATGGCCCGGAAAGATACTGGAGACCTGAAGCTGGCATTATTGTGATGTAATGTAATGTTACAGCCCTACACCCCCCCCCCCCCCCCTCTTGTTGCTGGACACATAGACAATGGAGAGTGGACTGCAGACGTCTCTCCGCAGGGGGTGTGTATTGAGAAGCCAGGCTGCCTGCTTACCATAATCTCATTAGGTATCTCTACACTGTTTCAATGTCCAAATGTTCTGTTGTAAAAAATATAGGTAGATGGCGCACGACTTAAAGAATGCAATCAAAAGAATTAATAATATAGTTAACAATTAGTAGATCATAAGGTCCATGTCAATATCAAAGAAAAAATAAATAAAAATAAAATAAAAAATTAATTAAATGACCATATAATGATAGTCCAAATGAATGACCATACAACAAATGGTCAAAATAAAAAGTCCCAAAAGTTCAATGTTTAATCCAGCAACACTAGTGGCAGCACAATCCTGAAGCAGAAGCAGACTCTGAAAGATATATGTAGACAAGAAGAACATGCGCCAAACTAAGTGTAGTAAAATAGGGATTTAATGAGGTAAAAATAGTAGTGAACAATAGATTGGCTACTCACAAAACAATTGAGAGCAAGGGCACATCAGGGGTTAACGGCTGGTCAAGGGTCACAACGATCGTTTACAGCTGCAGGCAGGCTGACTTGGCCAAGTCATGGGAGATATGGAGACCCATCCTGGGGAAGCCTAGGAGAAGCAACCGGGGATCCAGGAGCCGTGTTTCCAGGATAGGACGCGCTATGCGTTCCAGCATGAAGCGCAGTCTGTCGCCGTACGACCGGAAGTGACGTCGAACCTCGGGCCAGCCAATGGGATGACGCGTTTCTCAGCATCCGCTGGTTCATCAGATCCAAAACGTCCAATAGGAGCGGGCGTACTATATATGCAGGGGATTATCGTGATTGGTCAGCGGGGCTTAATAAACAGAGTGCACACAGGAAGTGCTGGGAAATACAGACACAGATAGTAAAGGACACTAGAATTATATATATATATATATATATATATATATATATATATAAGCAAAATGCAGAAAAATAAAAATAAAATATATATAAAATGTTAAAAATAATAATAAAATAATATATATAATTATAAAGAGGTATATATGTAAATAAATGAATATATATATATATATAAAAAGAATATATATATATATATATATATATATATATATATATATATATATATAAAGAAATTTATGACAACATTTAAAAAATTATTCAAAAAATTCCTAGAAAAATTACTAAAAAATATATATATATATATTAAAAAATATATGTATATATATATATAACATATACTAAACAATACACACTAAAAAATACCATAAAGTGCCATAGTCACAGAGACCCAATATAAAATGAAATAATATAGAATAATATAATAATATAAAAAATAATAATCAAGCACAAAAATTAGGTATGTATATATATATAGGAGATATAAAGTCACCGTACGCATATGCGCAAAGCAAACATAACTATGTGCGTATGGGTGACTACAGGTGACACATCCACAGACCAGGGTAATATGTACACATATATACATGTAGGTGGGGTGTGATACACATACACACACATGTATATACATAAAAATGTTAGATCAAAAAATCGGGAATAGTTCAGTTTAAACAGTGATATGCGGGGGGAAATAATATAATATAAAGCTGATGCACAAACAAGGCAGTCCTGTATAGTCATGAGTGTGCAGCAACATATGTATTCTCTGGATGAAATTGTGTACGAAAAATTATACTATGTATATGTGTATACATACAAATACATGTATAATCGCATGCACACATGCATACCCACACACATAATACGGTGCAAGGAAGTATATCGTCAATCACCAAAAATAATAAAGACGATAATACAGGAAAAAATGATTATAAAAGTCATAACAGCAAAAAAGTAATTATAAGAATGGATCATTAAGAAAGAAGTCTTAGATAATGTTGTTTGTTTCTATTTCCTCATTGAGTCCATGTGGCGTCATCGTATTGAGGGAATAGATCCAAAAGGTTTCCTGTCTGCATAGTCGTTGAAATCTATCGACTGCAGTAGGGGTTTCAGGAATGGCCTCAATAACCCAAACCTGTAAAAGGGAAATGTCCCCATGATGGTGAATAGCAAAGAGTCGTGCGATACTAGATTTGGGGTCACCAGCATGAACTGCACGTCGGTGCTCCCCAAATCTAGTACGAAGGGCTCTAATCGTCCTACCCACATAAAGGAGTCCGCAAGGGCAAGAAACACAGTAAATGACATATGTCGTCGAGCAATTATAAAACGAACTCAAATTATAAGTCTTGTTGTTGGCTGTAAAATTCTTTTTACCATGTTTAACATAAGAACAAGTTAAACATTTGGCCTTTTTGCATTGAAACATCCCTACTAGGGGTATAAGGGTTAGTTGTTTAAGCCTATGAAGTTTGGTGTTAGCATTGGACTTTATTTTGCTAGGGGCTATCTTGCTCTTGATATTTGGGGCCCTACGGTACGCAAATTTTGGCTGAATAGTGATAGATGAAGACAAGAGGGGGTCCTGAGTTAGAATAGACCAATGTTTTTTAATGATATTTTCCATTTTTTTATGTTTAGCATGGTACTGGGTAATGAACCTGGTGGTGGGGACCTGTTCAGTTTTCTTAGATATAGGTGGAGAATTAGAATCATACAAAATGCAAGCAGACTCAACAAGGTTCGGAGGGTAGCCTTTGACAATAAATTTCTCTTTAAGATTAACACTCAAAGATTTGTAATCCTCCAATCTAGTACAATTCCGTCTAATTCTCCACCTATATCTAAGAAAACTGAACAGGTCCCCACCACCAGGTTCATTACCCAGTACCATGCTAAACATAAAAAAATGGAAAATATCATTAAAAAACATTGGTCTATTCTAACTCAGGACCCCCTCTTGTCTTCATCTATCACTATTCAGCCAAAATTTGCGTACCGTAGGGCCCCAAATATCAAGAGCAAGATAGCCCCTAGCAAAATATATAATTCTAGTGTCCTTTACTATCTGTGTCTGTATTTCCCAGCACTTCCTGTGTGCACTCTGTTTATTAAGCCCCGCTGACCAATCACGATAATCCCCTGCATATATAGTACGCCCGCTCCTATTGGACGTTTTGGATCTGATGAACCAGCGGATGCTGAGAAACGCGTCATCCCATTGGCTGGCCCGAGGTTCGACGTCACTTCCGGTCGTACGGCGACAGACTTCGCTTCATGCTGGAACGCATAGCGCGTCCTATCCTGGAAACACGGCTCCTGGATCCCCGGTTGCTTCTCCTAGGCTTCCCCAGGATGGGTCTCCATATCTCCCATGACTTGGCCAAGTCAGCCTGCCTGCAGCTGTAAACGATCGTTGTGACCCTTGACCAGCCGTTAACCCCTGATGTGCCCTTGCTCTCAATTGTTTTGTGAGTAGCCAATCTATTGTTCACTACTATTTTTACCTCATTAAATCCCTATTTTACTACACTTAGTTTGGCGCATGCCCTTCTTGTCTCCAAATGTTCTGTTGCCATTTATTGTTCCTTGTCCCCCTCCCCTCATAGACCAGGCAAAGGGGAGTGTCCCTAACCGTGTGTAAAACTGTATAGTTTGGATTTTAATAAACAGTTAAGCTCTGGTTGTGTAACCCTCAACATGTGTGGATTGTCTCGTGATTGAGGGGTTAAGGGCTGGTTATGGCGAATCGCCAGGCTGCGGGTGCGTTTGGAGGACAGGAGACACAGGTCTGGCGGATGTGCCCACCTGGGGTGTCTGAGATCCGTCACAGTGGTGGCAGCAGTGGGATGTCTCCTGTAGTCCAGGACATCCAAACCACCACCAGGATTCAAGATCTGGGCAGCTGCCGAGGAGCGATACGGGGACCAGCCAGCATGAGAGCGGAGTTCGGGAGGAGGCTGCAAGGCATGCGGAAGAAACATCGGGGACCAGTGACAGAGCGCACCATGCTCGGCTGGGAGGATGTGATCCGCCGGCAACTCTGGCATGAGGCGCTAAGCTACGAGCGGCGCCAGCAGGGGAAGATCCTTCCCTCCTCCTCAGAGATGTACTGGACGCAGTACTGTGCGCGAGAGGTGTTCCTGAGGGAACGACCGCGAGATGATTGGAAGATGGAGCTCAGAAGATTGGTCCAGGAGGAGATGAAGCTAGACGCCAGCTACAGAGCCCTCCGGTGGTTCGCGGCTCAACTTTGGCCAAGTACAGCAGATGGCAGCCCAACAGAAGGCGTTGGCTATGGCGGCGTGGGGCTGCTCTATCAAAAAATGTACGGAGACCCAGACTTTGGGAGCGATGAGGAGTGGCAGCGGGAAAACATCTTGGACTTCCGAGATGAGGTGCTGAACCTCTCTGAAGAGGCATGTGACCTGGAGGAATTGGAGTTCCTGGTTGAGCAGGAATTTGAGCTCGAAATTGCATACAAGCGGCTGTTTGATGGTGATCAGCAGCAAGTCCAGAGTATCTCATCTGGGGCCCCAGCAGAAGCGCTGGCTACAGAGCAGAGTGCCCCTGGCATCTGTCCAGCATCAGAAAAAGAGTTGGCTCCGGAGAGTCTGAGAGATGATCTGCGTGAGCTGTTTCCCCAACAGCCGATATCTCCACCTGGAGTAGAGGAAGCAATTCTCCCTCCCCAGCAATTGGACACTACCCCAATGTTCATCCCCCCAGCAGAAGCGTTGGCTATGGAGCAGAGTGCCACTATAATCTGCCTAGCATCAGAAAAAGAGTTGGATCCGGAGAGTCTGAGAGATGACCTGCGTGCGCTGTTTCCCCAACTGCAGATATTCCCACCGGGAGTAGAGGAAGCAATTCTCCCTCCCCAGCAATTGGACACTACCCCAGTGGTTCTCCCCCCAGCAAAAGCGTTGGCTATGGAGCAGAGTTCTGATGGTCCCTGCCCAGCCCTCAGTATGTTTTTGGAGGGTTTGGGAGACAGCCCCTGTCAGAAGTCACCCCAGTGGCTGGTCACAGAACTGGCAGGGGAGAAAACCCTTCCCCCTCTCCAGCAGCTGTACCCAACTTTTTCTTATGTCCCCCCGGCAGAAGCGCTGGCTACAGGACAGAGCGCTGATGGTCTCTACCCAGCATCAGAACAAGAGATGAAGAACCCAGGAGATAGTCCCTGCAAGATACCTTCTCAGCGGCTGGTAACTACACCAGGAGAAAAGCAAGTACCTTTGCCTCCCCAAATGCATAGCCCTACCAGCCTACGTTCCCTACCAGCTGAAGCGCTGGAAGCAGGGCAGAGGATTATTATTATACTTCCCCCAATATCTGCAACCCCGCCCCGGATCAGAGGAGTGCAGACAGCTGTTCCCACTCTGCAGCGGCTGTTTTTATTCTCGGGAGACCGTATGTGCTGTTTTGCTCCCCAGCGCCAGAGTCGTACTTTTACTTTTCCTGTTTGCCTGGGGTGGAAGTTTGTGACTAACGCAGGTCCAGACCAGTTGAGGGTCAGGAACCTGGTTAGTCTGTTTTTAAAAGGGGAGAAATGTGACAGAACCCACTGTCACTGTATGTCTTGGAAAGGATTGTGGGCGTGCCTCCTACCGACAGACTATGGCCCGGAAAGATACTGGAGACCTGAAGCTGGCATTATTGTGATGTAATGTAATGTTACAGCCCTACACCCCCCCCTCTTGTTGCTGGACACATAGACAATGGAGAGTGGACTGCAGACATCTCTCCGCAGGCGGTGTGTATTGAGAAGCCAGGCTGCCTGCTTACCATAATCTCATTAGGTATCTCTACACTGTTTCAATGTCCAAATGTTCTGTTGCCATTTATTGTTCCTTGTCCCCCTCCCCTCATAGACCAGGCAAAGGGGAGTGTCCCTAACTGTGTGTAAAACTGTATAGTTTGGATTTTAATAAACAGTTAAGCTCTGGTTGTGTAACCCTCAACATGTGTGGATTGTCTCGTGATTGAGGGGTTAAGGGCTGGTTATGGCGAATCGCCAGGCTGCGGGTGCGTTTGGAGGACAGGAGACACAGGTCTGGCGGATGTGCCCACCTGGGGTGTCTGAGATCCGTCACAATAGTATTCCACATGATTTGGGTGTTGCAGCTATTGGAAGTACTCCAGCAGAGACCGACATATGAATGGAAATACAAGTTCATAATTACCATGTCGGACTTTATTCTGAGACACAACGTCTTTCTGTATAAGGGAAAATCTGATCAAGAAGGAATTTTTTCCCCTGCTGTAGAAAATTGGATCATGCACTGCTGGGGTTTTTCGCCTTCCTCTGGATCAACTGTGGGTATAGAATTGGGTATATGGGATTGTATGATATTTTTAATTTTATTTATTTTTATGGTTGAACTAGATGGACTTTTTTTCAACCTGACTAATAAATAAAGTAAACCTACTAAATAATGTGACACAAACAGTGCACAATAACTATTAAAGTGCTAATGAGCAAAAATCTAGGACAATAAACTCATAAATATAACGATAAAAAAATATATAGATAAATCGCAATGTAACACGTGCAATGTAATAGTGCTAAAGTCCGTATATAAGGTGCATCCAAAGTAAACTAGTAATGAAATATTCAAAAAAAGTTATTAAAAAAATAGCAATAACGATCTTGAATCTATAAACGATATCGATAGTAAACAATGGTATAGTCAATTTGTGAAGTGCATCCAACAATGAACTGGAGTTCTGACCAATAAAGTTCTTAATTCAAAAAAGGGTTCACCTCCAAAGCAAGCAAACAGAGATGAGAAGGGAAAGGGAGAGGTAATGGAGTCCAAATTACAAATGGAAGGTAAGAAGTGCAAAATATCCTTCTATGGATCATCCCCCAGTAATGCTAGCCTCTCACCTTAAGGAAAGACCCCAATGGGTCAAATGATGCATCAAGGAATACCAGTCACCGAGCACGGTTGTTGTATCCTCCTCCAGGGTGTTTATCCAGTTTCTTCAATCTTTTCTCCGTTGGGGATGTAGGGCCAGATTCAGAAAGCATTTACGTCAGCGTATCAAGAGATACGCTGCGTAAATACTAAGAATAGCCGGCGTATCTTTTTTTGCTATTCAGAAAAGAAGATACGCCGCCTTTCTTCTAAGATACGAGCGGCATAATTCACTTGCACCGTCGTATCTTAAGTTGCATATTTACGCTGGGCACTAGGTGGTGCTTCCGTTGTTTTTCGCGTAAATTATGCAAATGAGCTATTTACGCAGATTCACGAGCGTACTTGCGACGGCGCGTCGTATTTTACGTTGTTTGCGTAAGTGTGAGACCGGCGTAAAGTTACCCCTGCTATAGCAGGCGCAGCCAACGTTAAGTATAGACGTCGGGACCGCATCGAATTGTACGTCGGTTACGTAAATCGTTTGGGAATGGGGCTCGACGTTAGTAACATTCACGTCGTTTACATTGAGAAAAAGCGACGTGATCTCGCGCATGCGCACTGGGAACTGAATCACGCCCCCACTTCAGCAATTTGAATTGCGCGGCCTTACGCCGTGCACTTTACGCTACGCCTGAGGCTAATTTAATACAGATAAGGCACCAAGTGAGTTTAATTACCACCTTAATTAGCCACAGAACCTGTGTAATTAATATGTGTTCGGTTTTAAAGGGATGAGGTGGCAACTCTAGCTACGCCGCCGCATTTAATGGTGCAAGTGCTTTCTGAATAAGGCACTTGCCCATAATATTTGCGGCGGCGTAGTGTAAAGAGGAAATGCTACGCCGCCGGAAAGATACATTTTTGTATCTGAATCTGGCCCGTTGTCTCCAGAAACATGAAGTCAAAGGTAAGCAAAAAGACACTCCATAGTGTATTACAGCTTAAAAGTCTTGTGTTTATTATTAAAACAACAAAAAAACACAATAGTGAACTGGAGTTCTGACAAATAAGGTGTTATATGGGGGGGCACTGGGATGAGACAACTAATCAATAGGGGCACTGTGATGGGGCAACTAATCCAGGGGCACTGTGATTGGGGGAACTGATCTATGGGGGTACTCGATGCGGCAAATAATCTTTGGAGGCACTGTAATGAGGCAACTTATCTATGCGGGCACTGTGATGGGGCAACTAATCTGAGGGGGTATTGTGAGGAGGCAACTAATCTATGGGTCACTGTGATGGGGGTAACTAATCTATGTGGGCACTTTGATGGGGTAACTAATCTATGGGGGCACTGCGATGGGGGAAACTAATATATGGGGCAATCTGATGGGGCAACTACTATATGGGGTACTATGATGGGGCAACTGATCTATGGGGGCACTGTAATAGGTCAACTAATCTATGGGGCACTGTGATGGGGTAACTGATCTCTGGGGACACTGTGATGGAGCATCTGATCTATGGGGCACTGTGATGGGGCAACTGATTTACGGGGTAGTTTAATGGAGGCAACTGATCTATAGGGGCACTGTAATGGGGGCAACTAATCTATGTGGGTATGCTGACAGGGCAACTAATATATGGGGGCACTATGATGAGGGCAACTAGTCTATGGGTACACTGTGATGGGAAATCTGATCTATGGGGTTCTGTGATGGGACAACTGCTATATGGGGCACTGTGATGGGGCAACTAATCAATAGGGGCAATGTGATGGGGCAACTAATCTACGGAGACACTGTGATGAAAGAAACTAATCTATGTGGCAATCTGATGGGGAAACTACTATATAGGGGTACTATGATGGGGCATTTGATCCATGGGAGACTGTGATTGGGTCAATTAATCCAGGGGGGCACTGTCATGGGGTAACTGATCTCTGGGGACACTGTGATGGAGCATCTGATCTATGGGGCACTGTGATGGGGCAACTGATTTATGGGGTAGTGTAATGGAGGCAACTGATCTATGAGGCACTGTGATGGGGGCAACTAATCTATGGGGACACTGTGATGGGAAATCTGATTTATGGGGTTCTGTGATGGGACAACTGCTATATGGGGCACTGTGATGGGGCAACTAATCAATAGGGGCAATGTGATGGGGCAACTAATCTATGGGGACACTGTGATGGGGCAACTAATCTATGGGGACACTGTGATGGGGCAACTAATCTAAGGGGGTACTGTGATGGGAGAAACTCATTTACTTGAGCATCTAATGTATGGGGGTAGTGTGATGGAGGCAACAAATCTATAGGGGCACTTTGATGGGGAAACTAATCTATGGGGATATTGTGATGGGGCAACTGATCCATGGGGGCACTCTGATGGGGCAACTAATCTATAGGGGCACTGTGATGGAGCAACAAACCTATATACTGTATGTACTTTGATGGAGCAACTAATCTATGGGGCTACTGCATTGGGTCAACTAATCTATGGGGGACACTCTGAAGGGGCAACATCCATTTGAATAGGCTGAAGTACACGTGAGAAATGCGGCAAAGAAGCTCCTGCACCTTTTTTGGATTATGTGAATTTTTTTAAACGCGTGTTTTTCCTCCTTTGTTGTATATTCTTGGGCATACAAAATGCATTTTTTGCTTGCTGTATTTGGGGTGCCATTAACAAAAATAGCACTGCAAGCTCGACACATGATTTTTCTTTTGTTCAAGTGGTGCACTAGCACGAATGCTGGCTTATGGAGTTATAATAACAAAATGCAGAAGTCTCCTTTTTAAGCAACTTTGCCAGTGAAAACCAAAACCGGGTTGTACTTTATCCTGGAGTTTTAAAAGAACTGCCATTCCCATTCTGCCTGTGACATAGCACATGTGGATGCAAAAAGCTCAACTTGTGAGTCACAAGATTTGAATCTGGAATGACTGTGAACTGTGGAATTTTTAGCCGTTGAACACCACAAACAATATCAGTATTCAGAGAACAGAAAAGGAGCAGAAAGGAAAACTATGAAACGGTATGGAATGCTGAACCTCTACGATCTAATTATTACAGATAAAAAGGTACAGACTGTTTCCACAGCAAGCTAGCCTAAACACAAACATTAAAGTGTATGTTACCCCCCCCCCCCCAAAAAAAATTCTCTCATATACGTATTTGTGATATAATGTGTAAATCCAGTCTCTTTGTTTTTGAATGCTGCAAATTCTCCCAAAACCCTGGAGATCCTGTCAGTGCCTCTTATTTAAAAAAAAAAATTTGACCATACTAAGCATGAAAGAAAATCTATGTAGATGTGGTCAGTGTGTGTATCTCTACTTCCTGTATCTCCTGTGGTCAGTTAGTTGCCACGCCCCTGTCCAGTCTTGCTGTTTACATTGACAGTGACTCCCAGCAGACCCACAGTACATGGAAACGCCTCGATTTTGAAAAGTGCCTACTGTGGCCTCCAGGCAATTTTTTTTAACCCCTTCCCGCGAGTGTACACATACAGTATATGCAGCTTCATGGATGTGGGACTTTATCCGGGGGGGGGGGGGGGGCACATATATGCATACCATTGTTCGTGCTGGGAACGTACTGCACAACAAAATCCAAACACAGTGTCTGTACTCTCATTGACAGCTGCAGGTCCCCTACTAATGATTGGAAATTGGAAGGCCTGATTTCCAATCCCCTGATTGCTGTAATAACCTCCCCCCCCCCCCCTCTTAAATGCAGGACAAGATATATAGGGGGTTATTTACTAAAGGTAAACCCACTTTGCACTACATGTGCAAACTACAAGTGCAAAGTGCACTTGAAGTTGCACTGAAAGTGCAGTCGCTGTAAATCTGAGGGGTAGATCTGAAATGAGGGGAAGCTCTGCTGATTTTATTATTCAATCATGTGCAAGCTAAAATGCTGTTTTTTATTTTCCTTGCATGTCCCCCTCAGATCTACAGCGACTGCACTTCCAAGTGCACTTTGCACTTGTGATTTACACTAGTAGTGCAAAGTGGATTGGCCTTTAGAAATAACCCCCATTGTATAATTTTCTCTTTTGTAGTGTAAACAAAGAATTGTGTGTAAAAAAAATAAATAAATAAATAAAATAGCTAGACCAGGGTTTGATCTAGATTAGGGTTAGTGTTAGGATCAATGTATTTTTTAACCACTTCAATACAGGGCATTTTTATCTCTACAAACAGAGCTTTCTTTTGGTGGTTTTTGATCACCTCTGTGTTTTTTATTTTTTGCACTATAAACAAAAAAAGAGTGCCAATTTTGAAAAAAACACAATATTTTTAACTTTTTGCTATAATAAATATTCAAATTTTTTGTAACTATTTTTTTTCCTCAGTTTAGGCCGAAAATGTGAGAAAATGGCAATAACCGTATATTGATTGGTTTGTGCAAAAGTTATAGCGTCTACAAAATAGGGGATACATTTATGCCATTTTTTTATTATTTTTTTTACTACTAATGGCGGTGATCTAAAAAATAGCCAGTTACACTTACGGGTAGCTGTATTTCTAGTAGTCTTACAGGACGGCACCCTGAGAGATGACTGGTTCCACCTGGCAGGAAACACAATCAAAAAGAGGTTTAAAAACCCCGCCCCTCCCTGTGCGCCTCAGTTTGTAGATAAAGTAAACCCATCAGTGCACAGGAAAATTTCCCACAAGGGAATACAAACCAATCATGTATTAGAAAAGGGTGGGAAGTAGGCCTGCCATCCTGTAAGACTACTAGAAATACAGCTATCGGTAAGTGTAACTGGCTATTTCTCAAGGCGTCTTCCAGGACGGCACCCTGAGAGAGAAGCAAGTAGCTTCAGGCCTACCTTAGGGCAGGACCACTGCCTGAAGGACTTTTCTACCAAACGAGTCCTGTGGTGACAGAAGTTCCACTCTGTAGTGTCTTAAAAACGTGTTCTGGCTTGACCACGTCGCCGCTCTGCAAATCTGCTCCACCGAAGCTCCTGCCCTTTCTGCCCAGGAGGTTGCCAGTGACCGAGTGGAGTGAGCTGTAACTTTGGGAGCGACTTTACCAGCTTTCACATAAGCTAAGGAGATGGTCTGTCTAACCCACCTAGAGATGGAGGCCCTAGAGGCCTGTTGACCTTTTTTCTGACCAGAAAAATTAATTAATAAATGAGTAGAGCTTCTTAATTCTTTGACCCTCTCTAAATAAACTAATAGACTACGTCTAACATCCAGACAGTGAAAGGAGGCTTCTCTTTCATTCTGGGGATTTGAACAAAAAGAGGGGAGAATTATCTCCTGTGACCTGTGAAATTTCGTCACTACCTTGGGGAGGTACAGGGGGTCCGGACTTAGAACCACCCTGTCCTCAAACAAACGAAAAAACGGCTCTTTGATTGAGAGCGCCTGCATATCACCTATCCTTTTAGCCGTTGTAATTGCCAAAAGGAAGGCAAACTTAAAGGTGAGTAACCTAATAGGGATACTGTCAATAGGTTCAAACGGAGTCTTAGGCGGCGTACAGACGATCGGACATATCCGATGAAAACGGTCCGCGGACCATTTCCATCGGATATGTCCGATCGGGAGTTTGATCCGATGGCGTGTACACACCATCGGATCAAATTCCCCGCCGCCGGACGGCGCGGTGACGCGGCGGTGACGTTGACGCCGCCGCGTCACCGCCACGTCACCGCACCAGGAAGTAAAACACTTCCGCGCATGCGCCGAATCCATTCGGCAGGGGCGCGGCGGCGGTGGGGGCAGACATGTCTGCTGGTAAGTGTACTAACCAGCAGACATGTCGGGCGGACAGATTCCACCGGATAGATTTCAAAGCTTGCTTTGAAATCTGTCGGGTGGAGAAATCTGTCCGCTAGCCCATACACACGAGCGGAGATGTCTGCTGAAACGGTCCATCGGACCGTTTTCAGCGGACATATCCCCTCGTGTGTACGCCGCCTTAGTTAGCTGGTCTAACACGATTGACAGATCCCAGGGCGGAATTCTAGAAATCCGCAATGGGGACAACCTGTCTCTGGCTGTAAAAAATCTTTTTATCAGAGGATAAGCATCTATCCAAGAAATAAGACAAGGCTGCCACTTGAACTCTAAGGCCGCGTACACACGAGGTGATATGTCCGCTGAAAACGGTCCGATGGACCGTTTCAGCAGACATCTCCGCTCGTGTGTATGGGCTAGCGGACAGATTTCTCCACCCGACAGATTTCAAAGCATGCTTTGAAATCTATCCGGTGGGAATCTGTCCGCCCGACATGTCTGCTGGTTAGTACACTTACCAGCAGACATGTCGGCCCCCACCGCCGCCGCGCCGCTGCCGAATGGATTCGGCGCATGCGCGGAAGTGTTTTACTTCCTGGTGCGGTGACGTGGCGGTGACGCGGCGGCGTCAACGTCACCGCCGCGTCACCACTACGTCACCGCGCCGTCCGGCGGCGGGGAATTTGATCCGATGGTGTGTACACGCCATCGGATCAAACTCCCGATCGGACATATCCGATGGAAATGGTCCGCGGACCGTTTTCATCGGATATATCCGATCGTCTGTACGCCGCCTCAGGCCGCGTACACACGAGGGGATATGTCCGCTGAAAACGGTCCGATGGACCGTTTCAGCAGACATCTCCGCTCGTGTGTATGGGCTAGCGGACAGATTTCTCCACCCGACAGATTTCAAAGCATGCTTTGAAATCCATCCGGTGGGAATCTGTCCGCCCGACATGTCTGCTGGTTAGTACACTTACCAGCAGACATGTCGTCCCCCACCGCCGCCGCCGAATGGATTCGGCGCATGCGCGGAAGTGTTTTACTTCCTGGTGCGGTGACGTGGCGGCGTCAACGTCACCGCCGCGTCACCGCGCCGTCCGGCGGCGGGGAATTTGATCCGATGGTGTGTACACGCCATCGGATCAAACTCCCGATCGGACATATCCGATGGAAATGGTCCTCGGACCGTTTTCATCGGATATGTCCGATCGTGTGTACGAGGCCTAAGGCCTCGTACACATGAGGCAATGTATCTGTTCAAATCGGTCGGACCGACCGATTTGAACAGATCTGTCTGTTTGGATTTTGGTTTGCTCGCGTGTACACACGAGCAAACCAAAATCCCCGCCAGCAGACGGCGCGCTGACGTGTCGGTGACGTAGCGGTGACGTTGACGCCGCCACGTCACCGCACCAAGAAGTAAAACACTTCCGCGCATGCGTCGAAATCATTCGGTGCGTGTGCGAGAAGACATGTCTGCTGGTTAGCGTACTAACCAGCAGACATGTCGGGCGGACGGGTTCCCAGCCGACAGATTGGTGAGCATGCTTTCAAATCTGTCGGCTGGCCAAATCCGTCTGCTCGCCCGTACACACGATCGAATCTGTCTGCTGGGACGGTCTAGCAGACCGTTTCCAGCAGACAGATTTGATTGTGTGTACAAGGCCTAAGAGTCCGTGTGGCTAAACCTTGGTCCACCCCGTCCTGGAGAAATTCAAGGATGACAGCAACTTCTTGTTGGGAAACCTGTCTGGCAGAGCACCAATGTAAAAATATCCCCCCAATGCTTGGCATAGATGCGTCTAGTGACTTCCTTCCTGCTGGCCAGAAGGGTATCAATGACCCTCTCGGAGCAGCCCTTCTCCCTCAGGCACCCCCTCTCAAGCACCAGGCCGTCAGCTTGAAGAAGCCTGGGTCTGGATGATAGAGCGGACCCTGACGAAGAAGGTCCTTCCTGACAGGAAGAGGTAAAAGAGGAGTTCTAGAGAGGGGAACCAGGTCCTCTTGGGCCACCATGGTGCGACTAGAATCAAGTTCCCCTCCGCCAGACTCAGCTTTTGCAGGACTCTGGGACGTATGTTCAGGGGAGGGAAGGCATAGGCCAGGCAAAATCTCCAAGTCTGGAGCAACGCGTCCACTCCCTCCGACCCATGCTCCCGGGAAAGAGAGAAAAACCTCTTCACTTTCCTGTTGGCCCTGCAAGCAAATAGGTCCACCTCTAGGCTGCCAAAGCGTTGACAGATCAGGTTGAACACTTCTACATTTAGTTCCCATTCCCCCTGGAGAATGGGCCGGGGGCTCAGGAAGTCTGCCTCCCAGTTGAGGGTCCCTTTCAGGTGAACTGCTGAGAGAGAGAGAGCACCCTCAGTTCCGCCCAACCCAGGATCTCCAGGGACAATTCCAACAGGGTGCGGGACCTGGTACCTCCCTGATGGTTGAGAAAGGCTACCGCGGTCGCGTTGTCGGAAAGAATCTGGATCTCTTTGCCCAGAATTCTTTCCTTGAACGCTTTTAAAGCCACTCCTACCGCTAAGAGCTCGCGGTAGTTTGAGGAGGCCCCTCTCTGTCTTTGGTTTCAGGATCCTTGGGCCCGCAGTTCGGCCAAGTGAGCTCCCCACCCCCAGGCGCTGGCGTCTGTGGTAATCCTGACCGGGTCGGTCTGACTCCACGAGAGGCCTGACTGCAGGTTCAGTGGGAAAAGCCACCATCCTAAAGAGACCTTCACGGGTTCTGGAATGTTGACCCTGGAGTCTAGGGATTCTCTTTTCCCGTCCCAGGAGGAAAGGAGGAAGGATTGGAGGGGTCTGGAATGGAGCTGAGCCCACGGAACTCCCGGAATGCTGGACGTCATCAGACCCAACACCTTCATGATGAATCTGAAGGAGTGGTCTGTCCCCTCCAAAACTGACCTGACCACTGTCATGAGACCCCGGATCTTGTCCTCTGGCAAAAAGAGCTTCCTTTCTGGGGAATCTATCAGGAACCCTAGATAAGGTTTCCTCTGTTCCGGAATGAGCGAGGATTTCTCTTTGTTGACAATCCAGCCTAGGGACTCTAAGGTGGTCATGACCGTGGTCAGGTCCGCAAGGAGGAGGTCCCGATCCTGATTGTACAGAAGTAGATCGTCCAGATAAGGGATTATTGCAATCCCTTGCAGGTGTAGGAATGCGATCGCCTATGCCAGGACTTTTGTGAACACCCTTGGACTGGAGGCCAGTCCGAAGGGAAAAGCAGCAAATTGCCAATGCTGGACTCCCTGGGGGGAGGCGATGGCAAACCTGAGATACCTTTGATGGCCTGGAAATATAGGCACATGAAGGTACGCGTCTCGTAGGTCGATAGTGACCATGAAGACGCCCCTCAATAATAGTCTCCTGAGGCTGTAAATGCTCTCCATTCGAAACCTCTTGTGGAGGAGACAAGTATTGAGGGGCCTTAGGTTGATGATCAACCGGTATTTGCCTGAGGATTTGGGGACCACGAAGATATGGGAGTAATTGCCCATAGCTCTCTGGTCCACGGGTACTTGAACTATCACAGCTTGCTGAGCCAGCTCTGCGACATTCTGTAAAAGGCCTGCTGCCTTGGGAGGAACTCTGGGTAAGTGAGTCAAAATAAATTTTGGAGGGGGGACTCGACTGAACTCTAGTCTGTAACCCTCCCTTATGATTTGCAGGATGTGGGGGCTTTGAGTAATATTCTCCCACCTGGGAAGAAATTGGGAGAGTCTTCCCCCGACCTTCCCGTCATTTGGAGTCCTTATCACTGGGCTTGGTGTTGGCAAAGAGGATACCACCTTTTTGTTTCTCTTTCCCAACCCAGCGTCTATTGTTAGGGGGCCTTCTATCAGAGGGATGATTCCTACCAAATGACCCCTGGGGGCCTCGAAAAGGTTTTCTTCTGGTCTGTTTGGGTTTGGAAGGAAAATGTACCCCCTTTTTTGAGGACCTGGTCAGAGCCTGATCCAGGCCTGGACCGAAAAGAAGGGAACCCTCGAAGGGAAGACCACACAGGCGATTTTTAGACGCCAGGTCCCCGTTCAACATCTTGACCCATACTGCTCTTCGGGCCGCATTAATGAGGGCACCTGTCTTTGCGGTTGAGCGCACCGTCTCTACCGCTGCGTCGGCTAGATAAGCCACTGCACTCCCTATGAGTTGTAGGGAATCCAAAATGTCCTTAGACTCTGGGCCCTGAGGAGGATGATCTATCAATTTGGTGATCCAGGCATCCGTGTTCCTCGCAATGTAGGCTGAAGCCAGAGCGGGGCTTAAAGCTGCCGCATTAGCTTTCCAGGCCCTACACAGGGGGGTCTCGGCCCGCTGATCCATGGGATCCTTCAGGTTGCCTGCGTCCTCAAAGGAAAGGTCGGATTGTTTGGAAACCTGTGCAAGAGGGGCGTCTAATCTAGGTGTCTTTCTGGCAGAGCACCTTTAAAAAGACACCGCCGTTTCCAAGTCCTAAACTTTACCAGTTTTTTCTCTGGTTCGGCCCATTCTTTAAAAATTATGTCCTTGAGGGACTGGTGCACTGGGATAGTTTTAGGCTGAGGCTTAACTAACCCCTGATACAATTTATCCTGGATGGAAAATTGCTCCGCAGGCTGGGGAATATCCTCAGAGACATAGATTGCCCCAAGGAGATTTCCCATCTTCTCAGCAGAAAAAATAAACCTGCCTGACTTTGCATCCTCATCCTCTGCCTGGCTATCAGCCTGATCCTCCCGCTGAGGGGGAATTTCTGAGTCCTCGAAGTCAGATACTAGGGACCCCCGAGATTCCTGAGGCACCCGGAAAAATTGAGGGGAAGAGTAACTCTCCTGAGAAGAGGTCCCTGCGGTGGGAGGTTCCACTTCCCTGCTCTTAAGAGACCCCTGTAAATCCTTAAGGGTAGAGAGCATTTGTGACTGAACCTCTAGAAATCCTTTCATGATTTCAGAGGTTTCTTTCCCAGCTAATTTCTGGATGCATTTGGCACAGAAGGGTTTAGAACAACCTGGGGGTAACTTTGTGTTGCAATAACCGCATCTTTTAAAATGACTAGTCTCTTTTGAAGAGCGGCTAGCACCCCCCTGGGCAGTGATGTCCTCCCCTAGGAAAAGGAACACACACAAAGTGGTCAGCACAAAAATTACACAGGGGAAATTACAGTCAGGGTCCCAGCCCCCCATGTCCCCAGTGCAGGAAAGTAGAAGACTCACCCCCAGTGGCTTCTACCGCAGCTGTGGCCATTGATGTCTGGTCCTCTCGCTCCCTGTCGCGGATGAACGGGCGCTTCTCTCTCTCGCTGCTGCGTGTGCTGTGTCTCCGGGCCCAAACATGAGCTCTACTAGCACACCGACGCCGATGGGAGCCGCCATCTTTACGGCGCCGGAAGTGACGCGGGTACGCGTGACGTCATCGCCCCGCGTCGGCCGGGACGCCCAGCCGCCGGATCCGGCGCCATTTTCAAATCCTGGATGCACCTCAGCATGGACGGCACCCACCGACCCCAGCAGCCAGGGACCCCCTGGGAGATGAACATCCGACCGGACCCAAAGGGTTCCAAGGGGGGGGGGGACCACCAGCCCCAGGCCTTTGGTCAGGAAAAATAAAAAATCGTTTCTCTGTGGGGAAACACAATCAAGAACTGAGGAGCACAGGGAGGGGCGGGGTTTTTAAACCTCTTTTTGATTGTGTTTCCTGTCAGGTGGAGCCAGTCATCTCTCAAGGGTGCTGTCCTGGAAGACGCCTTGAGAAAATGCAGTATAACTGTGACTGGCAGAGAAGGGCTTAACACCAGGGGGCGATCAAGGGGTTGTGTGTCCTAGGGAGTGATTCTAACTTTAGGGGGAGGGGACTTATGAGAGGAGGTGACCAATTGTCGTTTCTATATACAAGGAACATACGATCAGATTTACCAACACCGATCCATATCCCTGCTCTGTGAAGAGCAATCACGGGTGCCTGGCGGCCATCGGGCACTCACATTGGGACCACAGTGATGCGGCGCAGGCGTGCTCATCACAATGCCGGGAAGAAAAGACGTCATATGACGTCCGCCCGGAGGGAGGGTCCCTGCCGCCGTCATTTCACAATACGGCAGTAGGCAAGTGGTTAAATTAGGATGCATTAAGGTTAAAAAACATTTACCTTTACAACCCCTTTAAGGAATGTCATCTGCATTGATGAATATGTTACATGCCAATGTAAACTACATGGATAAGTGCGATTCTATTGTTTGTTTTTGATCACTAGAGAACTGGTAAAATGTTACACACAATAGCAGGATGTTGTCTTTCAGCTAAAAGGGCGTCTCTGCCTTTTAGTTACTCAATAACTGACACAGAAAATTTCTATCCTGGAATCCACAAACTACTTATTTCCGTTATCCAACACAACAAATCTGAACAGGTAAATTTGTACAATATACTAAAAAATTATGTGAAAGAACAACATCTGTGATTGTATTTGTTTTTGAGATAATAAAACGAAGATTCAACATTGTATGTGTGTTATGAGATAATAAAAACTAAGAAAAGAAAGTAGCATGATATGGTGCCGCTAGCATATGGACACTTTAAAGCGATTGTAACCCGCAAACATGAAATATGAACAAAGCATATCCCTCTATAGTGTCTACTTGATAAATTTAATCCAAGTGTAAATTTTGTCCCCTGCTTCCTTCCTCTGCTATCAGCATGAATCACTTCTGACAAGTTTTCCTGACAGAAAGATAAAAAAGGTGACAGGGGAGGGGGGTCCAGCACACAGCCTGTGATTGACAGTTTCAGTTATATTCCTGTGTGCTGCGCGAAGGGGAAGAGGGGTGTCCCTTTCCTCCAATCAGCTGTCAAAGCTCTCTTCACCACGTTTTCTGACAGTTCAGACAAGCTTTATAAATTATGCCTTTGAATGCATGTAGTGAGAAGACTGCAGGTAGACTGTTACAACTTCTGTAGGAGGATTTGTTTAATCACTGTGTACCACTGAGGCCAGTTACTTCACTGGGTATATTTAAGTCATGGGTGCTGAACCTGTAGCTCTCCAACTGTTGTGGAACTACAAATCCCATGAGGTGTGGCAAGGCTGACAGTAACAAGCATGACTCCCAAAGGTAGATTAAATTAAAGTGGAGTTCCACCCAAAAATGGAACTTCCACTTTAAAGAAAGGGGGGGAGTGAAAATCCTCTTTTTAGAGGGTTCCAGCTCCCACTTCCTCCCTAGGTCGCCTAGGCGACCGGAAGTAAGTCACCTCTCCCCCCTCCCTCTCAGCTATAATTTGAGACACGTCACAGGTCCCAGGTGATTGCTCCGCCAATCACAGTGCGCAGCGTGGCTCGTGCATGCGCAGTGCGTGCCCGGCTGTGAAGCCACAGACAGGTGCCCACAGTGACAATACCGGCGCTGCAGAGAGGAGTGGGGAGACGAGCTGGACTTCGTTCCCCTGCATCGCTGGAGCCTAGGACAGGTAAGTGTCCAATTATTAAAAGTCAGCAGCTGCAGCATTTGTAGCTGCTGACTTAATATTTTTTCTTTTTAGGCGGAACTCCCCTTTAATTAAAACTGGCAGGGGTGATTAAAAGGAAAAAATAACTGATTGTAAAATGTGAGCTGGAGTTTGGCTTCAATTTGGTAGTGTGATCAAAATCTGCTAATACATTTAACAGACAGCAGAAGACAATGATTATTGGTAGCGGCTATAGCAGCCACTGGCGATAATTGCAAGGGAATCCAGCCCGCTCGGTGTACCCAAGTTGGTCAATCAATCAACTTGGTACATTCTGCCTGCCCACACACGGTTCGAATCTCGGCTGATTTAAACTGTCTATGGTCGGCCTTACTGGCCAGGTTACCAGGTGAAAACAGAGGGGAAAAAGCCAAAGAAAAGAAAACAAATGCAACCACCACAGAGACAAACCGACAGTGAAGAGAGGAGAACCAGCAGCGGGAGAAGACAGCGGAGAGAGGAGAAGACAGCGGAGAGAGGAGAATTGGCAGCGGAAGAAGACAGTGGAGAGAGGAGAACTGGCAGTGGAAGAAGACATCATAACCAGCAGCGGAGAGAGAAGAACTGACAATAGAGATGGGAGAACCGGCAGCGGGGGAAAAACAGCGGAAAGAGGAGAATTGGCAGTGGGAGAAGACAACAGATAGAGGAGAACCAGCAGCAGGAGAAGACAGCGGAGGGAGGAGAATTGGCAGCAGAAGAAGACAGCGGAGAGAGGAGAACTGACAATAGAGATGTGAGAACCGGCAGCGGGGGAAAAAACAGCGGAGAGAGGAGAATTGGCAGTGGGAGAAGACAACAGATAGAGGAGAACCAGCAGCAGGAGAAGACAGCGGAGGGAGGAGAATTGGCAGCAGAAGAAGGCAGCGGAGAGAGGAGAACCAACAGCAGGAGGAGACAGCGGAGAGAGGAGAACCAACAGCAGGAGGAGACAGCGGAGAGAGGAGAACCAGCAACAGGAGGAGACAGCGGAGAGAGGAGAACCAGCAGCAGGAGAAGACAGCGGAGAGAGGAGAACCAGCAGCAGGAGAAGACAGCGGAGAGAGGAGAACTGGCAGTGGAAGAAGACATCATAACCGGCAGCGGAGAGAGGAGAATCGACAGCGGAAAACTGACAACGGAGAGAGGAGAACCGGCAGCGGTAAAAAAACAGCAGAGAGAGAAGAATTGGCAGTGGGAGAAGACAGCAGAGAGAGGAGAACCAGCAGCAGGTGGAGAGAGGAGAACCATCAGCAGGAGAAGACAGCGAAGGGAGGAGAATTGGCAGCAGAAGAAGACAGCAGAGAGAGGAGAACCAGCAGCAGGAGGAGACAGCGGAGGGAGGAGAATTGGCAGCAGAAGAAGACAGCGGAGAGAGGAGAACCAGTAGCAGGAGGAGACAGCGGAGAGAGGAGAACCAGCAGCAGGAGGAGACAGCGGAGAGAGGAGAACCAGCAGCAGGAGGAGACAGCGGAGAGAGGAGAACCAGCAGCAGGAGGAGACAGCGGAGAGAGGAGAACCAGCAGCAGAAGACAGCAGAGAGAGAAGAACTGGGAGCAGAAGACAGTGGAAAGAGGAGAACCGGCAGCAAGAGAAGTCAGTGGAGAGAGGAGAACCGGCAGTGGGAGAAGACAGTGGAGAGAGGAGAACCGGCAGTGGGGGAAGACAGTGGAGAGAGGAGAACTGGCAGTGGGAGAAGACAGTGGAGAGAGGAGAACTGGCAGTGGGAGAAGACAGCGGAGAGAGGAGAACTGGCAGCAGAAGACAGCAGAGAGAGGAGAACCGGCAGTGGGAGAAGACAGCGGAGAGAGGAGAACCAGCAGCAGGAGGCGACAGCGGAGAGAGGAGAACCAGCAGCAGGAGAAGACAGTGGAGGGAGGAGAATTGGGAGCAGAAGAAGACAGCGGAGAGAGGAGAACCAGTAGCAGCAGAAGACAGCGGAGGGAAGAGAATTGGCAGCAGAAGAAGACAGCGGAGAGAGGAGAACCAGCAGCAGGAGGAGACAGCGGAGAGAGGGGAACCAGCAGCGGAAGAAGACAGCGGAGAGAGGAGAACCAGCAGCAGGAGGAGACAGCGGAGAGAGGAGAACCAGCAGCAGGAGAAGACAGCGTAGGGAGGAGAATTGGCAGCAGAAGAAGTCAGCGGAGAGAGGAGAACCAGCAGCAGGAGGAGACAGCGGAGGGAGGAGAACCAGCAGCAGGAGGAGACAGCGTAGAGAGAGGAGGAGAAGACAGCGGAGGGAGGAGAATTGGCAGCAGAAGAAGACAGCGGAGAGAGGAGAACCAACACAGGAGGAGACAGCGGAGGGAGGAGAATTGGCAGCAGAAGACAGCAGAGAGAGGAGAACCGGCAGTGGGAGAAGACAGCGGAGAGAGGAGAACCAGCAGCAGGAGGCGACAGCGGAGAGAGGAGAACCAGCAGCAGGAGAAGACAGTGGAGGGAGGAGAATTGGGAGCAGAAGAAGACAGCGGAGAGAGGAGAACCAGTAGCAGCAGAAGACAGCGGAGGGAAGAGAATTGGCAGCAGAAGAAGACAGCGGAGAGAGGAGAACCAGCAGCAGGAGGAGACAGCGGAGAGAGGGGAACCAGCAGCGGAAGAAGACAGCGGAGAGAGGAGAACCAGCAGCAGGAGGAGACAGCGGAGAGAGGAGAACCAGCAGCAGGAGAAGACAGCGTAGGGAGGAGAATTGGCAGCAGAAGAAGTCAGCGGAGAGAGGAGAACCAGCAGCAGGAGGAGACAGCGGAGGGAGGAGAACCAGCAGCAGGAGGAGACAGCGTAGAGAGAGGAGGAGAAGACAGCGGAGGGAGGAGAATTGGCAGCAGAAGAAGACAGCGGAGAGAGGAGAACCAACACAGGAGGAGACAGCGGAGGGAGGAGAATTGGCAGCAGAAGACAACGGAGAGAGGAGAACCAGAAGCAGGAGGAGACAGCGGAGAGAGGAGAACCAGCAGCAGGAGGAGACAGCGGAGAGAGGAGAACCAGCAGCAGAAGAAGACAGCGGAGAGAGGAGAACCAGCAGCAGGAAGAGACAGCGGAGAGAGGAGAACCAGCAGCAGAAGAAGACAGCGGAGAGAGGAGAACCAGCAGCAGGAGGAGACAGCGGAGAGAGGAGAACCAGCAGCAGGAGGAGACAGCGGAGAGGAGAACCAGCAGCAGAAGAAGACAGCGGAGAGAGGAGAACCAGCAGCAGGAGGAGACAGCGGAGAGGAGAACCAGCAGCAGAAGACAGCAGAGAGAGAAGAACTGGGAGCAGAAGACAGTGGAAAGAGGAGAACCGGCAGCAAGAGAAGTCAGTGGAGAGAGGTGAACCGGCAGTGAGAGAAGACAGTGGAGAGAGGAGAACCGGCAGTGGGAGAAGACAGTGGAGAGAGGAGAACTGGCAGCAGAAGACAGCAGAGAGAGGAGAACCGGCAGTGGGAGAAGACAGCGGAGAGAGGAGAAGCAGGAGGAGACAGCGGAGAGAGGAGAACCAGCAGCAGGAGAAGACAGTGGAGGGAGGAGAATTGGGAGCAGAAGAAGACAGCGGAGAGAGGAGAACCAGTAGCAGCAGAAGACAGCGGAGAGAGGAGAACCAGTAGCAGCAGAAGACAGCGGAGGGAGGAGAACCAGCAGCAGAAGAAGACAGCGGAGAGAGGAGAACCAGCAGCAGGAGGAGACAGCGGAGAGAGGAGAACCAGCAGCAGGAGGAGACAGCAGAGAGAGGAGAACCAGCAGCAGGAGGAGACAGCGGAGGGAGGAAAACCAGCAGCAGGAGGAGACAGCGGAGAGAGGAGAACCAGCAGCAGGAGGAGACAGCGGAGGGAGGAGAATTGGCAGCAGAAGAAGACAGCGGAGAGAGGAGAACCAACACAGAAGGAGACAGCGGAGAGAGGAGAACCAGCAGCAGGAGAAGACATGGGAGAGAGGAGAACCAGCAGCAGGAGGAGACAGCGGAGAGAGGAGAACCAGCAGCAGGAGGAGACAGCGGAGAGAGGAGAACCAGCAGCAGGAGGAGACAGCGGAGAGAGGAGAACCAGCAGCAGGAGAAGACAGCGGAGGGAGGAGAACCAGCAGTAGGAGGAGACAGCGTAGAGAGGAGAACCAGCAGCAGGAGGAGACAGCGGAGAGAGGAGAACCAGCAGCAGGAGGAGACAGCGGAGAGAGGAGAACCAGCAGCAGGAGGAGACAGCGGAGAGAGGAGAACCAGCAGCAGGAGAAGACAGCGGAGAGAGGAGAACTGGCAGTGGAAACAGACATCATAACCGGCAGCGGAGAGGAGAATCGACAGCGGAAAACCGACAACGGAGAGAGGAGAACCGGCAGCGGTAAAAAAACAGCAGAGAGAGGAGAATTGGCAGCGGGAGAAGACAGCGGAGAGAGGAGAACCAGCAGCAGGAGGAGACAGCGGAGAGAGGAGAACCAGCAGCAGGAGAAGACAGCGGAGGGAGGAGAATTGGGAGCAGAAGAAGACAGCGGAGAGAGGAGAACCAACAGCAGGAGGAGACAGCGGAGGGAGGAGAATTGGGAGCAGAAGAAGACAGCGGAGAGAGGAGAACCGGCAGCGGTAAAAAAACAGCAGAGAGAGGAGAATTGGCAGCGGGAGAAGACAGCGGAGAGAGGAGAACCAGCAGCAGGAGAAGACAGCGGAGGGAGGAGAATTGGGAGCAGAAGAAGACAGCGGAGAGAGGAGAACCAACAGCAGGAGGAGACAGCGGAGGGAGGAGAATTGGGAGCAGAAGAAGACAGTGGAGAGAGGAGAACCAGCAGCAGGAGGAGACAGCGGAGAGAGAGGAACCAGCAGCGGAAGAAGACAGCGGAGAGAGGAAAACCAGCAGCAGGTGGAGACAGCGGAGAGAGAAGAACCAGCAGCAGAAGACAGCAGAGAGAGAAGAACCAGCAGCAGAAGACAGCAGAGAGAGAAGAACCAGCAGCAGAAGACAGCAGAGAGAGAAGAACTGGGACAGTGGAAAGAGGAGAACCGGCAGCAAGAGAAGTCAGTGGAGAGAGGAGAACCGGCAGCAGTGGAGGGAGAAGTACTGGAGGATGAAGACATTGCTGGAGGGACAAGAAATCGGAAGAGACACCAGAGCTGCGTTAATATATTACTTGATCAAAAACCTGCGTAGTTTTTATACTTTTTTGGGGTGAATGGGTAGGGATACAACGTACCCCATACTCACTCATAGGGTGAGGCCTGGACCTGGGGGCCCTATTGTTAAAGGGGGCTTCCAGATTTCGATAAGTCCCCCCGTTGCAGATCCCAACAACCACCGGCCAGGGTTGTCAGGAAGAGGCCCTTGTCCCCCCCCATGTTGAGGGCAAGGTATGACATTTTAAAATCTTAAAATCCATACCAGACCAAAGGGCCTGGTATGCTCTTGGGGGGGGACCCCACGCCAGTTGTTTTTTTCCATTTTGGCAAGGGTTCCCCTTCATGATCCTCAGCGCAAAAGCTGCACCGCAAGTTGGATCATCATTATCGGACTTGTGATGCGACTTCTATTCAAATCAATTGGCTAACTGAAGCACAGTAATCTGTGTTATTGGAGGGGGGTGTAGTCAGGATGGCTGTATAGGGCCCTGTGGTTTCTCACAGCAGAACTATGTGCAGTTGCTGGGACCCAACGGACACGGGCTCGTCTATGGCCACAGAACACGTCTATGGCCACAGAACACGTGTGCAGGGAAATGTGGTTTTGCACAAAGATGTGAATTGATACCCCCCATGTAAGTGAGACCTCATATCAGACACTGGAGCCTACTCTTCCCAGACTATAAGGAAGCCAAAGGTAGCCAGGCAATTGGCATTTCATCAGCAGCCCAGCACACGTTTTGTATGCCTGCAGCCTCTCTCAGCACGCTGTCCTGGGTGTTACCATAAAAAAACAAGTCCATATATCCCAGGGTCCAGGACAGAGCACTGAGCGGAGCTCCTTCCTGTTTTATACACACACAGCCCTCTCTTACCCCCTTCCGTCCTCCGCCCAGCAGGTCACATGACCGCCATGTCGCAAGCGGAGGCTGCGCCCACTTTTACAATCCGTCCAATCGCATCCCTCTTTTTCCTCCTTTCCTTACGTTCCACCCATGTCACGTGGTCGGTAGCGGGCGAAATTCAAAATTTGAACCGTTTTGTGTCCTTGTTGTAGGCTGAGCCTGGGGGGTGACACCGCAATACCCGGATTACTAGAGACTCTATACACCGTCCTGAGAGCATACACTGCGGAGAGCGGACTGCTGACAGCATGGATCCCTTCACAGAGGTGAGAGAGCTCACTCCTATTATATATAGCTATCTATAGTCACATATATATATATATATATATATATATATATGATCACAGAGGTGAGAGAGCTCACTCCTATTATATATATATCTATAGTCACTCCTATATATATATAATCACAGAGGTGAGAGCTCACTATTCTATTGTGTGTGTATGTATATATATATATATATATATATATATATATATATAATCAGTTGTGACACATGTCATCTGTTCTCTATCACACACATATATGGCACGTCTAATCGATCTCCAGCTTTGTCCTAGGAGCACAGTATTGGTTGTGGGGGAGGGGGGTTTATCTTCTATGGGATTTGTTAAAGGTTAGACTTTCACTGTCATTTCTCACCATTCTATGTAAATTAGGCCTCCTCCATGCTCGGCTGTGATGATCTACCTCCCAGATCAATGCAAAGCAATAGTTCTTTATGTGCTCATTAATGCTGCATTGTGTTTTTTGTTTTCTCTTTAAGCTGATCATACACTATACAATCTGATTGTACAATCTGCTCTATGCCTAGTACACATGAGGAAAGGATTGCCCATAACTGTGTGGTGGTGTGTGTGTGTATTTTTTTTTTACTTCTGTAATTGGACACAGCTGATCACCTGATAAAGAGCAGCTGAAAGGGGTGTTCCAGCCAAATTTAGTGTTTATTAAAAGTCAGCAGCTACAAAAAGTGTGGCTGCTGGCTTTTAATAAACACACGCTCACCTGCTCCACGATCCAGCGATGCTCATTTGTCCGATATTATCTTTGTGTGTACTAGGCTCTAGATTTACCAACGCCATGTAATAGAAGGGCACACCTAAACAACCCATTCAATGTTTATCAGGCAGGCATTTGACTTTATAGTTGATTGTACAATCTCCTTCAGATTGTATAGTGTGTGGATTATCTTTATGCAGCACAACTCATTGCAGTGGATGTCACAGCCATCAATTGATGTGTCAAATTGAACTGTCATCTGATGTTTCAATAAAGCTTAAAAAGAAAAAGGAAAAAAAAAAGCAGTGTGCTGTAGCATCACACCACCCTCTTTGCCCCTATACAATGTATACCAGAACACAGGCTTGTGTGAACAAACCCTAAATGTACACAACTTTACAGTGTTTTGCGTGAAATGCTTTACGTTACAGTAAAGCCCCTTTCACATGAGTGCGGCGTTGGTGGAAAAGCTAATTTTGCTGCTCTATTCAGCCGCTATTGGGTGCGATTTTACCCCTCGCTAGCAGCCGAGAAAGGGTTACAAACCCCCGCAAAGCGCCTCTGCAGAGGCGCATTGCTGGCGGTATAGCCGCGGTGTCCCATTGATTTCAATGGGCAGCAGCGGTGGAGGAGCTCCAAAGATGCGGCTAGCAGGACTTTTTTTACCGTCCTGCTAGCGCACCGATCCAGTGTGAAAGCACTTGGGGCTTTCACACTGGAGATACAGCAGCGGCTGTTTCAGGTCGGTTAGCAGGTGCTATTTTTAGCGCAAAACGACCCGGTGTGAAAGGGGTCTTGGGCCTCTTTCACACTGACAGACCGATCAGGTTTGCCTGTCAGTTTTTCAGGACGGACCCAATTGGATCATCCATCGCTCTCTATGGAGTGACATGTCGGCAGACTGTACCGCTGAGACCCGCTGGCATCCCATCCGATCTGCTAAAAACATAAGTATGGGGGTCCATTTCCCATCCATCCGGCGGATTGGATGTAAACGGACAGGTGGTCTGTTTCTATCCGTCCTCCCCATAGAGGAAAGCAGGCTGTGTCCATGTCCACTCTGCGTGCCGGAGGCTGACCTGTCATTCGCCTGTTCATCGGGAATCGGTCGGGAGATCCCCCGCTGAGCAGGCAGGTGTGCTTTACTGAGTCTGTCCTGTCTGAAAGGGGCCTAAAATAAAAGCTGCCATTTGTTGCACAGCAGAGACCCTTAGGCTAGGTTCACACTAATATGATGCGGGTGTGATCCGTGGGCGCTTCCCACACCACTTTCAAATCGCACTGCCCTTGCAATCTGCAGCGGGCATCTGCAATCTTAATGTCACCCCAAACACGAGAAGCAGTGCGCTTGCTAGCACCTATTGCAGCATGGTCCAAAATGCCTGCATGCACATCTTTGGTGTGATTCTGTGCGATTTGAAAATGAATGAATGGGCTCAAATCGCACTGTAACGAATTGCATGTGAATTGAACAGACATGCAGTGTGGTTCACATGCAGTTAGTTCATAGTGTGAACTGAGCCTCAAATGGAACCCTTTTGGATGGGAGGGGATGGCTAGAATCCCATCAGATTATTATATTTTTGCCTCCGGTTACCATTCAGAAGGTCTGCCATATAGACACAACAGGAAGTGAGAGCGTGTCTTTGTATAATGACACTAAATGGGATGTGGGGGCAAATTATAGTGCCATCATCTAATCACCCAATTTTGATTGATTAATCGATCAATGGACATAAACCAGTTTTTCACCCGTCTTGTCACATATGCCTAGTGCAAACTGGTACATTTTTAACGGATAAGAAACACATTTTTCTTTTAATTTATCATTCGTTCGGCAGAATTTTCCAACCTATTCCTTTCCTTTTCCCGGCTCTCAAAAGTAAAAATATTTTCTATTTGTGCCTGTTAACTGGACAAAGAAACGAACAAAAGGTCCAAATGACAGACCTTCAAACGATTTTTGTGTGTGGCCAGCATAAGTCTGTGAACAGACAGATGAAGAGACCTCCATCCATTTACCTCCTAGTTTACCCAGGTCCAGGGGAAAAAAATGAAAATAAATCTGCATTCTTTTGTGTTTTCTGGACCTAAATGTGATAAATTGAAAGTAGTCTGTAACTGGGCACAAGTCCATTTACATCCAATTCCTCATAGACCAAAAGTGACGACTTCCCCAATTCAGAAGGGGATCTGTTTACCAATCGTTGGCTGAACAGAGCGGGTGGCGCTTGTCTGAAAGGCGTGAACTGGATTCAAAAAATTTAATGAATTGTTGAGGTTGTTACCAGATCAGGGATGTTCCAGAAATCTTCCAATGGGGACACCAGGAATTACCTCACTTTGGAGGGATTTCCTCACTTCCTGCTTTTTGTTATGGGACAGGAAGTGAAGGGAAATTTCCCCAATGGGATTCATATGCCCAAAAAAAGGATCATGTAACCCTCCCTTGCTGTATCTCACCCACTGAGGGACATAAAAGAAGCATTGTGATGCCAAACTGATTTTTGATAAGCGGTGTATACTTGTAATTTGCAGCACCGGTACTGCCAATGTCTGATGTATGTGCCTGCTGATTATATGCTTTGTAAGGACATTTCACCTAAGCCGCCATCCTAATTTTGTGATTGGCTCCAGAAAAGTACTTTCGGTATGGACAGTATGCGTCAGACAAAGCTTTGTGGAAGACATTCATATTTGTCTTATGACAACTGGCTTGGTAAACAATGACCCATTCATGTTTCTTAAAACACTGATAACCGTTTTATGAAAATCTCCAGTTTTATCAGCATGATTAGAGTTACAAGGATGTCTTTTATCCAATGCAATCACATGTCCAAACCACACCACGTGTTCCCGTCTATCTGTATATCTGTGTGAGGGCGGCTTATCTTTATCAGCACAGGGGCTTGGTGCTTTATCGTCGTAGAAGCCATTGTACTGGAAGTTTCCATGTGTGTCAGAGTGTGTCTGTCGGGCCTGTGTCAGAGTGTTGTCTGTCGGGCCTGTGTCAGAGTGTTGTCTGTCGGGCCTGTGTCAGAGTGTTGTCTGTCGGGCCTGTGTCAGAGTGTTGTCTGTCGGGCCTGTGTCAGAGTGTTGTCTGTCGGGCCTGTGTCAGAGTGTTGTCTGTCGGGCCTGTGTCAGAGTGTTGTCTGTCGGGCCTGTGTCAGAGTGTTGTCTGTCGGGCCTGTGTCAGAGTGTTGTCTGTCGGGCCTGTGTCAGAGTGTTGTCTGTCGGGCCTGTGTCAGAGTGTGTCGGGATATATGCAAGTACTGAGGTAGGCCCCACTGAAACTGCCACATTTCCATTTCCTGTGTTGACAGGGAATCCCTCCTGCTGGGCCTTTTTCTGTGTCCGGAGGAGAGTCGTCCCTGCTGGGTGAAGATGGTGATTATCGCTAGCGGCTCAAACAGCCTCTTGCGATAATCGGAGGCAAATTCAGCAGGCTGGTTGTACCCAAGTTGATAAACTTTGTACATTCAGCCTGCCCATTAATGGTTTAAATCTTGGCCGAATTTTGATCTGTCTATGGCCAGATTTAGGCTGGCTTCACACTTGTGCAGTCAGACATCGCATGTGATTTACAGCGCATTGCTGTGCAGGTCACATGTGATGTCTGTGTGTTGCGAATTCAGTCATACAAACAGACTTAAATTGCATCACATTCGCACCCAAAATGGTGCAGGACCCCTATTTTAATTTAATATTTTTGTTTTTTGGTCCGCACTGGAATTGTATCGCATGGGTGTTCACACCTATACGATCCTATTCCTGCACCATTTGACAGTTTGCACTGGGATCTGCGGACCGATCCTGGGGTGTCATTACCTTTTACATTGATACCCCCAGTGGTTTGCAGGTGTCAGTGTGAACCAGCGATGTGGAGAAACAGCACTGACTAGCAGGGTTTCCCCCATCGCACCAGGGTGAAACGAGACTTGGAGAATAAGTGCCAGTTCACCCTACTGCGACTTGGGATCCGACTTGTGTCGCCCCACATGAGAAATTCAATTGAAGTGAATGAGAGCAGACTTAATGTACACTGCTGAAGTCACTCCGACTTCAGAAAAGGTTCTTGTACTACTTCAAGGCAACTTGTATCCATCGCTTTAAATGGAAGTTGCCTCCAAGTCGGATCTCTGTCTTAAAGCGGATGGTTCAGCTAAAAAAAAATATTAAAAGCCAGCAGCAACAAATACTGCAGCTGCTGACTTTTAATATTAGGACACTTACCTGTCCTGGAGTCCAGCGGCGTCCGCAGCAGAGGATGAGCGATCGCTCGTCACCCTGCTGCTCCCCCCTCCATCCACGGTGAGGGAACCAGGAAGTGAAGCGCTGCGGCTTCACTGCCCGGTTCCCTACGGCGCATGCGCGAGTCGCGCTGCGCCCGCGAATTGGCTCCAGCTGTGTGCTGGGAGCCGAGTGTTCCCAGCACACAACGGGCGGGAGACGGGATGTGATGTAATGCCCGTCTTTTGCCCGTGAATGCTGGGCCGGAAGTGGGTGCAGATACATGTCTATCTGCACCCCCCTCCCCCCTGAAAGGTGTCAATTTTGACACCGGAGGGGGGGAGTGTTCGGATCAGCGGATCTTCACTTTAGGGTGGAGATCCGCTTTAACTTTACAGGAAGAGAAAATAGTTTCCCCCTCCCACAGAGCTGATTATTCTGTGATTGGCCACAGCCAAAGTCGCCTGTCCTGGAGGCAACTTTCAGTCACGTTGTAAGTTGCCTTGCATAGTCGCACTGTAAGTCGGGTTGCCCCTGTTTGAACCGGCACTTACGGTGAATGTTATTGCTAACCTCTTTTTGAAAATGCTAGTTATCTGGCTGCCCCAGCTTCGGTTTTTTTTACTTTCATTTTTCCAAGTGTGTATGTGTTTTTTTTATCTATCTATCCTATCACATTTTTTTAAGGAAGGGTTAGGACTCTTGCTGCTTTGCATTTTTCCCCAATATTAGTAAATTAATCTTCAGGTGATTCGGTTACTATGAAAATATTTGTACGCTGACTTTGCGAAGAGTACTTTTACTAGTTTCTGGTCATGTTCATAATCCCTTTTATCTCTTTGAATCTCTCCTGTTAATCTCTTCTGACAATTGATAATCCTTTGGATACTGTACAAGGTTGAGATCATTTGGGTGGAGTATTTCTTTATAATGGGCTTGTCATTGTCTTCAGATTATGATTGGGAAGAGTTGGCAGGAGTTGCTTGCTTGAAGAAACAGCATACCTGTGTCTTTCCTTCAGAGCTGCGCATGCACGGGAGTGACATCATCACTAGTAATGTGCTGGAATGCGATGGACAGTAGGACACAGTGGTGTTGATTTACTAAAGGCAAATCTCTGCACTAAAAGGGCACTTGCATGTCCCCCTCAGATCTACAGCGACTGCACCTCCAAGTGCACTTGCAGTGTAAAGTGGCTCTGCCTTTAGTAAATAACCTCTATTACTGACTTAAACTGCCTTTTTTATTTATTTTTACTGCCTCTTTAACCACTTAAGACCCGGACCAAAATGCTGCTAAAGGACCTTGCCCCTTTTTGCGATTCGGCACTGTCGCTTTAACTGACAATTGCGCTGTCGTGCGCCGTGGCTCCCAAACCCAAAATTGGCGTCCTTTTTTTTTCCCCCCACAAATAGCTTTCTTTTGGTGGTATTTGATCACCTCTGCGGTTTCTATTTTTTGCGCTATAAACAAAAATAGAGTGACAATTTTGAAAAAAATGCAATATTTTTTACTTTTTGCTATAATATTCCCCAAAAATATAAATAAAAAAATAGTTTTCCTCAGTTTAGGCCGATACGTATTATTCTACCTATTTTTGGTATTAAAAAAAAAATGCAATGAGCGTTTTATCGGTTGGTTTGCACAAAATTTATAGCGTTTAGAAAATAGGGGATAGTTTTATTGCATTTGTATTTTTTTTTTTTCGTGACTGCGACATTATGGCGGACATTTTTGGGACAATTGTCATTTTCACAGCAAAAAATGCATTTGAATTGCATTGTTTATTGTGAAAATGACATTTGCAGTTTGGGAGTTAACCACAGGGGGCGCTGTAGGGGTTATGTGTTCCCTAATGTGTGTTTACAACTGTAGGGGGTTGTGGCTGTAGGCGTGACGTCATCGATTGTGATTCCCTGTATAAGGGATCACGCGACCGATGACGCCGCCACAGTAAAGGACGGGGAAGCAGTGTTTACACACGGCTCTCCCCGTTCTTCAGCTCCGGGGACAGGCGCACGCCCGTGACCCACGGCTGGGTACTAGTACAGGACGTACCTGTACGTACATATGCCCAGCCGTGCCATTCTGCTGACGTTTATGTGCAGGAGGCGGTCCTTAATTGGTTAAAATGTCAAGGCAACATAAAAAAAAAAAAAGTACCTGGTTTTGAGTTAATAGATCACATGATTTCTAATAAAATTAAGAGTAATTTTTTTGCAGTTATTAAACAGATATACCAAAACCCTTTTCAAATGTATATTTCATAGACCAAAAGACGGCAAAAAAGACACGTTCATTGTAGAGGTCGACCGATATGGGTTTTTCTCTGGCCGATGCCGATATTAATGCCGATTTTTGCGGCCGATATTTTGGGCCGATTTTTTTTTTTTTGGTGGCACTAATTGGCACTGGAAGGAAGATGGCACTAGCAGAAGGCACTTATTGGCACTGGCAGGTTGCACTGGATGGTACTAGCAGGTGGCACTGATTAGCAGATGGCACTGGCAGGTGATACTGGCAAGTGGCACTGGGCGGCAATAGTTGGCACTGGTTGGCATTGGCAGGTGGCACTGATGGCTTTAGGTGGCACTGGATCGCACTGGCTGGAAGGTGGCACTTACTGGCACTGGATGGTGCCACTGGTATTGTCACTGGCAGGTGGCATTGGCGGATGGCACTGGATGGAAGGTGGCACTAATTGGCACTGGCAGGTGGCATTGGTGGATGGCACTGGATGAAAGGTGGCACTAATTGGCACTTGGTGTTGGCACTGGCAGGTGGCATTGGCGGATGGCACTGGATGGAATGTGGCACTAATTGGCACTGGATGGTGGCACTGGTGTTGTTACTGGCAGATGGTATTGTTGGCACTGGTGCAAAAAATGGTGTCGCCCCCCCCCCCCCTCAGTCCAGTATAGACACCCCCCCCCCCCGTAGTACAGACACCAGAGTGGTGTGTGTCCCACGAGCGCGGGCCCCTTCTCCTCTGTGGGCGTAAACAGAGGAGGGACGCCGCGCTGGGTGTACCAAAATGGCCGCAGCTCCGGAGCTAGGCCAAAGCCGCGGTCTTTCCCGATGTTGTGACCGCGGCGGCAATCCGCGAATCCGCAGATTGCCGCCGCGGTCACAGCATCAGGAAAGGGAAGGAGAATACCCCGCGCTGCCAAGGATGGTTGGATAGTAGCTGCTAACACGGCTCGTATGAGAAAAGCAAAATATTGGAAGTGTAGAAAGATGTAGAAAGATGTGTAGCGCTTGGAATGACTATCTATTAATGATAGTCTGAGACACTCAAAAAATAAAATAAAATTGTGAGACCAAATGTAAGACCCTGAAAAATTCAGGGACAAGCACTAAGTGACTGGTGGGTGATAAACAAAATAGTCTATTGATCCCCAAATGGATGTTCTCACAATGAATGGATATTGGAAGAGACAAGAGAAAGAAGTGGCCACATAGCGTAATCCCGTTATGTAGAAAATAAAATATTTATTTGCAGCGGTCAAACTTACATTTCAGCTGAATAAAAAAGGCTTGTATACAAGTAGGGCGACAGTGGAGTCCTCCCGATGCGTTTCTTGAATAGAGCACTTTGTCTGGGGTATCAATAACGGGATTACGCTATGTGGCCACTTCTTTCTCTTGTCTCTTCCAATATCCATTCATTGTGAGAACATCCATTTGGGGATCGTACTCCCAGCTGGGCTTCGTCCATCCATCCCACAGAGTTTATCTGATGACCAGCCATCATACTGCCCTGCTAAGGAGCCTAATTTTACAAGCCTACTTTGACTTTCAGTGGTGTAAGCCAGCTGAAGTCAATCAGTTCCCGTAATTACATTACTCTCGGTGGTGGGAACAAATTAGTGGAGAAGCTATCTAACATTCACCAATCACCAGATTGACTGTTATATTCACACCTAGATTTACAATCTTTATTCATTTTCATATAATTTTTCCTTTCACGGGAGATCATTATACCTGGCATCTATTGACCATTAATTGATTTTTGTTTATCCAAGAAATGAACTATCACTGTTTGTTGGCATATGTGTTTTATTTATATGTGTGAAATCGCATTTTATTAGCAGTTGAACATATTATGTAACCCATCAATAGACTATTTTGTTTATCACGCACCAGTCACTTAGTGCTTGTCCCTGAATTTTTCAGGGTCTTGCATTTGGTCTCACAATTTTATTTTTTGAGTGTCTCAGACTATCATTAATAGATAGTCATTCCAAGCGCTACACATCTTTCTACACTTACAGCATCAGGAAAGGCCGCGCCTTTTGGATAAAAATCGGCCGATGCTGATTTCTCGGTCGACCTCTAGTTCATTGTTTGGTGTGATAGTCATCTGACTCTGGAGCAAGCCCTTCCCCCATCCAGCTGGGTATATGATTTTGACAGGTATCTTCTCCCACTTCTGGCTCAGTGCCTTCCACTGTAGCCTTCTGGGACACTTCACAAGTCCCAGTAGACTGCAGCCCATTCACAGAGTGCTGTGCGCTTTGTTCCAATGCAGTAGGTGACCAACTGTAAAAGCCACATGGCTTCACTGCTGGTTTCTTAGTCAACATGGCGGTGCCAGCAAGTCGATTGAAGAATCGGCTTAAGTGAGGACACCGCTGGATGGCAGACAGGTAAGTGCCCTAATAAAAGCTACAATGTTTGTAGCTGCTGACTTTATTTTTTGGGGTGGGAGCCTGAAGCTCTGCTTTTAAGGGCCAGTTCACACCAGACGCAGTTCCGTGCGCTCTTTTTCTGTACAAAATGCATGCACAGTGTTTTCCATGTATTCCAATGGCTCTAGTTCACACCATGCAGTTCGTTTCCGGTGAAGAAACTGACTGCATGGTGTGAACTAGAGCCATTGGAATACATGGAAAACACTGTGCATGCATTTTGTGCAGAAAAAGAGCGCACGGAACTGCGTCTGGTGTGAATTGGCTCTAAGCTTTTTTTTTTTCCTTCTGTTTTTCTGTTTAAAAACAAAAAACCCTTTTTAAATGCGTGAGGACTTGACCAAAATATTGGTACTTTTGGTGTTTTTTCACAGGTGCGAAACGCAGCAAAAAAGACGCATTTTTGCAACAAAGTATGTAAAAGTAGCCTTATGCTGGCCGTACACTATATGAAAAATTTGGTCATTTGGCCAGTCAATGCGCACAAAATTGGTAATTGGAGTCGAAAAAATGAAGGACGATTATGGAACTTTTCTGCCAAACGAATGATAAAGCGAAAGGTTAATGTGTTTCCCTTCCAAATGGTTTGCACTAGCTATATGAAAATAACAAAAAAATTGATTCATTTATGTCCACTGAACGATTTATCGGTCTTTACATGATGGCACTATCGTTTGCTTTCACGGCTGAATGTTTGGCTGAGCCCATTTTCAAACAACGATCATGAGAGCAAATGATAGTGCCATCATGTAATGACCGATAAATGAAAACATTTTTTTTTTATTTTTTACATATACCTAGTGCAAACACTTCGGATGGGAAACGCATTAATCTTTCAATTTATCGTTCGTTTGGCAGAAAATTCCAAACTTGTCCTTCGTTTTTTATTTATTTTTTTGGCTCCAAAACTTTCGAACAATTACCAATTTTGTGCGCCATTAATTTCCCAAATTACCGAATTTTTAATATATTGTATGGCCAGCATAAGGCTACTTTTACATATTTCGTTACAAAAATTCATCTATCTTTTTTGCTGCATTTCGCATCTGTGGAAAAAAAAAACGCCATAAGTACCAATCTTTTGGTCAAGTACTCACGCATTTAAAAGGGTCTTCAGGGTTTTTTTTTTTTTTAAACAAAAACAGATCAGTGTGAAAGCAGCCTTACGCCTTGTATGCACGATTGGAATTTCCGATAGAAAAAGTCAGATGGAATTTTTTCATCGGATATTCCGACTGTGTGTGCCCCATCGGAAATTCCAATGGACTTTCTATCGGATATTCCGTTTGTCTGTGTGGAACTCCAGCGGAGGGAAAAAACATGCATGCTCAGAATCAAGTCAACGCATGCTCGGAAGCATTGAACTTGATTTTTCTCGGCGGGTCGTAGTGTGGTACGTCACCGCGTTTTGGATGGTCGGAATTTGGTGTGCCAGTGTGTATGCAAGACAGCTTGAACGGAATTCCGTCGGATTTTATCCCGGCACAAATGCCGATCGTGTGTACGGGGCATAAGGTTTCTAAATCTAACTGACACGTGCAGTCACAATGGAGATTAATGGCCGAAAAACAATGAACTGCCCAAATGACCAAATTTTTCAGCTGATTTTTTTTTTTTTTGTATAGTGTGGCCAGTAAATGACATCTAATTGAAATGTACTTTGATTTACGTTCGTTCTTGTGTCATTTCTGGCGGTTAAGGTGTAGCCATCTGACAGAACCTGTTGATCAAGGCTTGTTATTAAATGTAGAAAATAAAAATGTGTTTTGTAAAGTTCTCTCTGTAGATTAAGAGATGTGGGCAGAAATTGCCTGTCTGTCCTGACTATAGAAAGGACGTGGTTTGCATAACATGTGGCACGATAATTTCCCCTGATTTCTCCCCTGTGACTCGGCGCCAGACTGTAAAACTGCCGGGCTCCCGTTTTTTTTTTAAAGTGCAGATGGCGTCTTTTAAGTTTTTTTTGGTATGAGGATCTGATGATCTGTTTCCATAATTGGTAGGATGGAGGTTCTCTGCAGCTGGAGGAAAGATGTGTCGGTTAGTGGGCTCTGTTCCAGCACATAGCTAGGAAAAAATGCTCCGCAAGCTACAGCATGAGTGGATGATATAATACCCCGCAATGAGATGTAAATACTTGCTATGACTACAACTATTGGCTGATTCAAACTAAAATAACTGGGTGTCTCCTGAAGGCATTAAAAAAACCGTCCTTTGTCATACTGCGAATGCAGCACTTTGATGAGCAATGAGTTCATATACTACTCCAGAAGAGACTTTCTTTACTTCTAGTAGAACACGTTCCCTGCTGGAGATGTGCATAATACCAACGTCTTTCAAAAACTGCACACAGACAGGCTCCTTATTGCAGAAGAGATGCAATGCCTCCTGCAGTATATTCAGCCCAACCTGCCTGCCTGCGGTCTGGGAAGAAGGTAGTGTTTGATGGCCTAGCTCTGCTACTTGCCTAATGTGGCACTTGCCCACAGACACAATGTGCCAAAGGCACGCTACCTGCGTTTTTTTTTTTTAGGCCTCATGTACACATACTGGATCATTTTATAGTTTTCAATCCATAAGACACACCACCCCCCCCCCCCCAAAAAAAAAAAAATAGGGGGAATTGTCTGTGCGTCCTATGGAGCGACTACTGACCGCCCTCCCCTGCCGATATGTTACAATACCGGGCTGGCTGTCTCCCATGGGCGCCGGTCGCTCTCCTGGCTGGGTCTGTCACTCAGCCAGAAGACAAAGCAGATGAATGGAGTGCAGATGTTCTGTCTTCTTTCTGAGTGACAGGGGATGTGATGACGTCCCTGCCAGGGAATGCCAGTCTGTGCGAGGTGGAGGACTGTAACAAAGTCTCGCCTCCTAAATAGATGGAACACTGATCCAATGATGCATTGAATCAGCGTGGTGTGTATCATAGGAGGTGGGACTTTTACAGTGGGCGCCGGGGGTATTTGAATCCGTGAAGTGACAGAGCTCTGGTGTGGTCAGGTTGCATTTCATGGACACTGATAAATATCTTGGTACACCATTTGGTTAAGAATATATATTTTTTCTTGTTCTCCTTTAAAAACGATGTGTGTATATTATAGTCGGGTGCGTCTTATGGAGTGAGAAATATGGTTTAGAGGCAGTTGAGGTTACAGGCATTTTATTTTTAAAGCAGAAAAATTACATTCAGGACTGTAATTTTGGCATTTAAAAAGCTAAATGCTTGTAATGGCAGTAAACTGCGTTTTTTTTTATTTTTTATAAGCGTTTTTTAAAGGGAAAACAATTTCGGAAAAATCTGTCGGGTTAGTAAAACGGCAATATCGGAACCAATTTAATCATACGGTTTGTAGTGTACATAGGTTTGCAAAACGGGATAAAGGAATATTCCTGAACTTTGTTTTATCTAGGGCTGTGCAAATTAACTTTTAATTAATCGATTAATCTTTAATTTTTTTGATCGATCAAAATCTTTTTGATTGATTAAAAGTCTTTTGATTGGTACTCACCTCTCCACTGGCTTCTGGGCATTCAGGGAGTTCCTGTCAGAGATCCGGTGACGTCACAGACACCGGTGGGGCTTGCAGTGTCCATCTGAAGGGCTCATTTGCTGTGCCTTCATATCTGCATGCCGGCGGGACCTTACTATCTGCCACACGCAAGGGCTGTTACACTTCCCTCTATCAACCTGGGGTTCTACAGCCATCCACTGGGAGCTGTGATAGTTCCCTTCACGGGACATCTACATAGCGACGGACTGATAACCTCTCCTCATCTGGATTCAGCAGTGGTACCGTTGTACACATTTTTATACCAGTATCATACTTGGCTACATGTTTTTATGACTGCTTTTGCTACCGTTTGGTATTACTCGCACCATTTTTACAGTTTATGTAGCAACAATCGATTTTATCTCCAGTGCAATATTTATTTGGTTACCTACTTGAAGACTAAAAAAAGTTTTAATGCTATTTGTGTGTTTTTTTGTATCCTGCTATCCATTTTTCCAGTGGTTGGTAGCAGCACTGGTAATCGGCCTGCAAGGAGATCAGCTAAAAGTAGTTGGATCTGTATGCGCGTTATAATTAATCGAAATTAGTCGATTAATCGTTTTTTTTTTTTAATCGATTAATCAAACACAAACATTTTAATCAGTAACAGCCCTAGTTTTATGTCATGGTTACTGTGAAATTGTGTGACTGCATCAATGCAGTGCATGTTATCTCAGCTTGCAGAGCTTGGATTCAATAAACGAGTTTACCAAAAATGTAAATATTGCAGAATATATAGCCTCATGCTACACAACTAAGCTCCATTACATGCTGAATAAACTAAATTATTAATGTATCTTGAATAGAAAATTATCTTTAGATTTTTACTCCAAAAGCATTTTTATTAAAAATGTAATAAAAAATCTTTTTTTTTTTTTTTATTCCATCCTGCGTCCATCTCAGACTGCTCTCTGTCCTCTCCTGACTGTAACACACTCCAGCCCACCTGGCTGTCTTCCTCCCTGGCAGTGTTCTCCTGCTGTCGTGCTCTCTGGTCAGGACACCCTTGTGTGTCGTGAAGAGGGTCCCTTCTGCACCCAAGCAAATGCCTGAAGTCACCCCCCCCCCCCCCCTCCAGACTAGGACCACCCACAGCCTAACACTCCATCTCCAGCTAGGCCATGGGTCTTCAAACTGCGGCCCTCCAGTTGTTCAGGAACTACAATTCCCATCATACCTAGTCATGTCTGTGAATGTCGGTGTGTTGCAATGCCTTGTGGGATGTGTAGTTCTACAACAGCTGGAGGGCCATAGTTTGAGGATCCCTGAGCTAGGCTGACCCTAAGTATTTGAGGGGCCTGCCCCCTGACAACCCATCTTTTAGGGGTTGGTCAGGGCCCTCAAAATACTCCAGACATCTCCTCCTCACCTCCACTCCCATTCTTCTGGAAGTTTCCAGCAAATTGCGGGGAGTGCTTAGAGACGCTGCCATTGAGTCATCCAGCCCTCCGTAAATCACTCACCCTGACCCAGAAAAACACAGGCTTGGCTGCCAACCAAGCCTGAACAATTTTCCAACACTACAGAAAAATCTATTCTAGTAGCATGCTAGTGGGTGCTACATGCACATAGGATAGCAACATTGGGTTTAAGGGCAGAAAAAAAATCGCCCAAACTCACAAAATCGTGAGTTTAACAGCAGCAGTGTGCACAAGGCCTAAATTTGCTAGTTCATCTAACACTACCCTCTCCCCAGACTATGTACACAGCACCAAGTCATCCCAGGCACAAAAAATACACAGGAAGAGCGAATGTGCCCACGTGCACGAAGCCTAAAATGGACTTGGCAGATTCAAACAAAGTCACAGAAACTTTTTCTACTGGGATAAGGGCTGGTACACAAGGCTGCATTCCTACTATAACGCAGCGTATTGTAGTGCGATTTGCCGCGTCAAACTGCAGCGTCTTGTCCCGCGATTTGCCGCGACAAAACGCATCGTTTTTTGCCTTGTTTTCGCTGGGAGGGGTGATTTTTAACATGGTCTGCTATGCCGAAACGCCGAAGCCGCCTGGAAAAAAGGGTCCGGGACTTGTTTTGAGCTTCAGGCGTTTCGGCGTGGAGATGTGAACCATCTCCATAGCCGACAATGTTAAATCGCCCCTCGAGCGTATTTTAAGCTGCAATAGCGTCGGGCGTAGAGCGTAAAAACACCTAGGTGTGAATGCAGCCTTATGAACTGAGCTGTAATTTTCTTTATAAGAAAGGGCACATAGAACCTTGCCCTGCCTTGCTGCTGTCGGCAACACAGTTGCATTTTTCCTAAACGCTTTGCAGATCAGCGTAGCCATGCTTGGAAATAAATGGAATGTCACTTTGGCTTTGATTGAGCCCTGGTTCACATTGGTATGATTTGACATGTCAAATTGACGGCGTTTGCTGGCAGTGGAACCAACCCAATCTGTGCGATGCATCTGGGGCACTGCACCGATTTCAAAAAGTAGTTTCTGTACTACTTTTTGAGATTTCGGCCCGTGGTTTACACGCGCGCGCGTGTGTCTTTTTTTTTTTTTTCAAAAGCTGAAGTTAGAAGCTGGCTATTATGCACAACTGCACCAGATTTTGAACTCTCCGGTGTTAGTAAATCAACCCCACTGTGGCATTGCATTAAAGTTTAAGGGGGGGAGGGAAACGGCACTGTAGAAATTCAAGCACCCCCTCCTTCTGGCAGCTGTGATCAATTTCTGCAGAAAAAAATTAATTGTGACCCTACAGTAAGCCTAGGTTTACACTAATGCGGTGCAGGGAGCCACATGTGATTCAGGCAGGAATCGCACTGCGTTCCTCTTCAAATCACGTGTGATTCTTTGCAGTGTGTTTTTTTTTTTGTATGGCTGAAATCGAAGCACACCCATGCAAGCTGATTGAGCCAATCGCACTGCGTTTGCAAACTGTTTTTGGGGTGTTGTCAACTTAACATTGACACCAACAGTGGTTCGCATGAACTAAGTGTGATGCGGTGTGGGAAATGCACAGGAATACTGCACAGCATCAGTGTGAACCTAGGCTAAAGGTTTTGCACAAATACAGTGTGGCCATTGTAAGTGTTAAATAAGTTGTCTCAATCCTCTAACTGCCACTTTTGCTGGATAGCTTGTTCTGCTGAAGAAGGTTAAAATAATTCCTTGTGCACACAGGATTCTAGAACATTCTTGCATAAGGAGAAAAAAAGTAGAAGGACCAGACAGACACTCAGGGCTGAGTAGAGCGCTTGTTCTCCAGGCAAGATATCAAGTACTGCTCTGTTTCATCGCTCTTTTCTCTTCCCTCTTTATTTATTGTTTCTGTATGTAAAGGAAACCTGTCCTGAGAAAAATACTGTAACAGCTGACCTCTGTCTGAAAATACTAGCTGCCTGGGGGTCTGGGCTTCTGTACATTGGGAGTCACTGATCTGGGAAAAGCTTGTAGTAATTGTCATTTGGAACGCCTGATCTGTAGACTTGTTCCTCACTACAGAAAGCACGAGGATCTGAAGAGATTGGAATAGCATGACAGCCAGGCAGTTGGCATTTTAGAAGAGATCAGAAATAGTAGACTGTCATGCTAATGCTCTAAGATCATGACTCCGAATAAGAATGCAAATCGGGAATTCTGACTTGCAGACCCCGTTGCCAACTTACAAAAACAAAAAAATATATATATATATATATAAAAGCACAAACATCAAATATTTTACCTGCCTATTTGCTGTGTTTTTCTTTTTTATTTAATAAAAAAAAGTGTGTGTGTGTCTGTCTCACATTTTTGTTTATCTTTTCATGTGACAACACTGAAGAAATTACACTTTGCTACAATGTAAAGTAGTGAGTGTACAGCTTGTATAACTGTAAATTTGCTTTCCCCAAAAAATAACACAAGTAATGACAGACAGTAACCCCCCCCACAGTAGTGCAGACCTCAGACAGCGGCGTGTTTCCCTCGAGCGCGGCTTCTTCTCCTTTCTGGGTGTGAACAGAGAGGAGGGCCGCCGCTGGGTGTGCCAAGATGGCCGCCACTCCGCGGATCACGAGGTGTGCCGATCCGAACAGGGTGACCCGTTCGGATCACGGATCGGTGACGATCCGTTGCACCCATAGTAAGTATGTAAGTCGTGCCCGCATATGAAAATGGTGTTTAAACCACACGTGAGGTATTGCCATGATCGTTGGAGTGAGAGCAATAATTCTAGCACCTGCTAACTCAAAACTAGTAACCTGTAGAATGTTTTTTTTTGTGTGTGTGTTTTTTAATACTTGAAATTTTTAAGTGAAACGGGGTTGCCAATGGAGATTTTTAAGTGTCAAAGTTTGTCGCCATTCCACGAGCGGGCTCAATTTTGAAGCATGACATGTTGGGTATCAATTTACTCAGCGTAATGTTATCTTGAAGAGGTCGCCACATATGCCATGCTACTTCAATCGCTGGTGTGGCATTCTTTAGGCCGGTACTTTCCATTTTGTAGACATCCGGAATCTGTATAAAGTGTTCTGTTGGAATCAGACCAGACAATACAATGTACCTTACCCACTATAGATAAAGCAACAGCTATGTCATATACAGTATCGGCATGATATAAAAGAAGTTCTTGGTCACTGCAAAGTAACATGTTCTCTAAAACATTTTAACACTTTTTTTTTTTCTTTTTTTTTATGTCTTAGAAATTACTTGAAAGGACGCGAGCAAGGAGAGAGAATCTTCAAAAGAAGATGGCCGACAGACCCACAGCCGGAGCACGGGTGGCAGCATTAAACAAAAGGCCGCTTACAGAAACCAATCGTCAGCCTCCCGTACAAGCTGAGGAAGGTAAGGACCAATAAGTACAGTGGTGTGCTAGATTAGGACTGGACGTCATTTTGATTGCATGAGGACCGGAAAAAATTACAGTAAAGTTCCAAGCTTTGTCTCTCCCATGGTCGTTTATAAAGCCAGAAATGTGGGTTATGCACTCTAGAGACAGATATATGGTAAATTTATGACTAACGCCCATATGATGGCTCAGCAGTATCATAGAGTCGGATCTACATGGGTAACTCGCAAAAGAATTTAGCAGATTTATTATTATTAGTCTGTTCATTAAAGGAACTATTGCATTTTGGTCTCATCCTTTTTAAAATGTAACTCCTTCTCCTGCAATGCCTTCTTGATTCAGTATTGTAAAATGGTATGCATTACTACGTGTTGTGTTTTTTTTTTTTTTTTGGAAGTCTGTAGACTGTTTCCTTCAAGTATCCATTGATGCTGCAAAAGAATCCCTCTAAAATGCCATTGAATGTTCACAATGTTTCTGTGATTTCCATATGTAAACACTCTGGGCAATAAAAGTATTGAATCTGTATACAAACGTAATGGAAAAAGATGATTACAAGGGCCGGTTCACACCGCTGCAATGCAGTCATCCTGCGACTCCATTGCGGGTTCCCGCATCGCATGTTTCCCGGCGGCAGTTCACTCTGTCCTATGCAAACTCCTGGGAGTGTCCGTTTAAAAGTTAATGGTACCCCCAAACAGTTCAGACAGGAATCTGAATTGCATTGGTGTGAACACTCATGCGATCTGATTCTGCTGCGGACAAAAAAAGGGTTCTGTGCGAGTTTGATGCAAATTCAGCCATACAATCTTTAGTATCGCATGTGTTTTTTTTTCTTCAGTGCGGTGCGAATCGCATCTGACATCGCAGCAGTGTGAACCGGCCTAAATAACGTTCCTGAAATCATTTGGTGCTGTGGTCACGACAGTCATAGGAATCAGAAAAAAAAAAAAACAGTCCTGGATGGCCGCACACCGTTAAAGGCATCTTTATTGTAATAGCAGACACAATCCAATACAGTCGCTTCATATTTGGCAGAGGCAGGGAAAATCAGCTTAGAAATCAATATAAATAGATCTAAAGCCCAAACCTTTCTTTTTATTGCATATAGTAGAGGAGTTTAAAAATCCCTGTCAGGTTTCCTGGGGAGATTTTCCCTTTTAAGTCCTGTGCACACAAATGTATCCAGAATCGTGCAGCTCTACATGGTGGCAGATGGGACTTCTAGTTTATTCATTCACAGATCACTGTGAATAAATGATGTGGCTGTGTGGGAGTAGCCATGTGTTTTTTTTTTTTTTCTGTGACAGTGGCCGCAGGGGAGGGGATCCCCCACCAGCTCTCAGTGAGGGGGTGAGAGGGGTACTGGAACATGTTTCATGTTATACCCATACCTGTGTAACATGTTATCCTTTAAAGCAGGGGTCTCCGAACTATGGCCCTCCAGTTTTTCAGGAACTACAATTCCCATCATGCCTAGTCATGTCTGTGAATGTCAGTTTTACAATGCCTCGTGTGATGTGTAGTTCTGCAACAGCTGAAGGGCCGTAGTTTGGAGATCTCTGCTTTAACCCCCTTAGTGGTAAACCCGAGCGTGACTCGGGGTGGGTTTTCTATGTAAAAATCGTTATCCCCGAGTCACGTTCGGGGTGGATGTGCAAAGCCTGCAGCGCGCTGGCTTACCTTTTTCCAGGCTGGGTATTACTGTACTCGCCTTGTCCCTGGATCCAGCGATGCATCCACGCTGTGTGAGCGAGTGGCGTCCTCCATTCGATTCACAGAGTGCCCGCTCGACGCCTATCTCCGTTCCCTGCGACGTTACGACGCACAGGGGCGGAGACCGGCGGCAAATTCAAAAATGTAAACAAACACATTACATACAGTACTGTAACCTATAAGATTACAATATACTGTATGTAAAAAAAAAAATACACACCCGCCTTGTCCCTAGTAGTCTGCCCAGTGTCCTGCATGTTCTTTTACATAATAAAAACATTTTTTTTGTGCCTGCAAACTGTAGATTGTCCATAGCAACCAAAAGTGTCCCTTTATGTCAAAAGTGATTTTAGAGCAGCTAGAAAACAGCGATAATAAATTATAATCACTTGCAGAATTGAGCGATAGCGATTTGTGGGGAAATCTGTCATTAAAAATTAAAAGTAATGACAGCGACAATTCTGCAACTGAGCAAATTTCAGTGATTTTGATTTGATTTCATTATTGAAGAATTTTTTTTATAGTTACATTATCATTTGTTCTAATTAATTTATAGTTATTTATTATATTATAATTTTATAAATTTTGTGTTTCAAACTGTCTACTAGACTCTTGTTTGGACAGATTTGAGTGAGTTATTCCTAAGAATTACAAGCCTACAGTATAAAATGCCAAATTTTCATGCAAAATAATTGTACCGCTTTTGGTACGTAATTCCAGACAGAATCATACCGCCAGGGAGGTTAAAGGTTCAAGTATTGTAGACCTCTTGGTTGCTTTCTAATGGAAATTGGTCCTGCCCACCTTTTCTTTATTGATATTGCCAATTCCCCAAACCACCCTACAAAAACTTTGTATAGGTTTACCCTAAAAATCTGTTTTTTTCCAGTGAAACCATGCTCGAAACCATCTCCATCAAAGAGACGCTGCTCTGATGAAAACAAAATATTGGGAACTGAGAACAAACAACCAAAAAGTCCAGAGATTGTTAAAATTACACAGGCAGAGATTGTTGCGCAGCCACAAGTGAGGCCCACAGAACCGACTCCACCAAGAACCATTGTAACCAGTAAAGAGGAGCCGAAACTCCACTCTGAGGATCATGGAGCACCTTCAGTGAGGAATCGTATGCAGAGGCTTGCTGATCAGCGGAGATATTGGGATAATGATGGTAACAAGAGTTCAGTACCACCCCTCTTTTTATTTTTTGTTTTTCCCACCACTGTATATATTTCCTTTTACACTTATTTTAGTTGTACTAGAAAATAAAAGCTCATAAGTGCTAACCTTCTAGAAAAAAAAAATTTGATTTAAAATACCAGTAACTTTAACATACAGTTTTAGGCCCCTTTCACACGGAGGGGGGAGGTGTGGTGGCGCTATACCGTCGGAATTGCTGGAGGATTCAGCCGCTAGCGGTGCGGTATTAGGCTCCATGCACACTGAAGCTAATAAAAGCTATAAAAAAAGGGATCCTTGTAACGTTTTTTAGCGTTTTTACAATCTGCATCTTTCAGTGTAGCTTTAATCAGCTTTTTTTTTTTTTTAATGGATAAAAAACGCTGGTGCCGGCGTTTTAGGGCGTTTTTCAGCGCCTTGCGGTTTTTAGCATATTTTTCCGGCAAAAAATGGCACTTTGGACGCAAATTTAGGGCGTTCAGAAAAAAGCTAATCAACTCCAAGGCTCATTAACACTGAAAAACGCCCGGGTGTGCTTGGCACATAGGCCAACATAGAGTTCAGTTTATGGGCTTTAAAAAAAAAAAAGCCAAAACGCCAATAAACTGCAGTTTATCAGCTTCAGTGTTCATGGAGCCTTAGGCTGCATTCACACCTGAGCGTTTTGTCACCTGAAACACGACGCTCAAACGCTAGAGGGGAAGAAATACATTATTCCCTATGGACATTGTTCACATCTGCACGCCTGACGCCGAACGCCTGAAGCTCAAACAAGTTCCGGACCCTTTTTTGTTGCGCGGTTTTGGCGTATTTGAGCGTTTCCATTTCCCAGTAAGTAATGGAAACGCTCGATTCAAGCGACTAGCGCGACAACAAACGTTTGCTACGGGCATTTCGTCGCTTTAATCAATAGAACTTTTCACCCAGGCAGAAGATAAAAAAAATCTACCAACATAGCAACAAGTGATGAAAAGATGATAATTTTTCCTATTGGCTAAAATAAAAACGTCAAAGTAAAAAAACGTCGGACGACGCTGTGCGCAAATAAGCATGAATACGCGCGAAAAATCGCCGCTAATGCAGCCTTTAACCCTCCGCTAGCAGCCGGAAAAGGGTTAATACCACGCGCAATGTGCCTCTGCAGAGGCGCATTGCAGGTGGTATTACCGCAGTTTCCCATTGTTTTGTCTCACCGCTCCAAAATGCTGCTTGCAGGAGATTTTTTTTTCTTTCCCGCCAGCGCATCGCTTCAGTGTAAAAGCCCTCGGGCTTTCACATTGAGAATGCTGGGCAAGAGTTTTTCGGGCTGTATTTACACTATTTTTAGCGCTAAACCGCCTGGAAAAACTCCTCCGTGTGAAAGGGGCCTTAATGGCAGTCCAAAATCTATTCTTGTACTTGGTGAACAGGTGTAGTGCTTTGTATCCGAGGGTAGTCCTCCTGGCTCCCTACATGCTCATGTAAAGCTGAACTCCAGGACAAGGGACCTGATTTTTAGATTAGATTTTTTTTTCTGTTGTAGTTGAGTGACACATGCAGTTCTTGTTCTGACTGCAATAAAAATAGTAGCAGCAGATTGATGAGCTTATCTTTCTCTTTGCTCTCTCCTCCTATCAGCATGCCCATAGTGGTGTTCCTCCCTTTTACAGTCTGACCTCTGCTATACCAGGAATTTCAAGGGGCCGATACCAAAGCACAATCTGATACCTACACTTGAAAAAGTACATTAGGGGCCCATTCACATGTTTGCGCTGTCAATGAGCACAGTTTAATGTGTGGTGTTTCAGGTTTTAACATGCGTTCTGTTAATGCAAACTATTAATTTTTAATGGTTGCCAATACACCACAAGCAAGGTCTGGGGGGGGGGGGGACAGGGTGGATGTGCCATAGAGCAGGTATGTTGCGGTGCCATTCAAACGAATATCAGTGCAGTACGCACGTTGTATTTACACTGTAAAATAGTCATGTGTGGGGGTGGAGTAGTCTGTGTGGGCATACAATTTTTTTTTTTATTGTGTTTGCCTTTTTCATCCATAGGTAGCCCACCAAGTTCTCCTCCTATTAGCAACCCACCCAAAGAAATTGTACCTTCCCCTCCAAAGACACAGACTTCCATAGTTAACCCTGAAACTCCCATGGGCCGGAGAGGTCGTTTAGCTAACCTGGCTGCCACGATCGGGTCCTGGGAAGACGACTTGAGTCATCCAAGTGTTAAACCAAACAATACACAAGAAAAGCCTGGTACCGCTTGTTTATCGAAAGCGTCCGCTGCCAGTTCAGCATCTTCCAGCATCAATAGTCACACTGTCCGGCAGGAAGCTTTCTCTCAAAAACCCAAAGAGGAGCCTGTGAAAAAAGCCACGCTCCCTAGCACGCTGGTATGTAGTTTATACAATCCTTTTATTTAACTTTATTATTAGATCCGGTATTATGAATTGTATGTAATAGATCCATGTTAAACAAGATTATTTATGTTGGTTTAAAAAACATATATACATATGGACTCAAATAATATGTAAAGAATTGTTTAAGGTGACTTTTTTTTTTTTTTTTTTGTTTCACGTTACTACTTTCCTTTTTTTTTATTTTCCTAAAATTAGAAGATTAACCACTAGAGGGAGACCTTTACATGAATAATATAATCTTACTGCTTAGTAACTGTTGATATAAGAGATCAGTTATGTAGGGAGTGCATTGTTTAATGCAGACTCCAAGGAGAGGTACAAACGGTAAAATCACAGCCATTGGGTAGCACAGCCTGTACGCTAATATGATCCGTATACTGTATATGTATAATTACAAACTAAACACAGGAGCAAGATCAAAAAAAAAAAAAAAAAACCACAATTATTACATTAAGATAATGTTCACATGTATGTGTGCCAAAAAGACAGAAAAATGCCTCACTGCCAATGTTCATGTTTTATTAGCAACCCATAGTCACAAATGATTCCTTAACCAAGACATTCTATTCCAATGGTATTATATATAATATATAGTGTTTTTTTTTTTTTTTTTTTTTTTTTTTTTTTTTTTTTGCATTTTATATTTTTAAATAAAAAAAATCCTTTTGCAGTTAATTTAATTCGTACATACTGTATTTATCGCCGTATAATACGCACTTTAACTTTAAGAGGGAAGTTTCAGGAAAAAACTTTCCACAGCCCCCTGCGTATAACACGCAGGCACAGTTTACCATTTTATTTTCAAGGTAAAAAAGTGAGTGTTATACGCCACTAAATACAGTATTTTGCCACATAGTCAAATTACTAAAAAAGAAGGTATCGTAAAAATGCGGTTTGTGAATCTTCACTTTTCTACGAGTAGATGCCACCCGAATAAAATCTGTAAGAAACCAGCTTGATAACAAGATCATTGTTGTGGCATCTCCAAGTGCTGACCACCACATGGTGTCTGGCCCGGGAGTTGTGGAAGGTGTACGGTAAACCCCACCAGGATAACCAAAGAGTGGAACGCGGAGGTGTAAAGAGGGAGTATGAAAACCCAAGGTCCCACCTGCTGCCAATCGTATGAGAGATGCATCTGGCCGCATGGCCATACAAATGTCCAAGATTGGGTGAGCAGTGTCGGGACCAGTCATTTCAACACAAATGCTTTTAAAGAACTACTGTAGTGTATGTGTATGAATGTGCCACAATGCTAGCCTTCACAACAGGTGGCACTGTAGGGCGTATCGGGATTATAACCCAGTGTGTAGGGGTCCATTCACATCACTGCACTGTGCTAACAGATGCCGCTTGCATTGGTGAGCTATGGTGCTATTCATTTTGAATAGTCCACCATTGCAGTTCCAAATGCATGTGCACTGCAGCTTGGCAAATTACATGGTATCTTATGCCTTGCGCTGTGGTTAAAATGCAGCCTGCCACAATTTCATGGACATAGCTGTGCATTTGTATACATTTTAAATGGGCTGTTTAACATGAGTGACTTGTGTGTTGAAGAGCACAGCCTTGTAGTGTTAATGGACCCATCTTTACAGAGGGCTACAAGCAAATATTTTAGCTTGAAATTACCTGGGACCTTTCCAATACTTGACTCTAGACCATATGCTTTCCCTTACAGGTGTCTACACGTTCTGAATCAAAACTTTCCAGTGCTCCAGTAGCAAACACCATTGTTAATGATGCACCAAAAGATAAAGTCACAAATGTCCCTTCCAAGCTGAAGGAGAGGAATGAACAACCAGCTCAAATAGAAAAGTCTGTGTCAGCCAACGTCTCTACCCCACAGAGAGCAGAGAGACCAACCTCAAAAATATTCACCACTTTCCAAGCAACCCCTAGGGAAGAATTCAGTAGAACACCTGTAGGGCAAAGAGACAAGACTGTAACACCAGGTAGGTACAATAAATTGGAGTCCATGATTAAATGGATTTGTGTTGTACTGCTCGGTATACTTTTTTTTTTTTTTCTTTTTTTAGCAGATTACATTTTTTATTTTAGTTGTAGCTAAAATAGTTTTTAGACGGTGAAAGGAGCAACGTAAACCTCAGTAGCCAAATAGAAGTTGCTTTAAAGGGCTTGTAAAGGCTTAATTTATATATAATTATACACGCATACATTTTTTTATTTAAATAACAAACAAACATACCATACTTGCCTCCACTGTGCAGAACCTCGTCTTCTGGGGTCCCTCGGCAGCTGTCTCCGCTCCGCCCCACAAGAGCTAACCCCCCATCTGGGAAGCGCTCTCCCAAAGGAATTAGCTTGTGGCGCGCTCCCGTGTAATACAGTTGCTGGCCATAGCCGCCGACTGTATCACTTGGCCCGACGGCCGCGTCATTGATTTGATTGACAGCAGCGGGAGCCAATGGCTGCGCTGCTATCAATCATCCAATAAAGAGCCCACAAGATCTGGGGGAAAGCAACGCGGAATCGCAACCACAGAGATTCGGGGCACAGATGAGCAAAACTGGGGGGGGGGGGGGGCTTTGGGCCTAGAGTGCAAGTTTTTTTTTTTTCACCTTAATGCATAGGATGCATTAAGGTGAAAAAACACAAAGCTTTACAACTCCTTAAGGTCAGCCATATGTAAGCTGGGCTCTTATTTGTTACCCCGACTGCTACTCTTTACACTTTGTGCAGCAGGCGGGGAGGGGGGGGGTGTGTGGTAAATTCTGAGTATCAGGCATGTCGTGTAAGTCATTGAAAAGAGAGCATCCCTAGAGTTCTAGGTGATGATCAGAAGTGTTCCCAAACTACTATAGGTATCGAGTACACAGGTATACTATACCGGCCACAGTACATGCAGATACACAATTTTCATGTAAGGGAAAATGAGAATCGGAAGAGTACAGAAAAGGCCATGGAGGAGAGTAGAATGGGGAAAAAGTGGGGAGCTGCTATGCTGGGGTGTGCATGTTGGAAGGACAGAAAGACGTCAATCTTCAGAACAGGTTTCCTGTAGGGCCTTGCCCTCATCAGAGTACTGAATAATTTTTCTTGTCATGGAATGTTATCGGTACACAAGCTCTCTTATTAGGTTCACACGTGCAAGTATATAGTACAGCTTCTGTTTTATTAAATACATTCTTAACCCCATCATACTCCTGCATTTCAGTTTGCGAATCCCACTAAATTCTCCAATTGATTTATTGCCCTGTAGGTGGTCCAGGAGTTAAGTCGTTCCTGGAGCGATTTGGGGAGAAGTGTCATGAACGCACGCCTGTAAACACAACACCTGGAAACTCTGCACTGAAGTCTTCTGTGGTGACGCCAACAACAAAAAGTATCCAGGAAAGGCTTTTAAAGCAGACTGATGTGTCCAGTACCGCTAGCTTAGCACAGCAGCAGAAAAAGGTACAGACATCTACAGACCACTGTATCCAATCAGAAAATCAGATGTTTTGTTCTGTACAGTAACATGTATTTTATTATCTTTTGCGATTAGGAACGTGAAAAGGAACTTGCAGCCATTCGTTCCCGGTTTGATAAAGGCAGTGTCTGGACTGCAGACAAGGAAGACGCAGCTAAAACCAAGCATCAGGAGACACAACGGGTAATGGATACTTGTATTGTATGAGAAATGACAAAGCTTTTTACTAGAAAAAGAAAATGCCGTTGGTCCCTTCAGTCTCCCCCAAAAAATGAAAAGTCAGCAGCTGCAATTACTGTAGCTGCTAACGTTTAATATGAGGACACTTGCTTGTTCAGGGATCCAGTGGTGTCTTCACGCGAGCCGATTCGTCAATGGGCTTCAGTTCCAGGTGTCGGCATCTTGACTAAGTGAAACCAACTTTCCACTGCGCATGCGCGAACCACACTTTGCAGAAAAAAATGTTCCTGCAGTCTTCTGGGACCTGTGATGTGTGTCAGAAGGCTACAGGCAAAGAGGGGGGGGAACTTCCGCTGCGATCCTGGTGGGAGTGGGTACCTGTCAAAACCAGGTACCTGCCAAACTCGTCTCCCAAAATCAAAATGCCAAATGTGTGGAGGAGGCAAACTTGTAGAACTTCTCCTTTTGGGATGAGTTTTGCTTTATTATATACAAGTACTTGATATGCAGCTTTTTAAAGAGCATTTGTTCCATTTAAAAAAAAAAATAGAAGCGTTTGTCATCGTGAGACAATTAGGAACAGAGATTTATGTCTTTCTATCAAAGACCCATTACTCTTGCCCACTCTCTGTTACATAATATAAAGATAACAGCGTTACAAAGAGCAATACTTGGTATGATCCTTTTGCATCATTAGATCAATGCTTGCTTTTTTTTCCTGATATATAAGATGTTAAGTCACCCCCAGGTCCTAATTCTTTTTTGTTTTCCCACATCAGGCTGTTGGAGGCATGGGCTATATAAATGGCGCTCAATGAAAGGCTAACATACACGTTTAAAATAAAACAAATCCTCCCCCCAGCTCTTTTAAATTAGGCTGGGCACACGCAGGCTGAATGTTGGGTGATGACTAGTTAAAAAAAAAATGACGGCTTGCTTCTGTCGAACGTGCATGCTGGAAAACCAGCATCCGACAGACTCCCGATCAGCTCAGCGGGGGAGATCGCTGAACTAATCTTGAATGATTAGTAAAGCAGCTCCGAACGGAGCTCACAGGTTGTGTTTTTTTTTTCAACCCATGGGGTTAAATGGGGGGGGGGGGGGGGAGGAGTGTGTACCTGGCTTTAAACTTCACTTGCCCACCTGTGCTGAAGCTCTTTTCAGCCCTGGCCACACCTAGAGAGAGTCCCTGAGCCGAGAGTAACCAAGCCCAGTGTGGGCTTTAAATCTGAAGTTTGGGCACAAAAATGTTCCTTAATGTATAAGTATATAAATCCAATTTGTGATCCCCCAAATGCCTTTTCAAGCCCAATTATTCTCTTATAAAGGTAGCAGTGTCGCACTGTCTTTGTACTGTTTCATGCGATTGCTAGCTGCGTGCAGATAGCGGTGGCCAACCAGCTGTCGGCGGCAGCAGCTATTCGTGCTTGTTTGCACACAAAGTGCACCCAGCCGCCATCATTGCAGGTGATTCCTGGCTGTCTGAACAGGCACATATAGCTGCTGGCAGCCCGTTAATGCAGTGTATGGGCTTGTGAGAAAAACATCTGTGCAAATGGTGTTTTTTAGTAATGAGTTTTGTCAGTGTTGTGTACTTGAATATCTTTTCTCAAGAGCTTTTGTAAGATGGCCATCCTGAAAGTTTAGTCCATTTCTGATATGTCCTTTCACTTTTAGGAAATTCAAGCTCATCCAGTGACTTCTAGCAAGCCACCAAAGCCAATCTCCCAACCATCTGTTGAGCGCGTGCCTGTCTCGCCACAGAAGGGCACAGCAAGTAAGTAGGAGTGGATGATGGTATTCGAGACGTAAGGAGGACACCTGCCTTTTATTAACCATCGTTGCAGCATAAAATTGTTAGACATTTAATTCTGGCAGACTTACTGCTGTGATTTTTTTCAAAGATTGTTTATAAGTTTTGTTCCTGACTCTACTTCTATTCCAAGCTTAGAGGAGCTACAAGCCTGCACAAAATTGTAATAAAATCAACGTTATAGTTATCACTCGCAGCACCTAGTTAGGATATGCCTATATAACTGTCCAAGTACTTTTATTTGCAAACCTGCGATTTCTTAAGTCTTCTGGGAATCGAGGCAGGGGCCATTGTAGATGTGGGCATCTGAAGCCTGCTCCTATGTATTTCTGGGATTCCAAGCAGCTGCCGATCTTGGGCCTGTGCAGTAATGACATTGTGCGGCGCACATAGAAGCTAAAGCCGACCAAAGCAGGACAGCCTTATTGCATCAGTTGCTTCAACTGGAAGTAAACCCTGATGGGTAAAACTTAATGGGCCACCTGGGGGGGGGGGGGGGGCTGTGGGTGCCATCGGGGCCTTATATACTGTAGGTAGAAAATGGTTCAAAAATGCTTGCTTGTTCAACTTTTTAAATAATGGCTCAACTTGATTCTCAGAATACAAAAATTTGTGATTTTTGTGGCTGAAACAAACAATTTTCTAAACTTAAGTGGTGGAATCGATCAACGGACCAAAAATAAAAACCTAGTGTATGAGCAGGCTGAAGTTAATCCTGGAAGCAAAGCAAAATTCTTTCCGCCACCAAACTTTTGTGCAAACATGGAGATTGACAGATCTTTATCAAATGCAAATTCTGTTTTGAACAATTTTCTAAGGGGGCAAAGTGAGTCCGCAATGGTGGGTGCGGTGAGGCTGTGCCGAGGGGAACTGATAAAGTTGTTAATATTTATTTTTGCAACTTAATTCTGCATAAAACATTTCACAAGATAATTTATGAGGGCGTGATTAGCGGGAGAATTAGGGATGCGGTTGGGTGGGGCAACTAGTGGCGAGTGACCCTTGAGGCCTGTCTAGTGACTCAAGACTTGAAATTTTGAGCCCTGGCCTTTTAACTAAGCTGCATTTTAGCTATAACAAGTATACTTTACCTGCAGCATTAATTCTGGTCAATACTGTCCTCATTGGTTCAAGTTCCCCTCGGATAAGTAAAATGACAGATATACAGGACATTTTTATAATTTAGTGACGTAGCATAACATTCAGCAAGCAATTTTCACTAACTAGGTTTCTTGTTTTTACTTTTTATAACATTTTCCTAGGTGGCACCCAACAAAAGATTGCTGAATATGTAAAAAGTCCTGAGAAATCTGCACAACCCTCTTTAGTGACCAAAGAAAAGCAAGCCTTCAGTAACGAAGTGAAGTCTAGTGGGGATAAAGGTTTGTCTCGTTTTTAGAGCGCATCTTAATATAGTATTATATTAACACTAATGGCAGGGTGTTCTCAGGAGTAACAGGGAATTCTATGAACGTGAAGTGAAAGAGCAATAATGGTGTTATAGCAACAAATCCAATTCCACAATGTTTTTCATTTCAGGTTTGAAAAAAGCAAAATGGAAGTGCGATTGGTTGCTATGGCATTTATTAGAATACCTCTGTAAATGGTCTACATGTTTAAATAAAATTCGATACACTCCTTACAAGTCCTTGGTAAAGAATAGAACTCCTTACCCTCCTATGACAACTGTGTTTCTGTGTATTAAAGTTCTGCCATTCAAACTTTCCGGCTCTAAGAAAAGCATACTACCCCTAGTGACAGATTTTCTAAGATATCTGACTTGATTCTCTGGTGAGGTCCCTGTGATATAGCCCCTTCCTGCAAGATGGGCAATTATGCCTTCAAAAAAAGTATTAGATGAGCTCCATTCCCCCCCCCCCTCCCCTAAAAATTAAGTCAGAAGCTACAAATACTGTAGCTGCTGACTTTTAATATAAAGACGCTTACCTGTCCAGGGATCCAGTCATATCCTCACCCGAGCAGATTCTTCAATCGACTTTTGGTCCAGGGGTCGACGTCTTAAAGTGGATGTAAACCCCATTCATGAAATCTGACCTAGGCACATATATCTGGAGTGTTTACATATCTCCATCCAAAGCTCTGAGTTCCGTGTATTTCTGCTGCTCCGTTCCTCTGTTAGAACTTCTGACCAGTTCTCAGACACTGGAGATAGAAGCAGCTGGAAACTTGTGTCGGGGTGGGTGCATAGAGGTAGATTAGCAGGTTGCTGGTCTATTCACAGCTCTGCATGTTCCTCTGCCTGGGGGGGGGGGGGGATTTTACCAATCGGCTGTCACACAGTGTATGCAAGGACTCCACACCCAGTGGTGGGACAGGAAGAAAAATTTCTAACACGATGTTCACTTTCTGAACTATGTAGAAAGCTGATCTACAAATAAAACTTGTGTAGGAAGATTTGTTTAATCTCTGTATTTAAAGCGCCTTGAGGCGATTTAGTTTGCATTTGTAGCGCTATACAAGTTACTCACTCAATTACTCTATCATCTGAGGCTGTTCGCCTCGTTGGGTATAATGTGAGTGTTTACATCAACTTTAATGAAGGTGATCTGACCGGAAGTGGGAGCAAGTACCTGTCAACACCCCTCTCCCCCACAAAAAGTGCCAAATGTGGCAGGTATAGGGGAAGATGCAAACAAGCAAAACATTCCCTTTTTGGTTAAGTTCCGCTTTAAGGTTAGATCATTGTCAAGGGGCCTACACATACCAATTTTTTTTTATATTTCTCCGTAAACCAAAATCCTGCATCCCCAGGGAATATTCAAACCAGACAAGGTGTAATTGCTTTTTTAATGTTAAATTGATTTGGATCATAACCTCTACCTACAAGTACCACAGGTGGTAGATAAACATTAACAACCTGTACATTTCACAAAGCTGTAAAATGTATTGGTTTTATACATTTTATGTATACCTGACATTTTCAGCTCCTCTTTGGAGAATGCTGCTCTGATATGACTGTAGGATTGTGTGGCATAGGCTTCTGCATATTGAGTGGTCCATTCTTTTTTGTGACTCATGCTTGGCTCTCACTGAAGAGTAGTATTCATTTATGCTTCTGCAACCTTTATCCATGATGGTACTTTTTTTTTTCTTGATAGTTCCTTTTTCTGTCATTACAGTGGAAGTGATACGAGAGATTGAGATGAATGTAGATGGAAGCATTGATGAGACTCGCAGCTCCGAAGTGATCACCAGCGCATTTAGTAAAGCTCTTGAAAACGAGGATGAAGATGTAGATGAAGTATGTACTCGGCATGTGGAAAGGATTTCAGATGATACAGAAAGCAATAAAGAAGGCGATGACAGTTCTGTCGACGAAGATGATGATGCACTCAACATTTCTTCAATGTCTTTGCTAACTCCATTAGCAGAGACTGTTGGGGTTGGAAGTCCAGAGGTAGATGAAAAAGCCAAAAATATGGCATTGATGAAAACCTATTAATGGTGACTCCATTTTTATTCATTTTATTTTTCCCCCCTTTTTTATTTAGTCACTACTGTCTCTTTCACTATCACCGTCCAAGGCACACGCAGAGACTAGTGCAAGTTCTGATAGCCCTAAATCGGTAAAGTTTCAAAGGACCAGGGTGCCCAGAGCAGAATCAAAGGACAGTTTTAGATCCATAGGAGAAAATGAAAATCTCTTGTACAGGTAAGAAAACGTTTGGGCTAATCGGCTATTTCACAAAGGTGAGATGTGTTTAGGTTTTCTGTAATGAAAAATGTTTCTTTGCAGCATTGATGCATACCGATCACAGAGGTTTAAAGAGGCCGATCGTCCTCAGGTAGTGCAAACAATTGTGCGCAAAGAAGATGTGTCTTCCCGAATGGAGGAAGCAAAGTATGCATCTCCCCGGCATGTTAATATCAAACAGAAACTAAAGGTAGAATTTTTTTTTTTTGTTTCTATTCAGTGCATTTCTTAATACTTGCTGTATGTGGTTTTGTTAAAGCGGAGGTTCACCCAAAAATCAACTTTCTGACATTAGATCCAGCATACTTCTAACATCTGCAGTATGCTGTTTGTTTTTTTTTTTTTGTACTTATCGTTTTATGAGCCGTTGTTATCCGGCTCCGAGCGGGGAATCCTGTGGGGAATGGGCGTTCCTAAGCCAAGAGGAGTTGATTGACGGGCTGCTAATGCGTGTCACGCCTTCCGAAAATACCCGAAGTGACACTCGGGCCTTAGCAGCCCGTCAATCAACTCCTCTTGACTTAGGAATGCCCATTCCCCGCTCAGAGCCAGGTAACAACGGTTCATAAAACGATAAGTACAAAAAAAAAAAAAAACACGGCAAACTGCAGATGTTAGCAGTATGCTGGATCTAATGTCAGAAAGTTGATTTTTGGGTGAACCTCCGCTTTAATTATATAAGGATTGGGTCCATTTGCCATTTATAGTAATCCTGTATTTTGTCCATAAAGGCCAAAACGCCTTTTAATTAACAACTTCAGCCCCGGAAGGATTTGCCCTGTTCCTGACCAGAGTATTTTTTGCCGCTTTCGCTGACAATTGTGGGGTCATGTAACGTTTTACCCAAACAAAATTGACATCCTTTTTTTTTTTTTCCCCCACAAATAGTTTTCTTTTGGTGGTTTTCGATCACCTCCTGAGGTTTTTATTTTTTTGCGCTATGAACAAAAAACAGCGTCAATTTTGAAAATGCTATATTTTTTACTCTTTGCTAGAATATATAAAGACCAATTTCAGTTCAGGCCGATATGCATTTGTCTACATATTTTTGGTAAAAAAATCGCAATGAGCGCAAAAGTTATAGCGTCTGCAAAATAGGGGATAGATTTATGGCATTTTTTTTTATACATTTTTAACTAGTAATTTTCTTTCTTTTTCTTTTCTTTCTTTTCTTTCTTTTCTTTCTTTTCTTTCTTTCGCTCCCATTGTCACTGATTTACTGTATAAATAACACTGACATGGAAGGGGTTAAACACTAGGGGGCGATCAATGGGTTAAGTGTGTCCTAGGGAGTGCTTCTAACTGTAGGGGGGAATGGTCTCGCTACAACATGGCAGATCGCTTCTCCCGATGATGGGAAGCAGTAGATCCCTGTCATGTTAGGCAGAGCAGGGAAATGCCTTGTTCATTATAGGCATCTCCCAGTTCTGCCTCTCCGTGTCACAATCGTGGGCCCCCCGTGAACATGGAATTCAGGACCTGTGGGCACATGCACACTAGGTGGAAAATTCAAAGGGACGTACAAGTATGCCTGCCTGTGCCATTCTGCCGACGTAAATTGGCGCGCGGTGGTTGCCAAGTGGTTAAGCCAAACTCTGGTTAATTTTTTTATTTTTTCCCCTCCATGCACTGCATGGATTGACTACTCATTTGGTCTAGGGGTGAACAGTCTATACTCATCTGATCCTTTGCTTCTCCGAAAAATGACACTACTAATGTCCAGGGGTGGACTGTCCCTGACGTCTTTATGCACAGAGCTGGTCTCTGTGTGTGGTGTGATAGCAGGAACATTCAGGAGCCGCAGGGACTGGTCTTGCGCTAGGAGGATTAGGCGAGTATATCTCAACCCTCCAATTGCTATAGACAAAAATGTGCAGTAACCCATGCAGTGCAAGCACAGCGCCCCACTGCATTGGGGAAAAAAATTGCTCAGAGTTCAGCTTTAAATTGAACTTCCGCTCCCACTTCCGGGCATAGATCATTGCGGTGACCTACGCCACATCTGGTGCCTGTCTCCCCCCCCCCCCCCTCGCTGTCTTTTGAGAGACACGCAGGTCTCAGAAGACAGCTGGGACCAGTGGGATCGTGCAGCACGACTCGCACAGTAGGGAACCAGGAAGTGAAGCCATAAGGCTTCACTTCCTGATTCCCTTACCGACGATGGCAGCACCCGAGAGCCAAGGGAGAGATCGGCTTTGTGCACCTACATCGCGAGCGCCCGGGACAGGTAAGTGCCCATATATTAAGTCAGCAGCTGCAGCATTTGTAGCTGCTGACTTTTTTCGGCGGAAGTCCACTTTATTGATGGCTTTACCAGCTGCTTACGCATTTCTGCCTTTCATTTTCCCACCACTTTTTTATAGTTGTCGGTTTTAATAGCCTTGTGGACTCTTCAAGTTATGATTTAGAGCTTAAACAGGACTATAGACTCAGTTTCTGCCCCATGTAATGGCATACAGTACCCGAGTGGCCAACCATCAAGCATAAACTTTTTCACATTGGTGGCAGGAGAATCCTAAACTTTACATACCTAAAGTACCAGGAGCAAAGAAAATACCCATTACTTTTGGGTATGGATGAACACGTGACTCGTTCTCCTCTCTCACATGTGACATCACTGGTGCTCTGTGATTGGCTTAGCTTTCATGGACAGTAGAGTTCTCAGAATTGTGTAAGCTCGGACTAGAGTCTGAGCCTGCACTAGTTTATGTAAAGAAAACAACCGGCATGTAATTCAGCTTGACAATTGTGTTCAATGGAAGATGCCTTTTTGTTACCCTTGTTTTATGTTGCTGTAACCTATTTATATGGTCAACCATTTTAGGCAGACGCAAGGAATGACGGCAGTGTCCTTCAAGGGAATCTCGGGGCACAAAGTCAACTCTGTGTAGGATATCCCCATAGCCACCTTTTTTTTTTTTATTCTGATATTTTCACTTTCTCATCATTTTTGTTTTCAATGTAGGGTTTTTTCACTTTTCTGTTTTTTGTTTGCTGTGTTTTGGCATGCATGTTCAACATTAACAGATGGCATGTTTTTTTTTTTTTTCTGATTGATCATTTCACTTGTGTGTGCTTTTAATAGCTTGGTGTGTGTGTGTGTGTGTGTAAACACTGCATGATATGAGTTTTTATTAACCTTACTCAAGAATCTTGTAAACCAAGGGTCTCCACTTTTTAAACAAAGGGCCAGTTTATTGTCCTTCAGACAATGAACCCCCTTCGGGCGGGCCAGACTGTGGTTCCCCCGGTAGTAGAAAATGCCCCAGTATCATTGGCAGGGATAGTGCCCCATTGTTTGTGTCATTGGGCAGAATAGTGCCTCAATGTCTGTTCCATTGGGAGTAATATGCCCTATTTAGAGTAAGACTGCCCCAATGTTGATTCCATCGGGAAGAATAGTGCCCCATTGTTTTCATTGGCAGGGATAGTGCCCCATTGTGTCGGGGGGAATGGTGCCTCATTGTTGGTGTCAGTGGGTGGGGGTAGTGTCCCATTGGTGCCGGGAATGGTGTCCCATTGTTGGTGTCAGTGGGGGGAATGGTGCCCTGAGGACCAGATAAAGGGAATCACAACAGGCCACAGATTGTAGACCACTGTTCTAGAAGTATGTACAACTGTATGTAAACTTGCTTTATGGGCATTTTTATGAGCTTTTGTGTGAAGGTATTGTGCAAAAAGGCAAAATGGTGCTAAAAAAATAATGGAATAATCATATCAACATGCAAAATATATAAAGAAAAAGCATATGAAATATTTTGAAAATACAAAATAAATGGTTGTGCTATCTTTTAAAAAATAAAAAGCAAAACCCCAAAATCGACATTAATCTAAGATTATGTGCTGTTTTTCTGGGAGGTTTCTGCAGTAAGTGCAGGTGTTTTTTTTTTGCCATTTGCATACTCATTATGGCTTGTCCATTGAGGCCCCTTTCAGGCTGCCACGACTTGACATTGGGTGTGATTTTTGATGCCGCTATTTAAGGGACTGCCTGTGTAAACTTTGTCTATGGATCTCAACTTCCATCAAAGTAGTACAGGGACTACTTTGAAGTTGGTGTGACTTGAAGTCGCACAGATATGAATGGTTCTCATTGGGAAACGTGGTGTATGGCTTGTCATGAGACTCTAAAGTCGCACAAATGTGAAAGGTGCCTAACCCATCCCTTGCCAACTCACTGTCTCATTGGCACTTGGCTCTCTGAACTTGTGTTTGTGTGTGTGTGTGTGTGTGTATATATATATCAGATCATAGAGTTCTGTATGTTTTACTTGGGGGGGGGGGGGGGACTGTAATTGTGAGTTCTATTTTTATTTTTTAAGCCATTTGAAGGTGATTGTAATAAATTAAAATGATACTTTGTGAGACAAAGATTTTTGAGAAAAAAGCATTTCAACAGTGACATGCCTGATTAATTCAAAAAACAGAATGATTCCATACATAGGAGATATTTGTTTTGAATTGATGAGCAGTTTTCGGATAAATTGTCATGTGATCCATCATCCAGCTTTCTGAATTGAGGCTTGTGCTGTAAATGGATGTGTTACGCAGTGCAGCCAGTAGATGGAGCCAAAGTACCACAAATGCTGAAGTCTGTCTTGCAGTAGGACAATCCACAACATTCAGTGAGTCCATGGGGAACAAATTAGGAAAAAAAACTCAATACAAATCCTGTCCTAAATTTAACTGGGCAGCAAGACTTAAAAAATATATTTATAAGCTTTCATACTTCTCTTCCTCCACAAGTAAATCTCCAAAGTTCCCATTAAAATTTAAGCTTGACAAAAATTGCTTTTTTTTTTTTCCTTTTACTTCCAAACTTATTGCATATAAAAACATCTGTCATGGATGTAGAAGGGCTTATTTTTATTTGTATTGAAAGCTGAATTCCCTGTATGGGATATTTTACAAAGTTGCATTGATCCAGCTTGGCCCAATAAAGGTTTAGCATGTTCCATACTTGGCATGGAAGCAAAAAATCCCTGTAGTGATCACCAGTCCTGTGACAAGCATTTGACCTGCTCTTGCTCAGATTGTGTGTGTGTGTTTTTTTTTTTTTTTTACGAATGCAAAGTGTTCCCTGATTGAATGTGGTGTAGATTGCGAGGTCCCCACCCAACATCTTTACTGTGTCCAATGAAAGAGCGCTTTGCATTCATTCACAAGTCGGTGAAAAGTTGAAGTCGGGGATTACTGTAGGAGCATTTTCTACTACAGTGATTTCCAGCTTCCAAAGGGATCCCATAAGTATAGCTTGCATTGTTTCAAGCTGGACCAAGGGAACTATAAAATTTGCCATACCTAAACTTCAGCTTTACAGCAAAACTGTAGAAGCAGACCTTTGAAATGCATGAATGTGAATTGTAACTCTGAGGCCTCATACACACGATCAGACCTGTCCGATGAAACTGGTCTGCAGACCAGTTTCATCAGACCAGTTCGATGGTGTGTATGGCCCATCAGACCGCCGTCCGTCGGACGAAAGTTTTAAAACTTGCTTTAAAATCTGTCCGTCGGACAGATTCGATGGTTAGTACGCCAAAGCATCGGACCAAAAACCTGCGCATGCTTGGAAGCATTGAATTTCCTTTTTTCAGCACGTCGTTGTGTTCTACTTCACTGCGTTCTGGTCTGATCGGATTTTTGGTCCGATGGTGTGTACACACAACAGACCACTTCAGCCTGGTCCGTCGGACCAGTCTTATCGGACCAGTCTGATCGTGTGTACGTGGCCTAAGATTCATTCACCCTTGGCAGATGCACATCTAGGTCAATCACCTTACTGTTCTCCAATGCTTTTAAAGTGGTACAGTTTGGACATCGACCTGTGCCAGTGTGTGTCTGGACAGTGAGGGGAAAGAAGCATGTGGATGAGGTCAACCCTGTTTTCTCTCATTTGATCAGCAAGTCATTTGTGTTTGTTTGATGGCATTGTGCTCATTGGGCTGCTGCTTAATCTACTGCAGTTCTGGGATATACAGGAGGCTAATATACTGTAAAGACGCATAGGGGTTAATTTACTAAAGACAAATAGGCTGTGTCCTCTGCAAGTGCTCCAGAGCTTAGTAAATGAGGTAAAGTTTCACTAATGCAAATGATACCCAATCACATACAAGGAAAAATAAAAAAACAGCATTATTGCTTGCACTTGGAAGATGATGGAAGTCGGCAGAGCTTCTGCTCATTTACTAAGCTCTGTAGCAACTGCTCGTGCAGAGTGCAACTGCACTTTGCAAAGTGCACATCCTATTTGCCTTTAGTAAATCAACCCCATTGTGTTACTATGTATCATTATTATTATTATTTTTTTTAATGTGTATATATACTTGTGAATATCTTTATATTTGCCTCTTAGTTCCTCTTTGAATTCAAAACCTTTTATATTCCATGTGACAAACTACAAATAGTTGTCATCCGAATAGAAACCCAGAAACACCAGTGCACAAATATTAATCCTAACACAGAATGTTAATGTGTGTGTGTGTGTTTGGGAAGTACTCTGTCAGACATTTATTTATATTTAAAACATACTTCCCTTTTTTTTTTTCCCTAGATATTAAATAATGAAATCAACATGCAACAAACTGTGATCCATCAGGCTAGTCAGGCTCTTAATTGCTGCACTGACGAGGAGCACGGTAAAGGAACACAGACAGAAGCAGAAGCAGAACGCTTACTGCTGTTTGCAAGTGAGTATCTATTTACATGGTTTTTGGTTTGTGTCGCTTTTATGCACTGCAAAGTTTGTGGGGAAGTAAAAAAAAATATTTCAGCTGTAAACCCAATATTTCATATTCCTGATATGTGCCCGCTGTACCATGTATGGAAAAAGTATCCTATTCTGTTTTTTGCTTCCTTTTGTGTGAAATTCTTGGTGTTTCTGCCAGCCCCTCTGCTTTCCTAATAAACACTGACACTAAGCAGCAAAACGCACTGTGGTCAGTTCTTTAACTGTGCTGAGAACTCTGCATGCTCTCCTCCAGTGGTCAGACGTCTAACACATTCCCACCTACGCCCCGCCGTTCACTGGAAAGACCAGGGTGCTGCTGTTTCTCCACCCTCACCTCTCTATGCAGCTGAGAATTGAAATTATGTGATCACTTTTTAAAAAATGGATAAAACGATGCATTTCTTATGAATGTTATATGCATTTGCAAATATTTTGCCTTTCACTCCTATTTTAAACTGAATGGGCTCTTTTATACGGTGAGAGGTTACATGTATTTTAGGATCCTTGTGTATGCAGTGCCACGTTAACCATATATGTGTTTAATAAAGTGTAATTTCTATTATCTAGCTGAGAAAAGAGCAGTTTTGCTTGCTGAGATTAACAAGTTGAAGAGTGAAGGTCCCCAGAAAAGAGGACAGCCTTCAGCTTATGAGAGCACTCCATCCAGAGGCCTTATATCCATTTCTGAGATATTTCTGCCTATCAAGCCTGATTTTATTTGCAATACATCTCAGAGACCAGGTAAGAACTGATTAATTTACTGACCACAATAATGGATCGCAGCCTATAAGGGGGCCTTAGATGTGCAGTTGTGGGTAGAAATGACTGGGAGGGATTGTGAAGGAACAAGGGAAGTGATGAAAAAGAGTAATATATCCAGAAGTTACAATGATTAAAGTGGAGCTCCACCCAAAAATGGAGCTTCCGCTTTTCTTAAATCCAACCCCCCCCCCCCCCCAGTGTCACATTTGGCCCCTTTAAGGGGCGTGCAGATACTGGTCTAAGTAAGGTATTTGAACCCACTTCTGGGAATACGGTACTGCGAAAGCCATGCCTCTGTTCCCAGGTGAGAGCGGGGACCAGTGACGACGCGGCACACTACTTGTGCATGCGCAGTAGGGAACGGGGCAGTAAAGCCGCAATGCTTCACTTCCCGATACCTTAACCGAGGATGGCGGCGTGCGCAGCCGGCGGGCGAGTGATGGCTCGTCGTCGGCTGATGACAACACAGGCGCACTGGACAGGCAAGTGTGCATTTTTTTTTTTTTTAACGTCAGCAGCTGCAGTATTTGTATTTTTTTTTTTTTATCTGCAGGACCTCCGCTTTAAAGTAAATGTGTCCCCATATTATGCCCAGTATGATCTGCCTTTGCAGGGCTTGTTAGACTCTTGGTGCCAAAAGCAGTTCACCACTGTACCTGGTGGAGCTACAGGACTCTGCTGGTTCAGAGCCACTAAAGCGTGCTGTCGGGCGTACTTGTTGGGACAAGGTGCAAGTGTGTGTCACCCTGTTGGATGCATTGAGGGTGCTATTTCCTGAATTGAGCAGATATTGTCTGCATGAGAGTGACAACTCTGCTCTGGTTTGTGGATCAGTGCAGCAGTGTTGCCACCCCATTACACAAAGCTGCATTAGTTCACCTTCCCCGGACAGGTAAATGTGACTTTGGAAGGGGATTAGGAAAACATTGGAGAGCAAATTAACTTCTAGCTCAGGCTGCAACAGATTTTGGCACTGGTGCACTTACATAATGTGTTTTTTTGTACCCACAGATGCAGCAAACTATTACTTCTTTATAGTCATTCGAGCTGGAGCAGAAAACATGGTGGCAACACCCCTTGCCAGTATTTCTAGTTCAATGAAAGGAGATGCTCTAACTTTTCCAACCACCTTTACACTGTAAGTATGCTGAGAGTCTAGAACTGAATCATAATTATGAATATTTAAATGTATGGAATAGAATCCACAGAATGAGGGTTTAGCATTCTGCTCTGTCATGGTTTTGTGATGGTTCAGAGCTGCAATCGAGCTCAAGCTGAATATCTGCTGCTTCTAATTGTAAAGTGTGTAGATGTGTGCACGTCGGAAGCAATCACACTGGACGTCTGTTCAGTTCAACCACTTCATTATCTCTGGTTTATTCCAAGCCAGTGCTCAGCTCTTTACACAAAGAACATAAAACATCACTACTATGAAAATGTGATGGTCTAAAAGGCACATCTTAATTGGCTGAAATACAAGAAGAATGTAGAAACTTGATGTCCGAAGTTTGGTTGTGCTCTTCCTCTTCTGTATTTCCTCATACCTCCAGTGCGTGGGCAGCAGGGGGTAGATGCCATCTTTCAGCTACATTCTTGTCTCAATGGCAGAGAGTGCTATTAGCGGCCATTTTGACTAAGTTCATAAAAGCAGTTTATATATACAACGTTAAAATATAGACTTTATAGTATAGAAAAGATACATAGAAAATATGCATTTTTATGATCATCACATCGCTTTACAGTTTAACTTTTTTTTTTTTTCTTATTCTCCTTTCAGTGAGGATGTTTCGAATGATTTCAACATTTATGTTGATGTGTACAGTTTGGTGAGTTGTACTCCTGTGTGTGTGTGTGCGCGCGCATTTTTGTATTAAATAGGTTTTGTATTATAGTTTTAGATTTTTACATTCATAATTTGAATTGTTCATTTCAGGCACAAAGAAAAGAGAGCTCTGCTCTTGATAAGAGGAAAAAGGCTGGAAAGAATAAGGTAAAGAAACAAAAGCAAGTCTTTCTATACAAATCATGATTGTGCTTTGTTTAACCAGCTGCGGACCGCCCACTGTAGATTTACTGCAGCAGGGCAGGCGCTCTGCACCAGATCACATACTTGGTACATTGTTGCAGTCTTGCACTTCTGGGTGTGGGGTGCATGCGCTGGTGGCAACCTGCATGCGCTGTGATTGGACACACCGGGAGCCAATTGGCAGGTCCGGGTTGCCTCTATGATTTGTCGGGACCCACCGATCATTCAGGAGACAGGCACATTCAGGAGACAGGCAATTCGACAGTCTGCCTATGTAAACCAGGCAGACTGCCATTCTGTGAGGGGAATGTGCTGATCCTGTGTTCCTGCTGAGTAGGAACGCTGATCTTTACATTCCCCCCCAGTCAAAGTACACACCCCACAATTAGTAATCACTCTTAAAGAACACAACCCTTTGATCGCCCCTGATATTAACCCCTTTATTGCCAGTGTCTGTACAGTGACCATATATGCTTTTAGCACCTATCACTGTATTGTCACTGGTCCCCAAAAAGTGCCAGGTGTCGATTTGTCAGTCGCTGATCGCCGCCATTGCTAGTAAAAAAAAAAAAAAGAGAAAAAGTTTGTAGCCACTATAACTTTTTCGCAAACCAATTAATATACACGTAGTGGTTTTTTTTTTTTTTATTTTTTTTATTTTTTTTACCAAAAACATGTAGCAGAATTCGTATTGGCCTAAGTTGATTAAGACAGTTTGATTTTTTCCTTTTTTTTTTTTAACATGAGAATGTTTTATAGCAGAAAGTATAAAAATATTGAATGCCTCTGCTTTCAAATACCGCGAAGGGAAAGCTCTATTTATGGCAAAAAAAAATTGGGTACATCGTCGCACACCCAAAGTAATGCAGTGCCGTATCGCAAAAAATAGCCTACTCGTGAAGGGGGGTAAACCTTCCGGAGCTGAAGTGGTTAAAAAAATATGCAACTATGTTCCTTTACCACTATAATTTTTATTTTTGTTTGCTGTTTTTAGGCAATCACTCCAAAAAGACTGCTTACTTCTATCACAGTAAGTGTAATCTGTTTACCTAAATAAACAAAGTTAATATTGTATGACAAAACTACACATACTATTAAGGACTTGTTCAACTTTAAAACTCAACTCTCTGTATAACTTTAATTCCATTGTTACAGTAGTGCAGCTTGGACCAAGGTAAGTATGCATATCTCATACCTGAGTGATCGCTGTGGAAGCTGTGATCACTGTCGCCACTACTACAATGATGGAAGCAATCTTCTGGGTCCTATCTTCGGTGGCATTTCTGCATAGCAACTGCAGGGGGTCCTTTGCTCAGCACTGACCCCTTTCACAGAATGCCGTGTATTTTTTTTATTTTTTTTATTCAAGGTGCTCTCTGGCTGAGGAGAGGCGGGGGGTTTATGTCAAGCTCTTCGTCAAATCGGAGAACGCATTGTATTCAATTATAAAAAAAAAGGCATTCTGTGAATTGTGGCTGAGCAAATGAGTGTCTGTGGTTACTATGCAGAAGAAGTGAAGCTGCTCGGCACATGACCTTTGCTGTATATTGCTGCTAGCAACCAACTACTACTAGTGATTTGTAGCCTTCTCAGTGGATAGTTCAGGAATGAAATATAAATACTTTTTGGTCCAGAGGTTATATATACACAGTTGCTGGGCTTGCCTGTTGTAAGGGCAGTTCCTGGGCTTTTTAGGTGCTAGCAAGCACACTATGCTATAAGGGAAAAGCGTAGGTCCAGGGCTCTCCTTCCTAGCTGTACTGCTCAGTTCTGTTTGTGGTATCGGGCCTGCTTTGCTTTGCGGCCCATTGAGGACACTGGGATTTTCAGGGACATCCAGGTCTTAGACAATGTCGTAATGGACTCTCACCTAGTGGGGGTATGCCAGGGCAGCCACCCTACTATAGTTAGGGGAAATATGTTGTTCAAATTGAATTGTTATGCCGTTCAATAAAGTTACATTAAACGTTCCAAGCCTCCTCTGAAGTTTTTCAAAGGGGTTAATGTTGGTTCTGGTGTATCTAAAGAACCAGGCTCTGTAAAGCACAACTGGGTATGAATTAACACCTGGACGAAGGGTTAATTTGGCAAGATAAGTAGAAGCGTGTAGTTGCTAAGAGTAACCAAGCACAATTTCAAGACAATAAGCAACCAGTCGTTGGGTGTGGTACCTGGTAAGGTGACCGGTCCTCTGGTAGTGAGAGGGTTGTTGTCTGGCTCCCTCTATAGCAGTAAGTTTCCAATAGCAATTGGATCCTGGTCATGAGACATGGGAAGTGAAAGGGTTAATAAGTGCACACATGAGGCCTGGGCTAGGTGCATAGAATGCATTGATGAAAAATACTTTCTGCCTTTTAGAACCCCTTTAAGCTATCCATAGTCATAAAGCACTCTATTAAGGCCTGTCTGTGGCATGTTGGTACATTTGGCAAGCTTTAATGTGCTGCCCTTGTCTAGGGGGAACAATGGCAAACCTCTGTAACTATCTATTACAGTGGAACCTTGGTTTAAGAGTAACTTGGTTTGAGAGCGTTTTGATTTGCGAGCAACGTGTGTTTTTATTTTTTTTAATCTGACTCGGTTTGGGAGTGACTCGCAAGACTAGCAGAATTCAAGCTAAATATGCCTGCAGTACCTCATTTGGCCTGAGGTACCGGGGGCAGAAGCCGAACATTGGCCTGCAGTACCTCATTTGACCTGAGGTACGGGGGGCCGCAGGAAATGAGCCGAAGTGTCCTTGGGCCTTTTTGGAAGTTTTTGACGCTCTCTGGCGACCCCCCCCCCCCCCCCTCCTCTCTGTCCGCATTTTGATATTGCATCCTTTGAAGTCGATGTGTAACAAATTATTTCCGTTTCTATTGACTTCAATGGGAACATTTTCTTTGATATGCGAGTACTTGGATTACGAGCATACTCCTGGAAAGGGGTTCAACTGTAATAGCTTGTCTTGCTGCATGTAGCGTTTACCATGTCAGGTGTTCTGTTTTGTGGCGGAGCTATTGAGATTCCTAGCACTAAACAAGTGATTTCCTATTTATCATTTTGGTATAAAACATAAAATTGCACACAATTCTTCAGTTTTTTTTTTTTTACAACAGATTTTAATGTGAATGCATAAAATGTAAATAAAATTAGAGCAAGTAAAGCTCTGGTGGATTTAATTGACTTATATTTAGTTAACTTTTTTTCTTTCGTTTTAGAAAAGTAACATTCACACACCAGGTGAGTTTCCTACTTTATGTACATATTGGCTGCTTAGGTGTAATTCCGTGCTAAATCATTTAATATGGAAACCAGTTTTTGGAAGATGTTTTCGTTGTTAATGGGCTCTAAAGGCTAAAAAAATGCTGGTAGCTTTTAAAAATGTTCGGTCTGAACTTAATGAGAACATAATGTATATCTGGAAGCATTTTCTTTGCAAGAGCTTCAGGGTGGATTTGATTTAAATCAAGTCAGTTTTAAATCACTAGTAAAAAGGCTTGATTTTATTCATAAATTTGAAAGCGCAGCTGTCATCTCTGTCCTGCAGCAGCTCCTCCTCTGACCCGTTGTTGACTCACCGAAGTCCCTTTCACTTTAATGGGACGGCTGGTGATGCGGCAGTCACACAACAAGGTTCGGGACGTGGTGGCAACAGGTGAGTGGATTTCCACTAACAGGCGCTGCCATGATGGATCTGAAATGACAGGTGCTCTTTAAATGTAAGGACGTATTCTTGCTGGTAGTTGGAATCCCTATTTGAAAACAAAATGAAGGTTTCCTATTTAGGATAATAACCTTACATGTTAGTTAAATGGCGATATCAGAACCAATTTAATCTCACAGTTTGAAGTGTACAAAGATTTGCATAACACTAGGATAAAGGAATATTCCTGATCTTTGTTTCATATCGTGGTCACTGTGGAATTGTGTGAATGCATCAATGCAGTGCATGTTATCTCAGGTTGCAGAGTTTGGATTTATTGAATGAGTTTACCTAAATGTAAATATTGCAGAATATACAGCCTCATGCTACATAACTAAAACCAAGTTTTCATGCTAAATAAACTAAATTATTAATGTATCCTAAATGGAAATAGTTTTTTCGATTTTAGATTTTTACTCCGAAAGCATTTTATTTAAAAAAAAAAAAAAAAAAGATACCCACCTAAATCAGATACATTTATATATATCACTTACAATATTTTTTTATTTTTTTTTATTGTTTATTTATACAAAATAGAAGACCAGTCCACATGGACCACAGCGAAAAACAGCACATTACAATATTTTTTTACTTTGTGCTATGTAACTGGGCTTCATTATGTAATGGATGTGCATTTTTATTTAAGCTACACAGGACACTGATTCTGTGAAAGGTTTATAGTGACTTTGTTTTGTATTTTGTACCTGTATAATTTTCAAATCAATAAATATGTTTAAAAAAAAAATGCTATCAAATATAGTGAAAATGATAAAGTAAACAACTCGCTTCTTACCATTCACAGCCTTGGCCAGTCCAGGAGGTCCCAATGCTGTCCGCACCAGCAACTTTGTTCTTGTTGGATCTCACAAGCTCTCGCTATCATCCATTGGTTGCAACAAGTTTCTCTTAGACAAGGTAATGAGATCTGTTATTTCCTTGTTCACCTTTTCATGTTCCTGGTTATAGGCTTGAGAGCAGTTACCAGAGGATATATTATGAAAAACCTAATGTTCAAATGCAATTACCTACTTTTACATGCATAATGATTAAAATGTCAGCTCTTCTTTAAAGTGGATGTAAACCCACTCTCATCTTTTCTAAAGTACTGCCATAGTGCTGATATATAAGGATATAGATGCCTCCTGCATGTATCCTTACCTGTTAAATGTCTCCCCTCTGTCTGTTATAAGAACTGATAAACTGCAGATTCTATGGGTGGATATGTTGTCTGGAGCTCAGTGGGTGGAGTTGTGATGTCAGTAGACTCCCCGCCCACCTCTACACTCCCTTTGTCAACATGCATTTTCTCCTGTGTATTCCTTACACTAAATTTTGCTATGATCACTAACGTCCAGTCAAAATCCAGAAAAGTAACCACATGACTTCAGAAAAGGAGTAGGGGTGGAAATTAAAAATGCCTGTCTCAGGCTAGTGCACGAGATGTGTAACTAACCTGTCACTCACAGCAAGTGGGAAGAACTCACAAAAAATGTTTTCTCCTGTTTGTCTGCTTTATCTCACTGAAAAAAGAAAAGAGGATTTCCCAGAGCTGGATTAACTCTTTGTGGCAAGACTGGGCACAGATGATAGGAAATGTTATACTCTACATTGTGACATCCACTTTAAAGCGGATCTCCACCCTAAAGTCAAGATCCGCTGATCGGAACCCTCCCCCCCTCCGGCGTCACATTTGACACCTTGACAGGTATCTGCACCCACTTCCGGCCCGCAGTCTCGGGCAAAAGACAGGCTTTTCCCGTTGTGTGCTGGGAACACTCGGCTCCCAGCACACAGCGGGAGCCAATCGCCGGGCGCAGCGCGACTCGCGCATGCGCCGTAGGGAACCGGGCAGTGAAGCCGCAGCGCTTCACTTCCTGGTTCCCTCACCGTGGATGGAGGGGGGAGCAGCAGGGTGACATGCGATCGCTCATCCTCTGCTACGGACGCCGCTGGACTCCAGGACAGGTAAGTGTCCTAATATTAAAAGTCAGCAGCTGCAGTATTTGTTGCTAATATTTTTTTGAGGTGAACCATCCGCTTTAAGTTGGAACTGTTCAGTATGATGTATAGGTCTGTATTTGTTTTTCTAGCAGAAACCTTGTACTCCTGTAAAGAGAAGTAGAATACTTTGGTAAGCCATTATCTATTGCTCACAGAGCAGGGATGAACATTGGTATCCCAAGGGATAGGCAGAGCAGTGGCTAGAACTTGACAGGCAATGTCTTCTGTCAGAAACAACTGCAGTGACTGACATGGCAAGTGCTTTGTTTTATTACAAAACCTTAATAATAAACTTTATAATAAACCTTATTTTCTGATCTTCTAGGTTCCATTTTTGTCTCCTTTAGAAGGCCATGTCTGTCTAAAACTCAAGTGCCAAGTCAATTCATTTTTTGAAGAAAAAGGCTTTATGGTGAGTCATCTTACAGTAGATGTACTTTTTTTTTTTTGTAATTCATTAAAAGTTAAGTTTGCTGTTTATTTTTACAAAATAATTGGTAAACCCGCACATAACACATTTAAAGAGCCACTCAGCTATGTTTGTTACTTAACTACTTTAGTACAATGCTATAGCTAAAAGAGGGCTCCAGTGCAGTACTATAGTTCTGGGTGGGCGTCCATAGATGTCCTCCCAGAACCCCACCCCCTGCACACCTCCCGTGGCGTGCTCTGTGACCGCTGTGTCTTTTGGATACAGCTGATCGGGGTAAAGGGGCAATCACAGCGGCCCTTTACCATGTGATCAGTTGTGTCCAATCACAGCGACATCCAATCTAATACAGGTGTGTTACTGGCCAGATCACTAGGTGAAGAGAGGGGAAAGAAGCCTAAACAAAAAACTAATGCAGCCACCACCTCTAAGGATTGGTAAGCGGCAATATATAATGTTGTTTTTATTATTTTTTGGTTATGGGCTCAATACTACATTAAAAGGGGTTGTAAAAGGTTTTTTTTTTTAAATAGATTCCTTTAAGCTAGTGTATTGTTGGTTCACTTACCCTTTCCTTCGATTTCCCTTCTAAATGTTTTTTTTTTTCTTTGTCTGAATTTCCCACTTCCTGTTTCTCCTCGGTAAGCTTGCCCCCATCATCTGGCTGGGTGTTAGTCAGCTTACCGAGGAGGAAAAGGAAGTGAGAAATTCAGACAAAGAAAAAAAAAAACATTTAAGTGAACCAACAATGCTTCACTTAAACAACTAGCTTAAATGAACCTTTTTAGAAAATAAACAAACATTTACAACCTCTTTAACAATCCAAACCACGCAAATTTTCTCATTATTTGACTAATATTTAAAAAAATATTCATACATAAACCTTCTCAACGTTTGCTTAATGGTTTGCTTAGATCGTGCGTGGGTTTTGTCCTTTTGAGCTGATTGTCGGACAGAATTTCCGTAAAATTAGGACGCACTGCGTTTGCATAAACCAAACACTGGCAGCTCATTTGAAGTTTGGAATGTTCATATCACACCTAATCCCTTTAAAATGACTTTAACCTAACTTATCTGCTCTTCAAATAATTTGCCCAGAAATCTGTCACATTGGCAAAGTTTCATTTGGTTGGCACTGAAAAGCAGTTCATGCAACAACAATTCTGATTTAACAGATGGGTTCTGTAGTAACAGATATAGCTTTAAGGAAAATCTGTTTACACATGACCCTACTTTTCCGTTCTGTTACCAACCTCTGAATACTCCCTATCTTCAGACTCTATTAACGTCTGATCAAAAGTAGATGTACAGTGAGGGGGAAAAGGTATTTGATCCCCTGATAATTTTGTACGTTTGACCACTGACAAATGATCCAGAAAAATGCATTTAAAAAAAATGTATAAATTTGCATTTTAATGAGTAAAATAAGTATTTGATCCCCTATCAATCTGCAAGATTTCTGGCTCCCAGGTGTCTTCTATACAGGTAACAAGCTGAGATTAGGAGCACTCTCTCTTAAAGGGAGTGCTCTCAATCTCAGCTTGTTGCCTGTATAAATGCTTCTGTGGACAGGTGTCTATCAATCAGATTCCAATCTCTCTACCATGGCCAAGACCAAATAGCTGTCCAAGGATGTCTAGGAACAAGATTGTAGACCTACACAAGGCTGGAAGCTTGGTGAGAGGGTGACAACAGTTGGTGTTATTATTCACAAATGGGAAGAAACAACAAAATAACTCAACCTCTTTTGATCTGGGGCTCCATGCAAGATCTCACCTCTATTTTTTCAATGATCATGAGAATGGTGAGGAATCTGCCCAGAACTACACAGGAGAATCTTGTCAATGATCTTAAGGCAGCTGGGACTATAGTCGCCAAGAAAACAATTGGTAACACACTACCTAGTGAAAGACTGAAATCCTGCAGTGCCCGCAAGGTCCCCTTGCATAAGAAAGTACCGTATTTATCGGCGTATACCGTGCACTTTTTTGCCCTGAAAATCAGGGCAAAATCGTGGGTGCGCGATATACGCGGGAGTCCACTATACCCCAATAAAATACGGTACATGTACAGTCCTGTCTGAAGTTTGCTAATGAACATCTGAATGTTTCAGAGGAGAACTGGGTAACAGTGTTGTGGTCAGGTGAGACCAAAATTAAGCTCTTTGGCATCAACTCGACTCACTGTGGAGATGGAATGCTGTCTATGACCCCAAGAACACCATCCCCACCATCACACATGAAGGTGGAAACGTTATGCTTTGGGGGTGGGGGTGGGGGGGTTTCCGCTAAGGGGAAAGGACAACCTTGCCATATCAAAGGGATGATGGACAGGGCCATGCACCGTCAAATCTTAGGTGAGAACCTTCTTCCTTTAGCCAGGGCCTTGAAAATGGGTTGTGGGTGGGTATTTCAGCATCAGTGACCCAAAACACATGGCCAAGGCAACAAAGGAATGGCTTGGAAAGAAGCACATTAAGATCCTGGAGCGGCCTAGCCAGTCTCCAGACCTTAATCCTATAGAAAATATGTGGAGGGAGCTGAAGGTTCGAGTTACTGAACATCTGCCTCGAAACCCTAAAGGGGCCTTCCGCCTAAAAAAAAAAAATTTTTAAGTCAGCAGCTGCAAATACTAAAGCTGCTGACTTTTTTAATAATGGAACACTTATCTGTCCCAGGATCCAGCGATGTGGGGGGAGCCCTGCTTGTCTCCCCCTCTCCGTGGCACCAGCATTGTCACTGTCGGTGCCCGGCTGTGGCTTCACAGCCGGACACTCACTGCACATGCGCGAGCCTCGCTGCACACCGTGATTGGCGGACCTGCGAGGCGACCTAGGGAGGAAGTGGAAACTGGAACCCTCTAAAAAGAAATGACATGCCAAATGTGGAAGTTCCATTTTTGGGTGGAACTCCACGTTAATGACTTGGAGAAGATTTGCAAAAAACAGTAGGACAAAATCCCTCAGATGTGTGCAAACCTGGTGGCCAACTACAAGAAACATTTTACCTCTGTGATTGCCAACAAGAGTTTTGCCACCAAGTTCTAAATCTTGTTTTGCGAAGGGGTCAAATACTTATTTCACTGTTAAAATACACCTACCATTAAAATTAGACTGATCATTACTTTGTCAAACTTACAAAATCAGCAGGGGATCAGATACTTTTTTCCCCTCACTGTATTCAGTGAGATGGGTGTTCCTGTATCAAGGTGCTGACCTGCACCCCCTAGGGGAAGACTTACTAAATGTGGTGCATTCAGAATCCGGTGCACCTGTGCATGGTAGCCAATCGGCTTCTAACCTCGGCTTATTCAAGCTTTGGCAATAAAGCCTGGAAGCTGATTTGTTTCTGTGCAGAAGTGCTCCAGTTTTAGTAAATAAACCCCTGTATCTTCTTTCTCTTACAAAAGCTGGCTATAGACTGGTTGAATCGTGAGGAACCAGCTGAGATTTGAATTGTGTGACAATTTCTGACAGTTGACAATACCATTGATGAAGACATTTTTGAAAACTGAGGCCAATGAGGGAAGAAAACTAAGTCCCCAGCATTTTGGCCTTTTGTGTACTAACACAGAAGAACCTACCTACCTTCTCTCCCAACCTGGCACCAGCGTTGGGAGTTCAATTAAACTCCAACTTGTCTGGTATATAATGGTAATCCAGTAGGCAGGAATTTTTATATAAGGTCGGTTTGACCTTCTCCATAGTACAGAGTAAATAGCTGAGCGATGGTTCAGGTGTTACATACAAGGGTAGTATAGTGTTCTCTGCTGCAGTCAAAAAGTGATTTCATGCTTCAGAACGCCTGTGCCGAGTCATTAAAACTGTATAATAATGATATCCTGTTTAATGTAAGTAAAGAAAAAAAACTTTGTTCAAGTGCAAAAGAGAAATCTAATCGGCTTTGAGCGATTACTGTATACAGTCTGTTGAGAGACATGTCTTGGACCTTTTTATGTGTTTTTTTTGATAGATCACCTGGCAGGAAATAGATGTTTGCATTCTAATACATATCTCTGTATCTGCATACAAGTAACTTGCCCTTCCCTTTATGAGTATTATCCTAATTTCAGACTATGTTTGAAGATGTAAGTGGCTTTGGAGCTTGGCATCGGCGTTGGTGCGTTCTGTCGGGTTATTGCATTTCTTACTGGACATATCCAGATGATGAAAAACGGAAGGTCAGTGTTAATGTTTTGTTAACGTGTTTGTAAAGACAATTTTTTTTTTTTCTTGCACTCTGCACGAAGGTGTAAAAAAACACCCAATACTTACCTAAGACCCCTCTCAAGCCAGTGATGTGCATGAGAGCCTTGGCGGTCCCATGACTCCCTCTCCTCATTGGCTTAGATGGCAACAGGAGGCGGGGCCGAGCCATGGCTCTGTGTGCCTTTTATAGATGCTTAGAGCAGAGCTCAGGAGCAAGCAGGCACCAGTGCCCCATAGCAAGCAGCTTGCTATTGGGGGCACTGGTCAAGGGGCAGCAGCCAGGAGTGGTGGTGGGGGGACTTGAGAAAAGGAAGACGGAGGCTGCTCTGTGCAAAACCATTGCACAGAGCAGGTAAGTATGACGCGTTTGTTGGGGGGGAAGCCATATCTCTTACAGTAAAACCTTGGATTGCAAGCATAATTGGTTCCAGAAACATGCTTGTAATACAAAGCAATCGTATATCAACGTATATCCCCATGAGAAGTAATGGAAAATCTGATCATTTTGTTCCACAACCATTTTATTCATGAGTCCTACAGTTTATAGTCCATATAAAAAGATTATAGCAAGGATGTGTAACCATAAAATGTCCATCCACAAAGGGTTTGGAAGCAAAATCCAGCAGGAACTACAGAGTAAAAAAGAAGAGAGGCGCCTCCAAGTGTAGCGTTATGGTTAAATTTAATGAAGGTACAACATTTAGCAACTCACTTGGTTGATGATTAATAGAGGCACATCCAAGTATGCAGGGATCCGGGGTAAAGCTGTTCACATTGACCGTCCTCCGCAATTGTGACCAGGAAGACTACCCGGAGGTAGAGCGATCTGAGAGCGTGGCTTCAAGCATTCGTGGAGCGCAGTGTGAAAGGGATGACGTTGATGGCAGGGTGTGGAGGATGGTCTATGGGAACAGCTTTACCTCGGATGCCTGCATACTTGGATGTGCCTGTTTTTAATCATCAACTATGTAAGTTTGTAAAAAATTGCTGGTCTTGCATAACCCTCTCAGACCAAGTTACTCTTAATCCAAGGTTTTACTGGAATACTGCTTGTAACTGTTAATATTGTGTAGTAATGTAGTGTGAATCTTCTGTGCAGTATCTTCCTATACCTCTCTTACACAGAAGAGCCTCTGTGCCCTGTCTTGCTTTGACTTGGTGCCTAGGTCCTCTTATGTTATTGAAGCCTGCCAGTGGGCAGGGAACATGCCAGTGGGCAGGGTTAGGAGCACATGCATAATGCTGGCCATACACTGGTAGATTTTTTAAACAAAAATTCTTTCTACATTTTGAATGAACAAATATCATTGGAAAATGTCACTTGCTTTTAGCATTCAGCTTTAAAATGTTATTTCTGAACCACAGATATTGTATAAAAACTTGTAAGATCGAGAGACGTTTTAGATTCTGCTCCTTTGAATTTTTCCATCACTGTAGTTGAAAATAAACATTGATTTGACCCCACTAACGATTAGAAAAATAAACTAACATCTTTTGTAGTAAATTCACACAGAGCTGTGTGACTGAATGATGCCACCGTGTGAGCACGGCCATGATGATTTAGAAAAATAAAATGACAGCTAGTACAGGAAACTTCTCCCCGTAGTACTGCCACAGGGAGGCGCGAGCAGCAGCTGCAACACTGGGCACATGTTGTATGTTCCCAAAGGTGACCTCATCCTTTAAGATGGCATACAGAGACCAGAGTCCCCCACTGTCCTAAAAACCAGTGATGCAAGGCTGAACTTGGAAAGTGGGAACAACCTGATTGGAATACTGAGCGACTAGTTCCACATCAGGTCCGCCTTCCATGTAATTGACACAGATGGCAGTAGGCTTATCCCATAGTTGCTACACGGACATCTAGCAGCTATGAAATCAAACTGCAGGCTTGTGTTGGCCTATGTTGCATAAATCTGATATATTACCGTATTTATCAGCCTATAACACGCACCCTAACTTTAAGAGGGAAGTTACAGGAAAATAACTTTCCGCAGCCCCCTGTGTATAACACGCAGGCACAGTTTACCCTATTTTCAAGGTAAAAAAGTGAGTGTTATACTCCAATAAATACAGTAATTTATTTTTTCTCTTTTTCAGCCTCACCTTCCCAGGGTTTATATATATATATATATATATATATATATATATATATATATATATATATATATATATATATATATATATATATATATATATATATATATATATATATTTCTCATCTTTAAACTGATAAACTGATCTTTACTACTTCTAAAGGGCTCAGATTAAAGGGATACTTTTACACACAAATGGCGCTGCGTAGAGTGGAATTGCCTCCTTAACCCCTTGTTTTCTTGTTTTGTCAGAACCCTATTGGCAGAATAAACTTGGCAAACTGTACAAGCAGGAAAATTGAACCAGCCAACCGGGAATTCTGCGCCCGACCCAATACGTTTGAGCTTATAACAGTGCGCCCACAGAGAGAGGGTGACAGAGAAACTTTAGTAAGCCAATGCCGGGACACACTGTGCGTTACCAAGTAAGTACTTTCATAGTTGAATTGCCGTTTTTGTGTGTGTGTACACACAAATAACCTGATTAAATCCAAGATGCAGTTTTTTAATTATTTAATTTTTTAAGTGCTAGTTCACATCAGACGCAGTTCCGTGTTCTGTGTTTTCCATGTATTGCAATGGCTCTAGTTCACACCAGTGCAGTCAGTTTTCGTTGCAGAAACTGACCGGAACTGACTGTATTGGTGCAGAAAAAACGGGACTGCATCTGGTGTGAACTGGCCCTAAGGTGAAAACTTTTGGCTGTCTAAGCCATGGTGGTGCTGTGCGCTGACAAAGTGATTTAGAAAATACAGTGACCTTATTTAAATTGACCTCTAAGCTGCTGCAAATCCAAATTGTGTTCCCAGAATGGTAAGTGCTGATTGAATAAAGGTGTATATTTGCGCTGCTATAGATCCCTTTCACACTGAGGCAGTTTTCAGGTGTTTTAACGTGAGAAATGGTGCCTGTAAACGGCTGCCTCCCATTCACACTGGAGCGGTGCGAATGCGGGACATTAGAAAAAGTCCTGCAAGCAGCATCTTTGGGGCGGTTTGGGAGCGCTGTATACAGTGCTCCCAAAATTGCATTGCCCATTGTAATGAATGGGCAGCGCTTCGGAAGCACCGCAACACAGGAGTTTTTAACCCCTTTTTTGGGTTAAAAGCACATCGCTAGCAGCCAAAAAGCACTGCTGAAATTATCAGCGCTTTACCGCAAATGCCCGTGCGGCCCGTGTGTGAAAGGGGTCTAAAACATTGCCCAGTTATATGACCAACCTTTGGTATCAAGTGAACATAACCATAGGTGCTTAAACATATAGAAAATCTCTCCTATCAAAATCATATTCGTATGACACCAACCCTTTATACACTTGATGACATAAAAAATTACAAAACATGAAAAATAAGCAATAAATTGGAAGTTCCACTCCCTCATAAGCTATGTGCTACAGTTCAAACGTGTCAGTGTTTAGGGCCCTTCACCCTTAAAAACTATGTGCTTCACTGAAAAAGCTTTCAAATAGTCCACAGTTTATATCCAACAGAAAAAAAAAGGGTGCAAGTGTTGAGAGCTCTTCTCCCTTCTGAACTATGTACATCACTGGTGCTCCACCACCAGCTAAAATGCTCACTTACCTTGCAAGTGGATCTGGAAATGAGTGCAAATCAAACTGGCTTTTGGGACAACAATCCTTCTATAGGTATGACGATCATCTGGTCTCATCCACAAAGTATAGCTCCAAGATGTATGTGCCGACCTCAGCTGGCTGTATCGCCATACACTCCTCCATACATATAGAAAGAAAATGTCCGCATATAGTGTAGTATGTTCTAAAAATCACATAATACTCAACTGCTCCTGGGGTAAAATGCATTTAAAAAGTGCAACGGCGCTCACAAGTAAGGTGGCAATAACACTGGGTTCCGGGATTGACGTCACCTGACCCTGCATCCACACCCGTGTATGTGTGTATAGATTAGATTTTTTTTTATCCATATTTTTTTGAGCAAGTGATTATTAGGAATACAATATAACCAAAAGAACAATTTTTATATCACAGTTCTGTTCAAAACATCTTCTCAGGCGCTCAGCAGTGAAACTAATCGGTAATGATGCAGAAAATGCAGGTGTTACAAAGAAGCCATTTAGGATTCAGGATGCGCTGACATTGTTTAATCCCATGTAGTTTTCAGCTATATGAAGTTTATATAATCAGTGAAAAGACTTCGTACTAATTATGTCTGTACTTATGCGACAATTTAAATATTCATTCTTATTACAGTAATGCTGGGTTACTGATTGAATAGGTTTATTTTGCAACTTATTTAGATTTATTTGCTTTGCTTGTGTCTGATTATTCAGCTTCAGGGGGTGAATAATCCCCTGAAGTCTGACGGATGCTGGCCTGTAAATTGCTTGACCTTGCCTATTCAGCAACATGGCGTGCCAAAAAGATACAAATGTTGTCCCTGCAAAATAATTAACCACTTCCTTACTGGGCACTTATAACCCTTCCTGACCAGGTGAAATTTCAGCTTCTGGCACTGCGTCGCTTTAACTGACAATTGCGCGGTCGTGGCTCCCAAACAAAATTGGCGTCCTTTTTTCCCCACAAATAGCTTTCTTTTGGTGGTATTTGATCATCTCTGCGGTTTTTATTTTTTGCGCTATAAACAAAAAAAGAGCAACAATTTTGAAAAAAAGTCAATATTTTTTACTTGTTACTATAATAAATAGCCCATTTAAAAAAAAAAAATCTCAGTTTAGGCCGATACGTATTATTCTACATATTTTTGGTAAAAAAAAAATCGCAATAAGCGACTGGTTTGCGCAAAAGTTATAGCGCATACAAAATAGGGGACAGAATTATTATACATTTTTATAATTTTTTTTTTTACTAGTAATGGCGGCGATCTGCGATTTTTATTGGGACTGCGACGTTATGGTGGACACATCGGACACTTTTGACACATTTTTTGGCTCCATTCACATTTATACTGCGATCAGTGCTATAAAAATGCACCGATTACTGTATAAATGTGACTGGCAGTGAAGGGGTTAACACTAGGGGGGCATGGAAGGGGTTAAATGTATTCTGGGTGTGTTCTAACTGTGTGGGGGGAGGGGGGGTGACTGGGGGAGGTCACCGATGCTGTGTCCCTATGTACAAGAGACACAGATCGGTCACTTCACTCCCTGACAGGACGTGGATCTCTGTGTTTACACACAGAGATCCATGTCTTGTCCCTGTAACCGCCGATTGCGAGTGCCTGGCGGACATCGCGGCCGCCAGGCACGCGCATCGGCATCTCAGGAATGCAGCGGGCACGAGCGCGCCGGCGGCGCTCGCGCGCCCTCTAGTGGCCATTAAAAGCACAGGGCGCATATATGCGCCCTGTCAGATTCAGGACAGCCCGACGGCCGCATATATTCGTACGGCCGTCGGGAAGTGGTTAAGGTGGAACGTAAGTCTGAAAAACATGCCAGGAGGTAGAACTTTTTTTGGCAGAAGATACTTTGTATGTATGCTGCTAGAACAAAAAGTCTTTCTCCTAGCAAAATTTTTGTACAGGAAGTAAATATTCGAACACAATGATTATAAGATTATAAATATATCTATACACGTATATCTGTAGTGATTTCTTATCTTTCTCCAAAGCCCTGAGTCTTGTATCTTTCTTCTGCTCCGTTCTTCTGTTATCGGCATGATAATTTCTGACAAGTTCTCCGACAACCAAGATGAAACCAGCCTGAAATTTGTGTTGGGGTGGGTGTTATAGATGATCAGAGAGCTGATCTATTCACAGCACAGCTCTGCACATTCCTTCCATCCTTTACTTATGTGGAGGTAGGGTGTGTGCCTTTCCTCCAATCAGCTGTCGCACAGTGTATGCCAAGAATCCACTCCCAGTGCTGAACAGGAAGAAAAAAAAAAAACCTCTAACACAATGTGCACTTTTCTAAAGAATATATCAAGCTGAAGACAGCAGATATATAGTACATGTAAAACATATGTAGGGAGATTTGTTTAATCTCTGTATCTGAGGCAGTTCACTTCACTGGGTATATGAGAGATTTTACGTCTACTTTAAGTCCTTGTTTACTTCTGGTCAGTTTGGTAAAAAAAAAATCATTTTTAAGCCCCTTTCACACTGGGGCATTATTCGATCGAAGCCTTATCTGCAATCCCAATGTGCTGGTGAAGCATCGCTAAGACCCTAATGTTTTAGGGCGTTTTTGCAGTGTGAAAGGGTAAGGCGTTTTTACAGCACGTTCAATTCATTTCAATGGAGAGGGGCGTTTTTGGAGCATTTTTTTGTTCAGCACCCAAAAGCTGCTCCAAAGATGCATGTAGAGCGTTTTAGTAGCGCTATTTTTAACGCTAAAACGCGTTAAACGCTTCAGTGTGAAAGGGGTCTTAAAGTGTTTTTTAAGATGCGTTTCCTGTTTCTGTTGGAGGATGTGCCAGCCTCTCCTACGCTGTCCTGGAAGACTCCTAGAAATAGTTGATGAAAAAAGTCTATCACTGACTTCCTATGTTTTTCCACAATGCCTATAGCTACAGAAATTAATGGAGGCTTGTTTTCAAAGTCCTTTTTACTACGTGTTCAGAATATGTAAATATTTAATATGGACTTGTTCGAAAAAATATTTTCAGCCATATTTTATAATGCATTTTTTGTTTTGCTCCTAGGAACTGGTTATCTGCAGACACTAAAGATGAACGAAATCTCTGGATGCAAAAGCTTAACCAGGTCCTTGTGGATCTTCGCATGTGGCAGCCAGATGCTTGCTATAGACCAGCTACCAAAGTTTAAAAGAAATTGTGGATGTTTACTGAAAAACCTACGTCTTGTCCTATAGTTCATCTAGTTTTTGTGTGTTTTTTGTTTTTTTTATTTGTATGCTTTTTAAAACTATCTATATTTCTGCCTTTTTGTTGTGTATCCTTTTTCATCAAACTGAGGAGTTTTATTACTATATTTCCCTTGGCCTCATGGATTACAGTAGGGAGAGTTAGTGATTTTGTTTCTAGGAATCTCAATCTAACCCTACATAATACCATTGAGGGATAGTGCCTGTAGTATTTGTATTGTTGTTTTATTTTGGCAGTGAAAATTTTGCTTTTTGCGTGCGTTTTAATTTCCTGCTACCTTATGTGCAATATTCAGACCTTTCTTTGGGCAAAATTGCCACAACCGTTTTACTTTTATATATTTAAAAAAGAAAAAAACTATTTTAATTACTTTAAACATGAGCACAGTCCATAGAGGCTTTTCCAGCTTTGCTTTTTTTCCCCCTCACTCTGTCCATTTTAAATGTTGAAATTTCAACATGGAGTTATTTGAAGCTCAAAACGAATGCTTCAGTGGCTTCCACTGTTTTGAATTGTACAGTTTATGCATTATTTAAATACCGCACTGTTTCAGGATCTGTTGTGCGATTTATTAGTTAAATAAAAATGTGTTATTATTTTTTAATAACAAACATGTCATACTTACCCCCACTGTGCAGCTCGTTTTGCACAGAGTGGCCATGAACCTCATCTTCTGGGGTCCCTCTGGCTCTCACGGCTCCTCCCTGCATCAGATAACCCCCACTAGGAGAAGCACTCTCCCGGGGTTACCATGCTCCAGAGTCCAGAATTTGCGTCTATAGACACAAATGCCGCACTCGGCTACAAACCCCACCCCTCCCCCGGCGCTCTCGTCATTGGATTTGATTGACAGCAGTGGGAGCCAATGGCTGCGCTGCTATCAATCTATCCAATCAAAAGCCAGGACCCCGTGGAGAGAGGGCAAGCACAACGCCGCTGGCAGAAATGCGGGGCTCAGGTAAGTGACACGGGGGCGGTCACAGTCAGATGTTTTTTCACCTTAATGCATAGGATGCATTAGGGTGAAAAAACATGAGCGTTTACAACCCCTTTTAAGCTGTATGCCTAATAATATTTTTTAGGGTATTGATGGCAGTAGACTTTCTGTATAAAATGAAATACGTAGTTAAAGTGAAAATCCAGCCAAAACCTTTTTTAATTTTTGGATAGAGAGAAAGAGGCCTGGAACCCCCGTCAGGTCTTTACTGCTGTCTGAAGCCTTGTTGGGTAGGTATCCCCCCACTTTCTTTTCCAGGAACTATGTTGTCACCTATATGGGTGGTAAGGTCATGTCTCCTGTGGGCGGTCATGATATGGAAATGGGGGGGCTTCAGCTTTCGATGAAGTAACAGGCAATCTACCCAATGGGGCTGCAGATGGCAAGTAAAAACAGAGATCCAAATATATATATTTGAGCGCAAGGAACAAATGAGCTCTGCAGTATTTTTTTTTTTTTTTTTTTTTTTTTTTAGGTCGTTTTTACAAAGCTGCTATGGTGCCAGCTATTTGCTTTACCAGTTTAATATTTTATGGCATGGTTAATAAGTATTTTTTTTTTTTTTTAAGGGTGTTGCTTTGTGTTTCTTGGCTGTTGTAAATCTATGGAGCTGAACAAAGACAAATATTTAATTAGAGTGTGAATTAGAGTATCACACTTCATAGCAATTGGTAATAGACTACAGCACTCCAATTCTTCTAACACTACGGGGGTTATTTACGAAAGGCAAATCCACTTTGCATTATAAGTATAGTCGCTGTAAATCCGAGGGGGACATGCAAGGAAAATAAAAAACAGCATTTTTAGCTTCCACATGATTGGATGATAAAATCAGCAGAGCTTTCTCTCATTTCAGATCTACCCCTCAGAATTACAGCGACTGCACTTCCAAGTGTACTTTCAGTGCAATTTCAAGTGCACTTTGCACTTGTAGTGCAAAGTGGCTTTGCCTTTCGCAAATAACCCCCAATGTCCAGTCATATTTTAAAACAGTTGTGCTAAATTGCCTCAAAAATGCAACTGGGAAAAAATGAGACCACTAAAATCTTTGTTAACCAATGTTAATGTGGGATGCCAATTGATACAGACATGGCTATAATACTATAAAATCTGTTCAATCCCTAGACTGCTACTTCTATTTTGTTTAGTCATTGTATTATACATATTTGAGGTTGGGCCTAGTCTATCATTTTAGATCAGTATACTTTGTCGAGGACAATTATGACTTCTTGATGCTAAGCACTACTTTTTCTGCAGTACTTTCTGGCATTTATATTACTTTGCATTCAGATTACCAAGATTTTAATTCTAAACAAAGATTGTTACCTCAGAAAAAAAAAAAAAGTTTGGCTTAGAAATTGCTGTTTACAGTGGCCTTGAAGCATTATGTCTAAACGTTCTTTAAGGTTTTAATGCATTAAAAAAAGTTATCCTTTGTTCTCATTCACTGACTTGGTGGAAAAAATGGGTACTCCCGACTACATGTTCACTATTTTTGCGTTTTACTATTCCTTTATATTCAGGTAATATAAGAATTTTTAATAGAATTATGCTATATATTAACTCACAAATGAACACTAACATCATTTGTGATTTTCCTTCACACATATTTGAATGTTTGTCTGATTTTGTTTTTGTATCTATTTCACTCTTTTGTACCTTTTTCTCGTTTTGTAAAAAATATGTATGGGGATATTATGACATTGAAAAAATAAACTTTGTATATATGTGTATGTATCAAAGCTGTGTTATCGCATTGCTTTGACAGTCAGAGTTTTTTCTTTGCAGTGCCCAGTGAACCAATTTCTGTAGTTTTTATATATAATTGATATAAAAAAAGACTAAAGCCTGGTACACACGATTGGATTTCCATTGGACAAAGCGTAGAACTTTTGTTCAAAGGGTGTTGGTCGTGAACTTGTGTTGCATACAAACGGCAAAGAATTGTTGGCCAACAAGCATGAAACCACATGGTTTTTCTGCTCTTTAGCGCCACCCTTCTGCTAATGTTGTGTTATGGTTGGCATTGCTTCGGAGCATGCGTGTTTATACTTTGTGTGTACAGAATTTCTTCGGGAAAAAAAAATCCAATCGGATAATCCGACAGCACACATTTGTCGGAAAATTTTAAAGCGTGCTATCTGACATTTGTTGTCAGAAAAACCGACAATTGTCCGATGGCGCATACAAACGGGCAGATTTTCCAACAACAGCCTGTCCTCTTACAATTCCTGTCAGAAAATCCATTTGTGTGTACGGGCCTTATTAATGTGTCACTAAAGGCAGAACTTTATTTTTGAATAGAAAAAGGAACTGAGAGCCAAAACAAGAAGTGAAAGGTAATCGGGTAAAAGGCTCTTCCCCCACACTTCTGTATCAATCATGCAATCCAGTGCAGGCAAGAGTGCCAATAATAATTTAAAACAATACTAGAACGTTTTCCTGATGAAGGGAGCCTGTGACAGACCTGGTATTGTAATTGAAAATATTAAATAATACTAGGTCTGTCACAGCCTTCCTTCATCAGGGAGGCTTTCTAGCCTCTGTGGACATTAACCACCTTGCATCTTGGCTATTGTAATTTGACGGCCACAAGGTGGTTCTACAATGCCGGGAGGACGTTGTATGACGTCCTTGGGCCTGCCGGGGGGGGGGGGGGTGCTGATGTGTGTGCCTGCGATGTCCGGCAGGTACCCGCGATCAGCAGTTGCAGAGCCAGGGACGTGTGTGTGTGTAAACAGATCCACGTCCTGTGAGGGAGAGGAGACTGATGGTGTGTCCCTTGTACATAGGGACATAGATCGGTCACCTCCCCCAGTCTGTCCCATCCCCCCCACAGTAAGAATCTCCTAGCAGGGCACACATTTAACCCCTTGATCGACCCCTAGTGTTAACCCCCTTCCCTGCCAGTCACAGTAATTGGTGCATATTTATAGCACTGATCGCTGTATAAATGTGAATGGTCCCAAAAATGTGTCTGCCGTAATGGCGTAGTCCTGACAAAAATCGCAGATAACCGCCATTACTAGTAAAATAAATAAATGTCATAATTCTATCCCCTATTTTTGTAGGTGCTATAACTTTTGAGCAAACCAATCGCTATACGCTTATTGCGATGTTTGTTTTTTACCAAAAATATGTAGAAGAATATGTATCGGCCTAAACTGAGAAAGAAAAAAACATAAAAAAAAATGGGATATTTATTATAGCAAAAATTAAAAAATATTGTGTTTTCAAAATTGTCTTTTTTTTTTTGCTTATAGCACAAAAAAAAAAAAAAAAACGCAGATGATCAAATACCACCAAAAGAAAACTATATTTGTGGGGGGGGGGGGGAAGATGTTCATTTTGTTAGGGTGCCACATCGCACGCATTTGTCATTCAAAGCGTGAAATTTCGCTTGGGCAGGAAGGGGGGTATATGTGTCCAGTAAACAAGTGCCTCTTTCATGCAGTCATTACATACAGCCACTGGATTGCAGCAGCGAGAATCTGTGAATTCTTCCTGCTGGAATGACTGGGACATGCGAATAGCATCAACCGTTCAGCCTATTTAGTCCATGCAGATAGTGGATGCCACACACACACACGTTATGGAAAGATGTGGTTGTAAATGTTACATTTGTTTTGCTCGGACTGAATAAAAAAAAAAATCTATAGGTGCGGTATTTAAAAAAAATAAATGCACATATTTTTTGCAGAAAAAAAAATTATTCATTTTTTTTCACACAGAAGCCTGTAAAGCATTAAACCCCTGATCAGTGGATCAGGGGTGCAATGTTGGGATCCTGCAGACATTGTGAATGAACTAGCGCTCATCGGTGCCCTCTGTTTTATTGAGAACTGCAAGCCTCAGTGGATGATGGTACTTGTAGTCCTCTCATTCACATATTGCTGTTTTCAATATGGGACAGCAGGTTTGGGGTAAAGAACCCCTCCCCTCTGTCACAGGAGGGGGGGGGAGTAACTCTGAAACATGACACCAGAATTATGGGTGTAAGGTGGTAACATGCCCTGAAAGGTGTCCCAGAAGACTGCGGAGGAAGAAGGTGGGGGCAGAAATTCTGGCTCGGATCGCTGCTGCAATCTGAGCCTGAAGTGGGAGCAGGTACCTGTCAAAACCAAACTTCCTCCCTGCCAAATGTGTGAAGGGGTGAAGCTCTGCTTTAAGTCTTTTGCGGCCGGAGCCTCCTAGCCCCACCCCCCACAAAATTGCATGTTCCCATGAAACGGCAACAAACTATGGTGACTGAAATTGTCCTTTGTGAAGTTTTAAATCCCTTTTAACGGTCATTGGCTTATATTTAACAGTGAATGATGGTCCTAGAATTAATACTGTCACGCCAGTGTGTAATATTTGGGGGAAAATAATCATTTTTCTAGGTAGGTGCACCTGAACATATGTGGAAGTACTTGGGAGTAAAGGGCTTTAAAAAGTTTTGGAGTTTTTATATTTAAAGGGGTTGTAAGCCCTCATGCTTTTTCACCTTAAAGCGGAGCTCCACCCTGTTTTTTTTTTTTGGTTTTTTTTCAAAAATCTAAAAAAAAATTAAATGGGGGAAAAAAAATACTCACCCTAAATAGTCTGTTGCTATGCGGAAGTCCCGAATCTGCCCTCATGATCCGCGGTGTGGTTTTCTTCCTCCTCCTCTTCTCGGTGTCTTCTTGTGAATGGGCCGCGCTGCATTCTGGGAACTGTGTGTATCCCAGAAAGCAGCCGGACCATTCACAAAGCGCCGCGCTGCTCGCACATGCGCAGTAGGAAACGGGCAGTGAAGCCGCACGGCTTCACTGCCTGTTTCCCTGACTGTGGATGGCGGTGCCGGGATCGAGGATCGGCATCGGCGGGGGACGTCAGCGCGGGCGCCTAGGACAGGTAAGTGTCCTTATTCAAAGTCAGCAGCTACACTGTTAGTAGCTGCCGACTTTGAAAAAAAAATGCGGGTGGAGCTCCGCTTTAAAGCGGAACTTCCGCTCATTGGATCCCTCCCCCCCCCTCCAGTGTTACCCATCTGCACCCCCCTGAAAAGGTGCCAAATGTATTTGCACCCACTTCCAGGAACACACTGTGTGTAGTGCGTCGCTCCCCCCCGTTGTGTTCTGGGAAACGCATGGCTCCCAGAACACAGCAGGGGACCAGTGAGGATAGCACATCTCGCGCATGCGCAGTAGGGAATCTGGCAGTGAAGCCGCAACGTGGCTATAACAACCAGCTATAAGCAGGTTTAAAAAAAAAATGCAAAATCGCATTAAAAACTAGATACTTGCGTTTTGGTTGCTGGTCCATTGAATTATATTACATGCAAAAGGCTGATTTTTGCAGGAAAAAAAAGGTCCCTGACCCATTCCAAAAATGCAGAGGCACAAAAAGCATTGATGTGAACAAGTTCCATAGGAAACCATGTTAAAAAATGTCCCTGCATTTCTGCAAAATGCATCCAAAAAAAGCATTAGTGTGAATGGAGCCTTATAGCTGCATGCTTTCTGCCCCTCTCTTTAGGTGTAACATACACAATTATTAAAATGTGGAGCTAAATCTATACTTTTTATTTGCAGCTATTGGAAGAGCTGTATGGAGAAAAAGTGGTGCTTGGGTGCACTGTAAACTAGTTTGTTGTTGGGCTAAATATCACCCCATAACGTGTGGTGCCATGCTGCAAATAAAGGGCACCTGTTGTGTGCTGCTGCTGACACCGTAATAAAAAAAAAAAGACAGACCCCTTACAAAATAAAACTCAAAAATAAAGCTTGGAGGCAAAGCATGTATAAAAAAAAGAAAACTGACGACTTGAAAGAAACGCGCTGGAAAAAAAAAGGGTGGGGGGCAGCAGCAACACCGCATCAACAGAACCCTGCTACACACACACACACACGGTAGGAAGGAAAAGGTAAGTGAACCAACAATGCACTAGCTTAAAGGAACCGATTTAGAAAATAAAACAAACCTTTACAACCTCTCTAAGCTGTTAGCACATTAATTAAAACAAATAAGTGTTAAAGTATTTCCAGCTTTGGCACATTATGCAGCACTGCACAGATAATAGCCTTTAACTCTTCTGTACTGGCTGCAGAATTTCCACATTCCTTGCCAAGTCTCCATCCTTTTTTTTTGAATGCCTGGGGTCTCCGTGACCAATCAGGCCTAGATATTGGCACATGGGAGCATGTATAGGCTTAAGCAAATAGTGACCTTTAGAAAGTCCTTTTGCCGGGCTCCGAAAATTGCTGAAGGAGAGAATGGTAACTCTTATGCTGTCAGCTCTGAAGTCCTGTTGTAGCATGTATTTTCACCCCCCAGGTTCTTTTAGCTTAACTTGAACAATTGCTCTTTTTTTTTTTTTAGCATTGTGCAGTGACAATCCCAGCTAAGCTTTTATAAATATGCATCCCTTTTCTGCTCTGCCTGATGAGTTCTTATGGTAGGTTACAGATCAGAAGCTTGGAAGCCAGATAGTTGGCCCTAAGGTGGAGCGATTCTGTTATTAGCCTCAGTCTCTTTAATGTTTTGTTTTTTTCCTGCCGAGTGGTTTCCCAATACAAATTTATAGTTTGTGTTCTTTATGCTATGAAATTGGCTTCTGTTAGAATCTATTCGCATTTTGTCAAGCTGCATATTGTTATTCTGTGAAAATATTCTTTCATTCTGTAGCAGCATTTGTTTCTGGCCTTATAGCATACTATGCAAATAGCTGTGTCTGCCAAGTAGCACCGGGTACTAATATCTTATTTGCCGCTCTACAAAATACATCTAAAGTGACCATGTTATCTGATAAAGCAGAACTATTCTATACTAAATATAGTACCATGTAATCATGAATAGCATTGCTGCCACGTACCAACTATTAAACAAAATTATTTGTTTTGTATTTAACTGCCCACCATCACCTTGTCTAATCATATTCAGCTTCTTTGCTTCCTACTAGATGTAAGCATTGAAAGTAGGACGTGACATCACAGGAGGGTATATGCAAGGTGCAAATAGGACTAGCTACATCAATCTTTGCAACACCGTGGCCGGACCTTTTTCCAGAGAGCTTAGAGTTTTGATGTACAGTGGGGATCGAAAGTTTGGGCACCCCAGGTAAAAATTTGTATTAATGTGCATAATGAAGCCAAGGAAAGATGGAAAAATCTCCAAAAGGCATCAAATTACAGATTAGACGTTCTTATAATATGTCAAAAAAAGTTAGATTTTATTTCCATCATTTACACTTTCAAAATTACAAAAAAATGGTGTCTGCAAAAGTTTGGGCACCCTGCAGAATTTATAGCATGCACTGCCCCCCTTTGCAAAGCTGAGACCTGCCAGTGTCTCAATGGGTTGTTCTCAATCATCGTCTGGGAAGACCAGGTGATGTCAATCGCAAAGGTTTTAAATGCCCAGACTCATCTGACCTTGCCCTAACAATTGGCACCATGGGTTCTATTAAGCAGTTGTCTAGAAAACTACAAACTGAAAATAGTGGACGCTCACAAAGCTGGAGAAGTCTATAACAAGATAGCAAAGCGGTTTCAGATGTCAGTATCCTCTGTTCGGAATGTAATTAAGAAATGGCAGTCATCAGGAACAGTGGAAGTTAAAGCAAGATCTGGAAGACCAAGAAAAATATCAGACAGAACAGCTCGCAGGATTGTGAGAAAAGCGATTCAAAACCCACGTTTGACTGCACGATCCCTCCAGAAAGATCTGGCAGACACTGGAGTTGTGGTATACTATAAAGAGATACTTGTACAAATATGGTCTTCATGGAAGAGTCATCAGAAGGAAACCTCTTCTACGTCCTCGCCACAAAAATCAGCGTTTGAACTTTGCAAATGAACATATAGACAAGCCTGATGCATTTTGGAAACAATTTCTGTGGACCGATGAGGTTAAAATAGAACTTTTTGGCCGGAATGAGCAAAGGTACGTTTGGAGAAGAAAGGGCGCAGAATTTAATGAAAATAACCTCTGTCCAACTGTTAAGCATGGGGGTGGATCAATCATGTTTTGGGGTTGCATTGCAGCCAGTGGCACAGGGAACATTTCACGAGTAGAAGGAAAAATGGATTCAATAAAATTTCAGCAAATTTTGGATGGTAACTTGATGCCATCTGTGAAAAAGCTGAAGTTAAAGAGAGGATGGCTTCTACAAATGGATAATGATCCTAAACACACCTCAAAATCCACTGGGGATTACATCAAGAGGCGTAAACTGAAGGTTTTGCCATGGCCTTCACAATCTCCTGACCTCAACATAATTGAAAAACTATGGATAGACCTTAAAAGAGCATTGAGTGACAGGTAGCCCGGAAATCTCAAAGAACTGGAAGAATGGGCAAAGATACCGCCGAACAAGAATTGAAAGACATTTGGCTGGCTACAAAAAGCATTTACAAGCTGTGATACTTGCCAAAAGGGGCAGTACAAGATATTAACTCTGCAGGGTGCCCAAACTTTTGCAGATGCCATTTTTCTCTTTTGTTTTCTGTCATTTTGAAAGTGTAAATGATGATGGAAATAAAATCTAACTTTTTTTGACATATTATAAGAATGTCTAATCTGTAACTTGATGCCTTTTGGAGATTCTTCCATCTTTCCTTGGCTTCGTTATGCACGTTAATACAAATTGTTACCTGGGGTGCCCAAAATTTCGATCCCCACTGTATATAGAGGTAGGCGATGGAAGGCCCATGATCTCTGAGCTAAGCAGCTGGAACAGTTTAAGGCTCCATTCGCACTTGTGCAACGTGTCATGGACGTCAGAGTTGCATGACCAGTCTTTCCCCATGTTTTCCAATGATACCCATTCATATATGCGCAGCGTAAAGTTGCAGCGACTTCAAAGTAGTTCATGCACTACTTTGCTCCGACTTCCGTGTAACTTGAGGGCTGTAGACTTCAATGTTAACCCTCAGAAGTTGCATGAAATTCATACCTGAATGTTATACAATCTATTGTTACATCTCCAAAAGTTCTCTACAAAAGATTGAGGTGATGTGCCTAGGACACGCATTTTAAACTCTGCTTTCTGACCCATTAGGTAGAAGAATGCCATCTCTGTTTCTTGTTTTTGTTTTGGAGGATCACTGGGAAACCAGTTACCAGTAATGCATCGGCTGGTTCAATAAAAAAAACAATAAAAAACGTCCGACATTCAGCCCACGTGTATTGTTGGTCGTTTGGCTGGCTTTTGTCGGACTAGCATGCTGGAAAACCAGCAGCCGACCTGCTCCCCATTAGCGCCAATGGCTGAGAGCACTGACTGGCGGGGGGGCCTCCCCCTTACACAACAGCTCAGCAGGGGAGATCACTTTACGAACACTGAATTGTTAGTACAGTGGCTCTGGCCGGAGCTGTCAACTCACTGGGTTGAACAAAAAAACTATTAGTGTCTACCAGGCTTAAGAGTCTTAACAGAAATTAATAAATACTAACCGACAACATTTCAAGTAAACAGTTTACTTTAATATTTAATCTCCAGCAACTGCATGGTAAAATTCTAATTGTGGCTACAGTAAAAGTAGTTTAGATGAGAACACAAAAAAAAAAAATGCATTTTACATAAAGCAGATGATACAAACATGTGCAAAAGTACAGATGACCTAGTATTAAATCTATTCATACAACTTTATTAAAGTGAATAAAAAAACAAGATCTAGGATTTTTTTTTTTTTTCAGTTTTACAGAGTTATCTTGCTGTTTGTTCCTGCTGTAGTACTGCCATATTTCTTAGGCTGGATTCACACCTATGCAGTTTTAATGCTTTTTGCATTTTGCAGATTTAATCTACAAAACGTGTTTCATAGGAAACCATGTTAAAGGGACCGTAGTCCAAATATGCAAAATGCAAAAAGCACTAAAAATACATAGGTGTGAATCCGGCCTTGATCATTTTTTTTTTTCTTTTTAACGAATACTGAGGCAGGTCAAAACACCTCTCACTTGTGTACATGTTATTCTATTGGCTCAACTATTACTCATTACTAGAAAAAGTTTTTTGCAAACTAATAATTGTAGGATTCGTTTTCATTTCTTCCACACAGATCTAACATCACACAAATCAAGTTCATAGGGTGTCTAGGCATGTAGTAACTGAAATGAATTGAAAAGATGTGTTTCTTTGACCATTTCTATCCATGACCAATGACTGTAATACAGAATAATAATTAATACAAGAAAAGAAAATGATAGGATTCCTTCATTTAGCTCACAGTGTTGCAAGTGACCGGTCTTTATAGAATGTAACAAAAAAAACGAATGTAGTAAACAGGAGGTAAAACATTATCTTTGCAACCACAAAGATGGTAGCACCTTATACAACATGCTTACCCCATCGGGAGATCCAGCCCATGTAAATAAAATAAATGCTGTTTAAAGCTATCAGTGTGCCACACATCAAATTAGTAATCTCATAAAATACTTCGTACTCCTTAAAAAAAAAAAAAAAAAAAAAACTTACTAGACTAGTTGACTGGCAAATCAGCTCTTTGCAAAAATCTGGGTCTAAAGAAAAGAACCTAGCTCCCTTACATCTACCATTCCTCCCATGGGTGGATCTGGAAAATTGGGCTGATATCTCAAATATTCTTCCACTTACCCACCACCTACTCAAAGAGTGAAACAAACTTTTAGAAAACATCATCAATCAATCATTTGAGTTTTTAAAAGTATAGATTATTGCATATGCCAAATCTTCACCAGTGTCCACCTTGGTCTCCAAATTTTGCTATTATTTCTTTATTAAAGGGATTCTCTTTTCCAAAAAGTCCAGGCCACCTTTGTATTGCTTCTTCCCATAGCAGATCTGCTCCAATAGCAGAGGCATTCTATGGAACAAAAACATATATATATATTTATTTATTGATTTTTTTTTCAGAACCATTCTATAAATCCCAAACGTATTATTAACTTTAGCCATTCTGGACTAAGAAGATACGTTTTCTGACTTATTATGGATCACATTGAAAAACTCTGGGGGAGGTCTAGAACCCTTTCACACTAGCGTTAAAAAAAAAAGCGCCTGAAAGAAGCTGCATCTGCAATCCCAATGTGAAAGCCCGAGAGCTTTGACACTGAGGCGCTGCGCTGGCAGGGCGTCAGAAAAAGTCCTGCAAGCAGCTTCCTTGCAGCACTTTAGAAGGGTTGAATACAGTGGCGTAACCAGAGTTATGGGCGCGCAGGGCAGAAATTCTTCTGCCCCCCTGCCTAGGCTGATCATTGTGCGCGTTCATGAGAGGCCGGCTATAGTGCGGAGAGCGGCGGGTACAAGGTGTAAATAGCTGGGTTGTGTGGAGGGCTCTGATGTGATAGTGGGACCTCTGATGTGATAGTGATGTGATAGTGGGACCTCTGATGTAAAGGGGGACCTCTGATGTAATAATGGGACCTCTGATGTGATAGTGGGACCTCTAATGTAAAGGGGGACCTCTAAAGTGATAGTGGAACCTCTGATGTAAAGGGGGACCTCTGATGTAATAATGGGACCTCTGATGTGATAGTGGGACCACTGATGTAAGAGGGGACCTCTGATGTGACGGGGGGATGGGACTTTGATGTGAAGCTAGTTTTATCAAGGCCGTTGTATGCAGCACTTTAGAAGGGTTGAATACAGTGGCGTAACCAGAGTTATGGGCGCGCAGGGCAGAAATTCTTCTGCCCCCCTGCCTAGGCTGATCATTGTGCGCGTTCATGAGAGGCCGGCTATAGTGCGGAGAGCGGCGGGTACAAGGTGTAAATAGCTGGGTTGTGTGGAGGGCTCTGATGTGATAGTGGGACCTCTGATGTGATAGTGATGTGATAGTGGGACCTCTGATGTAAAGGGGGACCTCTGATGTAATAATGGGACCTCTGATGTGATAGTGGGACCTCTAATGTAAAGGGGGACCTCTAAAGTGATAGTGGAACCTCTGATGTAAAGGGGGACCTCTGATGTAATAATGGGACCTCTGATGTGATAGTGGGACCACTGATGTAAGAGGGGACCTCTGATGTGACGGGGGGATGGGACTTTGATGTGAAGCTAGTTTTATCAAGGCCGTTGTATGCATGTACCCGGGGCCCCCAGCTCCTCTGTGTGTCACATATCCTCCCGGGGTTCCCCCATAACATGTACACATATGAAGAGTCAGGTGTCAGAAGATATGACTGCAGGAAATCCATGTGAAGCCTCAGTGCACCCAGATAACCGCCACCAATCATTTTCAGGAAGTTCTGTGACCCTGCCACTTCTTGCCCTCCAGATCAGTACACAGTGCTGTGTTATCGCTGCCAAGTCACCTGCCTGGGTGTGCAGCTCACCTTGAGCCCAGCCCTCAGCTGCCTGATACTGATGGGGTGTAATCAGTGCAGGGATTGGAGGGAGGGGGGCCACCTACCGGTACTGTCAGGGCCCCTGGGGGCCAGCTGCTTGCTCAGGCTCAGGATTTTCTCCCACTGACACTCTGCCTGCAACGCTCTATCTCTGCCTCCAGCTTCAGGTGCAACTGGGACAGCCTGGAAGCCATGACCTGTCACAGGGACGGAGGGGCCTCTGGATTACACACAGAAGGGGCCCCGGACTCTCCAGCTGCAGCTCTGCCTGCACTCCGTCTGCGGATCGCTCAACAAATCTCAACCTGCAGGTGCTCCCTCCACCCTGGAAATTTCCGGGGGCCGCACGCTGATTGGCCGACGACGGCAGGCAGTTTGTATTTGCGCACTGTTTTGCTCTGGCCTGACGTTACGCCAACGTCGCCCAATGGGCGTGGGCCGCTGGTCAGGACAATGGAGGCGAGCCGGCCAATGGTGCGTGGGACTAGTTGGGGGCGGCGGCCAATGGGAAGCGCTGTGAGCTGAGAGTAAAGTTGATTGGGAGAAGTGAAGAGGCTGCGTATCGATCCCGCTCGCTCTCACAGCCATTGCAGTACATTGAGCTCCATAGACAGTAACACGGCGCCTCCGCTTATATTGACTAGCTATGGCTAGGCGGCTGGAACGAGCCGGGTAACGGCGGCGCCCCCCCCCCTCATCTCAGCGCCCGGGGCAGACGCACCGGCTGCCCCCCCCCCTGGTTGTTCCACCACTGGTTGAATACACCTCTCCTAACACCCCCTTCCTATTGAGGAAGCTTTTTTAAGGCCAAAGCGCCTGAAAAACACCCCAGTGTGAAAGGGGTCTTAGCGGTGCTTTACCAGCGGTTCTTGGGCGCTGGCCTCTGAAAACACTCAGGCTTTCACATTGGGATTGCAGATGAGGCTTCTTTCAGGTGCTTTGCATGCTTTTTTTAACGCCAAAGCGCCTGAAAAACGCCCGAAAAACACAAATCGCATGACAAGTCACAGCCTATTGCGGCGCGGCGCGGCACCGATTTGCAAAAGTAGTTCCTGCACTACTTTTACCAATTTCGGGTGCGACTTTAATATACATCTGTCACTCGATTTCAAAGCCGTGTTCAATGTGAATGAGGGCTAAAACCTAGAAGCTGATTGGTTTCTATGTACAGCTACACCATTCTGTGTACACCAGTTTTAATAAACCTGTATTTTCTGGTCCTTCTCTATTCAACTGAAAAGTTACTATCACTATCAATAATAAAAAAAAAGCATTTCCTTTGAACATAAATTAGTATTGTAGTGCCACACTTTTCAGCCTTCCTTGCAAACTCAGCAGTTTCAACTGAAAGCCATGTATGTATTGATACTTTTATAGGATATTCCAGACTTCTAGATAGATGCCTACAATAATTGGAGTCAGATTATTAAAAATTGACAACATTTGGAAAGTTTGGCACTAGAAAAGTTTGGAAATGTAGGAAGTCAAACAATAATATTTTGCTTCTTAATGTAAAAAAGAAAAAGATGGATAGAAACAAAGCTGAAATTGCACAAAAGAGTCAAAATCAATAGAAAAGAGTGAGAAATTGCAGAATAAACTATAATATTGATTCTGTTCTTTCTAAAAGTAAACCACTAACTTCTTTGAAGTTTGAACAATATAAATTAAAGTCAACTGGTACAATTGTTTAATATATTGTTATTTATTAATGTTAACACATATTACTGTGCAGTGGACTGTACATAAGTCTAATTTAGGGCTCTGTATATTTAACTGTAAAGACGACTATACACCACGAAAGTACACATCTCCATTAGATTCATCTATAAATATGGCATGTGGTCTAATCTGAGGCACTGACTGATTTGGTACCCAGACTGAACTCCTGGCAACAAAAGTAATGCTTCTATGAACATGTCATAGCCAATTGTTGTTAAAGGATAACAGTACTTTTAGCACATTTATGTCTTAAATAACTTTTTAGCTGCTACGGCATTTTAGCCAATCAAAACCTCTAGCTTAGTTCCATATTTATTTTTAAATACCAGTGAACACCCCTTGTTCCAGAAGTATGTATAACAAGATTAATCACAATCCCAATGAGACATAGCTTAACCACTTAATGACCGCCGCATGTACATTTATGTCGGCAGAATGGCACGGACAGGCAACATCAACGTACCTGTACGTGGCTGCCTTGACGTGGGTCGGGGTTCCGATCGGGACCCCCCCCCGGTACATCCGACGGTCCCGGTGGCTGTAGGAGCGATCTGTGCTGAGGGGGCGGCGATTCGTTTTTGTCCGCCCCCTCCGGATCGCTCCCAGCCAATGAGCGCGCTCCCCTGCAGTGTCATTTCCTCCTCCTGTGTAAACACAGGAAGGAGGAAGTTATGTGATCTCTGCTCTCTGCGTTTTTTTCAACCGCCGCTGAGGAGAGATCACATCACATAGTAAGTCTGCACAACACTACAATGACACCAGTACACGCAGGCGCATTAACCCCTTGCGATCACCCCACACCCCTGTCACAGTGTCACTGAATGCAGTGATCATATGTACTGATCACTGCAGTTAGTGTCAGTGTGACAGTCAGTTAGGTCTAGGGTAGCCCCCGTAACCCCCCCTAATAAAGTTTTAACCCCTTGATCACCGCCCTAGTTAACCCTTTCACTCCCTATTGCCAGTGTCACTAAGCGATAATTTTTCTGATCGCTGTATTAGTGTCGCTGTTTCCGCTAGGTAGCTATTTTTTTTTTTTTTATTGTGATTTTTTTTACTAAAGACATGTGGCTAAATACATTTTGGCCTAAATGTTTGACTAAAATTTAGTTTATTTGATTTTTCTTATAACAAAAATTAAAAAATATAGATTTTTTTTCAAAAATGTCGCTCTATTTTTGTAAATAACGCAAAAAATAAAAATCGCAGAGGCGATCAAATACCACCAAAAGAAAGCTCTATTTGTGGGAAGAAAAGGACGCAAATTTTGTTTGGAAGCCACATCGCACGACTGCGCAATTGTCAGTTAAAGTGACGCAGTGCCGAATCGCAAAAAGGGGCCTGGTCCTTTACCTGCATTTTGGTCCGGGTCTTAAGTGGTTAAAGGATATGTTCACTTTTAAAAAATGTATAATAAACGCACATTGTTTTGCATGTAAAAAAACACAGATCACTGGTGCCATGCAGGTCTCCAGAAGATCTGCCAGTGTATCTGTTTGCCTGTAAATCCGTATGGCCAAGCCGTCAACTTTCCCATTCACAGGATACTGTCAATAAGTGATGCAGTTGGGTGGAACCCTGCTCCGCCGCGTTTTTTTTTTATTGTGACATCTAGCCGGGGGAGAAGATAGCTGTCAGACTGGGGATCAGGGTGGTAAGGGAGGCGGTCTGTCCGTAACATGTTACACTCTGAATATGGGTGTGACGTGCAACATGTTACGAAAGGTGTTCTTCTCCTTTTAGGAAGCAGTCGTAGTAAAACTGGTACAGCTGTGCATAGTAACCAATCAGCTTTTAACTTCAGCTTGTTCATTTCAGCTTTGACATTAAGCCCAGGTTCACACTGGGCTGTGGGAGTGAAGCCGTGCGAGTTCAGCTGAACTCGCACGATTCCACTCCTGCTGGCAGTCCCGATTTCGGCAGCGATTATAGAGACATCTGTGTGGGTTTCTGCACAGATGTCAATGTAAATCATGGACCGAAATTGCAAAAAGTAGTACAGAAACTACTTTTTCAAATCGGTGAACCAGGCCTTAAACCTAAAAACTGATCGATTACTCTGATAGCTGCATCAAACACCAGTTTTGGAAAACCTCCTTTTTAGTGTATGACCCTTCTACATCCAAGAATAAGTAGACCTGTGAACATTTCCTTACCTGATTAGGATGAAATCCATCCACTGGCTCCAGCAGATCCCATGGCTTTCCTCCAAGACTTTCCCATTTTGCAATCACTTAAAAAAAAAAAAAAAAATCATATTGAAGTGATAAATGTTATTAGTGGGATGTAATAAACATCAACCCTGAGTCCTGTATACGATTTATCTTTTTAGAATAATATCAGTCTATGGTTTTTAGAAAGTGGAAGAAAAGCAGAAAGCATGTACCATTGTTTTTGTATATGTTCAATTATGAGTTAAAGTGGATGTAAACCTGATTCAGGAAAAGTGACCTAAGCACATATATCTGTAAGGTTTTCTATTGCTCTCCAAAGCCCTGAGTCTCGTATCTTTCTGCTGCTCTGTTCTTCTGTTATCAGCATGATAATTTCTGACAAGTTCTCTGGCAACCAAGCCTGAAATTTGTGTTGGGGTGGGTGCTATAAATAGATTAGCAGAGAGCTGGTCTATTCACAGCACAGCTCTGCACATGCCTTCCTTTCTTGTGTGGAGGGGGGGTGCCTTTCCTCCAATCAGCTGTCACACAGTGTATGTAAAAAAAACACTCCCAGTGCTGAACGGGAAGAAAAAAAGCTCTGTGCACTTTCTGGAGAATATAGCAAGAAAAAGTGTGTGTGTGTGTGTATGTATGTATGTATATATACAGTATATATATATATATATATATATATATTTATACAGCCCTCAAAATTTGTGCTCGCCTGCTCGCATATTGCGAGTAAAAAAATGAGGAGGGCGAGTATGGACAGTGCTGTGCTGTCCCAGAAATGCATAGCCAGTGCCCCCCGCCTTGCTGCGAGCCTTGCAGCGTGGACACTTCAATACGAATGCAAAGTCAGCCGCCCGGGACCGCCCCTCTCCACCTCCATCCCCGCCCCACACAGGCACACATAGTGCTCTTCCATAGCAGTGAATGAGCCGCCCGGGACCGCCCCTCTCCACCTCCATCCCCGCCCCACACAGGCACACATAGTGCTCTTCCATAGCAGTGAATGAGCCGCCCGGGACCGCCCCTCTCCGCCTCCATCCCCACCCCACACAGGCACACACAATGCTCTTCCATAGTAGTGAATGAGCCTCCCGGGACCGCCCCTCTCCGCCTCCCACCTTCCCGACCTCCCCGCCCCACACAGGCACACAGAATGAACTTCTAGACATGAAAGACATGCCCGGGACCGCCCCTCCGTGCCTTCCACCTGCCGCAGATCTAAGGAGTGGGGTGGTAAATGTCTCTGCAAGGCAGTCCTGAGTGGGTAGGCTCAAACCCTCTTGGTCCACCCTCGTGGCTGCAGAAGAATGTTAAACATGACAGTGTGCTGGAAGTAAGTGAAGACGGGGGTGGGGCAAATGAGAGCATCGATGTGCTGGATTGGGGGGTAATTGGAGGCATAGATATGATGTCTGAATCATACCTACACCTTAATGGGCACAAGTTACGGTTCATTGACGGGCACAGGTCATTCTACATTGATGGGTAAAATTTACGTTACTTTGAGCACAGGTCACGCTGCATTAATAGGCACTGGTTACGCTGCATTGATGGGCACTGGTTACGCTGCATTGATGGGCACTGGTTACACTGCATTGATGGGCACTGGTTACACTGCATTGATGGGCACTGGTTACACTGCATTGATGGGCACTGGTTACACTGCATTGATGGGCACTGGTCAGGCTGCATTGATTGGCACTGGTAACACTGCATTGATTGGCACTGGTAACACTGCATTGATGGGCACTGTTTACACTGCATTGATGGGCACTGGTTACACTGCATTGATGGGCACTGGTTAGGCTGCATTGATTGGCACTGGTAACACTGCATTGATGGGCACTGGTTATGCTGCATTGATGGGCACTGGTTACGCTGCATTGATGGGCACTGGTTACGCTGCATTGATGGGCACTGGTTACACTGCATTGATGGGCACAGGTAACGTTGCATTGATGGGCACAGGTTATGCTGCATTGATGGGCACTGGACACGCTGCATTGATGGGCACTGGTCAGGCTGCATTGATGGGCACCGCTTACGTTGCATTGATGGGCACTGGTTACGTTGCATTAATGGGCACTGGTTACGTTGCATTGATGGGCACTGGTTACGTTGCATTAATGGGCACTGGTTACGTTGCATTGATGGGCACTGGTTACTCTGCATTAATGGGCACTGGTTACGTTGCATTGATGGGCACTGGTTACGTTGCATTGATGGGCACTGGTTACGTTGCATTGATGGGCACTGGTTACGTTGCATTAATGGGCACTGGTTACGTTGCATTGATGGGCACTGGTTACGTTGCATTGATGGGCACTGGTTACGTTGCATTGATGGGCACTGGTTACGTTGCATTGGTGGGCACAGGTTACGTTGCATTGATGGGCACAGGTTATGCTGCATTGATGGGCACTGGACACGCTGCATTGATGGGCACTGGTGAGGCTGCACTGAAAGGCAGCACTGATAAATGTGTTAATAATTATTTTTGTAACTTAATTCTGCATAAAACATTTAAGTGTCATTTCATGAGATAATTTATGAGGGCGTGTTTAGGGGTGGGATTAGGGATGGGGCATGGTAGGAGTTGGGTGGGGCAACTGGTGGCGAGTAACCCTTATGGCCTGGCTAGTAGCTCAGGACTTGACATTTTGAGCCCTGTATCTAGTGTTAACCGCTTCCCTGCCAGTGACATTTTTACACTAATCAGTGCATTTTCATAGCACTAATTGCTGTAAAATTGTCAGTGGACCCAAAAATGTGTCAAAAGTGTCCGGTCTGTCTACCATAATATCGCAGTCCTGATAAAAATCACAGATCGCCGTCATTACTAGTAAAAAAAAAATAATAATAAAAAAAATGCCATAATTCTATCCCCCTATTTTGTAGACGCTATGGGCCAGATTCACAGAGCCCTTATTCCGGTCTATCTCCTGTTAGACAGGAGTAATTTCAAATTTCCCGCGTCGTATCATTAGTTTGAATCCTCAAACCATGATACGACGGCTTCAGGCATTGATCCGACAGGCTTACGTCTTCGTACGCCTTCGGATCTACGCTGCAATCTTTTTGCGGCCGCTGGGTGGAGTTCGGGTCGTTTTACGCGTCGGGGTATGCAAATGAGCTTTTTCCGGCGATGTACAAAGTTACGATCGTCCTTCGCAATCTCTTACGGCATCTGTAGTCATCTTTTTGCTGCGTAAAGTTATTTCAGCTATTAGCTGGTCTATAGTTAGATGTTAAGTATGGCCGTCGTTCCCGCGTCGAATTTCAATTTATTTTTAATTTTTTGCGTAAGTCGTCCGGGAATAGGAATGTACGTAAACGACGCTACTCAAAAAAAAATGACGTAACGACTTTATTTTGCGCAATGCACGGCGGGAAATTTCAGAATGGAGCATGCGCAGTTCGATCGCCGCAGGGACGCACCTAATTTAAATGCTTCACGCCCCCTAATCGCGTATTTCGATTCCGCCGCGTGAAATATACTACGCCGCCGTACCTTACGGGCCGAAATCTACCTGAATTCGTCTTAGAGCCAGGTAAAATACGGCGGCGTAGTGTATCTCTGATACTCTGCGTCAGGGCAATTGTACCTGAATCTGGCCCTATAACTTTTGTCAAACCAATCAATATACGGTTATTGTGATTTTTTTTTTTTTTACCAAAAACATGTAGAAGAATATGTATCCGCCTAAACCAGGGGTCTCAAACTCCCGGCCCGCGGGCCAGTTGCGGCCCGCAGACCGAGATTTTGCGGCCCACTGACAAGCCCTTCCCCCGGACAGTGTCATACTTTGCAGCGCATGCAGCGCATCGCGGTACCCTTTCCCTGCAGCCCCTCCCCGTACTCATCTTTGAGTCCGGCAAAGCAGGGGTGTGCGTCATGTGACGTCAGCAGTGTAGGGCGGCGCTGCCGTCACGCGCACGTCCGCACTGAAGTGAAGTTGCTCAGAAGAGCTGAGCGCCCTCGCCCTCGTCAGCAGCGTCCTTCAAGGTAAGCTGCTGCTACTGTAATGCCAGTTAGCAGATGCTATCACAGGGTGGTAGGGGGAATAGGGGGTGCTACTGCTGGGGGGGGCGGTTGTTGTTGGATGATTGGGAGGCTAGCACCCTCATGTTATTACCACAGGGGGGGGGGGTGTTGCTGGTGAATGATTAGGGTGCTACTGTTCATCAACACCCCCCAACCCCCCAGCAGTAGTACCCCCATAATCTTTCAGCTGATGCTATTATCACAGGGTGGTAGGGGGAATGAGGGGTGTTGCTTGTGGATGATGGGGGTGCTACTGCTGGGGGGTTGGGGGGTGTTGATGAACAGTAGCACCCTAATCATTCACCAGCAACAGCCCCCCCCCCCCCCCCGTGGTAATAACATGAGGGTGCTACTGCCCTTGCAGTAGCACCCCAATCATCCAACACCCCCCCCCCCCCAGCAGTAGCACCCCCATCCTCCGTCAGCTCATGCTATTACCACAGGGGGGTAGGGCGATTGGGGGTGTTTCTGGTGGATGGTGGGGGTGCTACTGCCCTGGCAATAGCATCCCAATCATCCAACAACACCCCCCCTACCCCAGCAGTAGTACCCCCATCATCCGTCGGCTCATTCTATTACCACAGGGGGGTAAGGTGGATGGGGGGGGTGTTGCTGGTGGATCTCAATCATCCAAACCCCCCTTCAGCAGTAGCACCCCCCAACATCTGTCAGCTCATGCTATTACCACAGGGGGGTAGGGGGAATGGGAGTGTTGCTGGTGGATGATGGCGGTGCTACTGCTGGTGGGGGGTGTTATTGGTGGATGGTGAGGGGCGCATGATGGGGCATTATATGTGAGGGGCACATGATGGGGGCATTATATGTATGTGAAACCATATTCGCTCAGCCCTGATAGGAAATTTCTGTGGGTGGAACAAGAGCTCAGCCTATCAGGGCTGAGCGAATATTGGCTCACTGCCCTAATAGACTGAGCGCTAATCTATGTGATTGGCTGGCAGTGCCGAAAGAAGAATGGAGAAGAGTGAGTGTGTGTATGTGACTGCAGCCAGGGTCATAGGGACTGTCCTGGAGAGTGAACATTAGGGGCGGCAGGGGCGCAATCTGTGACATTTTGGTCCAATACTTGATGCGGCCCAGCCTCACCCAGCTTATACCTCCAGTGGCCCCCAGATAATTTGAGTTTGAGACCCCTGGCCTAAACTGAGGGGGGAAAAAATTCTTTCACTTACTTTCAAGTGCAGTCACTGTAGATCTGAGGGGGACATTCAAGGAAAATAAAAAACAGCATTTTTGCCTGCACCTGATTGGATGATAAAATCAGTAGAGTTTCCCATAATTTCAGAGCGTCCCCTCAGATCTACAGCGATCTACAGCGACTGCACTACAAGTGCATTTTCAACTGCCTTTTGTAAATAACCCCCATTGTGTTTTTTTCAAAATTGTCGCTGTTCCTTTGTTTATAGTGCAAAAAATAAAAACCGCAGAGGTGATCAAGTACAACCAAAAGAAAGCTTTATTTGTGGGGAAAAAAGGTCGCTGGACCGCGCAGTTGTCAGTTAAAGCGACACAATGCCAAATTGTAAAAAGTGCTCTGGTCAGGAAGGGGGGTAAAATCTTCTGGGCTGAAGCAGTTAAAAACAGCTTTTGAATTTAGAATACCATGTTAAAGCGTATATGAGATTTGAATCTACTTTAGGATGTAGGTTGTGCTATTAACGCAAATTTTAGACCTTGAATATAATAGCATTCGTGCCCTTAAAATCTGCAGACACTTTTTATTTTAATATTCAGCTGGCATAGTGTCATGCTCAAGCATTATGTTGCTTTATAGGAAATAAGATCAAAAACTGCAAGGCATTATCTTGATTAAAGGTATTTGTGCACGGAAACCCAGCAAGCATAAATGACTATAAATGATGGTAAAACAATGTGCAGAGCGCTTCACAGTGATAGAAGAAGACAGGAATACATTCTGGAACTATGAAATATTTAATTTCCAGTTCTGTGTCATTAATTCAGGAAGGATGCACACAATTATAAACAGGATGGAGGAGCGGAGCATGAAAAAAAGCATTTGCATTGATGCTTATTTCTTCTATTCCTTTCTCTATCGCATGCAGTCATCTTCAGCTTACATAACTGTAGCATTTAATGCAAATGTAATAACCTTAGAGGCTGGAAAAAAATAAAAGAAATTTCTCTATTACAAAAATAGTTATGTGTTATGGCGTGGGGACATTGTGTGGGTGGAATGAAATATTATGGCGTCTCTTGGAAATATTTGTAAATCGCTGTCCTGGCAAGTTGTATCCAGAGGACATTACAGACTAATATATCTGTCCGCCCCGGGGATAAAAGCTGTGCATTTTATTCAAACGCAAAGCATTAAAATGAAAACACGCTGATGTGTAAGTCGTGAATAAAATGAATAAGAGGGGAAAAAGAAGACCTATCATTAGAGGAACATTACTGCATTTTGCTTTATTCATTTTATGAGGGTGGTGTTAAAGGGGAGTTCCACCCACAATTTCACTTTTTAAATATAAATACCCCTGTAATACACAAGCTTAATGTATTCTAGTAAAGTTAGTCTGTAAACTAAGGTCCGTTTTGTTAGGTTGTTACAGCATTTAGCTAGTTTATAATCTAGAAATAGACCGTGGCCATCTTAAGTGTGGGCATCATGAAGCCAGACTGTATGACTTCCCTGATTTCAGCTTTGCATATCTCGCACATGCTCAGTGCTGCACAAGCAATGTAATAGGTTTCAGTCAGGTTTGCAAGGACTACTGGGAAACATGATGCCTATCCCAGAAACCTTTGCGAATAGCCATGTGACTTAATAGCCTAGGCTAATAAGGAGGAGGAAGTAATGAAGGACTACAAAATAAAGGTATTTACAAGCAACAAAGTAAATAAAAATTGTCCATTCTGAACACTATGAGATTAGGGCATGCAGCACAGACAAACATAAAAAAATGGGTAGAACTCCACTTTAAGTTGGACCTCTGTGATAGGAGCCAGATTCAATGGACCAGGATTATGTAAAGAAAAAAAGTTTTAGACATCAAACTGTCTTTAGAGTTGGTTCACACAGGGGCGACTCAGCCGCCTGACAAGTCGCGCTCCACACTATTCAATAGAACCGTTCTAATAGGAGCGACGCAAGTCCTGACGGACAGGACTATATCATGCTTATTTCATTTAAAGTGACTCTGGATGCGGCCTCTCCAATCCAATTGACTGACCTAAAGTGATTGTACATGCTTATTTCTTTTGTTTTTCCTAAATAACAAACAGGTTTATACTTACTTACCTGCTCTGTGCAATGGAATTGTTGCCCTGATCCACCTATTTTTTGGTCCCTCACTATCGCTCCTGGCTCCTCCCCCCTGCAGAGTGCCCTCAAGCCCCTTTCTATGGGGGTTCTCGTGTGGGTCATAGACAGCAGGACTTGGTCCTGCCCCCCACTTCCTGGTTTAAATTGCTCACACTGCCTAGACAAAGCCTAAAAGGCCAGGAGGTGAGGGGTAGAAGAGCTGCAGATGGACACCACACTGGATCGAATGAGGGCTCAGGTAAGTAATAGGGGTGGGGGGGGGGATACTGATGCCTAAACATTTTTTTTTTACCTTAATGCAAGGATTGCAAGAAGTTAAAAATGTTTGGGCTTTATAACCACTTTAAAGCGGAGTTCCACCCAAAAGTGGAACTTCCGCTCATCTTATTCCTCTCCCCCTCCGGCGCCACAATTGTCTATGACAGGTATCCTTTCCCACTTCCGAGAGTCCCTGCCGTGGAGCTGTGACATCACCGCGGGGCTCCCTACTTCTCCCCTGGCCGCCAGGCCAATAGGAGAGGAGAGCAGGGCCTTGTGCATGCACAGTAGGGTTCCCGACGTGAAGCCGAAAGGCTACACTGCTGGGTTCCCCTACCCACAATGGTGGCGGAGCACCCAATAGCTGATGTAAACATTAGCTGCGGGTGCCGACATCGCTGGACTCCAGGACAGGTAAGTGTCCATTTAAAAAAAGTATGTTTAGCTGCTGGCTTTTAATTTTTTTTCAACACCCGAACACTTTAAGTAAGTTTGAGCCACAGACCAGAACAAGTATGCTGTAAACGAGTGTAAGAAAAGAGTCTTTATCTCTATACCTATACTACTATAGGTCAGTCATTTTAGACTAGGGGTCCCAAACTGTCGTCCCTCCAGCAGTTGCGAAACTACACGTCACATCATGCCTCCCTGTCTGTGGAAGTCATGCTTGTAACTGTCGGCCTTGCAATGCCTTATGGGACAGTTTGAGACCCCTGTTTTAGACAGCACTGAAGCCAAGGCATCATTATCACAAGGAAATATCAGCAATGGCAGCCAACAATATTATCTTATAAAAAATCCAGTTTGATTATAATACATCTTATTGATGCATTAATTCTGAAAAAACTGTCTCATATATGACATTTCAGGCTATTCTACTGTACTTCCCCCAAAAAACAATCAAATGCACTTTTTGGAATACAGAGGAAAAACAACATACTTTGATTGGTTGCTGTGGGACAACAGATAGAGATGTTTTCCCTCAGACTCTTTCATAAATGAGACATTGAGGTTGATATACTAAAGGCAATGACTGCGACATTATGGCGGACACTTCGGACAATTTTGACACATTTTTGGGACCATTGGCATTTTCACAGCAAAAAATGCATTTAAAATGCATTGTTTATTGTGAAAATGCCAATAGCAGTTTGGGAGTTAACCACAAGGGGGCGCTGAAGAAGTTATGTGTGACCTCATATGTGTTTACAACTGTAGGGGGGTGTGGCTGTAGGTGTGACGTCATCGATTGGGTTTCCCTATAAAAGGGATCACACAATCGATGACTGCGCCACAGTGAAGAACAGGGAAGCCGTGTTTACACACGGCTCTCCCCGTTCTTCAGCTCCAGGGACCGATGGTGGGACTCCAGCGCCGATCGTGTCCCGTGGTCATGGAGCTTCGGACCGGGTCGCGGGCACACGCACACGACCCGCGGCTGGGCATTAACCAATCACGTACCGGTACGTGATTGTGCCCAGCCGTGCCATTCTGCCGACGTACATCGGCAAGCTAGTGGTTAAGTGGTTAAGCTAGTGCATTGTTGGTTCACTTACCTTTTTTTCTTCCATTTCCCTTTTAAATGTTTTCTTTCTTTGTCTGAATTTCTGCACTTCCTGTTTCTCCTCATTAAGCTTGCCCCTATCATCTGACTGGGGGTTAGTCGGCCATAACAGCTTACTGAGGAGGAACAGAGAAATTCAGACAAAGAAAACAAAGAAAAAAAACATTTAAAAGGGAAATGGAAAGAAAAGGTAAGTGAACCAACAATGCACTAGCTTAAAGGAACCTATTTAGAAAATAAAAAACAAACCTTTACAACCCCTTTAAAGTTACAAAAGTAAATGGATGTTTTACCTTTCTGATATAAATGGTCATAGTAATTAAGCTTAAAATGTGTAAAATTCTTAGAAGTTGCAATGTCTAGAAGGACTTTGGAAAGCTGTTCCGCTCTCTACAGAAAAAAAGAAAGAAGAGAAAACAAGCATTATCAGACATAAGATATGCAGCAGATGTACTGTACTCAACAAGACTACATAATCAAGTTTATTCATTTTGCCTTTCATCTTTTAACCTCTATATTATGCCATACATTTTAAGCTGGACAAACCACAGTAAGAGCCGGTTCACACTGGGGCGACTCGTCAGGTGGCTGAACCACCTGACGAGTCCCATTCTATGCAATAGACGAGTCTCGTCCAGGGCTGGACTGGGACAAAAATTTGGCCCTGGACTTCATCCAGACTGGCCCACTTTGACAGGTCTCTCCCACAGCGGCCGGACAACTCCCGTACCTCCCCGGCCACCAAAGCCCCCTCTCCCCCTTCACTAGCCACTAGCTGTTTTACTTTATTAGAATAGAACGACTGGTACTGGTACTCTTATAGGCAGTACCAGTGGGGAAGCTAGACATTATTTCACCCGGGGTGAAGAATCAGTTCGGTGCCCCCCCTTATGGGACAAGATTAGACAGAAGTGAGAAACTCCCAGGCCATAGCTGTTGAGTCAGCTGTCTGTCCCCTCCCCCATGCTCCTCTGTCGTCGTCCCTGCTCGTCTGGTCCCCCCCTGCTTCTTTGTTCCCCCCAGGTGAGTGCTGTGGGCAGGGAGAGGAGGTGAGCGCTGTGGAAAGGGAGAGACAGAGGAGCGGAGGGGGGCGGCGGTCCGCTGTCACTGAAGCCGGCCCACTGAGCCATCGGCCCACCGGGGAAACTCCCTGTAGTCCCAATGGCCAGTCCATCCCTGGTCTCGTCCCATTCTATGCAATAGAACCGTTCTAATAGGAGCGACGCAAGCCGCTCCGACTTAGAAAAAGGTTCTTGCACGACTTCGGGGGCGGCTCAAGGTGACCTGCATTGACTTCTATACAGAAGTCATTTTGCTAATCGTCTCTGAAGTCGTCTTCAGGACGACTTGCAGAGTCGCCTCCGAAGTCATGCCGCGGAAGTGTGAACCGCCTCTTAAGACATCACATGGATTCTATTGCTTGTAATATCAAAATGTGTTTACTAACAACCTATACTACTGGCCAATGAAAAGCCACCACACCAAATAATTGAGGTTTTTAGTTCTCACACCTTGCTTCCTATGCACTCAGTGGGCATCAAATTCTACAGGCACTTTTATAACGCACCTTGCTGGATTTAGTGATAATGCTGGGGTGTGGTTACCTTTAAGCTGCTGGAGAACCAAAAAATCAGAAGTAAAAAAAAACAATGTTACTTTGCACACACCACATCCCATGCAAATGTGAAAAAAAGTGAAATGTAGGTGAGTTTAAAAAAAATAAAAATAAAGTTTTGATTGTTTAGAAAGGTAAATACAGCTGGTATTTTCTTTAAGAGGAGCTCTAGGCTCCCCATCTCCCCCAAAATAAAAGTAGGAAGATACAAATACTGTAGCTGCTGACTTTTAATATAAGGGTAATTACATGTCCAGGGATCCAGCAAAGTCCTCACTCAAACCAATTCTTTAATTGGCTTCGGGTGCTGGCGCCAGCATAGCAAGGAAGGAAAACAGGAAGTTAAGCTTTGCGGCTTCACAGCTGGTTTCCTACTGCGCATCTGCACCTTGTGAATAGTCCCATAGTCTTCTGGGACCTGTGATGTGTCCCAAAAGACCGTGGTTGAAGGAGTAGGGTGTGATCTGAGCCATAAGTGGGAGCGGATACCTGTCAAAACCAAGTTACCACTCCACCCCAAAAAGTTCCAAATGTGGAAGTGGAAGCTTTTCCTTTTGGGTGGAGCTCCGCTTTAAGGGGTCCTTTCATTGCCAAAATATTGGCAAAATCTGGAAATTTTAGACCTAATTTTGCCACAATCGGCAAGTGCGTTGAGTAAGGCCAGTTAAGATTTAATGTAAGGTTCTTGTTCTACACACAAACATGGAAGCACACACAGATGTGATGACCGTATGTAGCATTATGCCTTTCTTGATTCATTCTGTAAGATTATTACCTCTGTGGTTAAATTTCGGATTGTTCCATTTTTGTTCATCCAACCTACACAAGGGTTGATCTAAATATAAAGCAAACAATTGTTTGGTTAAAAATTTAAATCATTATTCTAAATTGGTTGAGAAATTATATATTGATAGACTATGGACATGTATGTAAATCGTAATTTCACTCAACACAGCATGTGAATCATTATCCTCTAAGGCAGTGCTTCTCAATTATTTTCTGTCATGCCCCCCCTAGGAAGAAGAAAACATTTCGCGCCCCCCCCCCCCGCGCGACTGTAAATAGTATCATTTGTCTATAAAATTGTTATAAGTACACCTCTGCATAACACTTTATCCACATATCCCTCCACACAGTATTGCCCTTCTTCACATATCCCCCCACACACAGTATTGTCCTCATTCACATATCCCCCCACACACAGTATTGCCCTTCTTCACATATCCCCCCCACACACAGTATTGCCCTTCTTCACATATCCCCCCCACACACAGTATTGCCCTTCTTCACATATCCCCCCCACACACAGTATTGCCCTTCTTCACATATCCCCCCACACACAGTATTGCCCTTCTTCACATATCCCCCCCACACACAGTATTGCCCTTCTTCAGATATCCCCTCCACACATTATTACCAATCACATATCCCCCCACTCATTATTGCCCCATCACATATCCCCCACACAGTATTGCCCCCTTTACATGACCCACATCACATATCCCCCCACGCAGTATTGCCCCATCACATATCCCCCCACACAGTATTGCCCCATCACATATCCCCCCACACAGTATTGCCCCATCACATATCCCCCCACACAGTATTGCCCCCTTTACATGACCCCCATCACATATCCCCCCACACAGTATTGCCCCATCACATATCCCCCACACAGTATTGTCCCATCACATATCCCCCCCACACAGTATTGCCCCATCACATATCCCTCCACACAGTATTGCCCCCTTTACATGACCCAATCACATACCCCCCACACAGTATTGCCCCATCACATATCCCCCCACACAGAATTGCCCCATCACATATCCCCCCACAAAATATTGCCCCATCACATACCTTCACCACACAGTATTGCCCCCTTTACATGACCCCCATCACATATTCCCCCCACACAGTATTGTCCCATCACATACCCCCACCACACAGTATTGCCCCATCACATACCCCCGCCACACAGTATTGCCCCCTTTACATAACCCCTATCACATATCCTGCACACAGTTGTGCCCCATCACATAACCTCCCTTTTCCCCCCACAGCACAGCCCCCACTCCTCGTCCTTACATTTCCATATATTTTTCCTCCCTTCCCTCTCCACTCCTACCTGTAACTTTTCAGCACGGAGAGCAGGAGGCGGGACATTCGTCAAGTAAAGCCGAAGCAGCACTGGGCGGGGCGGGGAGACTCTTGGGCGAACTGGTGATTGGCTGCTAGGACCGCCACCTAGCAGCCAATCACCTGCCGTCCAACATGACAGGCTGCTACCTCTCTGGTCCCGCCCCCCAGTTCAAAAATGTCCCGCACCCCGCAGTCCACTCCTCTAACTAGCGGAGGAGGCTGGGGACAGAAGCGAATACTAAATGGCGCGATCGCGGCGGTCCGGAACGAGCCCCCCTTTATGGAGCCTCGCGTCCCCCCTATTTGAGAAGCACTGCTCTAAGGCTTGATTCACACCTATGCATTTTTACTGCTTTTTGCATTTTGCAGATTTGCACTACAATCCATTTTACATGGTTTCCTATGGAACACGTTCTGTAGTGCAAATCTGAAAAATACAAAAAGCACTAAAAACGCATAGGTGTGAATCCAGCCTAAAGCCGGCCATACACGGTTTGAGTTTCGAAAGAATTTTCTTTCGAAAATCGTATTAAAGAATTTTCGTACGAATTTTGAATTTCGTTAGTGGGCTGCAGCAACAGCCGATTTTCTGTGCGGCAAACTAATTTGAGGAATCAGACATTTTAAAAACAAATGATTTTCTAATCAATAATGGGAGAATCGTGCGAGAAATGTAATAGGAAAAAAAAATGCGTAAAATTCCTGGAGAGAAAAGAATATTCCCAGCCACGAAAATTATTTTCTGTAGCAACATGAAGGCTTGGTCGGCCAAATTTTGAAAATCAAAACAATCAAAAAAAAAGAACTTTCTGACTTTGAAAAGAAAATTTGTTCGAAATTCGACCGTGTATGGCCAGCTTAAGGGGTTGATTTACTAAAACTTGATAGTCCAAAATCTGGTTCAGCTGTACATGGTAGCAAATCAGCTTTTAACTTCATCTTGTTCAATTAACTTTTGGCAAAAAAAATGGAAACGGATTGGTTTCTATGCAGAGAGCTGCACTAGGTTTTGTACTCTCCAGTTTTAGTAAATCGACCCCCGAGTGTCTATGAACTCTTTCTATGGGATATGTCCAGTCCACTGATCCCTGCTAAGCAGGCAGATAATAGGTCTGTGTCCACTGTGCTTATGCAGAGAAAACACAGCTCCCTTTTCTTCTACAGTGGGGATCGAAAGTTTGGGCACCCCAGGTAAAAATTTGTATTAATGTGCATAACGAAGCCAAGGAAAGATGGAAAAATATCCAAAAGGCATCAAATTACAGATTAGACAGTCTTATAATATGTCAAAAAAAGTTAGATTTTATTTCCATCATTCACACTTTCAAAATTACAGAAAACAAAAAAATAGCATCTGCAAAAGTTTGGGCACCCTGCAAAATGTATAGCATGCACTGCCCCCTTTGCAAAGCTGAGACCTGCCAGTGTCATGGATTGTTCTCAATCATCGTCTGAAAAGACCAGGTGATGTCAATCTCAAAGGTTTTAAATGCCCAGGCTCATCTGACCTTGCCCCAACAATCAGCACCATGGGTTCTTCTAAGCAGTTGTCTAGAAAACTGAAACTGAAAATAGTTGACGCTCACAAAGCTGGAGAAGGCTATAAGAAGATAGCAAAGCGTTTTCAGATGTCAATATCCTCTGTTCGGAATGTAATTAAGAAATGGCAGTCATCAGAAACAGTGGAAGTTAAAGCAATATCTGGAAGACCAAGAAAAATATCAGACAGAACAGCAATTAAAAACCCACGTTTGACTGCACGATCCCTCCAGAAAGATCTGGCAGACACTGGAGTTGTGGTACACTATTCCATTATAAAGAGATACTTGTACAAATATGGTCTTTATGGAAGAGTCATCAGAAGAAAACCTCTTCTACGTCCTCACCACAAAAATCAGCGTTTGAAATTTGCAAATGAACATATAGACAAGCCTGATGCATTTTGGAAACTGTTCTGTGGACCGATGAGGTTAAAATATAACTTTTTGGCCAAAATGAGCAAAGGTACGTTTGGAGAAGAAAGGGCACAGAATTTAATGAAAAGAACCTCTTGTATTGCAGCCAGTGGCACAGGGAACATTTCACGAGTAGAAGGAAAAATGGATTCAATAAAATTCCAGCAAATTTTGGATGGTCATTTCTCTGTGAAAAAGCTGAAGTTAAAGAGAGGATGGCTTCTACAAATGGATAATGATCCTAAACACACCTTAAAATCCACGGGGGATTACATCAAGAGGCTTAAACTGAAGGTTTTGCCATGGCTTTCACAATCTCCTGACCTCAACGTAATTGAAAATCTATGGATAGACCTTAAAAAAGCAGTGTGTGATAGACAGCCCAGAAATCTCAAAGAACTGGAAGACTTTTGTAAGGAAGAATGGGAAAAGATACCTCGAACAAGAATTGAAAGACTCTTGGCTGGCTACAAAAAGCGTTTACAAGCTGTGATACTTGCCAAAGGGGGCAGTACAAGATATTAACTCTACAGGGTGCCCAAACTTTTGCAGATGCCATTTTTTTGTTTTCTGTCATTTTGAAAGTGTAAATGATGGAAATAAAATCTAACTTTTTTTGACATATTATAAGAATGTCTAATCTGTAATTTGATGCATTTTGGAGATTTTTCTATCTTTCCTTGGCTTTGTTATGCACATTAATACAAATTTTTACCTGGGGTGCCCAAACTTTAGATCCCCACTGTATGGGTGGTCGGATGTAAATGGCCTGCCTGTCCATTTGCATCCAACTGTCATCTGATCCGATTTGGCAGACAGATGGGGAGCGAATCCCCCATCTGTCTGATATTAGTGGATGGGATTGGATGTTGGCGGGTGTAAACGGACACATGTCCGTTTACATCTGCTGCTCCATAGAGAACAATGGATGGTCTGATCAGGTTAGCCTAAAAAACTGACAGGTGGACCCAATCGTTCTGTCCATTTGAAAGGGGCCTTATTAAAAGAAATTTAGGACTAGGTTTACATTATCACCTTATCTGACTTATACTGTTTAAAGAGGTTGTAAAGGTACAATACCCCCCCCCCCCCCCTAAATAGCTTCCTTTACCTTAGTGCAGTCCTCCTTCGCTTACCTCATCCTTCAATTTTGCTTTTAAATGTCCTTATTTCTTCTGAGAAATCCTCACTTCCTGTTCTTCTGTCTGTAACTCCACACAGTAATGTGAGGCTTTCTCCCTGGTGTGGAGTGTCGTGCTCGCCTCCTCCCTTGCAATACAAGAGAGTCAGGAAGCCTACTAACACACAGCTCCTTTATCTGCAACGTAGAGAGCGTCCTGACTCTCCCGTAGTCCAAGGGAGGGGGTGAGCATGACACTCCACACCAGGGAGAAAGCCTTGCATTACGGTGTGTACTTACAGACAGGAGAACAGGAAATGAGGATTTCTCAGAAGAAATAAGGACATTTAAAAGCAAAATGGAAAGACGAGGTAAGTAAAGGAGGACTGCACTAAGGTAAAGGAAGCTATTTAGGGAAAAAAAAAAAACATGTTATACTTACCTCCACTGCATGTGCAGCTCGTTTTGCACAGAGTGTCCCTGAATCCTGTCTTCTGGGGTCCCTCGGCAGCTGTCTCGGCTCCTCCTTCCAAAAGCTTTCCACCTTCATGCAAACTTTCATGGTGGAAAGCTTTTGCGAGCACGCTCCCGTGATACAGCGGCGGGCATACCCGCCGACTGTATCACTCGGCCCGCCCCCCGGTGCTCCGCTGTGATTGACAGCAGCGCCAGCCAATGGCTGCGCTGCTATGGATCCGTCTGGGCTGGGAACCCGAACAGGATCACATGGACGTGCGCAGGACTTTTGAGGGGTCAAGTAAGTAAAACGGGGGTTCGAGGGGGGGGGGGGCGTACCGTTGGATGTTTTTTCACCTTAATGCATAGGATGCATTAAGGTGAAAAGACATTTACCTTTACAACCCCTTTAAATATATGGAAACATCTTTCAATTACAAACTTTCCAGAACAGTTTTGTTGACACAGCGTATCCAAGCTAACATTAACCTATGTAGTCTGCTATAAGAAAAATTTGCATCTTCAAACATTCATGTCAAATCAACGGAACAAAACCAAAAACCTGACATTTTACTACTGAAATAATGAAAGCGTAAAATAAACATTAGAGGCTTATATGAAATATGAAGAAATGCATTAAATCTGTTTTCAGATATTCCACTTTTATATTTTCCTATTATGTAACCTGTCATTTGATACATTTAAATGTAATATATATATATATATATTTTTTTTTTTACCGAAAGACAGCTCAGGAAATCATAGAATTGTTCATATGTGACATCCTTGTTTAACTGTCCTGCATTAGGAAAAAAAGAAATGTAAATAGTCATTTGACAATTTAAATTGGAGATGAATACAAATATTGAGTTTATAAATACATATACTGTATAATGAAGGTGAACAAGCATTGTCAGGACTGTTAATTACCGATGGGATGATATCTGTCATGTAAGGAATTCCAGAGGAATCGTCCGTCAGCTAGTGACATTAAAATGACATGGCTTCCATTTGGTAAATGTGTATCTAGGTATTGAAGATCCTCCATGACATCAGCTTTCATCTCCGCAGGTGTTGTCATATGTTTAAGTGTATCTGCTTTACTAGAACACAAGTAAAACAAATATTTTTTAGCTGTTATGCAACTTTTGCATGAAAAAACTCATATAAATGCCATTTGACCACCTCTCCACCAATTTATGCCAAGCAGGGCTCGCCGTAATAAAAGTAATGTCAGACAGTTTTTACAGCTGCTCCTAGGTGTGTCAGGTGTTTTTTTTTTTTTTTTCGTCTAAACACCCCTGTATGTTCGCCTATGTCAATGTACACATAGGCTTTTAGTAGTGTTTAGTGGCAGGGGCTTTTAGAAGAAGGAAAACTCCCTGCCAGTGTGTTCAGAAGTTTTGGCAGAAAAAAACGCTTGACACTACTAAAAGCTGCTAAATGGGCCTAAACGCTAGGTGCATTTAGCGCTTGACCTTTAATTAATTTTAATAGTCTGAATAAATTATTTATTCTGGCAAAGTAAAAGTGGATGTAAACCCAATTTTGATACAGTAGAGGATGTCAATTCATATGTGCCCAGTATTGCCACGAAGAGTTAATCCAGCGCTGAGCAATCCTCTTGCCTTTTTTTTGCTAGGCTAAAAACCGACAGAGAAATCTGTGTCGCCACATCGCCCACTGCTGTGACTTGCACCTGTTTTCTTCCCCTGCTCGTACATGACTGTAGGCTTACTGCAGATGAGTGCGGGGTGTAGCAAGATTGCCATTGTGGGTGTTGTGACGGAACACCACTTCCATTGCCTATTCTGATTGGTCTCTGATTCTAACAGAACAGTGGCGTCAATTAGATGACATGCGAACATAGATGGTGGCCGTAAGCACGCTTTGCCTGCCTGTGCGAGGTTCTGACTTTGCGATGCTGCCTGGATAGGGGGAGTGTAGAGGTGGGCGGGGGAGTCTTGTGATGTCATGACTCCACCCACCGAACAATAGACCCACCCACCGATTCCAGAGTTTTGTGGGGCTCCAAGTGCAGATGGGGTAGACATTTTGAAGGTATGGATACAAGCAGGAGTCATGTATATACATATACATGAATAGTATGCCATTATTTAAAAAATGATGAGCAGTGGGTTTACATCCACTTTAATGAAATAATGCCCAAGAGCTTGACGCCTGTAAAAACTGCTAAAAGCTTGTAAAGCGCAACAACGCTGCTGGCTTCTGGTAGAGTTAAATAAACGTCCCGTGTGCATGAGACCTTATAACTAAATTAGTGCAGGCAGCACGAAGAAATACACACATTACTTCAGGAACGTCCAATCACTAAGGACTATAATTGTACCTTCTTCACACCTCTTGTGCCTAGTCATTATCATAGAGAATTTTTCATTCACTTTTTCAAAAGTTCTATTCTGTTAAGATGGGCTCAATAATAACACTTTCCACTGGTGAATGTTGAGAACTGTCACCACCATGAGTGTGACATATGAGCTATTTTTGTGTAGGATTTCAAATCCCCATTCAGATATAGTTATTGTCTTTAGAGTCTATATCTATGACAAGGCTGGGGTGTTTATCCAAACTGTAAATTACCTTTGGTACCAGATATCAACACTGTCATCCAAGTGATCATATTGTATGCGCCTCTGAAGTTTATGTAGAATGTGATTCATGATACTGCTGTTCACTTAATAGCTTGGGTGGTACTGAGACCCAGGGGCGGACAGAGCCATTCGGGCACTGCCCGAGGGCCCCCATGCCACTAGGGGGCCCCATCAGGTTTGCCAGCCTCAGTAAAAACAGGGACAGTATGTAAAAATCAGTGTTTTTAAAAAAAAAAATCCCAAGAATATAGCTGCCCGCCTCTCCAGTACCTTTTCAGAGTGTGTATGTATTGTGTGTCTGTGTATACTGTGTATGTATACTGTATGTGTGTATACTGTGTGGCCCCATAATCTATTTCCTGGGGGCCCCATAATCTCCTATTGCCCAGGGGCCCCATAATCTCCTATTGCCCGGGGACCCCATGAGTTGTCAGTCCGCCCCTGCCGAGACCTGTAGATGGCTTGTAACTGACAGAAGTTATACAGTATATTGTATATCGCTATTGTGTCTTTGTTGCAATGTCTTTAGTGACATAATTATATAACCTAAAGGGATTTTTGCTGTTTCCAAGATGCTCATATGTTGAAAAGCTTGGGTTATAATCATTTTACCTAGAGTTAACATTTCTCTTGTGGGGAGGCTTTCTATGGCCATCGTTGTTCTATTTGATGCACTGGCAGCAGGAGTGCTCATCAGAAACCTCCTCTAGTACTGTCTTAATGGTGCCAAATTTTGCAATAACATCATTATAATAAGTGCAGTGAGGTCCTTGGCGTCTGCTGCGACCAACCCCCTCAGTAAGGTCCTGTTGTTTGAATGGTGGTCTTACATTTGAAGCATTTTCCTCTTTGTCTGCTGTTCTATCTATAGAGATGTGTCTATTATAGATAATTGAAAATATTCATGAAGTTCTTGGAAAAGAGACATATAAGTTGGCTGGTTTTCTGCTCTAAATGTTCCTTTTGATTATGTATGCATTGTACAATGCTGCTCCGATCACCTTATTCAATCATGCCGTCTACTTCCATGGTTTGTGTAGGTTATTCATAGGGCTTTGCCTTTATCCTTCAAGCTTGTGAACTGTTTAATTTCCTTTACTTGTAACAGTTAAAATTGCAGCAAATAGAGCCTTGTGAATGACTGTATGATTGCTTATATCCCTTTTCCTTACAGTTTCATGAATAGGCTGTTATATTCTTTGCATGAAACTTACTTATTGCAGACGTCATTGCCAATCAACCCATAAAAAACAACCACAGGTTTGTCAATTTCTTGATTCCGTGCCAAACTGAAATACAAAATTAAAACAATGTTAAAGCAGTATTAAATCCAGAACCAAAAATGTAATATATTGCATGTGGTGGCTGCATCAGTTTTCATTTTATAGCCTTTTTTCATTTTGTTTTCACCTGGTGATCTGGCTAGTAGTGTTGCTCACGAATATTCGCATTGCGAATATTCGTTACGAATATTCGCATTGCGAATATTCGTTACGAATATTGCATATTCGAGTATTCGCGAATAAATCGAATATCGCGGTGAATATTCGCTATTGCGAATATTCGTATTTTTTCAAATGTATTTTTAAAACAGATCACATCCTAGTGATCTCCATCGAGGTCCAAAAGCGATGCTGGTATGATTAGAGACCCTGGGCCGAGTAGCTGAGGCGATCCTTTTATGTTGCCGAAAATTCGCAATGCGAATATTCGTATTACGAATATTCGCGAATACTTTCTCTGCCCTTCTGTGTTTTGTGTATAAAAAAAAAAAAAAATTAGCTTTAGTTTAGTCATATAAGTTTGTGTAAGTAGAGTTAGTGTTTAGTGCCTATTAGTTTAGTAATCCAGGAAATGATCTCCGTTTTCGCGTGTTGACGAGAATTTCGCAATCAATTTCGCATTCGCATTAGCGAAATTTCGCATTCGCATTAGCGAGATTTCGCATTTTTTTTTGATAAAATATCACGAATATTCGATATTAACGAATATTTTGCGAATATTCTTCTATATATTTGTGAAATATCGCGAAATCGAATATGGCGTATTCCGCTCATCACTACTGGCTAGTAATACACCTCCTGTAAGAGTTCCCCCAATCTGGATAAATAAACACAGGTGGTACAGCAGACAGCAGTATGGTCAGTCTGTGAGGGAGGGGAGTGTTAAACGTACTAGCAGATTTAAATACACAAGCAAATACAAGCCAGCTCACACTTTATAATAATTTACAGCAAACAGTTTTGTCCCTTTTAGGATATATGTTTTACTCAAATGAAAGCTAGTCATTGTAAGTACCACTGCAAGTGTTAAATGTTTTGTCGCCTCCCTGTAAACTGATACATTCTGCTTGAGAGCTTGAGCTTTTAAAAAAAAAAAAAATGATTTAGCATTTTATAGCAACCTTATGTAACAGGATATCTTTGAAAATGTAATGCATGCACCAAAAAAATATACTGTATTACTTGCAGCTAAACTTTGGCTGATATATACATTAGCTAAATTAAACTAGGGATGGATTTTTGGGCATCTAAAGGGGAAGACTATCACACTTGGGTTTGATAACCCAAAGAAAATTATTTGGAGGAAGCTTTAGATGGATCTAGGAATAAGAAATACTAGCTGACAATCTAAATCAGGGGTGCCCAACCTTTTGAAGAGCAAGGGCCACTTAAGCGACTTGGTAATTGGTCGCAGGCCACAATATGAGTCCTCTGATCCGCCTATATGGAAGGGGACAGATACCCTTCTGTTTTTTTTTTTGCGGATTGGATTGAAGGTAGGCGAGTGTAAACGGACACAAGTCTGATTACATCTACTGCTCCATAGAGGTGAATGGAGGGTCCACTGATGTGAAAGGTGTCAAAGACTGCTTTCACACTGATGCGCTGTGGTTTACCCACACCACTGGGGGCAGCGCAGTGCACCTGTGGCTTTCCATTGGGTTAGCTGCACCTTGTCATAGACTTCTATCATATCCTGCAGGTGTGGAACATTGTCTGAAAGCGCACCAAACCTGCAGGTTAAAACAGTACATTTGGTATCACTCCGCTTGTGGCAGGAGCCGGCGCTATACAAGAAGTATCGGCTTATGCAGCTCTGCTGCGCAGTCTCTTGCTTCCTCTACCATCATCTTCATTCACAAAACTGATGCTCTGGGATGGCCAGTTGGAAAACTGCGATCTGGGCTTGCCAACCCACCCCACCATCCCAGAGAAGTAGGTCGCGGGCCACATCAGAGGGCTCTGCGGGCCACATGTGGCCCCTGGGCCACTGGTTGGGCACCCCTGATCTAAATGGTATTTATATACTACTTGCAGCTAAACTTCACAAGAAGGGCTTTGCAGAGGAGAAACGGTGATTAAAAGCAGTGTCCAGGAAAATTGAGCAAGGTTATTCCAGAACAATTTAGATGATTGGGATTGTATCAGCAACAATGCATGCTATGAAAATTGCAGGAAAGTCACATGGGCGGGCTCTAGAGGAGCAGACATGCCTGCCTAGAGCTCCGCTACTCGGGGAAGAAAGCCGTGGATAACCCGGTACTTGATCCGGTCAAACCATCCCATAAACGGACCACAAGCTGTAGGAAGGTGAGGGGGACATTTGGGTGAAAGAATGGTGCTAGGAGGTGCCAGAAACAGGACAAAAACGAATCCTCCAAGCAGCCCTCAGCTGAGCAAAGGCACCACTAAGACAGGACTGCTCGCCTCAGAACAGCTCCCCTCAGGGAAACAGAGAAAGCAAACGGCAGCTATAACTGCCAAAACAACTAATCTTATGGCATCTCTGTCCAATATTACCTCAGATAGTGAGGGAGAGGACTCAAATGTGTCACCACAGTTGGATAAAAGTGACAAGGAAATCCCCTCAGGATTGCTCAAACAATTTGAAAAGATGCTTCACAGAGCACTTAAACAGACATCTGAACAAATCACCTCAAGTCTCACAAGAGAAATAAGGGAGATAGGGAACCGCACAGATGCCCTGGAAACCAAGGTAGATGAAATAGAAATCTTTACTCAGGAATGCATGTCTGATATAGATACCCTCAAGGAAGAAAATTTAACCCTGCAAAATAGACTGGAGGATTTTGAGAATCGGGCAAAAAGGTCAAACCTGAGATTTAGGGGCATACCAGAGTCTGTAGTAGACCTTCAATCCACCATTCTTGCCCTATGCCAAGAACTGCTCCCAGGCATCCCTGTAGAGCGCCTAGAAATGGACAGGATTCATAGGGCTCTCACCCCTAAAAAGGCTGACGGTCCCCCCAGGGACATAATAACCAAATTTCATTACTATAGGTCCAAAGAGCAAATACTGCAGGCAGCAAGAGAAAAAAACATCTTGACTTTTCAAAACTACAACTACCAAATTTTTGCGGACATCTCACAACAGACAATTAACAAGAGAAGAGCCATGAAGCCCCTCCTGATTGAGTTACAGCAACGCAACATTAAATACCAATGGGGTTTCCCTTTTTCCCTCCGTTTTACACTGCAAGGGACAAAGATAGTCTGCAGGTCACCTGACCAGTTACACCAAGCCCTTGTGGACTTCAAATTAGTTGAGCAACCCTCTGCCACATCATCCACACGCAGAAGATCGCCATCATCCTCAGCCAACAACCATGCTACGCAGCAGGACCAAAATGAAGACTTCCATCAGTCAAGCAAACGAGGCAGATTCGTGTCACATCCTCCTGAACGAGAAGACTCAATGGACTGATCATCTTACATTATTAACCATTTTTCCCTTTCTCTCTAGGTTGGAACTCTGGTCACTTGCATCTGAGCTGCTTGTACCACCCTTAGGGTGACCCCCTCTTCTGATAACGACCCCAAATCCATTCACTAGGTAATAATATTGTAACCACCACCAGACCCTTTTATCACACATTCCCCATAGTAGCCTACCCAACTATACCCTTCCCTCCTTTTCTGGAACCACATCCATGGCTCTGTACTCTGAAACTTTGGTAAAATCCAGAGAAAGCAAGATTAGTTTATCACGCCAATCCCTCCTAACCGCAACAAATTCATGACCACCTTCCTTTAATTGTTAAATCCACTCTCTTTAAGCGAACGGTTGCCTACTGCACCCCCTCTCCCTCAAGTCATTCTGGCTATCGCAATAGATGACAGCCATATGGATTTAATCCTATTGTTCTAATCTATCCCTAATAATCCAGACTCCACTCTACTCCCACTCCCAACCTAACCTCCCGGTATATCTCCTGGGTGATCCCGCCTGTCCCAAGACCCCTATACCCCATTAGGCAGTACCATTTACCTCAGGTACGATAGGGTTCCCCCTCCCTTGCTCAGCTAATATTGTAATATTCTACATAGCCAAGCGCATCCTCTCATCTCTTACAATTGCTCTTCTCTCCCCTTTTTGTACACTACGGAACGCGGCACTCTGACCCTTGGAAAAACATGTGCCCCATTTGGTCTAACTCAGACCCCCAACTTAATATGTGGGGATCTGACGGAGACGCCCTTTTCCCTGGTGGGGATCCTTTTCCCCAACCACGGACTTATGCTAGATATGTTTGTTACAATTTGTTAACTGTTGTTGCACTAACTTTTGTTGTCTTTTATTTTTCCCCTGAAACCTCCTTTCCTGCCCTTCTCCCCATCCAGTCTGCACGGAGTGGTCCGGGTAATTGCTACACGCGGAAGCACGGTAAGATTGAGTTGTCGGTTTGGCTACCATGGCACCATTGAACTTATTGTCACTCAATGTTCAAGGCTTAAACATACCACAGAAGCGATCAAAAGCTTTCAGGCTTTTCCAGTCAAAAAAGGCCCACATAGTCTGCCTTCAGGAAACTCATTTCACCCCAAGCACAACCCCTAAGTACTTTCACACAGCTTATCCACAAGTTTACAATGCATCCGCCACAGTAAAGAAAAGAGGCACCCTTATAGCCTTCCACCGCTCGACCCCTTTCACATTGAACACAGAAATCAGAGACCCAGAGGGGAGATACCTGATCTTAACAGGCTATATTTTAGACACGGCAATTACGATTGTCTCATACTATGCCCCTAACCTCAATCCTATGCCATTCATGTCTCACCTTCTTCAAACCATAAATGCTCATAAACTTGGCTCCCTTCTGATTTGCGGAGACTCAAACCAGGTTCTTCTCCCTTTCTTAGACAAGTCCCCCTATATTCAACACAAACACCATCCTAAATGGAATCTTCCCAATCTCCTCTCAAAATACAACCTGGTGGACTCATGGAGGGAGATGAACCCAACAAAACGCAACTTCACCTATTTTTCAATCATTTAGTAGAATAGATCACATATTCCTAACAACCGGAATGATGCCTGAAGTCCTCCACTCCAATATAGTCCCTATTCCGTGGTCAGACCACAACGCAGTTCTTACAACTATTGCCTCAACCATTCCAAAAAAGCACGACCGGTCTTGGTATATGCCTGAGCTATTACTTAACCACCCCACTCACTGTCTAGAAATAGAACAATCTTTAAGAGACTATCTAACCCACAATGAGAGCCCTGAAATATCCGCCCTCACACTCTGGGAAGCCCACAAGCCAGTTCTAAGGGGGACTATTCAGAGACAATTAGGGATCCTCAAAAAACAAAGGAAACAAATGGCGATGAAATTGGAAAAATAATTTAATCTAGCATTTTTAGACTTCCAAGACAATTATTCACCCAGAACTAAGGACCGCCTAGACAAAGCTTGCTTAGAGTATGACCTATTCCTTACAGAATCAGCCAATAAAAGTTTAAACAGGTCCAAACACACCTTATACAAACAAGCCAACAAGCCGGGGGCTTATTTAGCAAGATCATTAAATTTCTTTAAGAAATCCTATACCCCCATTAAACTGAAATTGGCTAACAACATCATTTCTAGCAACCCCCTTAAAATCGTACAAAAATTTAGCTCCCACCTGAAAAAACTGTACTCGGATACAAATGTAATCAATGAAAAGGAGGCGGACTCCTTTTATTCGCAACTCCATCTACCCCAAATGTCGGACTCCCAAAGATTGCAATTAGAATCACCTGTATCACATAATGAAGTAAGCAACGCGATAAAGGACCTTAAACTAAATAAAAGACCTGGACCCGACGGATTCACTGCTAAATATTACAAAACATTCACTGAACTCCTCTCACCAAGGCTAGCTGACGCCTTTAATGACTTGCTAAACCGAAAATCCTTCCGACAGGAATCACTCATGGCCACAATCTGTATGATACCAAAACCACAAACCGATAACACCGCATGCGAAAACTTTCGTCCCATTTCAATGCTGAATACGGACATTAAACTTCTTGGTAAGATCTTGGCGGTGCGCCTAAACAGAATAATAGGCTCACTGGTCCATCGTGACCAGGTTGGCTTTATACCGAACCGACAAGCAGGTGACAATATTAGAAGGGCGTACTTGCTAGCTCATATAGCTAAGAAAAGGGGCATCCCAGCGTGCTTTCTGTCACTGGATATAAAACAAGCTTTCGACTCTATATCCTGGTCTTACCTAAAATATGCATTACAAAAATGGGGCTTTGGACCCAACTTCATGACATGGATAATGGAATTATACAATAATCCGAAGGCATGCGTCAAATACGCAGGCTACAAGTCAGACCCATTTTCCATTGGCAGAGGCACAATACAGGGATGCCCGCTTTCCCCTCTTTTGTTCGCCCTCATAGAACCACTTGCGCATAAGATTAGGTCAGACCCCAAGATCTTAGGTATAGAGGTAGGGGGCCATAAGCATAAACTATGTATGTTCGCCGATGACATCCTCCTTTTTCTCGCGACCCCTCAGGTAACAGGCCCAAACCTAATGTCTCTACTAAAACATTATGCGTCTTTCTCAGGACTAGTTATAAACCCCAAAAAGAGCTTGGCTCTCAATATATCACTCTCAGATATCGAATCTTTTAAAATCCTGGTCTCATTTACCTTTATCTTGGCTTGGAAGAATTAACGCAATCAAGATGTCAATTCTGCCTAAACTCCTTTACCTTTTTAGAGTTCTCCCAGCCCCAATCCCATCATACTACTTAAGGATTGTACAAAAAAGAGTTTCCAACTTTGTGTGGGGCTCCTCCAAACCAAGATTAAAACATCAAATCTTGCATCTCCCTAAAGTTAAAGGAGGACTGGGGCTACCCAACTTTTTGAACTATTATAGAGCTGCACAATTAGCCACGTTAGTAAAGTAACACACAACAAAGGAACCTCCCCTCTGGGTTTCGATTGAAGCAGTGGAATGCGACCCCATCCCGATTTCCAACATTATGTGGATCCCATCCAAATCACGCAAACATATCCATAACCCCATTCTTAAGCACTCTCTTTCCCTATGGGACAATTTAAAGATAAAGAACTCCCTTTTATCCTCCCATGTTCCACTCTTATCATTCTATAAAAATCCATCATTCTACCCTGCTTGGATCTACCCCAACACCTTTAAAGAATGGGTGAAAAAGGACTGTACATGCCTGTATAAATTCTTGGATTCCTCTACATTTAGGTCCTTTCCGGATATATGCGAAATCTATAACATACCACAATCTGAAATATTTAGATACCTCCAAATTAAAAACTTTTTCAAACCTTATGCAGACTCCATCCCCAGCCCTCCCCGACTATCTGCCTTTGAAAAGCTCTGCAAAAGCACCCCTCCCTCTAGAGGTTTGATCTCATCAATATACTCCCAGTTGTTGACTAACTCTATTACGGGGAAACTCCCCTATGTAAACAAATGGGAACTAGACCTGGATATTGAACTAGATCCAGAAGACTGGAATCAAATATGGACCAACACTAAATCTGCTTCAATAAATGTACTAGCTTGTGAAACTAACTATAAAGTTCTTACTAGATGGTACCTAGTTCCTACTAGGATTGCGAAATTTGTGCCAAACTACCCTGAACATTGTTTCAGGGGCTGCTCATCTCCAGGAACATTCTTTCATATCTGGTGGTCGTGCCCTAAAGCACAGTTATTCTGGTCAGAAATTTTCACAATAATCAGTCAACTATCGGGTAAGGGGATCCCATTGGACCCCAAAAGCGCATTATTAAACCTCAAACCCAAAAATGTCTCACATAAACAATTTAAACTATTAACACAGCTCTTTACAGCTGCGAAACAAACATTGGCAAAAGCATGGAAAACCCCTAATCTATCAATTAACGAAGTAACGAACAGAATGAACCTAGCTATGACTCACGCCAAAATGATGGCAATCGACATGGACGCGACCGCTGGATTCGAAAGAACCTGGAAACCGTGGTATGAATATGCAATACCCAATGAAATCAATGATATTGTATTATTACCATGGTAGCCCAGCCTGTTTAACAGTCTACCGTTTAGCGTATATTTGATATTGACAGCCAATTCCGGACCACTCCTGCAGACACCCCTTTCTCCCCTCCCCGCTTTCCTCCCCACCCTCCTCCCCCGCCTTGGGCTCTGACTATGAACCTCGTTATTATACATGTTCTTAGCATTGTTATAAGGTTGATTTTGGTTGAAACACTTACGTTGACGCATCAGGACTCTTGCCTAAACCACAGCCCTAAAACCATCTGGGCTGGTTGGAAGAAACGAAGCATCTTTAAATAAACTCCAGAAAATTGGTCTCTTAGTTATAACCTTATCTGTACTATTAATATGTCCATTGAAGCCACCAGACTCACCTGTTGTGAACTTACCACTTATGTAAACCAAGAAATTATTCTGTGTCTGTAATTAACTTATTTTATTTTGTTGAATTGTACATTTCTTTATCACCTCAATAAAGATATATTGACAAGGAAAATTGCAGGAAAGATACTTAAACTGAAACATGCTGGGGTCAGGTCACTGTTGATTGTTGCTCATGCTCTTGAAGCAGATCACATACAATGCTTATAAACTAGGAGATTAGGGGGTTAACACTTCATCTGTTGGAACTTCAGTCTGGTTAATGCAGATTGGTCACAAATGGAATAATTCACATACTCAGAAGGTATAAAGCTGGCTAGAGTGCCCCCGTGTACTAGAGGGACCATCTCACTGTTTGTATGGATACTGGAGAGTGATGTGAGGAGACCACACATTCGTCGAAGGCTCGCCAGTTCCTAAATGTCTTGCAAGACAATTTTATGGGTCAGATGGTAGACGCACCAACTAGAAACAAGGTGTTACTAGATCTACTGATTACCAACAATACAGACCTGATTACGGATGTGGAAATATGGGGCAATTTAGGAAACAGCAATCACAGATCAATTGGCTTCAGTATAAATCACACAAATAGGAAACACAAGGGGAAAACAAAGACACTGAATTTCAAAAGAGCCAACTTCCTTAAACTACGAACCTTGCTATATAAATTGGGATAAAATCTTAGAAACAAAGAACAAGGAGGAGAGATGGGTTTGCTTTAAGAGCATATTAAATAAGGGCATTAGCCAGTGCATCCCAATGGGAGATGAATTTAAATGAGCAAACAAAAGTCCTGGATGGCTTAACTCTAATGTAAAAATGCATATAAAAGAAAAGGAGAAGGCCGTCAAAATACAAGGCTGAGGGATCATTATCAGCATTCAGATGTTACAAAGAATGCAACAAAATATCTATGTGTGCAATTAGGGCGGCTAAGATAGAATACGGAAGACACATAGTGGAGGATAACAAAAAATCCCCAAAAATGATTAAAGTATATAAACAGTAAAAAAGGGATGACAAACTGTATTGGCCCATAAAAGAATGAGGAAGGACATCTGGTTACAAAGGATGGGGAGATGGCGAAGGTATTGAATTTATTCTTCTCCTTAGCCGACCGATTTGAGCAAATCTGTCTGCTGGGGACGTATTGGTTTGATCGTGTACACACGATCAAACCAAAATCCCCGCTGCCGCGTGACGTGGCGGCGCCAACGTCACCGCCACGTCACCGCACCAGGAAGTAAAACACTTCCGCGCATGCGTCGAAACCATTCAGCGCGTGTGCGAGAAGACATGTCTGCTGGTTAGCGTACTAACCAGCAGACATGTCGGAGCGGATGGGTTCCCAGCCGACAGATTTCAAAGCATGCTTTGAAATCTGTCGGGTGGCCAAATCCGTCGGTTCGCCCGTACACACGGTCAAATCTGTCTGCTGGGACGGTCGGGCCGACCATTTCCAGCAGATAGATTTGATTGTGTGTACGCGGCCTTAATCTTCAGGATGGATTTGGGGGGCTTCAGTAACCAAAACTGCAGTGTTTGTCCTCATGACACACCACAGGAAGCACCCTCATGGCTAACATAGGAGAGAATTAGAAATAGACCTGGGAAACGTAACATTAATAAGTCACCAGGACCAGATGGCTTGCACCCAAGGGTACTTAGGGAACTCAGTCAAGTAATTGCCAGACCATTGTTCCTAATTTTTACTGACAGTCTACTAACTGTAATGGTACCAGCTGATTGGAGAAATACCAATGTAGCACCAATATTTAAAAAAATAAATCCCTGGGAATTACAGACCAGTTAGCCTAACATCAATAGTATGCAAGCTCTTGAAGGAGATAAGGGACTATATACAAGATTTTATGGATTCATGAGGAATCGTTCTTGCCAAACCAATCTATTAGCCTTCTATGAGGAGGTGAGCTGCCATCTAGATAAAGCCTGTAGACGTGGTGTATCTGGATTTTTCAATCATCTAATCTTACAGATACAACCGATCCTTTTGAGGACAATCATAATGCTGATGCGTCCCACGATAAAATTGAGTTTGACACCCTGGCGTAGAGGGTTCTTTACACTAAGAGCAGCAAGGATGCTAAATCCTTATAGATGTCTGTATCCCTATAGCCTGAATTTTTCGAAAATCAAGAGGCTATGGCAATATACAGTACAGTAGGTCTGCATGTTTTCTGGTTCACACACTCAGCATCCACATGTTGAAGCATGTAAACAATCATATGAAAAGCCAGTAAAAAATGTTTCCTGACGCCAACATGGCAGCATACTAGTGATAGAGCTTCGCCTCTTGACCACTCCCTCAGGACCAGTGAATAGCATAAATTAAGGCATGGTTAGCCGCCACCCCATTCTTCTTTTTTTCCTCATACCTCACGCACCAGTGAAGAGTAAGCAGTACTATGTCCCCCCTCTGCCTCAGTGCAGTAGCCGTCTGGGTTGAGCCTCTCCCAGTGCGAAGTCCCAGCGCTCAGGCTGCTAAACGCACTATAGTCTGGGAGCCCCTTCTGTGGGTCTTATTGGGGTCCCTGCAGTGTTTCCTCTTTAGGAACAAAATCTGCTTTTAAAATTGATAACTGCAGCGCTTGTGGAATATGGAGGGGCCAGCTATGCTCTATCTCTCTTGGCCCCTTGTGCCATACAGGGTTACCTGTACCTTTTCACCTGTATCTCCCTCTTTGTCTTTCATTACCTTTCTTATTCACTGCTTCAGCAAAACAAACAGAAGAAACTACAGGCCTGTCTTCTAAACACAGGTACAGAGATAGGAAAGGTTCAATCTCTTTAGCCAACAGATTGATATATAGACAAAGTACATGGCTATAGCCAGAGCTAGTCTCTGATATGGTTTTGGTCACCCCAGGTACACAATCCAATGGATCCTCTCACACGTCATGCTGCTGTCTGTCTCTCTCTCTCTCTCTCTCTCTTTCTCTCTATACACACAACTCATCTCTGACATGTTCAGCTCAGCTGACAATCAGGTCTGAAAGGGAAGTTCCTACCCTATTTAGTTAACCCCTTCTTAACCCGCCCAGACTGACCCTCTGCAGGTAGATGTGTCTGTATGTGTATATGTATATATATATATATATGTGTATATGTGTGTGTGTATAGGTGTATATAGATAAATCAGGAAAGAAAGTGGAATCCTTTCTCCTATGTCTACTCCTGCTCCTTTTGTCACTTTTCAGCTATCCTTACCTCAGCTGCCCGTCCCATTTCTCCACAGATCAAGAGTCAGTTACTGCTCATGATACAAATACCCTCATCAACTAGGATGGGGACCACCGTATAGGTAAGTTTTCAGGAAAAGAGTGCCCTCTTGTGCGGATTGCTTTCATTTGCTTCAGCCCCGCATGCCCACGCTGTCAAAAGAGCCAGGCCAAGGAAACACAGACGTTCTTCAGGGGAGCATAGCCTGGATGGCGCCCCCACTCAGGAGAAATTTCCAAGGAAGATGTCGTTGCTCCTCTTCCCCAGAGCCGGTGCCCCAGCAAGAGTCCTGCAGGGCCTATGGCACAGTACCTATGCCCAGGAAGCTGGTGAGTAGACACTGCCTGGAGGAGTATGCAGCTAACAGGTAATGTCAAATGTCTTTATTATTGATAAGAGTGGCACAAGATTCTGTTTTGAACTCACCTTAATTACCTGAAGCTACTGTTACACTTGTATTGTAAACTGTTGTAGACTGTTGCCATAGGAGACAGCGTTCCTATCAGTGCAGATGTGGCATCTTGCTGGATGTTTTTACCTGCGTGGCTGTCCTTCTGTAGAAGTCTTAGAGTCTGCCAGGTTGGTGTTGCGGCTTCCTAGGGGTGTCCTGGCCCTAATCCTCTCTCCCAGAGTTCTGTTGAGGAGAGATGGAATCGCTTTGCAGACTGAGGCCCTGACATATGATTCAAAGCCCAAATTGTTCTGGTGAATCATGGACAGGTGGCACACCCTAGGTGTCTGATGCCCATGAATCTACTTTGCACTGCACCCATTATACCTTACGACCCACTCTATGTGAAGGGATGTCAGCGACTCGTGTTTCTCGTTAGACTGAAGGTGGCCTGGGTCCTTGCTACATATATTACAGATACAGCAGTCTGCTATTTAGGATATGGAGGCTTCACAGGAAGTCCCACATAGTTGCTTTTTAAACCACTGGAAAAGCATCCTGGCACTTTGGTGGCTAGGGAGGCCATACGGTTAAGACCCTGGGCTGAGTATTGCTTCCTAGAAACAAAAGTGGGAAAGAATGGAAAGATGTTGGAAAAAAATGCCCATATAAACAGGCTGTCAAAACTGTATACCCTGAACAAGCTAAGGGTCAACCTGCTCCTACATACTGTAGCATCTGCAGCTGCTGCACCTGCAGGACTCTGAGGAGAGTGGCAGGATCTGCATCCCTTTAGGCATGATTTCCTTTTGGGAGTATCTTGCCAAAAATGAAATTTTTTGTAGCAGTGGGTGCAAAAAACAAACAAACAAACACAAAAAGTCTGATTTGTATCTTAGTGCAGAGTTCTGGGAAAAAATCAGTCACACAAGTGCATGCCCAGACTCTAGGGCTCAGTTTCCTTTAGTGCGACTTGAGACTGGAAGGTCGCATGACAGACTTCTGGAAAAAATAAGTCACACAAGTGCATGCCCAGACTCTAGGGCTCAGTTTCCTTTAGTGCGACTTAAGACTGGAAAGTGGCATGACAGGCCATTCCCCATAATTTCCAATGAGTATCGTTTATATCTGTGCGACTTCAGGTGGCAGCGACTTCAAAATAGTCCCTGCACTACTTTGGTTCCACTTTGATGCAACTTATACAGGCATTGCAGCAAAAAAAATGCAAAAAATCGCAGCAAGACCACGCGACTTTGGGGTTGCAATAGTGGAAATTAAACCTTGAGGCAAGACCTAGAGGGCACACTTTACGTGTTTCTAGACAGCATGTGGTACAGGTCCTTGGATGAAGGTATCAGGCACTCATGGTCACTTAGGGAAATTCCTCACTGCTCCTCCTCCAGACCATTTCTCCTCCATGCATATGCCAAGTCCACCACGACAGGTGTGCTGCTACAATGCTTACAATACTACAATACAGTTCAGACCCAAGGGATTGCAGGTTTTCTATACAATCCTGTTTGGAGTTTGCAGGGGATGTTGGCTAGTGTCCAGTAGCAGATCGGAAGAGGTCGAACCCTTCTGGACCCTCTTTGAGATCTTTAAGCTGAAGTCCATTAAACAGTACAACCACATGGCTGGATGCTGTTACTGGATTGTCAGGATGCCTATCCTATCCTCACACCTTAGAGGGAAAGCAAAACCAACTGTCTCCATCCTAATGGTTAGTGTACCCTAGGGGTGCTCTAGTTCCACTTATTTCTATCAGAGGAAGGGGTGACAGTCAGGAACAGGATTCTGAGGAAGTATACTTCCGCTTGTTTGAGGGTTTCTCAGTGCCTCGGTCCGTTAGGACCTGTACACTGGAGAATTGCTACGAATCATGTCTACAAGACACTCGGGAAGATGCACTGTGAGGGACTTTAGGTCAAGGCAGGAGGAGATTCCCAGCCAAGGAGGGTAATCTTTAAACGCGCTGGGGTTCAAACAGCCCCTTTTATCACTTTGGCCTTACTACACATTGTCAAGGAAGACCAGTCTCCTTGCAGTAGAGCAGTGCTTCTCAATTATTTTCTGTCATGCCCCCCCTAGGAAGAAGAAAACATTTCGCGCGCCCCCCCCCCCGCGCGACTGTAAATAGTATCATTTGTCTATAAAATTGTTATAAGTACACCTCTGCATAACACTGTATCCACATATCCCCCACACAGTATTGCCCTTCTTTACATATCCCCCCCACACACAGTATTTCCCTTCTTCACATATCCCCACACACATTATTGTCCCATCACATATCCCCCCACACAGTATTGTCCCATCACATATCCCCCCACACAGTATTGTCCCATCACATATCCCCCCACACAGTATTGTCCCATCACATATCCCCCCACACAGTATTGTCCCATCACATATCCCCCCACACAGTATTGTCCCATCACATATCCCCCCACACAGTATTGTCCCATCACATATCCCCCCACACAGTATTGTCCCATCACATATCCCCCCACACAGTATTGTCCCATCACATATCCCCCCCACAGTTTTGCCCCCTTTACATGACCCCCATCACATATCCTGCACACAGTTTTGCCCCATCACATAACCCCCCTTTTCCCCCCACAGCACAGCCCCCACTCCTCGTCCTTAACATTTCCATATATTTTTCCTCCCTTCTCTCTCCACTCCTACCTGTAACGTTAAGAGCAGGAGGCGGGACATTCGTCAAGTGAAGCCGCAGCAGCACTGGGCGGGGCGGGGCGACTTTTGGGCGAACTGGTGATTGGCTGCTAGGACCACCTCCTAGCAGCCAATCACCTGCCGTCCAACATGATAGGCTGCTACCTCTCTGGTCCCGCCTGTCAGTTCAACAATGTCCCGCCTCCCACTCCTCTAACTAGCGCAGGAGGCTGGGGACAGCGGCTTCTAAATGGCGCAATCGCCGCAGTCCGGAAGGAGGCTCGAGCCCCCCTTCATGGAGCCTCGGGCCCCCCCAGGGGGGCCCGCCCCACTATTTGAGAAGCACTGCAGTAGAGCAACATGGCAGTAGTTGCCTATATTCAGCTCCTGGGTGAAACTCACGACAATATGCTAGTGAAAGAGATAAAACCCATAACGCCTGGGATGGAAGATCACCAGCAAAATTGATGCAGTTTACCTCTCAGCGGACTTTTTGAACAAGTACAAGCTTCCCAGAGCACAACGAAGGTCTATGTCCCAGGTCTTCTCTGACCTGGTCCACAGGTGGAGCCTACCACAGACAGACCTCCTCGTTTCCCAGAGTAATCGCAAACTTTGGGTATGTCTGACTTTGTTTCCACACCCCATGGGACTGCAATGAGTGAGGGAGTGAGTGAAAAACTTGTATAGCGCTACACCTGCGAACTAAATCACCTCAAGGCGCTTTTTCCATCCATTGTCTTCCTTATCCTTCAGAAAAGGTGGGTCTTAAGTTTCTTTCTGAAGGCCCGATGGTTTTCTCCCATGCGGATGTCCGTTAGCAGAGCGTTCCATAGCCGTGGTTCTTGGACTCTAATCTAACCTATATATTTTTCTCCAACATTTCCTGTAAATGAGATTCCTCTTGAGGCTGTCAACAGAGAACATAGTTGTCATAGCCAGTTATCCATATTGTCCAGAAGGCCCTCGGTTTTCCCTGGCCATTCATTTCAGGATAAAGAAGACATTGCCCCTCCATAACCTATGCAGACTGGGGCTGCAAGCAGGGGCTATAGAGTGATCTCTACCTTGTTGTGTGCGAGAAGACATTCTACTTACAACATCTAGGCCTAATTCTGGAACAAGTTTGCTTTTTCTTGGTAGAGTGAGACATTCATCCTACTGCCCTTTCAGTGCCAGCTGTTCTATACTTCCTCCAGGCCTTAACCTATCCTGACATAGCTCACGAGCGTCGGCTATATCGGCAATTACACATTTAAATGGGCCAAGAATCCTTCAGTTTGTACAACTTTTGGGTTTTTGGAGAGTAGGTCTCCAAGGAAAAGATCTATTGGAGTTGCTGGCTTTCATATCAGTTCAACCGTTTGTTCTAACAGAGCAGTGTTCGGTTCAGGCCATCACTTATAAGGCAGTATCAATTGCAAGAACTTTAGGCAGAAGGTTATCGGATATTCAAGCTCTTAGAGCTTCAAAGTAAGTTTCCAGAACATCACACAGGAAAGTCTCACGAACTGAACATTTTCATAACTTTAAAGTAGTATCTGTCCACAATTGTCCCTTTCAAGTCATCTAAACCTTTTGTCATTCCAGCTGGGAATCAAGGGAAAGAAGTTACTGCCTGGACCCTAGCAGGCTTGGTTGTACATATAGGACTAGGGGTTGCGAGCCTCCGTCAGCGGTGGCGGAGCACTCTACCAGAGCAGTTGAAGCCTTATAGGCAACACATTCAAAAGAATCTAAGGTGCCCATCTGTAGAGGGGTATCGTGGTCTTCCCAACATTCCTACTCAAACTTAACAGAATAGGCCCGGGGGTCCTGTCATCAGGGAACTTTGTAGGAAGGACTATTCAGTCCTTTGTCTTATCCTAATTGGAGGATGGGTTGCACAAGTAGATCCCACCCTGTCAGCTAGTTATTTATCACTAGTATGCTGCCATGTTGGCGTCAGGAAAATGGAAAATTGTATCAAATACTTACCGTAATTTTCCTTTCCTGACGCCAAACCATGGCAGCATATGAGCCCACCCATGTGCGTTCGGTATGTGGCTTGTTACAAAGAATGGGGTGGCGGCTAACCATGCCTTAATTTATGCTATTCACTGGTCCTGAGGGAGTGGTCAAGAGGCGGAGCTCTATCACTAGTATGCTGCCATGGTTTGGCGTCAGGAAAGGAAAATTACGGTAAGTATTTGATACCATTTTCCATTTTACTTGCAGGGGAATACAACTCAGATTTTAAAGTTAAAGATTATTGTAATGTTTTCTGGCTTGCATTTTCAATTTACAGATGGTTTTTAATTGCTTCCTTGGGTACCGATTAAAGGTAAACCTTTCAATAATTAAAAGTAGCTGGCATAGCTTACAGTAGATTGCTGAGGGCCCTGGAAGTCCCAAAGCCCAGGATGTTCTAATAATCAAATCTTGTTTCTTTTTTTCCAGAGAAAGTCAAGTGATGATCTGTAAAATTTGGGAAGGAAATAGGTAGTGCTCTATTCGTTCTACAAAAATCATGATTTACATATTATAGAACCCCAGGTTTGGGACCCATAGGGTGCTCAAAATGCTATATCAGGTATGGGAAGGCTCCTAGACGTGTTTACATTCCACAAATGATGCCAATTTAATTACTCCTAGATATTACATACTAAAGAATGAAGTGTACTTGCTGGACCCACATCCTTCTTAGGAAATAGGATTAAATGAATAAAAAAAATATTTTTTAGTCTAAGCTTTTTTCTTACTTCTGGCTCCAATAAACAGTTACATCCACTAGGGTAGAAGATCATACCCCAGGTGCCTTGTATTAAACATCTACTAAGTCCTTTGTGAATAGTGTATTTTCATTATTTCCAGTTTTATAGTGCCAGAATAATGTACACAATAGAGCTGCCTGATTTTGGCTAAAATAAATAGAATAAAATAAAAATAAAAATCACGATTCTGGCGGTGTAACATCATCTTTCACATTATACAAAAAAATATAGTTTATTCTTTTTTTCTTATTAATTAAAGTGTATTTTTTTTAAATTGCTTTGAAATACTGCTGCGCATATATGGTGTCTCATAAAAAATATTGCAACAACTACCATTTTATTCTCTAGAGTCTCTGATAAAAACAAATATATCATGTTTGGGTGTTAGCAGAAAAAGAAAGTGTTTTCTCATATAAATTAGCACGGTTTGCACTGATAATTTTCTTGTCCACCTGTGGGGGAAGCGCGGATTACCCATGCTTCACAGCAAAGCATGTCTGTCAGCACGGTGCATTGGGGTGCCATTCAGTGGTCTTAATGGCACACAAACACATGCAGTGTGTTTTTATTTTATTTTTATAATTTTAAGTAGAATTACCTCTTTAAATATTCCTTTAAATTGCCTGCTGAACCACCTGTCAAGAAACAGAAACAGAAGCTATTGTGAATACACATTCAATTAAATACAACTCCAAAAAGCGGTCTGGTATATTTTTTAAATTCTTATATGTTTCCAAATAGAGACTGGTTTTAACTTTCTTGTACTTAATAATATTGTAAGATATTTTTATATCTGTGTCTGTGTTTTCCTGAGATGTTTAAGCATTTTTAAAGTCTCACATTCCACATTGCAAATTATTATCTATATAGTCCAGTGGTTATACAGCCCTACTAGTCCCTTGTTGTTTGCTGCATGCTTCAAGATATATTAGAAGCCAGTTTGTTTTTTCTCATTTTTTTTTTTTTTTTGCATCTGTTTAAAATACTTCAATAGGGAAAAATGGATACCATTTCTGGATATGTTCTGGTAATCCCTGTGGTTACATCGGTTTCGGTTTCTTAACTTCAGATATAATGATTGTGTCGGTCCTCTGTAATATACAAAGACAAAAGAGAAAGTCATCAGAAACTATGTATAGATCATGTGTAATGGGTCATGAAATATGGTATCTCTTTAGATAGTATAATATATAAATCAAATAAACATGTATGTGTATTTAAACCACCAATTAGAGTTGTCAATTTTAAGCCTAACAAAAATGACAGGAATGTATGCCAACTTCTGAGCAGGCTCAATTCATTATTTTTTAATACATAAATTAAATGAATAAAGTATTCTGAATCTGAATATGTTATTTGCCATAAAGATCATATGTGTTTCTTTCTTGTCTGTCATTGTTAAAAATAAAGATTATTATGAGAAATATGAATTGAGTCTTAGGTCGTAGATGTCATAGCCACACAAGTACAATATTTTCAGCCCTGAGAAATGTCTGCATTGCTCTTAAATCATTATCAGATTCAGATTTTCAGATCCCTGCTGTTATTTTTTCAAGACTACTGGTTATTGTAAAGTAATTCAGTCATTACATAGCTGAGATCATTTGTAAACAGGGCAACTGCCAACAACCCAATGGCATTAGTCACCAGAAAGCTCAACAAGAATGGCAGCAATTGTTAGAGGTTTTCACATCCCATAGGAGTACTGTACAAACGTCACTGAATTGGCCTTATTTAACCTCATGTCTTAGGCGGCGTACACACGAGGGGATATGTCCGCTGAAAACGGTCCGATGGACCGTTTCAGCAGACATCTCCGCTCGTGTGTATGGGCTAGCGGACAGATTTCTCCACCCGACAGATTTCAAAGCATGCTTTGAAATCTATCCGGTGGGAATCTGTCCGCCCGACATGTCTGCTGGTTAGTACACTTACCAGCAGACATGTCGGCTCCCACCACCGCCGCGCCGCTGCCGAATGGATTCGGCGCATGCGCGGAAGTGTTTTACTTCCTGGTGCGGTGACGTGGCGGTGGCGCGGCGGCGTCAACGTCACCGCCGCGTCACCACTACGTCACCGCGCCGTCCGGCGGCGGGGAATTTGATCCGATGGTGTGTACACGCCATCGGATCAAACTCCCGATCGGACATATCCGATGGAAATGGTCCGCGGACCGTTTTCATCGGATATATCCGATCGTCTGTACGCCGCCTTAGTGTAGCTGAGTTTATTGTGATCACTATAGTTCTGCATGGAAGCAATGTGTTTGTTTCTCTGTACCGAGTTATTATGTTTTTCTCATGTCACAAATGTTACATAGTTACAGTACATAGTTCATAAGGTTGAATAAAGACTCCAGTCCATCCACCTCAACCTGTGTATTGTGTTGTGTAGTGTGCTTGTTTTTTATGCCAATAGTAAATTGCATATCTCTTTATGGTATGTTGTGATCGTCGTTGAAGCCCTGTACACACGACCGGGATTCCCGGCGGTATCAAGTCCGCCGGGAACCCCGACAGAAAAACCGAGAACCTGCTCGGTAACTTTCCCCGTGTACATAGGAGAGGTTTTCCTGTCGGGAAAACTGCTGGGAGAGCTTTGGCCTGGAATCCAGACCGCCTTGTTTATGCTCCCTCGCAGTGTTTCCCCATAGGCAAACTGCCGGGTTTAAAACCGCCGGGGAACCCGGCGGGAAAATAGAAAGCAGGTCCTCTATTTTCCTGCTGGAATTCCTGGTAGTTTTCCTGTCGGTAAAACTGCGAGGAAGCACACATACGTTCGGTTTTCCTGGCCAAAAGCTCTCCTGGCAGTTTTCCTGGCAGGAAAACCGGTCGTGTGTACAGGGCTTAAGATGCCCATCTAAATACTATCTGATACAACTGCTTGTGGAAGAGAATTCCACATCCTTACCGCTCTGACAGTAAAGACCCCTCTACGCAGTTTAGGGTTAAACCGCTTCACTTCCAATTTCAACACATGGCTATGTGTCTTTTTAAACTCACTCCCACGGAAACGTTTTTTCCCTATGCTACGGTAACCAGTAAGTAACTTGTATATCGCCATCATATCTCCTCTCACACATCTCTTCTCCAGAGAGAATACGTTTAATGTTTTTTTTACGGAGGAGATTACAGATACTAATAGCCCTAAGTAGGGAACCTATATTTTATTGTGCAGAGTATTGCAATAAGAGCTGGAAGCTTGTTGGCTGCAGTAATATGGCTTTACTTTCATGGAGAAATATATTACATGTCTTACAACATGGAGAAACATGAACAGGAACAAGGAGCATACAAGTACATGCACTGAGATAGACAATACATCCTGTTATATCATAGACAACATGAACTATACACTAAAATACTACAGCGCCACCTGCTGCATAGATAGGTATAATGCAGATATATAGCTCAGTTTATTAAACTTACTGTTGCTTTTCCAACATATTTAAAGGGGTGTTCCAGTCATTTTTAATGTTTATTAAAAGTCAGCAGCTACAAAAAGTGTAGCTGCTGGCTTTTAATAAACATACACTCACCTGCTCCACATTCCAGCGACGCGACGGCCGGGGCTCCGCTCCTCTCCCCCCCTCTCCGGTCGGCGTCTTCACTCTAAGTGTGGGCACCCGGCCATGACAGCTTTCGACTTCATGGCCTGGCACCCACTGCACATGCGCGAGCAGCGCTGCGCCATCCGATTGGACAGACGATTGCCTGGGATCTGTCACGTGTCCCAGACGATTGCCTACAGGGAGGGGCTGCCAAAATGCGATCCGACTATTCGCCTTAGCAGCCCCTCGGTGTAAGGAGGAAGTGGGACAGGAAGTCCCACTCCTCCTGAAGCCCCCCCCCAAAAAAAAATTACATGCCAAATGTGGCATGGGTGGAACTCCGCTTTAACCTTAAGGCCCTTGGTTGAATTAATAGCCCTGCTTACAAAACATTATAAGGAAGGAGAGTCATACAGTATAAGAAGCTATCTTTTTAAATCCCATTACAAAATTAAAAGCTATAGAGAACTATACATATTCATGAGGAAACAGAAAGTGTTGACAGGCCTGCAGATGGGTTCCATGTGGCTCCTGTAAGAATGTGTTATAATTTATCGTATAATGCTAAATGAAAAAAAAAAAACTGTTACTTCACTTCCTACCTCCGAACATTCGCCTAAATTCTGTGTGCTGCTTTAATATTTCCTTCACTCTCTCGATGCCCAAGGCATTGAATTTTCAGTACTGCTGTATATTAAATACACATAGACACTGCAGTTATGAATTGGTCCCTAAATCCCTAATCGCAAGCTCCTCTTAATTTGAAAAGCCAGCGGAGGCAAAGTTATCTGAAATTGCAGTTTCTGTGTAGAGGTTATTTTAATGTGATAAGTATTACAAGTTAAACAAATGTTGTTAGGTAAAAATATATTTCAGAAATTTTTCTTCCTTGTGTGTCTGTGCTTATGGAGAAAGAATGATTTGGGAAATACATGCTCACACAGATATAAATTGTCTTACCCAATTGTGGAGTTCTCAAATCCAGTGCCCATGGAGAACTGAGGCCAGTCAAATTCATTAGAGATAGTAAGCGCCATGTTCGAAAAGGTATCCTAAAAATATATATATATATTAATAATTATTTATATATGTAAATAAAAAATATTTATTAATACAGTGATGGTATGTTTGTCCTTAATTTTTTTGAACCAATATTAGTTCATAAAGCATATACAGTGGAACCTCGGTTTAAGAGTAACTTGGTTTGAGAGCGTTTTGATTTGCGAGCAACTTTTTTTTTTAACTCTGACTCGGTTTGCGATTGTTGACTCAAGCTAAATAGGCCCGCAGTACCTCATTTGGCCTGAGGTACGGGGGCACAGAAGCCAAGAAAAGCCGGACATTGGCCTGCAGTACCTCATTTGGCCTGAGGTGCGAGCCAAAGTATCCTTGGGCCTTTTCGGACATTTTAGCACCTTCAGTGGGAGACAAGGAAGACCCACAGTGAGAGGAGAAGTAGGACACTGACGAGCTCGCTGCTTGTGGAGACTAGCCCCTGATCTTCATGTAAGTGTACCTGGTGCAGATTGCTTGTTGGGCTCCCTGTGATATCAATATTACGCGATCTTGCTGTGTGTCTTCTCCCCGCATGTGTTGCCTGACCCTGGGACTCTAAGAACAGTATCCTCCACCAGACCTTTGTGTGTAAACTGTTGATTGGGCTATATTCGTCAGCTGTGAGGTGAGCTGCTGGGACCACCTGAGGTGTGTGTGCTACTCTGAGGTGTGCGGCTTTCCCACAGATTCGGTTGCTGGGTCTTCTACCATCCGACTCTTCTCTCTTTCTTTTTTCCAACATTTGGATCCGGACTTTTTATTTGACTGTGTGTGCCTTTTTTGGACTAGTTATCCCTACACTATATTGGTGCCACCTATTGACCTACTAAGATTGTTCATTGTTACCATGCTGTAACACTACATTTGTATTTATTTACACTTTTTAGTCACTTTGTGTCCCTCCCTCCCTACACACACACTTTGTCCAGTGCCATCTCCATTCACTTATATTTTTATTTGCCTAATTTTTCACAGCGCAGACACTTCCCACTGTATAACATTTTCATTGATTTACAGATATGTCCAGTATTTTGAAACGTTAATTATTTTTGCCAAAGGGTTTTCTAGTTCTGTAGTATTTAGTATTGAGTTTTTCATATAATGCAGATTTTCGAATTGACCAATTATACATTACACATTTTGAAAAAAAAACAGAAACAATCCTAAGCCCTTTGTCATCATGCAATCATGTTTCAGCTTTCTGTTTTTATATTTAGGATTCTGGCTGTAGCAGGAAAAGGGGTGAGGTTTTTCGGACTGTGCTTAGGGAAATCCATAGAAAACACCACTTTGTGTTGTGTAGGACCTATTTGGCATAAATACATTGGGTGCAGATGGTGAGATAGTCATAATACAAACTAATACCACTTGGTTTTTATGTGTATTATAATACATTTAGCTGTATATAAAGTAACAAATAAGTAACACAAAGAGATTAACTGCTTGCTGACCGCCGCACGCACTTAAACGTCGACAGAATGGCACTCCTGGGCAAAAGGACTTACCTGTCTTTCCCTATTAAGGAAGCGTTGTGGACGTGCCCACGCCGCGAGCTCCGTGAGCCCGACCGCAGGTCCAGGGGACTCGATCACTGCGGGGATACCCGCGATCGTCTCACGGTGAGGATGAAACAAGCATCTCCCCGCTCTGCCTAGTGACAATGACAGTGATCACAGCTTCCTGTAATCGGAAGCGGTGATCACTGTCTTGTCACACACAGCCCATCCCCCCTACAGTAAGAAGCAATCACTAGGGCACACTTAACCCCTACAGTGCCATCTAGTGTTTAACCCCTTCACTGCCGTTGTCATTTTCACAGTAATCAGTGCATTTTTATAGCACTGTTTGCTGTAAAAATGACAATGGTCCCAAAAATGTGTCCAAAGTGTCCGATGTGTCCGCCATAATGTCGCAGTCACGATAAAAAAAAACGCTGATTGCCGCCATTACTAGTTATAAATAAATATTAATAACAATGCCATAAAACTATCCCCTATTCTGTAGATGCTATAATTTTTGCGCAAACCAATTAATAAACGCTTATTGTTTTGTTTTTTTTACAAAAAAAAAAAAAGGGAGAAAACGTATCAGCCTAGACTGAGGAAACAAAATGTTTTTTTTTTCTATATTTTTTGGGGATATTTATTATAGCAAAAAGTTTAAAATATTGAATTTTTTTCAAAATTGTCGCTCTATTTTTGTTTATAGCGCAACAAATTAAAAACGCAGAAGTAATCAAATACCACCAAAATATCAAATTTGTTTGGGAGCCACATCGCGCAATTGTCAATTAAAGTGACACAGCCTAATAGCAAAAAGTGGCCCGGTCTTTAACCAGACAAATGGTCTGGGGCTTAAGTGGTTAAAACATTGTTATTGTATAAAGTATGCAATCAGGACAGCACCCGCCTTTATTATTATAGTCCAAATGGTGCAAAGCAGGCCAAGGAGAATACCCAATCTCAAACATATACTTAAAGCCTCGTACACACGATCAACAAATGTGTGATGGCAGGTGTTTTGCTGGAAAATCCGAACGATTGTATGCTCCATCAGGCAATTGTTGTTGAAATTTCCACCAACAAATGTTTTATAGCATGCTTTCAAATTTTCCGACAACAAATGTGTCTTGAAAAGTTTATTCGATCATAAGTACACTATTCTATCCGAAAAAAATCCAAAGTACAAACACGCATGCTCCGAACCAATGCTAACCATAAGACAATATTAGTAGAAGTTGCCCAAAGTGTGGCGCTAAAGAGCTGAAAAAACACGTAGTTTCCTGTATGTTGGCTGAAAAAAATTCTGTTGTCTGTATGTATGCATACCAATTTTACGGCCAATGCCTTTCGCACAAAATTCCACGGATTTGTCCGTTGGAAATCCGATCGTTTGTACAAGGCTTAAAAGAAGACAAACCAGTGCAGCACCTCTTAACTTTTGTAAATTTACAGTTATTTGTTTGTATCTGTACTATTTGTAATAAAGTTTGGATTATACAGTTACAAACCATAGCTAAATAACCAGTAATTTTAGATTTTTGGGTCTATTTATTTTAGTAAACACCAATTACACATGCAAGATGTTGGCTATGGACTAATGTAGTTCCAGCCAAGGGGCTCCTTTTGGCATTTACCAAATAATCACTGCAGGTAAATCTTTCCAGGTGTTTTCAATTACAGGGATTGATTACCCACTCGTGAATATTTGGTGAATTGCCTATAGGGGACACAATTGATTTGTAAAGGTAAAATATTACTGAAGGAATATTACCACATGATATTCCTGAATTTTCCATAGCTCAGTATAAAAGGCATCCAACCCTTGGGATCCGCTACAGTTGGTCACCCAGAGGACAGCAAGCTCCCACTTTATGTGGTTTTGTCACCCTTGGCCAAGGGGGGGATTTTGCTAAAGTTTTTAATTTTGCTGATGACTAAGCTGTTGGTTATGTCTTAATTATTCAGTATCTGTTAAAAAAAAATATAGCAAAGATCTGTATGTTCCGAAGTTAAAACAAATAAAGTGCTGTGCCATTTTTCTGTCACTAAAATTGTGTTTGTGCTAAGTTATTTATATGGTATTATTATTTAAGGGATGAGAAATGTGCATCCTGCAATTCAATGTCCCACTCACTGCTTTATTAATATTCAATTTTTTTTTCACTGGAATAAGTTCTGTTTAATTAATCTCGACAATATCCTCTTCTTCTACAAAGAACCAAACCAGATACCAAATGCTTAGTTATTATTTTTGCTAACATTGCTTTTTTTTATTAAGAAATGTTTGATAAGGTTGTTTTTATGAATACAGAGAAAAAATTAAGTTACATTATAGAGGATAATTAAAATCCGTTTTTCCAGGACTGGATTAGCTCATGCAGGATATTTAAAAGAAGAAAACAAAGGCTTCAAAGTGCAGTAGATTTAAAACAAAAGTTTTTATTCCATTTGCTGGGCTACTGACATCTGTAGAAGCAAAAAGTAGCAAACAATTTAAATGATACTTCTCAGCCACGGCTCAAGCCTGTCAGCTGGTCCGTGGTGACGTCAGGTCCTAATGACGCAGCGTTTCTCTGTAAGAGGCATCGGCAGGGAAAGGAGGCTTGACGGTGCCCAGGGCTGGACTGGGACAAAAATTTGGCCCTGGACTTCATCCAAACTGGCCCACTTTGACAGTTCTCTCTCATGGCAGATGGACAACTCCTGCGCACCGCACCCCCCCCCCCCGGCCACCCAAGCCCCCTCTCCCCGCCACCCAAGCCCCCTCTCCCCCTTCACTAGCCACCACCAGTGGGGAAGCTAGACATTATTTCACCCGGGGCAAAGAATCAGTTTGGTGCCCCCCCTTATGGGACAAGATTAGGCAGAAGTGAGAAACTCCCAGGCCATAGCTGTTGAGTCTGCTGTCTGTCAGCTGGTGTCCCCCCCTTCTTATCTGTTCCCTCCAGGTGAGCGCTCCGGGAAGGGAGAGGAGGAAAGCGCTGCAGGGGAGTGGAGGGGGCGGCGGTCCGCTGACACTGAAGCCAGGCCCACTGAGCCATCGGCCCACCGGGAAACTCCCTGTAGTCCCAATGGCCAGTCCATCCCTGACGGTGCCTCTTACAGAGAAACGCTGCATCGGGTGGAGCATTAGGACCTGACGTCACCACGAACGACAGGCTTAACCACTTAAGACCCGGACCAATATGCAGGCTAAAGACCCAAGGTGTTTTTACAATTTGTCAGTGCGCTGCTTTAACTGGTAATTGCGCGGTCATGCAATGTTCTACCGAAACGAAATTTGCGTCCTTTTCTTCCCACAAATAGAGCTTTCTTTTGATGGTATTTGATTGCCTCTGCGATTTTTATTTTTTGCGATATAAACGGAAAAAGACCGAAAATTTTGAAAAAAAAAGATTTTTCTTATAACAACAAGTAAAAAATATCGAATAAACTAAATTTTAGTCAAACATTTAGGCCAAAATGTATTCAGCCACATGTCTTTAGTAAAAAAAATCGCAATAAGCGTATATTTATTGGTTTTCGCAAAAGTTATAGCGTCTACAAACTAGGGTACATTTTCTGGAATTTACACAGCTTTTATTTTATGACTGTCCATCTCATTTCTTGAGGTGCTAAAATGGCAGGGCAGTACAAAACCCCCCCAAATGACCCCATTTTGGAAAGTAGACACCCCAAGGAAACTGCTGAGAGGCATGTTGAGTCCATTGAATATTTTTTTTTTTGGTCCCAAGTCATTGAATAATGACCAAAAAAAATTAAAATAAAAAATGTTTACAAAAAGTTGTCACTAAATGATATATTGCTCACACATGATATGGTTATATGTGGAATTGCACCCCAAAATACATTCTGCTGCTTCTCCTGAGTATGGGGATACCACATGTTTGGGACTTTTTGGGAGCTTAGCCGCATACGGGACCCCAAAAACCAAGCACCGCCTTCAGCATTTCTAAGGGCGCAAATTTTTGATTTCACTCCTCACTACCTATCACAGTTTCGAAGGCCATAAAATGCCAAAATAGCACAAAACCCCCCCAAATGACCCCATTTTGGAAAGTAGACACCCCAAGGAAACTGCTAAGAGGCATGTTGAGTCCATTGAATATTTTTTTTTTTGGTCCCAAGTCATTGAATAATGACCAAAAAAAAAAAATTACAAAACGTTGTCACTAAATGATATATTTCTCACACATGCCATGGGCATATGTGGAATTGCACCCCAAAATACATTCTGCTGCTTCTCCTGAGTACGGGGATACCACATGTGTGGGACTTTTTGGGAGCCTAGCCGCGTACGGGGCCCCGAAAACCAATCACCGCCTCAGGCTTTCTAAGGGCATACATTTTTGATTTCACTCCTCACTACCTATCACAGTTTTGAAGGCCATAAAATGCCAAGATGGCACACAACCCCCCCAAATGACCCCATTTTGGAAAGAAGACACCCCAAGCTATTTGCTGAGAGGCATGTTGAGTCCATGGAATATTTTTTTTTTTGGTCCCAAGTCATTGAATAATGACCAAAAAAAAATAATTACAAAACGTTGTCACTAAATTATATATTTCTCACACATGCCATGGGCATATGTGGAATTGCACCCCAAAATACATTCTGCTGCTTCTCCTGAGTACGGGGATACCACATGTGTGGGACTTTTTGGGAGCCTAGCCGCGTACGGGGCCCCGAAAACCAATCACCGCCTCAGGCTTTCTAAGGGCATACATTTTTGATTTCACTCCTCACTACCTATCACAGTTTTGAAGGCCATAAAATGCCAAGATGGCACACAACCCCCCCAAATGACCCCATTTTGGAAAGAAGACACCCCAAGCTATTTGCTGAGAGGCATGTTGAGTCCATGGAATATTTTTTTTTTTGGTCCCAAGTCATTGAATAATGACCAAAAAAAAAAAATTACAAAACTTTGTCACTAAATGATATATTTCTCACACATGCCATGGGCATATGTGGAATTGCACCCCAAAATACATTCTGCTGCTTCTCCTGAGTACAGGGATACCACATGTGTGGGACTTTTTGGGAGCCTATCCGCGTACGGGGCCCCGAAATCCAAGCACTGCCTTCAAGATTTGTGTGAGTGAAATCAAAAATTTATGTCCTTAGAAATCTTGAAGGCGGTGATTGGTTTTCGGGGTCTCATACGCGGCTAGGCTCCCAAAAAGTCCCACACATGTGGTATCCCCGTACTCAGGAGAAGCAGCAGAATGTATTTTGGGGTGCAATTCCACATATAACCATGGCATGTGTGAGAAATATATCATTTAGTGACAATGTTTTGTACATTTTTATTTTTTATTTTTTTTTTTGGTCATTATTCAATCACTTGGGGCAAAAAAAAAAATATTCCATGGACTCAATATGCCTCTTAACAAATAGCTTGGGGTGTCTACTTTCCAAAATGGGGTCATTTGGGGGGGTTTTGTGCCATTTTGGCATTTTATGGCCTTCGAAACTGTGATAGGTAGTGCGGAGTGAAATCAAAAATTTGCGTCCTTAGAAATGCTGAAGCCGGTGCTTGGTTTTCGGGGTCCCGTACGCGGCTAGGCTCCCAAAAAGTCCCACACATGTGGTATCCCCATACTCAGGAGAAGCAGCAGAATGTATTTTAGGGTGCAACTCCACATATAACCATGGCATGTGTGAGCAATATATCATTTAGTGGCAAATTTTTTATTTTTTATTTATTTTTTTGTCATTATTCAATCACTTTGGACAAAAAAAAAAAATCTATGGACTCAACATGCCTCTCAGTAGTTTCCTTGGGGTGTCTACTTTCCAAAATGGGGTCATTTGGGTTTTTTTTTGTGCTATTTTGACATTTTATGGCCTTCGAAACTGTGATAGGTAGTGAGGAGTGAATTTATATATGCCGAAGCATGGGGGCATCCTCCCGCAAAAAAGTTATGCCGCGTACACACGGTCGGACTTTTCTATGCCGCGTACACACGGTCGGACTTTTCTATGCCGTGTACACATGGTCAGACTTCTCCACGGGTAAGGCCTCCGTAGGTGGGTCAACCGTATGTACGCGGCATTAGGAGCAAAATCGCTCCTCCGCCCCTAATGCCCCCATGCTTCGGCATATATGCTCTTTTTTGGACTGTGGTGGTGAAATCACCTCCTACAGCGTTGGAGTCGCAGCTTTATATATATCGTGGGAGCAAACGCTGTTGCTGTCACGCTAAATAAATCCGCGCTGCAACTGAATGGCGTACCTGCTAAGCAAATGATGGTTAACATTAAAACAAAGTAACATTACAGTATAACAGTAAGATCATACCATACCTGCAAAGCAAATACCAATAAAAAAAACATTTTTTTTAACGCAACCTGTGCCTAATATATATATATATATATATATATATATATGCCGAAGCATGGGGGCATCCTCCCGCAAAAAAGTTATGCCGCGTACACACGGTTGGACTTTTCTATGCCGTGTACACATGGTCAGACTTTTCTATGCCGTGTACACATGATCAGACTTTTCCACGGGAAAGCCTCCGTAGGAATGTCAACCGTATGTACGCGGCATTAGGAGCAAAATCGCTCCTCCACCCCTAGTGCCCCCATGCTTCGGCATATATGCTCTTTTTTTAACTGTGGTGGTGAAATCACCTCCTACAGCACTGGAGTCACGGCTTTATATATCGTGGGAGCAAACGCCGTTGCTGTCAAGATAAATAAGTCCGCGCAACAGCTGAATGGCGTACCTGAAAACAGTAAAGTAAATTACTTACCTGAAAAGCAAGCATGAAAAAACAAAACAATAAAACTTTGCAGAATAAAATAGAGTAAAAAAGAGCAGAACAATAGAGAGAGAATAGAGAGGGAGAGAACAATAAAAACGACAACTATTTTTGTTTTTTTTATTTTATATTTTTTTTGTGTTTTACTTTTAACTTTTTTTTTACACTTTTTTTTGTAACTGTAACTGTTTAACTTTTCGGTTCCAGGTTTGGGTCTCTCAAAATGCGATGGCATCTTGGGAGACCCTGTGTACGTGTGCCTAGCCTGTGATATGTTTTGCCCTACGCTAATACTTCACTAGTGTGTGGAAGCGTTCAAAACATTTGCCAATACAAAGACCAGGATCGGCAGGACATCGGGGACAAAAATAACGGGTGTCACACCTAAATCCGCGCTTGCTACAGACACGACATCTTCTTTGGGGGGCTCGTTGGGTAGGGGTACTCTCGAGGGCATATATAAAATGCCTCTCATGCAGTCGGCTTACTGCATTTGGTAGGGGATGGTGAGGTGGCAAACCTCCTGGATACAGGAGTCCGTTGATGATATCCTTCTGGAATTGGAGGAAGGATCCATTCTGTCCTGAAGTTTTGTATAAGACAAAAGCATTCAGCAAAGTCAATTGGAATAAATGTAGAGACACTTTTTTGTACCAGCGTCTCGATTTACGGGCAATATGATACGGCGCCATCAACTGGTCGTTGAGGTCCACCCCTCCCATATTTTGGTTATATTCGTGGACACAGAGGGGTTTCTCCACAACACCAGTCGCCGTACGAATTTTTACTGTCGTGTCTGCGTGAAGGGTGGTAAGAAGGAAAACATTCTTATTGTCCCGCCACTTCACAGCGAGCAAATTATTACATCTGCAGCAGGCTCTCGCCCCCAGCTTTATACGGGCATCTACAAGCCGCTGGGGAAAGCCCCGGCGATTAGGTCGCACGGTGCCACATGCTCCAATCTGATGATCAAACAAGTGACTAAAAAGTGGCACGCTGCTGTAATAATTGTCCACATACAAGTGGTACCCCTTTCCGAATAAGGGTGACACCAAGTCCCAGACAATCTTGCCAGCGCTCCCCATGTAATCTGGGCATCCTTCCGGCTCTACGTGACTATCTTTGCCCTCATAAACCCTAAAGCTCCATGTGTAGCCTGTTGCCCTGTCACAGAGCTTATAGAGCTTGACCCCGTATCTGGCACGCTTGCTGGGAAGGAACTGCTTGAAAGACAAGCGGCCAGCAAATTTAACCAGGGACTCGTCAACGCAGACAACTTGCTGGGGATTAAACAAGGCTGCATAACGTTCGTTGAAATGGTTTATGAGGGGCCGAATTTTGTAGAGCCGGTCAAATTCAGGGTCTCCACGTGGACGACAGAGTGCATTGTCGCTGAAATGCAGGAACCGCAGGATCATCTCGTATCGTTTCCTGGCCATGTGAACAGAGAATATGGGCATTTGGTCAATTGGCTCTGTGGACCAATACATGCGCAATTGAGGAAATTTGTGTATGCCCATATTGAGGGTAAGGCCCAGAAAGGTCTTAAATTCGGAAACCTCAAGAGGTTTCCATTCTTTGGCAAGGAGGGTCTGGGGATTAGCGGCGATGTAGGTACCAGCATATAAATTAGTCTGGTCCACAATAGATCTATAGAGATCTTCTGTGAAATACAGCGAATAAAAATCAAGTGGCATAAAATTCGCTGTATCCACCTGAATTCCGGGTTTGCCAGTGAATGGGGGAAGTACGGGTGCTGCAGAAGTGGTGGGGACCCAATCAGGATAGGCGAATTCTGCAGGAAGGGCACTATGGGCACGACGGGCCTGTCTTTGTTTTCTTCTTGGTGGCAGCGGGTCACTACTTGTGCTTGCCACCTCGCCAGCTTGAACTGCACTTATGGGACTCGCCACGTCACCACGTGATACTGCAGTGCTGGATGAACGACCAGGGTGTACTAGGCCGCTGGTGCTTGCCAATCCACCAAAAGGAATAGCGGCGCTAGTACTCGCTCTCTGCTCCATACAAGGGTCCTGCGGTTCTTGCTCCTCAACAACCTTAGAACGGGGTCGGGTGCGCCTGGCCTTAGCAGGGACCACTACTCCGTCGTCCGAGCTATCTGACATGGAGCCGCTGTCGTAAACAGGATCATATTCTGAGCCCGAATCTGTCAGATGCGTGACCTCCTCATCATCATCTGACGACATGCACATGAACCTAACAGCCTCTTCACCACTGTACATCCGCTTTGCCATTTTGGGCTCTAAATTTAGTTGTAGACTGGTGATGATTCACGGGTAAAAAAAGCACCTGGCTATAGAAAGGCAAATGTAGAAAACGCTTCAAAAAAACTGTTAGCGATCGCAGGGATCAGGCCTGTCTCTGCGAACGCTGCAGTTGTGTGTGATGTGTTTTTGAAGTGACAGTGATCGATCGATACTGCACTTGGGTGGGTTGGGCTGGGCAGAGGGGCAAAACGCAAGTGCTAGCGGGTATCTGGACTGATTCCGCTAACAATGCGTTTTTGGGTACCCTAAACTGCTGGGTACGCTAGTATAGATCTGATCAGATCAGGTATAGATCTGTTCAGATACTATACCACTAAGGGGGGTGTATGCTTTGCGAGTGGGTGTAAGCGTTACTGGCACTAACCGAACACTGCCTGGGGCGATGCACACCCTAACTGGCGCTAAAATTTAATTTAAATCACCCGCCGGGCGATCAGGGGGTTAAACCTTTATTGGGTAATATACGGCGGGTGCGCTGATGCTATAAACAGCAAACTAAGTAACCAGCGTCAACCGTAACACTTATACGGTGATCACTGGTGAAAGGGTTAACTAAGGGGCAATCAGGGGGTTAAAACCTTTGTATGGTAATATATGGGGGTACCTAAAGCTTTCTAAAAACCTAAATAACGAACTGGCTAACCTGCGTCACCAGTGACACTTATATGGTGATCACTGGTGAAAGGGTTAACTCTAGGGGCAATCAGGGGTTAAAAACTTTATTTATGGGGGTACCTAGCGCTATATAAACCTGGCGGCGAACCTCAAAAAAAACTAACTGCCTAGCGGCAACAGTGACACTAATACAGCGATCAGAAAATCGATCGCTTAGTGACACTGGCAATAGGGGGTGAAAGGGTTAACTAGGGCAGTGATCAAGGGGTTAAACCTTTATTAGGGGGGGGTAGGGGGCTACCCTAGACCTAAAGGGGGCTAAGACTAACTGCCCTGACACTTTTTACTGCAACACTGACACTAAATGCAGTTATCAGAAATAAATGATAACTGTATTCAGTAAAACAATGTTACAGTGGACTGGGGGGGGCGATCGGCGGTGACAGGAAGGGGTTAAGTGTGCCTATGTGTACCTGTGTCAGTGTACTGTTAGGTGCAACTTACTGTGTGATGTGTTCTCTCCTCGGCGTCGGACGAAAAGACCGACACGAGGAGGAACACAGCACTTCCCTCTTCCTGTGTTTACACTTAGCACAGGAAGAGGCTGGCGGGCGCGCGCATTGGCTGGGAGCGATCGCGAGGGGGTGGCTGAAAACGAGTAGCCGCCCCCTCATCCCGGATCGCTCCCGGAGCTGAAGGAACCGCCGCATGTACGGGGGGGGGGTCCGATGGGACCCCCGAACCCCCTCAAGGCACCAACGTATATATACGTTGATGTGCCTGTCGGTGCCATTCTGCCGACGTAAATGTACATGCGGCGGTCCTTAACTGGTTAAGCAGCGGCTGAGAAGTATCGTTTTAATTGTTTGCTACTTTTTGCTTCTAAAGATGTCAGTAGCCCAGCAAATGGAATAAAAACATTTGTTTTAAATCTACTTCACTATAAAGCCTTCCTTTTTCCTCTTTTAAATATCCTGCATGAGCTAATCCAGTCCTGGAAAAAAAGGATTTTACGGAGATCACCGCAGCACCTGAAACTGAAAAGTGGTGGAGAGGATTGATCCCTCCTGTATGTGCCCATATGATCTCCGTAATAGGGATCCTACAGTTCTGGTAAGCGGCCTGTGTGGCTACTTTTATTATTGCCTATTACCTGGCTGTCGTGTGAAAAACAGTATTAACACCTGCGTTTTTTTACCTAAGTATCCATCCATCATCCATCCTAGTGTTGAGCGGAATACGCCATATTCGATTTCGCGATATTTCACGAATATATAGAAGAATATTCGTGAAATATTCGTTAATATCGAATATTCGTGATATTTTATCCAAAAACAAATTTGCGAAATTTCGCTAATGCGAATGTGAAATTGATTGCGAAATTCTCGTCTGCGCATGCGCGCGAACAACACGCGAAAACGGAGATCATTTCCTATAGGAAGCACAATGCTAAGCTCTAAGATCGCAATACACAGGTCTGATGCAAAAGAAGGGCAGAGAAAGTATTTGCGAATATTCGGCAACATAAAAGGATCGCCTCAGCTACTCGGCCCAGGGTCTCTAATCATACCAGCAATGCTTTTAGACGTCGATGGAGATCACTAGGATGTGATCTGTTTTAAAAATAAATTTGAAAAAATACGAATATTCGCAATAGCGAATATTCACCGCGATATTCGAGTTATTCCCGAATACTCGAATATGCAATATTCGTAACGAATATTCGCAATGCGAATATTCGTGAGCAACACTAATCCATCCACAGTGAATGTCATTTCCTATGGACGTTTAATTTAGCCAGTTTGTTTCAGTGTTTGTTTTACACTAATTCTTGGGAATTATAGGCTACATTCCCAGTGCTTTCAATTTTATTATGTGAAGAACGCGCATCTGATATATTTGGTTGCGCAGTTTGTTTGTTTTTTGAGTTGCGCAATTGTTATTATTTTTTTCACATTTTTATGAGCTGAATTTTCAGGCTCGTTGTTTTAGTTGCAGCACCAACAGATATTTATCATTTATTGTTTTGTTTCACTTTTGGTTAATTTTTTGTTTATTCATTTTTGAATATTCATAAATATATGTTGATATATACACATTTTTTGTCATGGGATTAGCGCAGATTTATCACTTTTAACAAGATAATTACAACCCAGATGAATCCTACTTGATTTAGTAACCTTGGTTATGTGCTATACAGTGCTTTTCACATATTTATTTGTAAAAAATTATGAAAACACTTTAGCATTTTCCTTCAACTTCACAATTATGTGTCGCTTTGTGTTGGTCTATCACATAAAATCCCAATAAAATACATTTACATTTTTGGTTGTAACATGACAAAATGTTGAAAAATGTCAAGGGGTGTGAATACTTTTTCTAGGCACTGTATGTACTTTTGAAGCAGAGCAGAAACAATAAAAACTAGATTATTGCCTCAAGTTGCCCTTTCTTTGCCATAGATTGTCATTAGTATTGGCATTACTTCCTATTGCAGCATTGGCTAAATGCTATCTTTAAATGCCGAGTGGTCAAATATGCTTACAGCAAACATAGTGCATGTGCAGACAGTATGGTTTGTACAAGCTAATAAATAAAACGTAAAAGCACTTATTGTAAAGTAAGGCACTTTTGTTATTCTGTTTTCCTGATTGAATTCCCATGATGCATTGGAAATCACATAAACCTCTCAACAATAAATACATATCGTACTCTTTAAATACATCTCAGTGTTTAAAAAAAACATTATGGCTAAATTCAGTTGCACGATGAAGCTGAAAAATAGTTTTTAATGCAGAGTCTATCATAGGGTTACTGACAACTTAATATTTTAGATATAAGAATAGCATTAGTATAGATCAGTTGTCTTTAAAAGGGAAACTACAGCGTTAAGTTAATACATGAACATTTTCCTGAAAGTCATTTTGATATTACTTCTGTATACTTATTTTATTTAACATACAGTTTTACTTCAGTCAGAAAAACATTCTGGCTTAAGCCTTTTACGAGTTCCTTTCACACCGACCGCACTTACAAGAAATCTTAGTGCCTAACCATTACAATATAGTCAATGTAATAAAACACAACATTATAATAAAATAATTAACATGCACAGGAATAAACCTACACATGACACAAACCACATGATCACATGTTCCTGTTAAAGTTGATAACAGATGACTAGGATGAGGGTCTGTATTTAGCCTTGTGACTGTAGTTTTCTCATCTCTCCAATCAGATGAAATTAACTCACATTTTTGACAATAAGGAACCCTATCCTAGTCCGTTAGCTTTGTGAATTGAGCTGTTAGTATAGTATTGTATCTCATTGTATGAGATATCAATAAAAATATCATTAAAAACCGACACTCTTGCTCAGGGGTGGACTGACAACCAGGGCCAATGCTACCACTAGGCAAACTAGGCAGCCGCCTAGGGTGCACTGCTGCCTAGGGTGCCCGGCCACTGGTGCTCCTACTCACTTTACTCTTCAGCAAGCAACTAAGTCTCAGCATCAGCAGGCAGCCGCCACTCCATTCGCACATAGTGTCAGAGGCGAAGCAGGGCCGGACTGTGTCAATGTCTCGACTTCCGACCGAATGGAAGCAAGCAAACATTAATTGATTGGCACTTGTGGGGTGACATTTGATTGGCGCTGGTGGGGCAGTATTTAATTAGTGCTGGTGGGGCTGCATTTGATTGGCACTGGTGAGGCTGCATCTGATGCGCCCATCATTAAAAAGGTGGGGTATACATGGGCAGGGTAAAGGGGGGAGTCAGGGGTGGGGCCAATAGGGGGCAGAAAAATAAGGTTTCGCCTAGGGTGTGAAAAATCCTTGAACCAGCCCTGCTGACAACTCATGGGGCCCCTGAGCAATAGGAGATTATGGGGCCCCCGGGCAATAGGAGATTATAGAGCTCCCAGGCAATAGGAGATTATGGGGCCACACAGTATACACATACACACATACATTATAAATACACAGTATACACACAGAGACACAAAATTTACACACACAGTATACATACTGTACACACAGAATACACATACACACACTGAAAAGGTACTGGAGAGGCGGGGCAGGTATAATCTTGGGATTTAAAAAAAAAACACAGATTTTTACATACTGTCCCTGGTTTTACTGAGGCTGGCAACCCTGATGGGGCCCCCTAGTGGCATGGGTCCCTCGGGCAGTGCCAGAGTGCCCAAAAAGGTCAGTCCACTCCCTGCTCTTCCTCAAATGCAGCCGCAGTGCCCATCAAATGTAGCCACTTTGCCCAAACGCAGCTACTGTGCCCATCAATTTCAGCTACTGTGCCATCAAACGCAGCCACTGTGCCCATAAATTGCCACCACTGTGCCATCAAATGCAGCTACTGTGCCCATCAATTGCCACCACTGTGCCCATTAACCGCTGCCAGTGTGCCTATCCAATTGCCGCCACTGTGCCTATCAAAAGCTGCCAGTGTGCATCCCCAGTGTGCACTTACCTTGCCTCGGTGGGGCAGCGGGTCACGGTGGCGGTGTCCTCCACGCTCCTCAATGTCTTCTCCCGTCCTCTCTTCCCATCCTCTGCTATGATTAAATGCCTGATAGGCGTCCAATCACAGCGCCGGTCATTTCAGCCAATTAGATGACAGGTAACAGACCCAAGCACCTGATTGACAGAGAGGTGGTTTACTGTTAGGAAAGCGAATGTTCATTCGCTTGCTTTCCTAACACACAGCTGAGTGAACTGGGAGCGCCCAGCATGGCGCTCGCTGTTCACCTTTTTTGACACCTATCAGTCTACGGCTCTAATCATGTGCTTCAAAAAAATTCTCCGCCGCTGTAATTCAGGCTCCCGGTGCCCAAAAAATGCATGAATCTATATATTGGTGATATAGGGGTGGCAGAAGAGAGGGGCCGGCACCTGTTATGGATGCACCTCCACTGACTGTACTGCTACCTGGAGCTTTTAAAGCAGTATTAGCCAACTTTTGAGCTAAAGGGGCCTCAAATGCAGCCCCTGACATCACCACAGGGCCGTGTGTAATGTTTAATATATTTAATGCTAGAAAGGACTGTCAAAAAAAAAAAAGAAGAAAAGAAGATTAATGTATGGCCAGCTTTAGAGAAACAGTAAATTGTAAATAAAAGAGAGAGTGCCAGGAGGCGGCATACACCCCCTTGCACTTTACTGCTTGTATGCCAGAAGATTTTAAATGCTTTTTTTCCCTTGGAGTTCTTTAAATGTTTGGTTGAAATGTATATGAATAGTTACTAAAGTCTCTATATAAATGAAGCGCCCACCCCAAATTTAGGGGACACTATTTTAAATTTAAGGGATGTCTGGGCCAGTACTTGGGCCCAGATCTGTTTGATTGATACAAATTTGCCTCTGCTCTGGCTGTGGTACTATCTGGTAGTTTTCCCTTGTTGCCTGCAGGTGGCGTTACCATCTCGGCCTTATGTTGGAACGCAAGTGTACCATGTGTGTTGGGTGTCCCTTCTCGGCAGCGGGACAGTGGGAGTGGTGACCCCGCTGTGCTTGCTGGGGAAGGGTACTTAAGGGGCAGTCGCCATTTTATCGGGGTCCTTCGCCTCGTGGCCCTCCTGGCGCGAGGTGCGTGTGTGTGAACCTGACTTCGGGGCCATTTTGGCCCAGGGTTACTTCGATGTTGAGTAGGCCCAGCTAAGAGGGAATCCCAAGCTGTCTGTCCACAGGGGAGGAAGCTGTCTTAATGAAGGAAACCGGGGGAGGACCTACCCTGGAGGAGACCGGCAAAGTGCTAGTATCTCGGGTTAGGCCTGGTGACCTAATTAGGGAGGGATCCACTACATTAAAAGCCCTGCAGCTTGCTAGTTCGGGTTGAAGGCTCTTCTACTGCACGGCTGGAGGTTCAGGACTGTGGCAGAGGATTCCTGGACGTATCCAAGTTCATCCAAAAGGTCTGTGGCAGAGACCAGGTTCATCCAAAAGGTCAGTGGCAGAGACCAAGTCCATTCCACAACAGTCTGTGGCAGAGACATTTGTTTGTGCATCATCCCGACTGCTAGGCCATGTGAGAGGGGACTATCCGGGTGAGCAATACCCACTTAATAGTTGAGAGTGGAGACTGATTGACTATTTTGATCATTCTGTACCATGCGCCTGAACCTTCCCCTACTCTTCTTCTCCCTTCTACTTTCTCTTCTTCAAGTTACCCTGCAGTGAAAATAAAACCCAACTGTTGAAGGTTTTACATCTGTCTGGAAATTGCATTTATTATGGACTTTCCCACCTTGACAACGAAGCTATAGAGGTAACGTGCAAACCCAAAATTTAACCAGCAGCTCCTTCGGGGGTAGTGCTACATACAATTGGAAGCTGATTAAACATATTTAAAAACAAAAATAACAATGACAGTTTTCATGCCTGTAAACAATGTACACAGAATGCTGCATATCAAAAGTTACAGCGCGCACAGCGATATCTCACTGTAATTGGTATTAGTTGCTCTTAATTAAGGTAAATCTGTATTTTTACAAAGACTTATGTACCACGTTTAGGGATTTAGATCTTCAGCCAAAAAAAGTAACGAACGCCTTCGACAAGAATTTTTTGCATCTCCTGACAGATGGCTAACGTGTGAATAACACCGTCCTTTACACAAAAATGTGCTTTTATTATGTATTATGTGGGTTTATAAAAAGATAGATCAGCGTTTGAGTTTAAATTGTTTAAAGCAATACATTTCAATGTTTTTTCAAGCTCGGAAAAAATCCTAATCCACAAAATATATAGCGAAGGAATGCTGACAAAAGATTCATTTAACAAAGGCTGATCGATATCCACAGGCAAGGAGAACAATCAGTCAATGGATTATGTGTGAGCCATGGAGACCAGGCGTACTTTCTATATTCCTCATGCTATGCGCACATGGTGCTTAGATAAAAGGGAATTGATCAATCTTCTCTGAAGAAAACAAATACAGAATGGATTACTGCTTCACCGATATTGGTATTTTTAGACCAACTGTTCAAATTACAGGGAAACAGCCCAATGTGGAATAAATAAAACAGAATAATGTTTACACAGCAAACAGGAAGCTTTAAATTGAAATTATTTCGAATAAAAAGCCATTCCTCAACACAGATAAGAATATATTTTTCTGCTAATTTTTTTTTAATAGAAGCAGATGTATGTAAGACAGCTTGAAGCCAAATTCCAGATATGGATATTTTTGCATCGTTACATAGGTCCACCTTGGGTCAATGGAAGGATGCATATCCCATGCCAAAAGAAATCTGCGCTTAGCAGAAAGAAAGCTACCACTGTATCTTGACACTAGATCAGGGGTGGGCAAACTTTTTGACTCGAGGGCCGCAATGGGTTCATATAGTGGACCCGGGGGCCCGACCAAGAGTAGATGGCCGGTGTATATGTGTGAATTAATATAAATTACATTTAAATTTGTAACATTAAATGTTTAGATTAATTTAAGGTAGAAAAGCATAAAAATAGTTATTTTACAAAACTACAAGTGATGGCACAGTGGTGACAAGTGATGGCACAGTGGCTGCGTTTGATGGAATGGCACAGTGGTGACAAGTGATGGCCCAGTGGCTGCGTTTGATGGCATGGCACAGTGGTGACAAGTGATGGCACAGTGGCTGCGTTTGATGGCATGGCACAGTGGTGACAATTGATGGGCCCTCTAAGCATAGTAATCTTGTTTTTTAATAGGTAAAAACAGACAATTCATATAAAAGTGTCACTCACAAGGAAATGTAAAACATGGGCTTATCTGTACGTTGTATCATCCGCTGAGGCATCCAGGGTGCAGGTGCTCCACTGGTCCTGGAGATCTAAAGCAGGCGTCCCTGTGTTGTTCACACTACCATCATCCACAGTGGCGGGATGGTATACCTCCGATGCCGGGGAGCGAGGGACAGCGTTCTGTGGAGCACAGCAGTGCAACGTCACTTCCCGGTACCGGTCACAGGGGGGTGCGCGCGTTCGAAGCATGCGTGCTTCTTTGTTAGGCTCTATGGGTGCCATCTTAGGTCAGGGAAGATATGACTAGCCCAAAATGAGCTGATTGGCTGTGGTGTTTAGTAAGCAAATCCCGAGAATTAGAAGCCAGAGACTAAACTATAAACAATGGACAGTCACTTTGAGGACATTAGGAACGATAAGCTCGCCTCGCTCCAGCCCCCTCGAAGCATAGGCCACAAAGCCGCGGACTCACTTAGCGGCAATCGCGGCACGACAAGATCGTAGGTCGGGGCCGGATTAAAAGGTCCGCCGGGCCGTATACGGCCCGCGGGCCGTAGTTTGCCCATGCCTGCACTAGATATATTGTTTTTACCATAAAAAGTGTACTGCTATCAATACAAACAAATACAAAGCAAAATGAGTGTAGCACATACTGTATATACAGTTGTGCTCATAAGTTTACATACCCTGGCCGAATTTATGATTTCTTGGCCATTTCTGAGAGGTTAGTGTTTGGCTGAAGCCATTTATTATCAATCAACTGTGTTTACTCGTTATTCTTTTCAATTTTTTTTATTGAGAAAATAAACGCAGAGTACAAGAATAAACGGTTTTGGTTTGACATAATAAAGAGTACAAAAAGGTACGTACAAAACATAGCACATGCAGTCACGTGTATAGTATTACAGATTATTGAACCGAGAGACAATGTAACCATACTGAACACACTAGAGGGAAGCGTAACAGAAACATGACTGTGCGATACTTAGAAGGAAACATATAGGAATCCTCCACGAGGGGGGAGGCAATTCTAATCCAACAGAGGAGTAATACGTAAAACAGTACTCTGTAGGTCAAAAAAAAAAGAGGAAACAGAAAACTAGTTCTGGGTAAGGAATTCCAACATTACCCGAGATAACATTGACAACTTTTCAAGGTATCTAGAAAAAGAAAGAGAGAGAGAAAAGAGAAAAAAAAAAGAACGTATAGAAAGGAGAGTAGAGTAGGAAAAGGGAAAGAAAAAGAAGAGAGAGGAGAGAGGGAAGGAAACAAAGAAGAAAGGGGGAAAGAGAGGATGTCGGCAGGACCGCACGAACCCCAGGAGGGCACGAGAATAAAGGGACATAAACTATAATGAATCATGGCACTAGCAAGGCCATATCGAACCCTGGGGGAAAAAAAATCTCTACCCAGGGAGTCCAGATATTATTGTGTTGGGTAACCCGATCCAGAATTGTCGCTTCTATTTTGCTATGGAGCATAGCCTGAGTCACCCTGCTTCTAACTTCCACTATGTGCAAATTTGGGGACTTCCAAGCCTTCGCTATAGTCTGTTTAGCCGCAGTAGTCAGTTGGAGCAGGAGTCTAACTTGGGCCCTTGTATAATCCTTACGTATTAGGTTTAGAAGGGCTATAGACGGGTCGTGTTTACTCTTTTTAAGTCATAATCACAACAGAAACTACCCAAATGACCCTGATCAAAAGTTTACATACCCCAGTTCTTACTACTGTGTATTGCCCCCTTTAACATCAATGACAGCTTGAAGTCGTTTGTGGAATTTGTGGATGAGACTCTTTATCTTCTCAGATGGTAAAGCTGCCCATTCCTCTTGGCAAAAAGCCTCCAGTTCCTGTAAATTCTTGGGCTGTCTTGCATGAACTGCACGTTTGAGATCTCCCCAGAGTGGCTCAATGCTATTGCGGTCAGGAGACTGAGATGGCCTCTCCAGAACCTTCACTTTATTCTGCTGTAGCCAATGACAACTTGGCCTTGTGTTTTCGATCATTGTCATGTTGGAATGTCCAAGTACGTCCCATGACATATATATATAAACACACACACATACAGTATATATTGTCAGGGGTTAGCTCAAGGGGGGATTACCTTCCTGGGAAGGAGGCAGTCCAAACAGCAGGTTTTCTTAAAAATCTGACTTGTAGCCAGTTTTATTTTAAAAGGTTTCTCTCTTTCTCTCTCCCTCTCTCCCCCCTCTCTCTCTCTCTCTCTCTCCCTCCCCCTCCCTCTCCCCTCTCTCTCTCCACTTGCTGAAGTTCAAACTGAGCATCAGAATTGGAAACACGTTGCCTAGTCTGCTGAGTCTTGATTTCAGATGCAACATTCAGATAGTAGGGTGAGAATTTGGCGTATACAACATGAAAGCATGGATCTATCCTGCCTTCTATCAACAGTTCAGGCTGCCTACTGGTGGTGTAATGGTGTGGGGGATATTTTCTTGGCACACTTTGGGTTCCTTAGTACTAATTGAGCATCGTTCAACTCTTCTGGGAAGGCTGTCCACAAGGTTTAGGAGTGTGTTTATTGGAATATTTGACCATTTATTCAGAAGCGCATTTGTGAGGTCAGGCACTGATGTGGACAAGAAGGCCTTACTCTCAGTCTCTGCTTTAATTCATCCCAAAGGTGTTCTGTCATGTTGAGGTCCAGACTCTGTGCGGTCCAATCAAGTTCCTATACCTCAAACTTGCTCATGAATGTCTTTATGGACATTGTTTGTGCACTGGTTCACAGTCATGTTGGAACCCACAAAGTTGGGACCATAACATTTTCTAAAATGTCTTGGTATGCTGACACCTTAACTGGAACTAAGGGGCCAAGGCCAACCCCTGAAAAACAACCCCACACCATAATCCCCCTCCTACAAATGATTAGAACCAGTGAACAAAGCAAGGTCCATAAAGACATGGATGAGTGAGTTTGGGGTGAAGGAAATATGAGAACTGAGGTCTTTTTGACCCTAGATCTCACATATAAGAGGTCCTTTCATGCTTTTTTTCTATTACATATATAAGGGACTCATATATATATTTTTTTAAAAGGACAGGGTAAAAATAAAAAATTTAAAATAAAAAGTAAAATAAATAATATATATATTTTCAAAGCACCCCGTCCCTCCGAGCTCGCGCATAGAAGCAAACGCATACATAAGTCGCGTCCGCATGAGAACAATGTTCAAACCACACATGTGAGGTATTGCCACAATCGTTAGAGCCTGAGCAGTAATTTTAGCCCTAGATCTCCTCTGTAGTTTAAAACTGGTAGCCTGTAGACATTTTTAAATGTCGCCTTTGGAGATTTTGTAAAGGTATAGTATAAGTTTGTCGCCATTCCACGAGTGGGCGCAATTTTGGTTGCCGCCATGGGCCTAATTTAAACAAATGTAACTACTGTGTATTTTTTTTTTTGTATAAGCTTTCTACTTTTTTTAGTATAATGGGGTTTTCTTTCAAATTATGTAAACTGAGTTTGAGTTTTACATTGAAAGCGGTCCAGCTTAAAAATAAATAAAATAAAAGTCAGCAGCTACAAACACTGTAGCTGCTCACTTTTAATAAGGACACTTACCTGTCCAGGGTGCACGCGATGTCGGCAGCCAAAGCCGAGCAATCGCTCGGGTCTCGGCTGCCCCGCCACTATCCTCGGAGGGAATCAGGAAGTGAAGCGTTGTAGCTTCACTGCCCGATTCCCTACTGCACATGAGCGAGCACTATGTAAATGGGAGGATGTCTCCTGGGACACTCACAAGGTCCCAGAAGACACCGCTCCCCATTTTCCAGGAGGCAGCACGACGAGAAGAAAGAAGACAAGCAATAGACAGATTAGGAGATCTGCATAGTAACAGCCACCTCTGGTAAGTATAAAAAAAACTTTATGTAAACCCTTATAGTTTTTTTTAATACAGTATAGCACTGAAAGTGTTTCATTATAACTCAAAAAATCCTAGAAAACTTGAGTTGATCACTTCCTCTACTTGTACCCAGCTCTCTGCGGACTACAGAACCTCTCCCACTATGTTGTGGGGATAGGGAAAGGTGGTGGAGAAATCGTAACATAATTCCTGTCTTGGGGTGAGCAGGTGAAAATAATGGGAAGAAAGCTTGGGGAAAGGAAACTGATGCTGTCATCATATCCAAGAATTTCTGAGCTACAATATATTACAGTTTTGAACGTCTTAAAGTGATTTTTAAATTAGAGGTTTTTTTTTGTTTTTTTTTAATGATTTTACTGCTATATTTAAAACACAAAATAAAGTTTTTCTTTCAAAGCAAACAAATACTATCTGCTGCCTGTGTCGCTGAGCATGTTGGATGCCTAGACCCCTGCTGTACGTTGTGGGTTCTTTCTCAAGCCCATATGTCCTGCAGTGATGAAGAAGCTGGTGGAAGATAATAGTGCAGCGGGGGGTTCCTGCATTCAACCCTCCATGAATCAATGAAAGCTGAACGTCTTTAAGCAAGCTTCTCTTTTTAACCAACTGAAATGTGACAGCACAGGCAGTGGGACAAGAAAGTGTTAATTGCTTGCCTTGCAGCAAGACATTTAATTCATATTTTAAAAGAGCTGTAAGGCTGAAGGTACAAATAAAAAATAAATATTTAGTTATGGATTAAATTTTTTTTTTAAACCTGCACAGCATGGCTCAGACTGCCGATGGGAACCAGGCTTGACTATACCACATAGTGCTACCCTGTTATCACTGGAAGCTTGCTAGGGTTTTCTTTAGAGTAATGTGCAGATACTTGGCTGTGCTGCCTGGCAGGCAGAATTACAAATCTTGCAATTGCAGAAGAATTACAATTTTGTTTGCATACAGCATTGCATGACTGCGTAATCACCAGGTAAGGCGATTGTAAAGTTTCAATAATAATACTAAAAAATAAAATAACAAACATGTCATACTTACCTCCGCTGTGCAGTTCATTTTGCACAGTGTGGCCCCGAACAGAGACTTATGGGGTTCCTCTGTGGCTCTCGAGGCTCCTCCCCGCATCAGATAACCCCCTGGTAGAAGCGCTCTCTCGGGGGGGGTACCGTGCATGCGTGCTCCCGAGTCCAGCCTTCAGCGTCCATAGCTGCCGAATGTATGACTCGCCCCTGCCCCCCCCCCGGTCATTGGATTTGATTGACAGCAGCTCTATCCAATCAAGAGCTGGGACCCCCAGAGAGGAAGAGTGCGTCTCCGCCGACTGAATGAAGGGGCTCAGGTAAGTAAAATGGGGGGCTGCCAGGTGTTTACACAAGGGTTTACAACTCCTTTTAAGTAAAAGTGAAAAATGGCCTGGTCACGAAGGGAGTAAAATCTTCTGGAGCTCAAGTGGTTAAACTAGCTTCATAGGGCTTCTGCTTCATCCCGCAATGTGACCAGAAAAAAGCTAGACTTGGAACATACTGTAATTGGTTAAAAAGTCTCAAAGAGCAAACGGGGTCACTGGAGAGTGAAGATCTTTCCCTGTGTGTACAATGTGCTCAGGACAGTGAAAATATGTGATAATAATGAGAGGTTGCCTGTTCATGCATAAATGTGCTAAATAATATGGTTGACTGCTCTGTTATTGTTTCATCTCATGAGTTAAGTCTTCTAGCCAACATTCCTTAGACCTTACTCCAATGCCTCATACACACGACCAGTTTTCCCGTCGGGTAAACAGCCGTGACAGCTTTTGGCTGGGAAAACTGGCCGTGTGTATGCTCCATGGCAGTTTTCGTGACAGGAAAACCGGCGGGAAAAATTAGAGCATGTTTCCTTTTTTTCTGCTGGGATTCCGGAAGTTTGGAAAACACTGCAGGGGAGCATACACACGGGCAGGATTCCCGGCCAAAGCTCTCATGGCAGTTTTCCTGCCAGGAAAACCGGCCGTGTGTAGGGGGAAAAAGCTACCGAGCAGGTTCTCGGCTTTCCCCTTGGTTTTCCAAACGGTAAAAAGTCCGCCGGGAAACCCGTACGTGTGTACCAGGCATAGGTGGACCATTAGTATCAATGTTCTTTATGTTATATAATACATGTAAGCTGGTATTACTATAACAAGTTGCAAATATATTGTCATTGGAGAGATACCCAAAATAAATATTTACTTACCTTTGAAAACTGAGAAGGTGTGACCCACTCGGGAGGGATGTGGAAGTGGGCGGATGCCGAGTCTCCTAACATTACAATACCCATTGCATCTGTACCTAAAAAACCCATAAGACAAGTCACACACAATGCCCTATCCTTTAATAAGCAGAACTATATGCATATTTTGCTATTAATTCCCCACCTCCACAACATTTTTCTAATTTATATCTTGTGGCTAAGCATTTTTGCTGGCCAGAGTTGGGCTGTTTTTTCAAAACATGTAATACTTTTTTAATGAAAGCGTAATGAAGATTCCAGTAATCAGCACTTGCAACATTCTCGACACAAAGCAATCACCAACAACCAACAGAACTGGGAGATATGACTTGAAATGATTTCTCAGTTTAATGGAAAATCATTTTCTGTAAATGGTTGTTTGTAAAGAAAATGTTATCAATATAGACAGCCGTTTAAAGCGCAGGACAATTTTTCTCCAAAAGTTACATACTATTTTTCAAAGCACAGATGGTCAGAACCAAACACTGATCAGCTGAAAATGACTGATTAAACAATTCTAAAATAAATTACTGCTGCTCACTCACTGATAATTATTTTAAGAAATTACATTTGTTGTAATCTATCCCTTTTCAGGATTTTTTTGCGTTTTTAAGAGATGGTAGCAAAGTATTTAAAAAAATGTGCTAGTGTTTATATATATATATATATATATATATATATATATGAAAATATATATATATAATGTTTTATAATACATTTGTTGGCATTTCCCAAACATTTAGCATATAATACATATACTGAATGTTTATAAAATGCCAGCAAATGCAAACATTAGACACTAGACTAGTATCTGCTGATTGTATAAAGCCTGTATTCATACCTATGCATTTTTTTAGCGCATTTTCAGTTTTGCAGACACGCACTACAGTCCTTTTAAGGCTCGATTCATACCAATGCGTTTTTTAATGCATTTTACATTTTGCAGAACTGCAGGAATTTTTTTTAACATGGGTTCCTATGGAACATGTTCACATCAATGCATTTTTGTGCCTCTGCGTTTTTGGAAATGGCCGGGGACTTTTTTCCCCCAAAAAGCAATGTTTTTACCCCGATTTGGCTGCGAATTTGAAGCGATTTGCGTTTTTTTACTTCTTTTTTTACACTGTATCTAGCTGGTTTCTAAGGAGGGGCCACGTCCTTAACAACCGATGAGTCATCAGCTGTTAGCTGGCTTCCAGCTGAATGTAAAAAAAAAAACGCTGGCTAAAAAAAACAAAAAAACTGCGTGGGGTCTAGTATGGATTCGGAGGGGACCCCCCCCCCACACCAAATTTAAAAAACAAAAATGGTGTGGGGTTCCCCCCCAACACCATACCAGACCAGCGCCGGCTTCCCGGCCCCCATCCATACCAGACCGGCGGCTGGCGTCCCTGCCCCCTCCTTAGCAACCAGTTAGATACAGTGTAAAAAAAATCTTAAAAATCGCGGTAAAAACACATGTCCAAAAACGCGGCAAGCACCGCAGAAATGCTCACAAGCAACATGCATAGATGTGAATCGAGCCTTAGGAGTCCTGTGGACTTGTAACCAGTTCCACATCCATATGACTGTGCAATTTGTGAAAAAACAAATACATGCTTTTAAAATACTGTACATGTTAATGCAATGATATTTCCCTTCCTAGAGTCAATATTAACTACAAATATGAAGAAAGCCACCCCCAGATTTTGCTGCAGGATTACTATCATGCTTGTGTTTATGCTCTCTTTGTGAGTAGTTTCACTTTTAACTTATCATTAAATAGTTTAATAATATGGCACTTAGAGGCGCTGTGTTTCCTTTCCTTTGTTGCATTGCAGAGACTGCGTCTAGCTATTTACACTGGTTGCCCTTAGTGCTGGTACATGGATTCCTCTCCCTCTTCATCTTAGAGACTGTTGCTATGGACTTTGTCATTTATACTGAGAGACTTTTTTAATCATATTTATTTGATCTGTGTACACCTCTAGGGTCTCTCCTATTTGTTCTTTATGCTTTACTGGTAGCATTTTGGCTAATTAGTAGGTGTTTTTTCTTGCAACAAGTACTATTTTTTATATAATGAATGTGATAAAATTTTCTGAAGCACAGGTTTCACAGTTTTACTTTATCCGCCCACTATACTATACCCCCTACAAAATGGCTAAACTGAGAATTAGCCACCCAGTCCCATATTACTGCAACACCAACAGATGTTTTTCATGTCTTTTGGACTTGTGTGCCCATATCACCTTACCAGTAAAAAATACACCAGCTATTGGCAGACTTTAGGTTTTGACTTGCCTCACCTCCCAGAATTCTTCCTCCATGCTATATTACAGAATCATATTACTGGTAAACACCTCTAATAGGTAATGCAAACAACTTTATATTTGTTGAGAATGTCCAACAATGTTTGTAAAAATGTAAGGGCCATGATTAGCAATGGTTTTGACCATGGTAAAAGTTTTGAAAGTGTGCTAATACAGTATCCTACAAAAGTTTTTTGTAAATATTTTATTATATCTTTTCATGTGACAGCACTGAAGAAATTACACTTTGCTACAGTGTAAAGTTGTGAGTGTACAGCTTGTATATCTCAAAAACACTCAACACACAGCCATTAATGTCTAAACCACTGGAAACAAAGGTGAGTACACCCCTAAGTGAAAATTTCCAAATGGGTTAAACCGTGCAGGTTTAGGAGATATTTCTTGCACCTACAAGTAAGTCTTAACATAGGCTTACCTGTAGGCAAAAGTGGTTGTATAGGGTTTACACCACTTTAACCCTCTTGGGCATGGAGTTCACCAGAGCTTCACAGGTTGCCACTGGAGTCCTCTTCCACTCCTCCATGACATCACGGAGCTGGTGGATGTCGGAGACCTTGCGCTCCTCCACCTTCCGTTTGAGGATGTCCCACAGATGCTCAATAGGGTTTAGATCTGGAGACATGCTTGGCCAGTCCATCACCTTTACCCTCAGCTTCTTTAGCAAGGCAGTGGTCGTCGTGGAGGTGTGTTTGGGGTCACTATCATGTTGGAATACTGCCCTACGGCCCAGTCTCTAAAGGGAGGGGATCATACTCTGCTTCAGTATGTCACAGTACATGTTGGCATTCATGGTTCCCTCAATGAACTGTAGCTCCCCAGTGCCGACAGCACTCATGCAGCCCCAGACCATGACACTCCCACCACCATGCTTGACTGTAGGCAAGACACACTTGTCTCTGTACTCCTCACCTTGTTGCTGCCACACATGCTTGACACCATCTGAACCAAATAAGTTTATCTTGGTCTCATCGGACCACAGGACATGATTCCAGTAATCCATGTTCTTTGTCTGCTTGTCTTCAGCAAACGGTTTGCGGGCTTTCTTGTGCATTATCTTTATAAGAGGCTTCCTTCTGGGACGACAGCCATGCAGATCAATTTGATGCAGTGTGCGGCGTATGGTCTGAGCACTGACAGGCTGACCCCCACTCCTTTAACCTCTGCAGCAATGCTGGCAGCACTCATATGGCTATTTCCCAAAGACAACCTCTGGACATGTGCACTCAACTTCTTTGGTTGACCATGGAGACACCTGTTCTGAGTGAAACCTGTCCTGTTTAACCACTGTATGGTCTTGGCCACTGTGCTGCAGCTAAGTTTCAAGGTCTTGGCAATCTTCTTATAGCCTAGTCCATCTTTATGTAGAGCAACATTTATTTTTTTCAGATTCTCAGAGAGTTCTTTGCTATGAGATGTCATGTTAAACTTCCAGTGATCAGTATTAGATCATGACAGTGATAACACCAAATTTAACACACCTGCTCCCCATTCACATATGAGACCCTGTAACACTAACAAATCACATAACACCGGGGAGGGAAAATGGCTGATTGTGCCCAATATGGACAATCTCACTTAGGGGTGTACTCACTTTTGTTGCCAGCAGTTTAGAAATTAATTGCTGTGTGTTAAGTTATTTTGAGGGGACAGTAAATTTACACTGTTATACATTCTGTACACTCACTACTTGACATTGTAGCAAAGTGTAATTTCTTCAGTGTTGTCACATGAAAAGATATAAAATATTTACAAAAATGTGAGGAGTGTACTCACTTTGTTGAGATACTGTATATTTCAACCTCTAAATGATGATATTTTTTTATTTTGTAGTAGATAGTGAGGCCATTGTGTGAATGTGAGAGTGAATGAAATAATGAAGTCCGCACAGAAGCCTTTTGCTTCAATGTCCAACTTTATCGTTGACCTGGTTGGTTTTGTACTGAAAATATTCAGAAATAAAACACCACACCTCTGAATCTGTGTATGTAGACTGTTCATGCATTGGCAGCTCAATCGCCTGTGATTCAAACAGGCTTCTGCGATTCAAAGGCTAGTTTTGTTAAAGCGGTTGTAAACCGCATGTACATTTTTTTTTTGTGAACCTGCAAGGCAAAAGGCATAATCAGCTAGTATGCACCGCATACTAGCTGATTATGAAATACTTACCTCGGAACGAGGTGAAGAACACTTACCTGGTCCACGCCGAGTGAGATGTCATCTTGCTCCGGCATGTCTTCCGAGTATCGCCGCTCCAGCGCTGTGATTGGCTGGAGCGGCGATGACGTCACTCCCGCGCGCGTGTGCGGGAGATTTCAAATCGGCAGTGGGTCGGCGGCTGCCGGTCCTTTCGCCGTGGATATACCCTGCGCATGCGCCGCTGCAATCAGCGGCGCATTGCGAGGGGAATATGTCCTAAACCGTACAGGTTTAGGGGATATTCTTTATACCTACAGGTAAGCCTTATGATAGGCTTACCTGTAGGTAAAAGTAAAAAAAAGTGGGTTTACAACCACTTTAATATAATAAATAAATAAATATTTATTGATTCTTCTAACATTTGACCAATTTAGGCTAGCCATTGGCATTGGATGGCAGTTGAAACTGGAAGTGGGATTTGACCACTAGGTAGGAAGCAATGTTTAATTTTCAAATCGTAAGAGATCAGAACTCTTGGTAAACAGCTAAACACACGGTTTAAATATAAATGTTTGCTGGCCTGTTGCAATCTGCTAAAGGAATACAGATTCTTTAAAAAAAATATTGGATTTACAAAAATCTGCTAAAATGTCCTGCTAGGCAGGTGAAACTCATGTTTTATAATTATGTTTTGCAGCATCTTATGCCACCGTCTCTAGCCTGTTCATTAGATAATTAATTAGCATCATCACAGCTGTTCAGTTAGCAGTAAGGAGACATAGGAAGCAGGAAAGGTGAACCATTAGGAAGTAGTGTAACTGTGTGGTGTGCAGAGGAATGCCTATGTGCTAAATAACTGAATAGGGGTCCACGCAGATACTCATATGAATTCTCTCAAATTCTTGCTAAAAATGTATCTTGTATCTATAGGTACCTGACAAGTTACTCTAATTCTGCAGAGTTTAAACTGACTAATACTATACACTAAGGAGATAAAGAATAAATACGATAGCTTATCAGGAGGTAAGAAAAGCATAATTATGGTTCTGTTTTTTTTTTTAGCAAAGAGATAACTAGACTGTCAAAACACATTGGGCCAGATTCTCAGAGGCGTTACGACGGAGTATCTCAGATACCCCGTCGTATCGCCTTTTTTTTGTCCTCGTATCTATGCGCGTGATGCTTAGCATCACTTTTGCATAGATACGCTTCTACATCCGACAAGTGTAAAAGCATTACACTTTCGGATCGTAGGTGTAATGTAACCTCCGGCCACTAGGTGGCCTTCACGTTGTTTTTTCATTCGCATATGCAAATGAGGCTAGTACGGCGATTCCCGATCGCTTTTACGCCGCCCCGTCGTCGCGTACGTCGTTTACGGACTCGTAAGGTTACCCCAGCTTCTATGTGGAGTAACCTTACGAAGTTCCGTCGGATGCCGTCGGGTGCCGTCGGACGCCATGTTAAGTGTGGCGTCGGGTCAGCGTCGGCTTTTTCCGTCGCTTACGTCGTTTTACTAACTCGTTCGCGAATAGGGACTTGCGTAGTGACGCTCACGTCGCTTTGACGTCGGTTTCAACGCCGCTTCCCGACGTGAGCTGGAGCATGCGCACTGGGCTATTTCCCCCGGCCGGCGCATGCGCAGTTCGTTCGACACGGGGGCGCGCTTAATTTAAATACAAGCCGCCCCATTTGAATTGCGCGGGTTTACGCTTGGCGATTTACGAGACGCCGGCGAAAACTACGGAGCAAGTGCTTTGAGAATAAAGCACTTGCTCTAGTACGCAGCGGCGGCGTAGTGTAAATGGCTTACGCTACGCCGCCGAAAATATATGAGAATCTGGCCCATTGTATTTTTGCAGTTTCTGCTAAATTGTAGTAACTACTTTGGTTGACTACTTGGAAATAGAATAATCTTTGTAACAGGTTGGGCACCTAATATGGGGATACCCATATTTAAAAAATAAAACTGATACTTAAATAGTAGTATGTAATGAAGCAGCATCTGTATTACGCATCGTTTGGCAATTTAACTAGGTAGTTCCAAATTTGGTACTAAAGGTACTAAATTTGCAACAAAAGTTCCTGCAAAGTTGTGCTGATGAAAAAAAATAAATGCTAAATGTGTTATGATAGCATATATGTAATGAATACTTATGCCCCATCTGAGTTTTTTCACCGGAAATTCTGATGAATTCCATCGGAGTTTAGATATAGAATATGTTCTATTTTTTTCCGATGGAATTCCGTCGGAAATCCGATGTGATTTGGCCGGGCAAAAGCCCGATCATGTGTACACGGCATTACTCTAATATGCCAGGCTCAATTTGTGAATGTGCCCATATGTGTGCATTACACAAAACAGTAAAAAGAGGAAATGTATAATTAGTACCTTCACAGAATTTTTTCTCATATGGGACGCCATCTTTTGGATCAAAACCCTTTAGAGAAAAGGTGAAAAGATAACCATTTTACCAATGTTCCCCTGAATTGTCGCTTACAATAAAACTAGAGCATATTCATTTACAGTAACAAGTATTTGTTTGCATAAATGTCCTAGATGTTATTGACTTAGGCCTCGCTCATACAGTAGCTGAGGCCCATACACCATAAACTGGCCATTGTTTGTGCTGCTGGAGCTGCCAGTTGTTGCATGTAGGCAGTCCATGTATTTCTATCTGGATGCAACAGCTGCATAGACACAGTTGCTCATCCTAATTTGGCAAACTGTCTGCATTTGGGGTCACTCACCTGCACTCTCAGGCCATAGTATACAAGCCTCAGTGCCCGTGTGAGGCCTTACAAGCAGACCTGTTTGAATGGGCAACTACATGACCAATAGCGTTTCTTGTTGATAAATGTAAAGTCATACATTTGGGGACTAAAAACATGCATCTATAATACAGTTGAGGTGCTACACCTGATTGGGCCAAAGATGGAAAAGGATCTTGGTGTCCTTGTAGATCAGGGATATGCAATAAACGGACCTCCAGCTGTTGCAGAACTACAAGTCCCATGAGGCATAGCAAGACAATGACAGCCACAAGCATGACACCCAGAGGCAGAGGCATGATGAGACTTGTAGTTTTGCAACAGCTGGAGGTCCGCTAATTGCATTTCCCTGTTGTAGATCATAGACTTTATAACGGCATTCGGTGCTAATCAACAGGGCAAGCAAGATATTTTCTTGTATTAAAAAAAGAATCCTAGATTAAGGAGACAAGGGGAGAAAAATAATCTTGCTTCTGTATAAAGCAATAATAAGACCTCATAGAGAATAGTTAAATTTTGAGTGCCAGTTCATAATTAAAGGATGTTGTAGAACTGCAAAGAGTACAGAGATTAAGGCTATGAGGATTGCCTTTATTGTAACTATAAATTTGAATATATAATACTATTATAGAGACATATGACATAACAAAAAAGTAAAAAAAAAAAAAACGAATCAAAACAAATTACTTAGAAGGTTTTAAATAATTAATTTATGTCTCGTTTTTTTTTGACAACTGCATGAAAAATAACTCTTAACTGTATTTACGAAATACTTTAATTCTGAAGTAAGTTTCATCGGAAGATTAAATTTATACATACCGAAATGCCGTTGCAATTTGAATCATGCAGAACATCCCAGTCTTCAGGTCTGAATGAAAATATGAACATAGATCTGTTAACTACATTCATTTTACAGCTCCCCTTGCCCAAGAAATGCAAATCATTGCTGTTACTAAGGCACTATGTATTCCAATCACCAATGTATTGTGTTTTGATTAACATAATAAACTCATATAAAATCAGAACATCTGTTGCTAGAGTGGATTGCTCATGTCTTGTCATCCAAATTACAAAATTCAACAAGAAAAAAAAAAGAGAACAACTTTTTTATGCAACTCTAATTTTCATGGTGATTAGTATGGTAAGACAACGTCAGCTTGATAAAGCAAGACACATTTTGCAATATTAAAGTCTGTTTTAGATTTAGAGAGACAAAGGTGTCAGTTTATGATCATTGTAATAAACAGGTAAAACATTATAAATCAGGACGCAAGGCACTATAAAACAGTTCAAAATACTAGATGACTGCTCATAAAAATAAAAGCATGATGGCCATGAAAGCACAATTGAATCACCAGAATATATCTTAGAGATATTTGCATAATCATGCACAATTTTCACAAGTTTATTGCAATGGCAAAAAGAGGTTGCCAAAATATGGTTTAGGCTTATCTCTGTATAAAACAATGGTGAACAATGAGGATTGTCCAAAACTTTTACATGACCAATTGCTATTTGACCCCAGGCTTGTAAGCCATGGTGTGTCTGTTTGACGGCTGCTCATGCCCTTGGATAGGGAGAATATTCAAGTCAGGGTATGAGCATCTTGTATTTATGGTTAAAGTGGTTGTAAAGTCAGTGCTCACAATTACTTCTATAACAAGCTATACTACACAGTGTCTGTGTTTTTTTATTTTTTTATTCTGCAGCTAAATACCCTTTTTCAAATCGCAGATGTGTGGTCACGTGACCTCCCGCTGCTCTCCTTCCCCAATCTAAACACTACAGTGGGAGGTGCTTAGATTCCCCTCTGATGTCAGCGTGACTGCATATTGGCGATGTGAACTAAGGTATTTAGCTGCAGAATCTTTTACAAAAAGGCATACCCCGTGTAGTATATCTTGTTATAAAACAAAGTATCAAAAAAATTAGCCAAAACAGTTTTCTGGTTAAAAATGATAAAACAGCGCATAACATAAAAAGTCCAATATAGATAAAGATGTTGGAAGAAAGTCCATAGATCAGTGTATTTAGGCAAAGTTCAAAGTGACTTGAGGAAAGCTTCATGGAATAGTAGCACACCCTCCACCGGTTTCCAATCTCCACCAAACGTGAGGCACACTTCCCCGCAGGGGTTCAAACTCACCAGAAACTCAAAGAAACAGGCCTTAAGTATAAAACGTCCTGATCAAACCTCCAACATCATTCCAGAAGCAGCAAGGGTTAATGAGTCAAACTCCAATATATGGATCATAGAAAAAAGCAAAAAGCACCAAAATAGTGTAATATTGCTTTTAATAAAAGACACTCCCGTATAACAACACCCCGCTTCCTATCTACGTACATAAAAAACACTGGAAAATGAACAATGAACATAAAGAGTGTAATTCACCGCTCTCCTCCGCACACAGGGGGTCGCGCTTGTGCCACAATGCACGCTGCTAAAGACTCCTGTCTTGGTAGCGATGATGCAGCGGTGGAACGCACTCCTAGTATTTCCTGGATACGCCGTCGTAGCCATGACGCGTTTCGTCACATCCGACATCAACAGAGGGCGTGGCTACTCGGCGTACATCACGTCCATATAAAGTCGGATGTGACGAAACGCGTCAGGGCGTGGCTACGACGGCGTATCCAGGAAATACTAGGAGTGCGTTCCACCGCTGCATCATCGCTACCAAGACAGGAGTCTTTAGCAGCGTGCATTGTGGCACAAGCGCGACCCCCTGTGTGCGGAGGAGATCGGTGAATTACACTCTTTATGTTCATTGTTCATTTTCCAGTGTTTTTTATGTACGTAGATAGGAAGCGGGGTGTTGTTATACGGGAGTGTCTTTTATTAAAAGCAATATTACACTATTTTGGTGCTTTTTGCTTTTTTCTATGATCCATATATTGGAGTTTGACTCATTAACCCTTGCTGCTTCTGGAATGATGTTGGAGGTTTGATCAGGACGTTTTATACTTAAGGCCTGTTTCTTTGAGTTTCTGGTGAGTTTGAACCCCTGCGGGGAAGTGTGCCTCACGTTTGGTGGAGATTGGAAACCGGTGGAGGGTGTGCTACTATTCCATGAAGCTTTCCTCAAGTCACTTTGAACTTTGCCTAAATACACTGATCTATGGACTTTCTTCCAACATCTTTATCTATATTGGACTTTTTATGTTATGCGCTGTGTTATCATTTTTAACCAGAAAACTGTTTTGGCTAATTTTTTTGATACTTTGTTTTATACCTTGAATAGATGAATTTATTTCTTTTATTTTTAAACAGCTGCTCATATATATATATTGCTTAATTGCTCTCAGTGGGATTAATATTTAATTTAATTTAATTCTGAGATTTTAAATATATATTATTTTAATTAATTTATCTATTCCTCTGATTAAGTAATCTTTGTCCTTGGCGCCGGGAAGTGCACTATCTATCTGACTGTGGCCCCCCCTTTTTGTGCACTCTTCTCTATATATCTTGTTATAACAGAGGGGCTGGCAGTAATTGTGGTCACTAACTTTACTGCCACACAGAATAGTGGCAGGAGGAGAGGGGCATGCTTGTTGATCGGCTAACACACTAGGAAGCGACAGGTAGGGAGGGGGAGAGGGAGAGAAGGAGAGACTCTAAACACAGCGGGACGATGGAGGTACTTAAACTGACCACAGTATCATGGATTAGCAGCCATGATTACCATGGTAAGCACACCTAGGGGGAAACAGGAATAGGCAGGACCAATCAGGTATTTTACAGCAAAGAAAGGGACAAATGACTCAGCACAAGCACTATGTGGTTTAAAATGCTTTAAATGAACAGGATCTTTCTTTTTTAGAGTTACAACCTCTTTAACCCATATTGTAATCTTCCACTGATTCTTAGCCCTATTCTAAATTTATGGCATAATTATAAATCTAACTAAGTTCTATTAATCTGATCGTCACTTGTAATGCAACTTATGTAAGCCCTTCTAGAGCCAATCAGGATGGGGAAGGTTTTAACAATAATTAAAATTTAGATGCAAGAAGTTATTTTTAGCAATGTCCTTTTTCTTTGAAAAGAGATATGCCTAGTACACATGAGCCGTATGTCGGGAGACATCAGCCGATTCAGTAAAAACAGGCCCACATTCGGCCTGTGTGTATGTTGGCTTCTGTTGGGACAAGCATGCTGGAAAACCAGCAGCCGACCCCTTTCAGAACACAACAGCTCAGCAGGGGAGATCGCTGTATTCAAACCAGAGCTCTCAGTTTTTTTCCGTTCAACCTGCTGGGTTGAACAAAAAAAACTATTAGGCAGCGTACACACGACCGAGAAACTCGTCGGGCGAAACACATCGTTTTCCCCATCCAGTTCCTTGTTTGGCAGTCAAAAAAGTAGTCGAGCCAAATTTTCCCATTGCCCATCGAGGAAATAGAGAACATGCTCTCTTTTTGGCTCGACGGGTTTCTTGGCGAAAAGTGTACACACGACCGGTTTCCTCGGCAGAATACGTCTCCCATCGAGTTTCTTGCTGAATTCTGCCGAGGAAACCGGTCGTGTGTACGCCGCCTTAGTGTGAACAAGGCCATACAGGTCACGTCATTGCACACATGTCTATTTGTGTAAATGACACAGATAATAGTTTAGCATCTGCATTGCCAAATGTAGCACTAGGCCATCCTCAAAGTGCAGAGCCTAGGTCTTTACCAATGTAAAATGCTGTGAAACTTGGCTACTCAGAAACTCCCAGTTGCTGGCCTTATAAATAGCTCAAGTAGCAACAGATGACAGGAAGGTGAACAGATACAGTGTCAGACTGCAAGATGAGCTAATCTCAGGTACGCGCCAGAGGAGAAGAAATGCAGCAAGCATAGTCAAGAAACCAGGGAGAGGGACTGGCTGATAACTATAGCAAAAATCTGAGCCTGTAACTGAACCCATTTATATCAGTTTATTTAACTATAACTATTAGTAGGGGATTAGTAGTGGATACTAGATGTAAAATGTAATGGTATCAAAGGTAGAAGATCAGGTTAGTCAAAGAACAGGGATCTAAAGCACTGCCAAAGTGTAAAAGAAACCTTTGTTCAGGTACTGTATCAGTGCATCAGGTTAGCTATTACTCTAGCGATGGGTGGTGTTAGTTGTGCAATGTAGCTAGTTCTGTTCCAACAGAACCTAGTAGGGATGAGCTGAACACCCCCCCATTCGGTTCGCACCAGAACCTTCGAATGGACCGAACGTTCGCTCGAACATTTCAACCCCATTGATGTCTATGGGACTCGCACGTTCAAATTCAAAAGTGCCCCTTTTTAAAGCCTAATATGCAAGTTATTGTCGTAAAACATCTTTGAAAACCCGGGTCTTGCACCAGGGAACATGTATCAATGGAAAAAAAGTTTTAAAAATGATTGTTTTTTTCAGGACTCCCTCGGGCAAGACCCGGGTTCTCAAAGACGTTTTCACAGGCATACTATAGACACCCAGCAGGTACAATATTTAAAGTAATTTTTCCTTTTTTTTTTTTAATTTAAGCATCATTAAAATCACTGCTCCTGAATCAGGAGCAGTGATTTTAATGATGCTTAAATAAAAAAATTAAAAAAAAAAGAAAAATTCCTTTAAATATTGTACCTGCTGGGTGTCTATAGTATGCTTGTGAAAACGTCTTTAAATAGCACAATCACCTGCCTGCCAGTAAATTATGAAGAACTGATCTAGCTAAACTATACAGTGTATAAATATATGTACAACACCTGGGATGTATATATATCCTCTACACACTAACATTAACTGACTAGCCTGCCTGCCTGTCTGCCTGCTCTATCTACCTGCAAAAAATGACACTCTCTCTGTCTCTCTCTGTTCTCTCTACCCACCACCACAACACATAAACAAGGCCAACCTGCAAGCGGCAATTCAATGTGGGGAGCGTGTACTAAACCCCCTGAGCCATATTTGGCCAAAGCCACCCTTTGGCCAATTATGGCTCTCCGTTTTTTGCAAGCTGTGATTGGCCAAGCATGCGGATGATAGTGCATGCTTGGCCAATCATCAGCCAGCGATGCTGCAGTGAATTATGGTCTGTGAAACGTAACTCAAATTTGGCACGAACTACCTGTTTTGTTCATATTTCGACGAACGATCGAACATATGATGTTCAAGTCGAACATGAGTTTGAATACGAAGCTCATCCCTAGAACCTAGCATTTGCCAGAGGATGGCAAGGGAACATACCCACCCACTGCACAGACAATGATTGCAAGTAAGAGTTAAGGGGGCAAAGTCAATATCAGGATATAGTAGTTGAACAACCACTGGTGGCTCACTACAAAGTTTTCAACTGCATGACATTTAATTTTATAATTTCTGGCCCAGGAAACCTTTTTGAGGGGGTTTCACATTTTATACAGATTCAATATACAAGATCAGGGGTCTCCAAACTGTCTTAACAAAGGGCAAGTTTTCAGTCCTTCAGACTGGGGGGCCAGACTATGGCCAGTCGGAGTAGAAAATGCCCCAGCATGACAGTAAAACCTAGAAAATGATTGGTTTCTGTAAAGAGCAGCACCAGATTTTGATACACTTCAGTTTTTGTAAATCTCCCCCAATGTCTCAGGCTTGGTTGTTAATGGGGGAAAAAAATACATAGCGTCTGTGGTCAGTAAGAGCAGGAATAGTGACCTACCATTGGTATTAGTGGGAGAAATGCTGCACCTTTATTGGTATCGATAGGAGGAATAAGGCCCCATTGTCACGGTCGCTACCGTGCCAACACGGACAGCGAGGTGTGGTCGCGCCCCAGGTGGCTCTGGGTGGAATTGAACCCAGGACCTCTCTGTTGCTGCTCCGGGTCTTTTCCTCTGAGCCACTTCTCAGTTGCTATTCTGCTTGCTGTCCATCGAAGCCTGGTCCTGAAATATGTGCTGACTGCCTTCTCCTTGCAATCTGCACCTGCCTATCCTGGTCCAGCTGAGACAGGTTACCCAATTAACCAGGGTATAAAACACTGCCTCACTCTGAGAGCCTTGTCAGTTCATTGTTCTCTGATCATCCTGTCTGTACCAACGGTTCCTGTGGTTATCTTCAGCTACAAGACTGACCCTGGCTTCTGACCTTTTAGGCTTACGTACGTTACCTGACCCTCTGTTGTCATCAGTGTACCACGTCTGCTCAGCTACAAGACTGACCCCGGCTTCTGACCTTACTTTGAATTCTGGAATCCTGGACCAGGGCTATACTTTGACTATCCTTGGCAACTTCTTATATAGCCCCCGTGCACGGACTCACAGCCCAGGTAGTGTCTTACCTTATTACCGTGGGCTGTGTGTACCTGCAAGGGTGAGCTTACAATCTGCAAAATGGACTCCACTCAAGGTAAGCCCTCACACCCATTGTTGGTGTTTGTGGAAGGAATAGTGCCCCATCGTGGTGTCAGTGGGGACATTATACCCCACAATTGTTAGCAGTGGAAGGAATGGTGCCACAACGTTGGTGTTAGTGTGAGGAATATTGTCTCGTATCAGTGGAAGAAATAGCGCTCCAAGAGCAGAATAAAGGCAAGCAAAGGACCAAAGCTTGCCCATGGACCATAGTTTGGAGACTGTATAGGATGAATAAGAATGCTTGGTAACTGTTTATCTAGTGGAGGTCACCAATACACTGCTCAATTTTAACAAGAGAAGTAACTGATTTTGCAATGCATGGAGTCCACTGCTTGTAGAGCATGTGCCAGTTTTCCAAAATGCATGTTATTGCACAGGAAGGTTTTTAAAAGAGGTTGCAAAGGTTCGTCTTTTATTTTCTAAATTGGTTCCTTTAAGCTAGTGCATTGTTTGTTCACTTACCTTTTCCTTCGATTTTCCTTCTAAATGTTTTTTCTTCTTTGTTTGAATTTCTCATTTCCTGTTTCTCCTCAGTGAGCTTTCCACCATCATCCGAGCGGTGGAAAGTCATTTAGAACAGCTTACTGAGGAGGAACAGGAAGTGAGAAATTCTGACAAAGAAAAAAAAAAAAACATTATGGTCCCGTACACACGACCGAGACACTCGACGGGCGAAACACATCGTTTTCCCCGTCGAGTTCCTTGTTCGGCTGTCAAAACTTGTCGAGCCAAATTTTCCCATTGCCCGTCGAGGAAATAGAGAACATGCTCTCTTTTTGGCTCGACGAGTTCCTCGACGGGTTTCTCTGCGAAAAGTGTACAGGTTTTCTCGGCAGACTACGTCTCCCATCGAGTTTCTTGCCGAATTCTGCCAAGGAAACCGGTCGTGTGTACGTGGCCTTAGAAGTGAAATCAAATGAAAAGGTAAGTGAACCAACAATGAACTAGCTAGAAAAAAAAAATTAAAACATTTCTGGTGTTTTTTTTTACAATGGAGGAAACAAGAAACGACTCTGAGGCCCCGTACACACGACCAAATAAATCTGTTCAAATCGGTCTGACAGATTGATCAGATTCATCAGGCTTTTCATGAACTGCAACCTCTTTTCACATCTATTTTGCAGTGAGCAGAAGGTTGTGCAGAAAACCAGAAAAAAAAAATGTTGTATACCTTGCAGGCTTCTATTCAAGGTCTCTGCAGCCAGATGAAAATGGATTCAGCTGGCCAGACAGCTAGACGAGCATTCAGCAGATAGACTGTGTCCCATGAATCAACTTGAATGCCAAATTGCCAGTATTATTAAATCATCTTTGTCTTTTTTTACCTTAACAGATTGAGCACAATAAAATAAACGTTCCCAGCAAACTATTTGTCTAATGTCTTACTCCAGCACTTGCAATTTATAACTTACAGTCTTCACAGGAAATAGTTTACAGTGGACAGTGCAGTTTTGAGCCAGTCTGTTAGTTTAGAGAAAGGGGGGGCAGTGGAGTGTCTTTTCATCCTAGGCTACTGGGTTGTGCGTTTCTATTGATGCACGCAGTGTAGGGAGACACAGCTCTGGTCCCTGCATGCAATGGTGGCTCCATAGGGTGCTTTAAGAAAAAGGTGCCACCCTAATGGAGTAAACCTGGGGCAGCAGAAACCTTAAACTTTTGCATCAAGGACCAGTGTAGATTATCGTATATACTCGTGTATAAGCCAAGTTTTTCACCCCTTTTTTTTAAGGCCGAAAATACCCCCCTCGGCTTATACGCGAGTCAGTGTACCTGAAATTATTGACAGGCTGCGGGCGTCCATTGTTTAAAAGTCGTGGTCTCCTCCTGGTCCCTTCCGTGATAGGACTTTGTCAGCAGACACAGTTCCGCCTATCACAGATGTTCTCTCATCCTCGGACTCAGTTTCCCAGCAGACACTGTGTTCAGTGTTCCGCCAATCATGGGCGACCAGGAGGAGACCGCGACTTTTAAACAATGAATGGACGCCCGCAGCCTGTCAATAATTTCAGGTACACTGACTCGGGCAAAGTGAGGCTGCAATGGGCACAGTGAGGTTGGTCACAGTAAGGTTGGGCACAGTAAGGTTGCAATGGGCACAGTGAGGTTGGGCACAGTGAGGTTGGACACAGTGAGGTTGGGCACAGTGAGGTTGGACACAGTGAGGTTGGACACAGTGAGGTTGGCACAGTGAGGTTGCAATGGGCATAGTGAGGTTGCAAAGGACACAGTGAGGTTGGACACAGTGAGGTTGGACACAGTGAGGTTGGACACAGTGAGGTTGGCACAGTGAGGTTGCAATGGGCACAGTGAGGTTGGACACAGTGAGGTTGGACACAGTGAGGTTGGCACAGTGAGGTTGCAATGGGCACAGTGAGGTTGGGCACAGTGAGGTTGGGCACAGTGAGGTTGGGCACAGTGAGGTTGCAAAGGACACAGTGAGGTTGGACACAGTGAGGTTGGACACAGTGAGGTTGGCACAGTGAGGTTGCAATGGGCATAGTGAGGTTGCAAAGGACACAGTGAGGTTGGACACAGTGAGGTTGGACACAGTGAGGTTTTGACACAGTGAGGTTGGCACAGTGAGGTTGCAATGGGCACAGTGAGGTTGGACACAGTAAGGTTGGACACAGTGAGGTTGCAATGGGCACAGTAAGGTTGCAATGGACACAGTGAGGTTGCAATGGACACAGTGAGGCTGCAAATGGGCATTGTTGACCCTCTTTTCCGCTTACAGTAGCTGCTGCATTTCTAACCCTAGGCTTATACTCGAGTCAATACGTTTTTCCATTTTTTTTGTGGTAAAATTAGGTACCTCGGCTTATACTCGGGTTGGCTTATACTCGAATATATACGGTAGTTATGCTATAGTCCAAAAATATTCAATATTACAGGCAATGCTGTATCCTGGCCTAGGCGAACAAGGCCCAGGCCTAGGGCAGCACTTTGCAGGGGGGTAGCACGGAAAGTGTCCCTGCCGGCTTGTACTACACTGTTAGTGTAACGCAAGCTGCTTCTAATTTTGACTGTTCTATTAGCCTGGACCACAAACTTTCATCACTGTGCTATATGTTTTCTGCTGTACCATTAGCATGGTTATATCTTCTTAGTCCTCTCCATAAAATTATCAGAAATTTGTGTTTAAAGTAGAACTGTAAGCAACATTTTATTTTTCATTTTTGATAGAGTAAGGGAGGGTTATAGCCCCTGTCAGTTTATTTTTCACCATCCCTGACCCATTGCAGAGATTTCCCTTCACTTTCTGCCCCATAGTCAAACAGGAAGTGAGAGGAAATCTATGCAAATTAATGGTATCCATTGACCCCCAGGCCCTAAGAACGAGTGTCCCCACTCAAAAATATCAGGTTGGGTCTTAAACAGAAATGGGTGTGGCCTTGACAGGAAGGGGTGGGTCATATTTAAATTAGGGTGTGCACAAGTTTAGTCAGGCCTAGTGAAACACAAAACCTAAATACACTACTGATTACAGGTTTCCAAAGATGACGATCTAGTAGTTATGTATCCATACCAATTTGTATAATGCCTACAAATTAACATTGTCCCATCAGAGCCTAGGCCGGTAACCCATTGATTTCGGGAAGCCAACGCGTAGATCATGAGCAGGGATGTGCCAATTCTTCCACCCCAGCCTCCGCTGCTTTCCTTCTAATTGCAGAGCGGAGTGAGAAGCAAAACATTGCAGTGCGGGAGCACAAGAGCTGCTTTGCACATTAACCAGCAGGTGATTGATTACTAGACGTCCTAGTTACCATCCATCAGCTTGTTAGTATGAAAAGTTAACTCTGGCAGCTAGCTTCTGCCCTCCATCCAGCACTGTGCTGACTCTCACTCTGATGTACAGCCGGTGTAAGGTAGGAAAGAGTTACCTACAAACAGCTGTGTGTAGTGAAGGGGCAAATGTCACTACTTGTGGGGAATGGAGAACACTTCTTTAGGGGGGCACGCACGGGACACTACTCGGGGGCAGAGGAAACAGCTATGGAGGGACAGGGGACACCACTGTGGGGGGGCAAAGGACAGTCCTATGGAAAGGGGGGGTTAAAAGGACACTACTGGGGGGGGTGGAATGACAGAGGGCACTGCTATGGGGGGGGGGGGGGGCAGATGACATTGCTTTGGGTGGGCACAGGACAATACTATGGGGAGGCAGAGGACACTACGATGTGGGGGTAGGGGGCACTACTATTTAGAGGGGTCAGAGGACACTACTGTGTGGGGGGGGGGGCAGGTGGGCAGAGTAAATTACGGGGGGGACTGATGTGACATGGGGCAGAGGGGGGGATTTGAAGCTGGGCAGAAGACACTACTGTGTCTTCATGCCATCTTTTTATTGGGGGCTTGATATTTTTTTTTAAAAGGGGCGACAACGCACACATTCAGTGTTGGGGGAATCCCTCATGCGGAGCTATTGTTTTCTCAGTGTGAAGGGGATGGAAGCTATCCCAGCTGAGAGAACAAAATGATTACTGCTAGTGGCTTTAACCAATAATTGCATGTAAAATCCAACAGGCTGGTTGTACCAAAATTGAATGATCGATCAACATGGGTACATGCAGCCTGCCCATACATGGTTTGAATCTCAGCTGGTCCCCATTCATCTATGGCTGGATTTAGAGAGGTCTGGGTGGAGAAGCATCAGTACACTACTTTTCCCAGAGAATGACTGTGTGTGTGGGGGAGGGGGGAGTCAGCACAAGTCTTACCATTGGAGGACAGGCAGGCTGTGCTGATTTTTTAATGGAAGGCCATAATTCTACATTAAGGATCTGGTAGGTTAAAGTATAAGTTAATCCATTCACTAAAATCTCAGATAAGCTTTAACGTATTAAAGCTTAACTGTAGTGTACCTGAGGTTAGGCAGCTCTTGTAATGTTCAATTATTGACTGACAACTAATGTTGTAATCCCAGCATCTTGCACAATTCTGGTTCAGGATAGCAGTCTTTGATCACTCAGCTCTCGGTGTAGAGGCAGCATGGGATGGGATTCAGCATCACATTGATGATTCATCCCCCAAGGTGAGTATGGATGTATCGTTTTTTTCAAAACTTGCACTTCTCATTTAATTTACTAAGCATACAGTTTCCTTCATGACCTGTGTTCACTTTGAAGTGTAGCTAAAGGTTAAACTTGTTCCCTCACTTTGGAGACAGGAAGTGAAGGGAAATCTCCCCAATGGGACACAAATAGTAGGTAAAAAAAAGACTGACGGTAGGTTATAACTAGGGTTGTCCCGATACCAGTAAAATGCCCCTGATGCCTGAATAGAATACTCCCCCCCCCCCCCGCGCCGCCGCCGCCTTCATACCGCAAAGCAGCCGCCGCATACCGCATACCGCAAAGCCGCCGCGTTAATCCCCGTGCATTACAGCGCGCATTACAGCCAGCTTTCGTTTGAATACTTGTAATGCCCGCCGTGCCATGTATAGACACTCTCCTTCTCGGGATTGAACGGATCTATCCAATCCCGAGCAAGGGGGAGTGTCTATGCACGGAGCCATGTATAGACACTCCCCCTTGCTCGGGATTGGACGGATCTGTCCAATCCCGAGAAGGGGAGTGTCTATACACGGCGCGGCGGGCATTACAAGAATTCAAACGAAAGCTGCCTGTAATGCGCGCTGTAATGCACAGGGATTAACGCCGCAGTAGCGGCGGCGGCGGTGGCATCGGCATCATCTACTACTAGGTATGGGGGACATGGCTCCAATATGGGGGACAGGACATGGCTGCAATATGGGGGACAGGACATGGCTGCAATATGGGGGACAGGACATGGCTGCAATATGGGGGACAGGACATGGCTGCATCTATGGGGGGACATGGCTGCATCTATGGGGGCATGCATGGCTGCATATGTGGGGGACATGCATGGCTGCATATGTGGGGGACATGGCTGCATATATGGGGGACGTGGCTGCAATATGTGGGGGGACGTGGCTGCAATATGTGGGGGGACGTGGCTGCAATATGTGGGGGGACATGGCTGGATATATGTGGGGCTGGATATATGTGGGGGGACATGGCTGCAATATATGTGGTGGGACATGGCTGCAATATGTGGGGGGACATGGCTGCAATATGTGGGGGGACATGGCTGCATTTGGGGACACATTTAAAAAAAGTATCGTTATTCGGTATAGGTGAGTACATGAAAAAAAGTATCGGTACTTGTACTCGGTCCTAAAAAAGTGATATCGGGACAACCCTAGTTATAACTGTCCCTTACACTATCCAAAATGAAAAAAAAAAGTTTTGTTCTCCAGAAACTTAATTGGGGTATTTGAAGGGGAGTCAAGCTTGGGAGAAACCTACCCCATTAATCAGCCTGTTGTACACAGAACATGTATTGAAAAATTGTGCCACACATCGCTAAGACTAAAGATAAAACAAAAGAAAAAGATTAATATTGTAAATAATAATCTACATGGAAAACTTAATGATAGTAATACTTCCAAGACTCTATTGCAGGGATATGCAATTAGCGGACCTCCAGCTGTTGCAAAACTACAAGTCCCATCATGCGTTTGCCTTTGGCAGAGGCATGATGCGAGAACCGGGAGCTGAGCGAGAACCGGGAGCTGTGTGTGTACAATGTATGAACAGTGATTTGTCATTTCCCTATGTCAGTCCCACCCCCCTTCAGTTAGAACACACCCAGGGAACATGATTAACCCCTTCCTCGTCCCCTAGTGTTAACCCCTTCACTGCCAGCGGCATTTTTATAGTAATCAATGCATTTTTCTAGCACTGATCGCTATAAAAATGCCAATGGTCCCAAAAATGTGTCAAAAGTGTCCGAAGTGTCCGTCATAATGTCGCAGTACAGATAAAAACCGCTGATCGCCGCCATTACTGGTAAAAAAAAATATTAATAAAAATGCCATAAAACGATCCCCTATTTTGTAAACGCTATAACTTTGGCGCAAACTAGGGCTGTTACTGATCAAAATTTTGGTGTTCGATTAACCATTTTTTTTTTTTTTCGATTAATCAACTAATTTCGATTAATTATAACGCACATACAGATCCAACTACTTTTAGCTGATCTCCTTGCAGGCTGATTCCCAGTGCAGCTCCAACCACTGGAAAATGGATAGCAGGATACAAAAAACACACAAAGGCAGCGCTCGATGGAAATAGCATTAAAACTTTTATAGTGTTCAAGTAGGTAACAAAATAAATATTGCACTGGAGATAAAATCGATATAGCTACATAAACTGTAAAAATAACTGTGTACAATGATACCACTGCTGAATCCAGATGAGGGGAAGTTAACATCAGTCCCTCGGCATGTAGATGTCCCTTGAAGGGAACTATCACAACTCCCAGTGGATGGTTGTAGAATCCCAGGTTGATAGAGGGAAGTGTAACAGCCCCTGCGTGTGGCAGATAGTAAGGTCCCGCCAGCATGCAGATATGAAGGCACAGCAAAAGAGCCCTTCAGATGGACACTGCAAGGCCCGCCAGTGTCCGTGACGTTACCGGATCTCCGACAGAACTCCCTGAAGGCCCAGAAGCCAGCAGAGAGGTGAGTACCAATCAAAAATAATTTTAATCGATCAAAAAGATTTTGATCGATTAAAAAAATTAAAGATTAATCGATTAATTAAAAGTTAATTTGCACAGCCTTAGCGCCACAAACCAATCAATAAACGCTTATTGCGATTTTTTTTAATGAAAAATATGTGAAAGAATACATATCGGCCTAAACTGAGGAAAAAAAAAAAATTTATATATATTTTTGGGGGATATTTATTATAGCAAAAAGTAAAAAATATTCATTTTTTTCAAAATTGTTGCTCTATTTTTGTTTATAGCGCAAAAACTAAAAACTAAAATACCACCAAAAGAAAGCTCTATTTGTGGGAAAAAAATTACACCAGTTTTGTTTGGCAGCCACGTCGCACGACCGCGCAATTGTCAGTTAAAGCAACGCAGTGCCGAATCGCAAAAAGTGGCCTGGTCATTGACCAGCAACATGGGCCGGGGCTGAAGTGGTTAAATGAGGTACTCTAAAGCATTTTAGGCAGAGTCGGTCCAGGCTCTGAAGGGAACTCGACAGTAATGTCGGTATCTGCACAGAAGCTTGAACAGCAGCCTATTAGTACATTGCTGAGAGCCTGAGCCAGCCACTTACACCTCCTCCACAGCCCAGCACTCCAGTGAGAGGTAGAGAGAAAAATCAGAGAGTGGTTATTGACAGTCGCTGCTTTCTGCTTTGTGAAGACCAAAATACAGAGTGATCAGCAGTCATGTGATCGCTTGGTTCGCAGTCTTAGAACCGGTGGAAGACAACTAGGTAAATATCAATCTATCTAGAACCAAGCTCATAATATTTCTTCCCTTATGTGACCCTTCCCCTGACTTCTCTGTCAAGATCAATGGCACAACTATCAGTCCATCCCCGCATGCAAGGGGCTAGTGGTAACCCTGGACTCTGAACCGCCCTTTTAGGCCTACATTCAATCCCTGTCCAAATCATGCCATCTAAACCTCTGCAACATCTCCAGAATACACCCCTTTTTAACTAATGACACCACAAAGCTTTTAATTCACTCCCTGGTCATCTCTCGCCTTAACTACTGCAACTGCCTCCTCATTGGATTAGCTTTACATAGGCTATCTTCCCTTCAGTCTATCATGAATGCTGCTGCCAGACTCATCCACCTTACCAACCTTTCAGTGTCTAGTACCCCTCTTTGCTAATTCCTCCACTGGCTTTTGCTCACACAATAAATAAAATTAAAAGTGCTAAAACGTACAAAGCTATTCTCAACTCCCCAGCTACATCATTAACCTGGTCTCAAAATTGTATTGAAACTTATTTTTTCCGTCCTCTCAAGACCTTTTGCTCTCTAGCTACCTTGCCACCTCCTCCCATGCTCACTTCCAGGACCAGTGTAATTTTTACAGTAATCAGTGCATTTTTATAGCACTGAAGGCTGTAAAAATTACAATGGTCCCAAAATGGTGTCAAAAGTGTCCGATGTGTCCGCAATAATGTCGCAGTCATGATAAAAATCGCTGATCGCTTCGGATCCCGGTCTCGGCTACATGTGAATTGAGTTTGGTGGTCTCAGCCCAGCTCCCGGTGGGTGTGCTATGCAAGGTATGCCTGTGCTTAGTATGCCCACCCCCCCCCCAAAAAAAAAAAAAAACCACCACACTTGCACGCACACAAAATTGGTTTAACACACACGCACTTTGGCCATGCGGTCTCCTAAAATAAAGAGAGGCGAAGGACCTACGGGGCTGGCTGGGTGGGCTAGACCCCCTCACTCCCTCATAGAGGGAGTCCCTCTGTCCCGTTGGGCCGCAGTCGGGCTCCCAAGTGGAGCAGGTAGGGCGGGGTGAGTGGGAGGCCGGATGGCGAGAAGGATGGCGATTGCCTCCGGGGGGAGGGTCTGCCTACTCCCAACTCCTGCAGTCCGGCTCCTCTCTCTCAAGTTCACGCACAAAATACACTTAAAAAAAAAAAAATCGCTGATCGCCGCCATTACTAGTAAAAAAAATATATTAATAAAAATGCCATAAAACTATCCCCTATTTTGAAGACGCTATAACTTTTGTGCAAACCAATCAATAAGCGCTTATTGCGTTTTTTTACCAAAAATATGTAGAAGAATACTTATTGGCCTAGACTGAGTTAAAAATATTTTTTTATTATATATAGTTTTGGGGATATTTATTATAGCAAAAAGTTTAAAATATAGAATATTTTTCAAAATTGTAGCTCTATTTTTGTTTTATAGCGCAACAAATAAAAAAATGCAGAGGTGATCAAATACCACCAAAAGAAAGCTCTATTTGTGGGAAAAAAAGAACATAAATTTTCAGCTGCGGAGGAGAAGAGGAGAGTTTCCAGGTACATCAATGAAGATAAACTCACCTTCTGCCGGGATAAACAGATTTGTCTATGTCATTGCAATCTTTACCCCTCCAGTGATATCCTCGTAAAGACTGCAGAGAAGAAAAGTACCATCTTATCAGTTACAATTTAATCACATTTAATCTATTTCTTAGGTCCTTTTAATCTATCTAGTAAAGTGTATTTGTTAAAGCTAAACTGGATTATTGTGTATTTTTACAGGCAACTGTATTTGACTTGTATCAGCCTCTTGAAATGATCTATATATCAGAGTTTAGAATGGGAATCAGAGAAGCAACACAAAGAGCCAATCAATTGCTTACTAGTGAACATTCTGATAGAAGGAGATGACAGGGAGGTTGAGGGCAGGGACAAGACCAAATTTTATTACTTAACTGCAGTAAAGAAAACCAGGTCTCCGACCTGGCTGTGCTGTGTAGAAGTGAATGAACAGGAGTACAAACCCTTTGACAGATCATCCGTTTTCATGTATATTTTTTCTGTTTATGTAACTTATTGTCTAGAGTTTAGCTTTAAGGATTGGTGTTTTCCAAAGAATTTGTTTTCTGTACCATCTCTAAGTAATGGTTTATTAGTGACTTACTAAGATTCATAAATGCAATCTGCTGAACCTCATTAGAAATGACTTTGTGCTCATGCTTGGCATTTGGCAGTGACAAGAGGAGTGAACACTTAAATGTGTCATTGAGCTAAGTGTACACCTCATACAGTGAGCACTAGGTGGTATCATACATCAGAAAAGGGGTTATATGTAAACAGTTGAGTGCAAAAGCCCTTTAAAAGAAAAAGCATTGTGCATTTTTAATGAGAGTGTATTTTAGTTATTACTGCAGTGTTTTTCTTGTCATTTTTGATGTTACAATCTTATAATCACTTCAAAACTTTCGTTATTATATTAAATAAATAGATTTGAGCGAGCCAAGCAAGAGGGAACTCTCAGCCAGTGTTGCAAACTGTCCATATTTTTATGGACAGTTCGTAAAAATGGGCCCTTTTCCCCCTGTTCGTAAATGTCCATGGTTGCGGGAATGTGGCAGTAAAAATAGCCGAGATTGGTTCAGCTTAGAACTGCGCATGGAGATTGGAGACAGGGGGTGATGGTGGCTGTGGTGGCACCACAGAGGGGGGTGGAGGCAGGGGGCAATGGAGGCAGGGGGAGATTGGAGGCAGGGGGTGTTAGTGGCAGGGGGTGATTGGAGGCAGGGGGTGTTGGTGGCACTGCAGAGGGGGATGGTGGCAGGGAACGATGGAGGCAGGGGGTGATGGGAGGACGATGAAGGCAAGGGGCCTGGGGGAGATTGGAGGCAGGGGGAGATTGTGGCACCGCAGAGGGGGGTGAAGGCAGGAGGTGTTGGTGGCAAAGGGGGATGGAAGCAGGGGGTGATGTAACTAAATAATTTGCCCTTACTATATTAAAAATAACAAAAACATGTTTTTTTTTTACCTTAAAATCTACCTTAAATCGCATTGTTATTTGCCTAGCGTACTTGTTTGTAGCCTAAATACTGAAATTTCCACCTAAAATTTTTATTTAGTAAAAACGTGGTTGCGCCAGTAAATTTTGGATGTTGTGACAGTAAATTTGAATCTGGTAATTTGGCATGACTGCTCTCAGCGGTCAAATACAGTCTCCCTTAACAGCTAGTGAAATGCTCAGATAGCGCAATGTTTAAATGTGTTGGCAGTCCTGTAGATTTGCATTGTGTGCTTTAAATAAATTATATTAAAATGAATATGATGCAGCAATGTTTTGGCCATAAAGTTTCAATTATTTCTTAAAGCAGAACTTTATCCATAACAACTTAGCAATGAACATATACATTCCACATTAACCACTTAAGACCCAGACCAAAATGCAGGTAAAGGACCTTGCCCCTTTTTGCGATTCGGCACTGCGTCGTTTTAACTGACAATTGCGCGGTTGTGCGACGTGGCTCCCAAACAAAATTGGCGTCCTTTTTTCCCCACAAATAGAGCTTTCTTTTGGTGGTATTTGATCACCTCTGCGGTTTTTATTTTTTGCGCTATAAACAAAAATAGAGCGACAATTTTGGAAAAAATTCAATATTTTTTACTTTTTGCTATAATAAATATCTCCCCAAAATATATATAATTTTTTTTCCCTCAGTTTAGGCCGATACGTATTCTTCTACATATTTTTGGTAAAAAAAATCGCAATAAGCGTTTATCGGTTGGTTCTCGCAAAATTTATAGCATTTACAAAATAAGGGATAGTTTTATTGCATTTTTATTAATTATTTTTTTTTACTACTAATGGTGGCGATCAGCGATTTTTTTTTCCCCGTGACTGCGACATTATGGCGGACAATTTTAACACATTTTTGGGACAATTGTAATTTTCACAGCAAAAATGCATTTAAATTGCATTGTTTACTGTGAAAATGACAATTGCAGTTTGGGAGTTAACCACAAGGGGGCGCTGTAGGGGTTATGTGTTCCCTGTGTGTGTTTACAACTGTAGGGGGGTGTGGCTGTAGGTGTGACGTCATCGATCGCGTCCCCCTATAACAGGGATGACGCGATCGATGCTGCGGCCACAGTGAAGCACGGGGAAGCCGTGTTTACACACGGCTCTCCCCGTTCTTCAGCTCCGGGGACCGATCGCCGCACTGCAGCGGCGATCGGGTCCGCGAGTCCTGCGGTCCCGGTCACAGAGCTTCGGACCGGGTCATGGGCGCGCGCCGTGGGCGCTCGCCCCTGACCCACGGCTGGGTACTGGAACCAACGTAAACTATACCGTGGATGTGACAGCCGTGCCAATTATGCCAACGTATATGTGCAGGCGGCACGGTCCTTAGAAGAAGTTTAGTGGTTGTAAACTCAAACTTTTTCACTTTTATCACAGGTAAATAATCAAGGTCTTACTGTACGGTATTAAGATTATGTCTCCTAACCTGTAACGGTTTAGGAGATATTCTCTCGCAATGCGGCTAATTGCAGCGGCTCATGGCATGGGGAATCCCACCGGCAAAAGGACGGGACCTGCCGGACCCTGCCGATTTGAATTCCGTGACGTCATCGCCGCTCCAGCAATCACAGGCTGAGCGGCGGAATACTCAGAAGAACACTCTGATCAAGAAACATCTCGCTCGGCGTGGACCAGGTAAGTTCTACTTTCCTTCATCAGATGATAAAGTATTTCATAATGAGCTATATATGCGGTGCATATTAGCTTCATTATGTATTTTTGCAAGTTTAACAACCCAAAAAACAACTAACACAAAAGTACATGCCGGTTGTAATTAGCTAACAAAATCAGTGTGTTGTAAGTTTACTACAGCATTGCATCCTGTTTCTTTTGTCTTTAGCGTTGCATTCACATCTACCATACGCCGCAATACGCGGCTGTTACTTGCCGCGTTAGATTTTTTTTTTTTTTTTACAAAATTTGAAGGCTCGTTAAAGAGCAATGTCGCTTGAAAAAAAGGTCGGACTTTTATTCAGCGAAGGCAGTTCAGCGTATTTAGATATAACCACGTATCTATAGACATCAATGGGATTTTTCACCTCCAGCGACAACGAGCGTCGCGCGCCGGACAGGCGTTTTGTCGACCTAGATGTGAATGGAGGTGGCTTGCCTATTTGCCGAAGCCGAAGAAGTCACTACCCTTATTGAAACGTTCTCCCTTTCCATGCCGGAGTCGTTTTGCGATGAAAAAAACGAGTTTTTTAAAACGTCATCGTGTAGTGGGCAAACAGTCTTAAAACGGATCCAAAAAAAATATCCAACAGCTTGAATCGTTTTGACGTCGTTTTTTGATTCACAAAAAGTCACCGTGTGTAGGCACCCGTTGTTTAAAGGGATGCTAAATAAATATTAAAAGCAGCAGCACACAATACTGCAGCTGCTGACTTTTAATATTACTTTCCTGTCTGGAGTCCAGCGGGTCATCAGCAGAGTAAGCGATTCGTCTTTCACCTGCTGCTCGCCTCCATTGCGAGGTAACCAGGAGTGAAGCGCCAGCTTCTTGCGGTTCCCTACGGCGCAGTGCGAGTCGCGCTGCTCCCCCGCGATTGGCTCCGCTGTGTGCTGGGAACTGAGAGTTCCAGCACGCAACGGGAAAAGCCCGTCTTTTGCCCGAGACTGCGGGCCGGAAGTGAGGTGCGGGGATACCTGTCTTTAGACAGGTATCTGCACACCCCTCCCCCCTGAAAAGTGTCAAAATGTGAAAACCGGGGGGGGGAAGGTTTCCGTATCAGCGGATCTTCACTTTAGGGTGGAGATCCGCTTTAAAACAAAGTTTTTCAACCCGCGCAGGCCCAGAAGCTAGTTATGAAGCGAGCTTCAATGGAAAAGATGGTGAATAGTAACCTCGCTTTTGTGATAAAAAACTAACCTATGGTGTGTATGTCAACATCGTCTTTGAAAAGTGACGTTTCAAAAACGTCGTTTTTTTTACCTTCACAGAAAACGTCGTTTTTTTTTTTCATCACAAAAAAATGATCGTGTGTACGCGCGGCATCTAGTAACTCAAAAACTAGAGGTCACTTTCTGCAATTAAAGTTTTCTGCATTTGGCAGCCTTGATTTATTTTTTTAAACTTGAGGTTTATTACATTTTTCAAAAGGTGTAGACACAGCAATACCTTGGTTCATTATGAATACTGTACATTCTTTTTCCTGTTGCTCCCCCAGCAACAGTAAATCTTGTGGGTGTCAGCAAATCAGCCTCTTTAAACACTGGTTAAGGACCGTCCCCCGCATGTACAGTTTACATCGGCAGAATGGCACCAACAGGCACATAAACGTTATATATACACGTTTGGTGCCTTGAGAGGGTCCCTGTAGCTGGACCGAGCGATCCGGGGATAAGGGGGTGGCTATTCGTTTTTGTCCGCCTCCTCCGATCGCTCTCAGCCAATCCGCGCGCCCCCCCCGCCTGTCACTTCCTCCTCCTGTGTAAACACCAGGAAGGAGGAAGCGATGTGATCTCTCCCCCTCAGCGTTTTTTTTCAACCACCACTGAGGAGAGATCACATCTCACAGTAAGTCTGCACTAACACTACACTGACACACACTACACATAGTCACATTAACCCTTGCGAACTATTCTCCCCCCCCCCCTGTCACAGTGTCACTGAAGCAGTAATTATACATGTAATGATTACTTGTATTTAGTGTCAGTGTTCACTGTGACAGGCAAGTGTGACAGTCAGTTTGTGTTAGGTTCGGGTAGAGCCCCCGTACCCCCCCCTAATAAAGTTTTTAACCCCTTGATCACCGCCCTAGTTAACCCTTTCATCACCTCCCTATTGCCAAGCGTCACTAAGCGATCATTTTTCTGATCTCGCTATAGTATTACGCTGTCGTGTTCCCGCTAGGTAACTCAGTTTTATTTTTTTTATTGCGAATTTTTTTTTACTAAAGACATATGGCTAAATAAATTTTGCCCTAAACGATTGACTAAAATGTATTTTAATTTAATTCTTCCTATAACAAAAAGTAAAAAAAATATTGATTTTTTTCCAAAAATGTCGCTCTTATTTTGTATATAGCGCAAAAAATGAAAATCGCAGAGGCTATCAAATACCACCAAAAGAAAGCTCTTTTCTGGGAAAAAAAGGACGCAAATTTTGTTTGGTAAACGTCGCGACACGACCGCGCAAATTGTCAGTTAAAAGCCGAAAAGGGGCAAGGTCATTTACCTGCATTGTGGGTCCGGTCTTAAGTGGTTAAAATGAACCTGTTGCTTCACCCTGCATTGGCAAAATTACACACACATTTCCTTTAAGATGGAGAATACAATGAAAATAAATGTTATGCTTATTCAACTTACTGGAAAGTACTGAAGTTATCGTGATCCAAGATCTTCTGCTGGTTTCTGACCTAGGAAATTGGGAAAAAAATCATCACTATTATAAAAACATTATAAGAATTTACTGTAAGTTAAAATTCACAAAAGTGAGTACACCCCTCACATAATTGTAAATATTTTTTATTCTAACTTGTCTAGGACTGTTACTGATTAACATTTTCAGTGTTCGATTAATCGTATTTTTTTAAATCGATTATTTCTAATTAACAAATTTAAATAATAATTAATAACGCACATACAGATCCAACTAGTTTTAGCTAATCTCTTTGTAGACTGATTCCCAGTGCTGCTCCAATCACTGGAAAAATGGATAGCAGGACACAAAACACACAAAGGCAGCTCCTCAATGGGAATATAGCATTAAAACATTTATAGTCTTCAAGTAGGTAACAAAACAAATATTTGTAGCTACATAAACTGTAAAAATGGTGCGAGTAATACCAAACGGTAGCAAAAAGCAGTCATAAAAACATGTAGCTAAGTATGATACTGGTATAAAATGTGTACAGCGATACCACTGCTGAATCCAGATGAGGAGGGGTTTACATCATCAGGTCCGTCGGCATGTAGATGTCCCGTGAAGGAAACTATCACAACTCCCAGTGGATGGCTGTAGAATCCCAGGTTGAAAGAGGGAAGTGTAATAACAGCCCTTGCGTGTGGCAGATAGTAAGGTCCCGCGGCATGCAGATATGAAGGCACAGCAAAGGAGCCTTTCAGATGGACACAATAAACCCTGCCGGTGTCCGTGACGTCACCGAACCCCCCGACAGAACTCGCTGAAGACCCAGAAGCAGGCAGAGAGGTAAGTTACCGATCAAAATAATTTTGATCGATCAAAAATATAACGATTAATCGAGGAATTAATAGCTAATTCCACAGCCCTAATCTTTTCATGTGACAACACTGAAGAAATTACACTTTGCTGCAGTATAAATTAGTGAGTGTACAGCTTGTATAACAGTGTCAATTTGCTGTCCCCTCAAAAAAATAAATGCTGGCAACAGTGAAAGTGCTGCTTAATCAATTGAAAGATCTCTCGTTCTCTCAACTGATAATTCAAGCTACACACAGGGCAGGGCACACCCTTGACTGGATACTGACCCACATTGTCACTATTAAAGATATTCAAACAAGGGAACTAGCCTGGTCAGACCATTACATTATCTTTTTTAATCACTACTTTCGAACCAATATTAAACCCCCGCACACATTCACCAATCGATTAGGACCTACTGTCAAAAAAAAGGAATTTAAATGGCCTAATTCCTTCCGACTTTGCACAGCACTTTACCCAGAATACACTACTGACTGACCAATTGGCCTTGGGAACTACGGAAGAAAAACTAGGTTTCTTTTATAATCACTTATCATCGTCACTGGATACCCTAGCCCCAATCTCTAATAAACCCAATTCTAGAATGGCAGAAAAAAAATCCGAAGTGGTTTACGCCGGCGCTACGATTGCTAAAACAGCAAACTAGGGCCGCGGAACGATTTTGGCGGAAGAATAAAACTCCAGAGCATCTTCTTAAATTCCGAGAGTGCCAAAAAATGTATAAACACAGCCATTTTTACAAGCAAAAAGACACTATTTCTCGGAAAGGGTAGTCAAGGCGGGAAACAATTCTGGTGAATTGTTCCGCATCACGCAGGAACTCTCTAATCCCATTAGTAAAACTACCCCGTTGGCTCATACACAGGAGCTCTGCCAACAAATGGCAGAGTACTTTCACAACAAAATATTAAAGTTACGAGCCTCTATACCTCCTTTAGTTGCCCCTAGCGTAAGCCATCCAGCCCTAGAACTGAGTGGGGATCACACTATTATTCCCTTACGGGAATTTTAACCCACTCCGGAAATCTCGGTTAGAGAGATTATTCGGGCCTTAAAAGCCTCCTCCTCCCCTTTGGATTCCTGTCACCTAAGTTGATGAGGTCCTGCGCGGCCGGCCCTGGCCCCGTTTATACAGGACATCATTAATAGCTCCTTTGCCTCCGGTCAGGTGTCGAGTCTTAAGCTTAAGCAGGCGGTGGTGACTCCCCTGCTAGGAAACCATTGCTCGCCCCGACTGAGATGAGCAACTTGAGACCAATTTCTGGCCTTCCGTTCGTGGCGAAGATAGCCGAAAAAGCTGTGGTAGGTCAACTTCAGAGTCACCTAGAGTCCAATAACATTCTGGATGGACTACCAGTCGGGATTCGGCCTGGGCGAGGCACAGAGTCAGCTCTTGTCAACGTCCAGGACGATCTTCTGACGGCTTTAGACCAGGATCACTCGTGTGGTTCTAGTGTTACTGGACCTGTCTTCTGCATTCGACACCATTGACCATCAGGTGCTTCTGGATCGATTGGTAACGATTGCCAGACTAGAAGGTCAAGCCTTGGTATTGGATGGCCTCCTTTCTCCAGGAGAGGACGCAGCGAGTACAGCTGGGGTTTTCAATCAAGACCTGACCTCCCCCTCTCCTGTGGAGTTCCACAGGGCTCGGCTTTATCTCAGTCCTGTTCAACATCTATGTGAGGCCACTGGCTGACCTCATCAGGCATCACAATCTCCAGTTCCATGTCTATGCAGATGACACGCAGCTTTACTTTAAATTCAAACATGGTGAAGTTGCTCCCGAAACCCTGGCCGCTTGCCTTCGGGAGATCGATCAGTGGATGTGTGGCAAACTCTCTGAAGTTAAACAATAGTAAGGACCCGTTGTATTACCTTCAGTGACTTGAGTCTGGCCCCTACACTGCCCCAATGGCCCTCGGAGTTTGGCAGCGTTCCCGAGAGAGCCACCCAGGTCAGGGACTTGGGAGTCATCCTGGACTCCGGTTGACTCTGATCCCCCAGATATAAGCAAGGTGGTAAGCACCTGCCACTTCCATCTTAAACTTCTGAGGGTGTTATTTCGATTCATTGACCACCCCAGCAAAAAAACGGTTGTCTCTGCCACGATCGCTAGTCGCCTGGACTATTGTAATGCCCTGTATCTAGGACTTCCTAATATAACAACCTGCATAGACTCCAGCTTGTCCAAAATGCAGCTGCGCGGCTACTCACGGGGCTTCCCGTAGAAGAGCATATCACCCCCCTTCTTGTCGCCCTGCATTGGCTTCCTATCTCAAAACGGATATTGTTCAAGACTGGTTGTATTATGCACAGGGTAGGTACTATGGTTCGTGGCTCCAGGTACCTCCGTGCAAGATTCATCAAATACGTCCCTTCCCGCCCCCTCCGTTCCAGTACCTCCTGGATTTTATGGTGCCTCGCTTTAGGAAGGCTCGTCGAGGAGGTCGCTCTTTTTCCGTCCAGGGGGCAAAATTTGGAACAGCATCCCCCTGCCGATTAGACAGGTTAGCATATCTCCTGGCTTTCCGTCGTAAACTTAAAACCCACCTGTTTACCCAAGCCTATGGCTGAATCAGTAGAGGGGTGTCTTGAGTCCTTCTCATGTTTATACTAGGTTTCTCCCTTCTTAGTACCCCTTTTTAATTGTTGCGGTGCCGACTTTTGTTCTCTGCTATGGGTGATGTGTACTTTTGCGTTTGGCGCTTCGAGGCCCTATGGGTAAGACCGGCGCGATATTAAACACTTTTTATAATAATAATAATAATAATAAAAGTGTCAATATTATGTGTGGTCACCATTATTTTATAGCACTGCCTTAACCCTCTTGTGAATGGAGTTCACCAAAGCTTCACAGGTTGCCACTGGAGTCCTCTTCCACTCCTCCATGACATCATTACAGAGCTGGTGGATGTTAAGAGAGACCTTGCGCTCCTCCACCTTCCGTTTGAGGATGCCTCACAGATGCTCAATAGGGTTTAGGTCTGGGAGACATGCTTGTAAGTCCATCACCTTTACCCAAAGCAGTGGTCATCTTGGAGTTATGTTTGGGGTCGTTATGTTGGAATAATGCCCTGCAGCCCGGTCTGTGGCCCATGCTCTGCTTCAGTATGTCACAGTACATGTTGGCATTCATGGTTCCCTGAATGAACTGTATCCTTCAAATGAGCCAAATGAGGGGTTAAGGAAATAAAAGTAGACACAGAGGAAATCAGACAAAGGGAGGGAAAACACTAATGAACTAAAAAATAAATATATTATATATAGTTCTAGAACTCACTATCGTATAAAGCTGCGATTCAGGTTTCAAAGTAAAGAACAGCGATCCTCTAGTTGCTGACTCACAGATCAGGGTGTAATCCAGGGAATTTGAGCACACAAGGAACAAAAATAAGGTTGGGAAACCCCACCTAAAAGTAAATTACTGTGATTAGAAGCATATTTTGCAAGATCTGCATAGGACAATATTGTTGTTTTACAAGATTACAAGTAAAAATGTCAGATTACGTTCATTGATATGCTTGTGCACAGAAATATGTGACAATATGGATTCTGTCACAAAGGTGTTTTCATCTCATTGGGATGAGCTATTAGAAGGTTTAGGATGAACAACAGCAGCCATTTTTAAATAAATAGCTCCTCCTTGTAACTTTGTGTAAAAATGTATGGGTTTTTTAGAACCATTTAACAATTGTTATAAAGCTTGAGGAAGAGTGTAGGCAGGTTTGCCTATATTAAGGGTTTTTGTTTTAGAAGGAGCCAGCCCAGGTTGGGGGGGTGTTAACTGAGTTTGGACCCTTTTCTGGGCTTTTTGGGCCCTGCCTTCCTTCATAGTGCATATTTAAAGAGGTGGAGGAAGCCAGGTTATCGGCCGCCGAAGCTACTGCCGCACATGCATGGGATACTAAGGGGCTGGTGTGCCATGTAGTCCATTGGAACCCTGGAATATCAGAGCATTTGCCAAGTTGTTGAAGACACCAATCATGAACTTACGCCTTTTAAGATATGGTCCATGGCTACAGTCTTACCTAGTTGAGTTAGTGGTTAGAAAGGCATTCCAGTTGAATAATATATATTTTTTATGGCTGTGCAAATTAACTTTTAATCGATCGATTAATCTTTAATTTTTTTGAATCGATCAAAATCTTTTTGATCGCTATTAAAAACTTCTTATGACTGGGTACTCACCTCTCTTGCCGGCTTCTGGGCCTTCAGGGGGTGTGTCTTTCAGAGATTCGGTGACATCATGGACACGGCGGGGCTTGCCGTTTCCATCTGAAGGGCTCCTTTGCTTTTCCTCTTATCTGCA